>OX382203.1:3434432-4121319 GCA_947507515.1 Eulithis testata | reverse complement strand
GTCGTGCTTTCCTGACACGTGCTGAGTTTGTACGGCCCGATTTTGCACAGCCCGGTAAAACACAACCATGGAATTCATGTATAAAAAAAAAAAACTAAAAAATACATCAATTCCATGGTCGTGCATTCCCGACACGTGTAGGGAATTCACGCCCGTGGAAAGCACAACCATGGAATTGATGTACTTGCTCCTGATTGGTCGATTCATTCTATGCTTCGTTCAGATGTAACTACAGAGTAAAAATGGTACTAGTGTGAATTTAGTGATTAGTAAAGTACGGCTTATTTATGGTCAACTTCGCAATCAGTCAACTTAGCGTTCGGTCAAAAATGAAGATTTTATTTTTTTGCCAATTTTATGGATGGGCTCGCTTCGCTCGCATTTTTCATAAACAAACCTAACCTAACCTACTCATTTGTGAAAGTAAATCTTTCGTAAAAAAAAAGAACTTCAGTTTATTTTTTTAGCAGATTTTATGGATGGGCTCGCTTCGCTCGCATTTTTTATAAACAAACCTAACCTAACCTACCTACCGATTGCGAAGTTGACTATATATACACACTAATAAAAAATATAGGTACCTACCTAAGTAAAAATGAAATATTTTGTTCTGTTTACGTTCCCTTTCAATCGTTCAATCGTTCACATAGTCAGGCAAGTAAGTGTAAACAAAGCATAGGTGATGACGTATTTTGGCATCCAATTCCCAGGTTGTACATTCCGTGGATGGGCATTCCCGACACGTGCTGAGCTTTCACAGCCATGGAAAACACAACCAAGGAAAGTACAGCCCCGGAATTCGATGCCATTTGGCAGCCAATTCCATGGCTGTGTATTCCCACCCTGTGCAAAACATTGTACGGCCTGGAAAACACGTCCCGAGATTGCACAACCATGGAATTGGCTGCCAAATTATACGTCAATTCCTGACTGTACATTCCGGGGTTGTGTTTTCCATGGTTGTGAAATGACGGCACCCAACAACAACAAACGAAACCACCCAATTTTCTTCCAAATTTCAATATTTTGCATCCAATCCAACAAACTTTCACTTCCCCTATTGCATAAAAATCTGCCTACTGCCTAGAGTAACCTAGATACTAGTGGATAATTTCGTTTATATCAAAAGTACAAGTTTATAATCATTTCGTCGAACTACGTTGCGTAAAAAGCTACAAGAAAGTCACCTGTCAACAAGGGACAGCACCGGAGTATAACCAAGCATCCATCTGTCATTCAGTTTATTACAAAAGCTGGGTCACCGTTTTTAATGGAAAAATATGCCAGTTAAGGTTGATATCACTCCACCTCCACCGGCAAACTCAAAGCAGCCTGGTGTGACGAAATCCCTGCTATATAACGGGTCCAAATTTCAAGGGCACCAGAAAAGCAAAGGGAATTCGTATGAGGTCGAAGTCGTTTTGCAGGTTAGTAACAATAACAAAGTACGCAATTTAGATGTATCTTTTGTCCTGCTAAATGTGTCCTTTGTTTACTACATTGTACCCACCATCAGTGTTACGTTATCCTAAAAAATACGACTAAACAGCAGCTGTCCAATATTATGTAGGTATTTTAATAATGTTCAATTTATGTTTGGCTTGATGTTCTGTTTATATAACATCCTTTTACAGCATGTTGACGAAGAAAATTCTTACCTCTGTGGGTATTTAAAAATAAAAGGACTAACAGAAGAGTTTCCTACACTCACAACATTTTTTGATGGTGAAATTATATCTGCCAAGTATCCCTTCCTGACAAGAAAGTGGGATGCTGATGAAGATGTTGACAGGAAACATTGGGTAAGCATAGATCTAACTTTTATTTTTATTTCATTTATTAGGGTAAACAAACAGTTACGCAGTATACAGTTATTTAAATAAATTGATGTGAGGCGCATGGCTAACTGTGGCACCATCACCATTTACCACACATAGTTTACATACATAATAGGTACTAGGGAAGCTAATGAGACGTAAGTAGGTAAGAGCTATTCAGGGAGATTAGCTAAACTCTCCAGTAACAGTTTTTGAAAATACTGGCATGTGTTGCCGCAGTGTCTAATTTGTTTAATTTAGTATTTTAGGAATCAACTAACTTTGGGCATGTTAAGTTAGAAAAGTTACTAAGGATTGAACTACTAAATGGTTATATTTCTTGTGAACACAGTAACTGAATGAGTGACATGTAGGTTAGGTTATGTTGATACTTGACTAGTTTTGTCATTCACTGCTTAGGTTGGCAACGGACCGGAAAATGACAAAAGCAACGGAAGTTTATACATTTTTAAAGGCCTTTTATGGAGCTATAGTCTCCTTAGAATGATTAGTAAACAATGTATTTTTTTTGTTTTCAGAGCAAATTCGACTTATTTTTACCATACCTGAAATCATTCAACTCGGACTCATTTGATTATGAATCACTAGAAAAGGCTGATTACGTGTTTATGAGATGGAAAGAACACTTTTTAGTGCCAGACCATACAATTAAGGATATAAATGGTGCTTCTTTTGCCGGTTTCTACTATATATGCTTCCATAAGTCAGCTGCAACTATTGAAGGGTATTATTATCATCGGAGTTCTGAATGGTGAGTTTATTTAAAATTTTGTACACTATTAGTTACTTAATTTATTTGGGAATCACTTTGGCTTGCATAAACTGCATAAATTCACTGGATCAAATACAAAATTATTTTTTCTCTGGCAAGCAAGCAAGCTCATAATTATGAGATAGTGGCCAACACTGGTGACGGAGTTTTTAGGCCGCCTTTAGGCCTCTATGACAAAAGCCTACTTTTTTCTGTCTATGGTGAATTGACTACTATGTCTTTCATTGATTGCTTGCATATTGATGCAATGATCATCAGAAGACAAGGACTTTTGAAGACTGACTGCAAAGAAGAGAAGGTAAGAAGAATGTTACATCAATACTTTTCCTCAATTCCAGGTATCAATCACTGACTCTAAGTCATGTCCCTGAACACAGCATCCAAATTTATGAGTTCAGATGAAACTAGCAACTGACATCTTTAAAATGGTTTCGTATATATGTATATGTGTCCGCTAGTACTTACTTGTTCAATAAGTCTTAATTTTGTTTCTTATAAAAGAAGACTAAAGCAATATTGCCGTCTATAAGTTTTCTGTAATATAAGAAGATGTCAGTGATATTTGTCAAGGTTTCAATAGGAAAGAAAAGTAAGAAACTACCAGAAAATGTTTTATAATCACATTAAGATGTCTGTCCTTGCATATACTTTATTTTAGTTACCTAGCGACCTACTCGAACACCTAAGACTATTAAGTTCTAGTGTTAAGGTGTAGTGTGGAGGCTAGATTGAATCAAGAGAACCAATAAATTGATCAATGGTGCAGTTTATGGTTAGAATGCTATGAAATTATATTGTGATATTTTGTACAAATTACTTGGAAGTAAGTAAGTAGGTATTTGTGTGTCTGTTATTATTAATAACTTTGTTTTTCGCAAATATACACAGTAATGAAATCATAGTCTGTTACCACTTCATGGACAAAATGGAGTATTTGCAAGTACAGGAACTCTCTATTTTTGAACAAGTTAATATTTTGTTTGACACCATTACTTGTAGGAATTAATTCAAGAAATGTTATTGATAAAATTAACTAAGTATATTTTTTTTCAATAAATTTCTTACAGAGAATATACTGGTTTTACTCGGTTAATTGTAAGATTAAATAAAATGCATAGCTTCATTTCATTTAGTTTAATGTAACACATTCACTATTTACAATAGAATACTGGCATTGATAATTTTATTATAATTTTTTACCAAATTCAAGCAACTCTGCCTCAGGTTGGTATAGGTATGCATTTTCCTGATAGTAATTTTAGAGTTATAAGGATGCTAAATCACTAAAATCTTAAAATATTTGTACAATAGCAATATTTTTTAGATAATTAGGTGTTAAATCTTATAACTCTATACGTTTATGCATCATTAAAATAAGCGATTAGTACAAAAACAGGAATAAATATATTTTTGAAATTGACGAAAGTTAGTGTACAATCACACTGTTTTTGTACTATGAGATATTTAGTAGGTAATGGAAATATCGTTAGTGGGGTACTACGAATTCGAACCACTTATTTTCTAAACACTGGTTTTAATATTTTGAGAGGGAAGTCAGTTGTTTTTCACCATAAAACGTAAAAAATACATTTTACTTTCACTATCGTAATAATATTTGATAAATATATTTATTCATTCGTTTTTAATAAATGTGGAATAGTAGTAAATATCGTAATTTCAAATATTGCATTTGGGCAAGAAACATGTTTAAATTAATTCCATTTGACAGTGATAAACGCCTGACCATTTTCCTAATATTTTTCTGTTAAATCTAGCTAATACAAAAATACATTTAACTCGTCTACTCTCTAGAAGTTATTATGTAATACAAAACTAAATACTTATTCTAAACTTTGGTGGGATCGTTATGTGTAAATAGTTCGGTAATGTAAGTTCAGACCTTCACCTCTCTTGAGGACTCAATCAATTGAAAATTAAATATGTTTCATCAGCAGTAAGACTGACATGCAATGTTATGTTGTTACATATTGAATAGGCAAGCAAATATCGCTTCGTAAAGTTAACAATTATTATAACTATTTATTAATTTTGTAAATTTTTGCTCTAAAAATGTTTACAGGTGGGCTTCAAATGTCCGATGTTTCTCTTTGTTATTGTCTTGAACTACAAATACAAACAAATACTTCAAATTAAATCTACACACAAAAACAATGAGTTAACAGAGATATCAATTTCTCGTCATAGCGGCAAGAGGCAATTAAGTGCCGAATTTTGAAAATAATTCACAAAGAAATAATAATATGTTTTAAATACATCAAACATCTAAACACAACTACATTCACAACAAAAAATTATATAAAAATATACATAAATACGAATCGGCGATTATTATTCATTAAACAATACTACATTTAACATTATGAAACAACATTAAGTAATACTTTTAAACAAATTTTGATTCAATTAAAACACTTAGAAATAGACAGTATTTACAAAACTTAAAACATCTAGCAAAAAAATATAACTATGACTGTATTATTTGGCTTTGAAATAAATAGGCTAATATAATGAAAGCTTCGGATAAAATAAAAATGTTCTCAGTCTGTAAAATATACTACCATGCACAGCACAGCTTGTGACTTGTTGGTACGATCTACGTTTAGTATTTTATTTGTCCATAGCTTTCATTATATGTCGTCGGGTAACATCAAATTGTCTAACAAAGAAGAAAGCGAGCTATCTTTTTGATGTGCCTTCACTACTGAACCAATGCCTTAGGCCGAGGAGGGTGTAAAGGTCCTGGTTGTTACCTTTGGGTTGGACAGGGCTAGCGTGGTGTTGGGCTACTCTTTGGATGTAACCCTTCAGCTGCTCCGAGTATCCGTCTCGTCCAGGTAAGCCAACATAGGGATAGCCGTGCGGTCGGAAGTTGTGCGGATACGAATGATGATGGCGTCTAGGATTCTCGTGCGTATTATAAACTCCTCCCAATTGATTGCGACCGGGCCAGTAGTCCTGGAGATGACGGAACGGATAGTCGGGAGGAGGAGTCACCGGATGTTGACTAGGCCAAGGGTATCTGAAGTACAGTCCGTCTTTAGAATAGACGTGTGCAGTTTTAAATGGTGGATCCTGATTCGTTAGATGTTCCAAAGTCTCAGATACTTTTGGCCTGTTACGACGATGTTGAATTTTAGTGCGCGTGCCAAGAACGCTTTCATCTTTAGTGCCATATTTCTTTTGATCTTTGGAAAAGCTATCATCGGTAGTTACCTCAGCGTAACGACTTATTAGCTTTATTGCTTCACCTATATCTGAGTAATCGTTTTCAGGGTTAAGTTTATTCTGGTCTCCGTTTATCTTCAACACCTGGGGTTTGCTGGAGTTGTCAGTAGCGTTGGAAATAACTGAATGTGACACTGAAGCTTTGTTTTCGTCAGCGGGTTTATCTGTAGATGTTGTATTTTGTTGAGTTTGCATTGTTGTGCTATCCTCCGGCTCACTGTTCAAATTATCAGAGTTTTCATTATCATTCATATCATTAAGCACAGGATCAACATTGACATGACCGAAAACTATTTCCTTTTGTCCTACATCCTCCGAGGTGTTAGCAGCGTCAGTATCATTAACAGCGGTACTGTCTCGTTTTGGTTTGTCCGGATATGAGTTCAATATAACAGTCAAGTCATTAGTCGCATCGCCTTTAGTCGGATTAGAGTTGTTGTTAGCACTCTGCAGTTTTAATAATTCCAGTTCAGCTTCTATGCTTGAGCCAGCGTCCTTGATTTCGTCTTTCTTATCAACTTTTACGTAGTTTGCTTGTAGGTCTTGAGCCTGAAACATAAAAAATAGGTTAATGTATCTATTAGGTTTATAGAGGTTTCTTTGGTTATATAATGCCTTTGAGATAATATTTACCTGTGTTGATGGCTCTTGTCCATGGAAAGGCGCTGCTTGTGGATCTAGGCCGATTGGTATGGATAGCTGAAGAGGTCCGATTTGATCGTCACCGTAATCATAGAGATCTCCGCTGGGGGGCGACGTAAAGAGAGCGTTTAATTGCTCTAGAAGAATACGCTCGTGCTCTTCTTTGTTCACTGTTACCACCTGGAAAGGAGGTTGTTACTTTAGAACCAAGTTGTATTATTTTGAACACAAAATTTTGTTAGTTTTCTGTTTTAGTAGGTAATTACCTGAACGCAACCATTTCGATCCAGCCGTTGTCCTTTAGGGCAAACAAGGGGTGTGATGAATAGTGATTTAGTAGTGATCCGTCTCGGAGGGGAGTTCTGGTTGCCACTTTCCGGGCTTTGGAGCCAGGTCTTCCACGCTAGTTCGGGTGACTTTCTATCGAGGGTCTGTGGTGGTGCGTGTGTGGTAGCCACCGGCAGGGCCTCAGGGGCCTGGATAGTCGTGGTCTCCTCCGCAGATACTAGTGCGCAACACACCAGCAACAACGTCGTCCACTTGTGCCACATTGCAAACACCTGTTGACAAAATAAAAGAGTGTCAAACTGTGCATCTATTATAGGTACGATAGGCTTTCGTTTTACATTTTGTTTGGACAACACAATACAGTTAGCTGGCACTGGTGCCAAGACAAGAAGATTGATAGTAGGTAGGTGTTTCTCTACATGTCGATGCGAATAGGGAATACATTTTTGTGGGAATATTTTTTTTATCACGGATTTCCTATCTTGTTTTTAGTTTATGAACCTACTTACTTGGTTTTACAGATGAAACCAGAAAAGGTATTAGCCAACTGGATCAAGGTTCGGCCTAATCCATTAGCTCAATAGGTCGGACACGAATGTATTATGCTGAATCTGTTGATATCGACAATTCTACAGATTCATAGCTGTTTGTTGTCAACAAACAGCTCTACCTACCGAATCAAGTACCAATACCGACTGCCCGACCTTGAGGCCCTTTGTCACTGGTGAAAGTGAAAGCATAGGTATTTTAATCATAATTACTTTACATGTCACCATTTCTTGATCTTTACTTTTGGCTTTAATCTAATTATACAACAATCCTATTTCTTATTGATTGTCCGCTAATGGATGTTAAATAAATATTTGTATCAAAACGATTTCGTAAGTTGCAGAAAGTAAGACTTTCGGTTAAGTAATTTGATTTCGTTTTGCTTATGATGAGAAAGTGCCTGCAAATTACATGTTACATTTGGCTGCAAGATTCGGCTTGTAAAATGGAATGTGCCTTTTGCACCAACAGACGTCTCTTGAATTTCTAAACAAATAGCGTGCTCGATTGACGACTTGGTGGCGCATAATCAGTAGCAAACATAAAACGTACCTACAAAAATATGTAAAACTAAACAAAAGTTATAATCATGCACTTCCAATAGATTTAGAAAAATATAGTGCGAAAAAAAATATCAAAATGTTTGATATTATCTATATATATATAGCTAAATGGTTTCAAAGATTCGAGTCAATCAACAAGTGTACCTGGCTACCTCACTGGTTCCCTACCCAGTAGGTACCAGTTTATAGGTTGCCAAGGATTTCTTAATTCCTTTCACTAGGTAGCTATCAGGTGCTAGTGTGCCTGCCTACCTATTTTAAGTTTTTATATTTTACCTGTACCTACCTGTTTCTACCTGTGGGTTTGACTATTCTCTGATGGATTATTTAATCACAAATGGAAATTTTAAAGAATTAATTCATTAATCAGGAACCAATTAGCATCAGATGATTTAATTGCATATTATTGTTTATCTATGTATCCTATTAAATCAATAAATACACGTGCACTAAGATAAATGAAGTGGTTTTACAGAAGATATTATAATCACAACATCGATAACGGTTCGTACAGTATTATATTGAATTTATAGCGTCTTTTAGGTACCTATATGGTTTAGGATTGACTGCACGCTCTTTCATGGTATTTTTCCTACCAAAATCTCCAGTAGACCGGGAAAAAAAGAAATCTTTAGTCTTGTTCACGGTGGGCAAAGGACTTCCAATTATTCAGGAAGCTTTGTTTATATTCATCTAAGTTAATAGCTAGGTATTTTAGTGAACCAATCAACGTCGTCTGCGTCGGCTTGGCACGGGAACAGGCCGCCGCTCATTAGTGTCTTTTGATTACATACAGGAAGCACCTATTATGTAAGTATGTTGTCGATGAAATCAAAGAGTTCTTCTAATGCTGTTCACACCATTGTCAGCTATTACAATCTAATATTCATTAGATAAGTTGCAAGCAATTATATCATTACATAAGACCTGCAGGCGTAATGACAAGTTATTGTCGACTGAAATTGTTAATTCCTTTGGCCTCAGTGCACGTTTATGGGTATAGGTACGAATATATAATTAAGTGCGCAGAACAAGGGCAATGGCTGTTGACCCCGTCGCGCGCGATCTATCGGCATCTGGCAATGATCTCCCGGCGCCGCCGCACGCGCACGCGGAAACGACAAGGGAATTGACCGTGTTTCAATGGGTGCTTGATTGAACCGCTTCACACTCGACTGTGAAAAGGATTAGAAAGCAGCATAATCTCGCGGTATTACTCAATATTTTCACCCTTCACAGCTTTGACGAGCGAGACCGCGTCTGACCTAATGAGATCTCTGTTTACATGCATAAAGCGGACACGCCTCGGGTATTCCGTCGGATGTATTATTATCCGCGCATCGAATCCTCGAATATTGAACCCTACCTTGACATGTATGCGTGAGCGAGAGAAGACGTTGCGGAACAGAGGTGCGTCGGCGCAGGGTTGCACACAAATAGCTTTCCAGTCCAAGACGAGTGCTTCTCGGAATACTCGGTGCGATCGCTGTGTTTGTATCGAGTATCGAGTTATTGAGCAAAGATAAAAGAACCATTAATTACTTAGGTAACCGCTTTGGTACTTCTCGACTGACTAGCGATCTCAGTCTGCATCGATTAACGCGCTGAAGCAGCGTCATTGTTTAGCCTCGACATATTCCCATTACATTAGGTAGAGTCCGACCACTTCCTTTAATGAATTCGTGCATTTTAGTTAACGACATTGGGTAAGGGGAGCAGGGTTTCTTACTTTCTATCGTCACGCTTAGTGACCCACCTTTATAAATCGGCAGGTGTAGGTGTTATCATTGTTTGACAACGAACTTTTAGGCAGGCATCTTTTTTACAGTGTTGTTTTTATATCCAGGCATATGTGTGCATCTGTCTTTGTTACGGTTGACCTACTCGAATATGTTTTATTTTTAAGTCTGCTTTTGGTAGAGCCCATTATTGAATTTAAACTAGCTGCAGTCTAACTTGTCTAAGGCTTGGGTCGCTTGGATGGTATCGGGATGCAGTATAGATCTAGATTTTAGTGTAGATATTATCTTTATTTCTTTATTATTCCTTCAACGTCCGAGAAAGTCCGAAGGTATCTTATCTTCTTAGTCATCCCTTCTCAGATTTCCTGATCCCGTTTCCGTGTAAACCTGCTTTCGGGCGATATCCCTTTCACTTGGTTCACTCTCTTGCGGATTTTACATAATTGTTATTTTTCTTAAATGTATTATCCTAGGGTACCTAGTACGGAACTTCTTTATTATGTAGGTAATTATTTTTGTCTTGTTTGCGTGTGATTTTGTTATCTTGACCATCATCTGATGTCTTTTCCTTTTTATCTATTGGACTGTATGTTCGTTTCATTTTGAAACTTTCTTGTGGTAGGTTATTTCCATTGTCGCTTACATGAATCGCCTCTTTAAATATACCATTTTAGCTACTATTGTTTGGGTACTGATTACTTACCTACCTAATACTGTCTCGTTCATAACATTGAACTTCTCGATAGTGTTTACAAGGATCGTGCCACTGATAGCCAATACAACCATTGTGTGGTAATGGCAAAGCAATTGCAGGTAGAAAGTGTCTGCTAACTGGACTGCCACGATCGCGGCCATATTTGCATATTAGGTAACTGCCGATTTATGCTTAAACCTTGACTCGAACAGGATACGTGACTAGAAGCGACAAGACGATCTGATGACAACACTCCGTAAAACCCACTAACTAGCGTTCTTGCCACGAAAGTACCTATAGTGGATACAGTCGGTATATTACGTTCAGTTTAATGTTTTATCAAAAAACTTCCTTAATTGGTATGCCCACTTGAAATTGATAACATTGGGCTTAGACTAAACCTTAATCTCATACTGGTTTTTGCTTTAAAAAGCTTATGAAAGGATTTGCGAGCCGTTCCAAATTTCCGGTTCCATTCAGGAAATAAAAAATGCAGCAGGAACATATCCACCTTATTTTCAAAAACTAGCAAAGCTTTTAGCTGCTGTTTACTCCGATTTAATCTTTGTACGATAACATAAAATACTAGGTGAGCCCGCGACTTCGCCCGCGATGAATAGTGTCTTTGGGTAGCATAGCTTATACAAACCTTGATTTTATATCGAATCAACAGCTTAAAAATAAGTTTCAAGCTTCTAGCTCTAAAAATGACGATACTTACATACAACTTTCACCCCCCCCCCCCTTTTAAACCCCTTCCAACCCTTTTTTCGCATTAAAAAGTAGCCTATGTCCTTTTTCAGGCTCTAGACTATCTTTGTACCAAATTTCATTTAAATCGGTTCAGCAGTTTTGAAAGCGCGACAGACAGACAGAGATACTTTTGCATATAGGTATAATATGGCAGTCGCCATATTGGCCATTTGGATGCCAATTTTCTATGAACGCATCCCTGTCAGTCAGTGTCAGTGATGACACAGTGTTCTCTTTGGAAAAAGTTTAGTAGTAAAAAAAAATTTGGTAGTAACTTCCATACCACTTTCACCCCCCCCCCCGGCCTTCCAACCCCTTACAACCCTTTTTTCGAATTAAAAAGTAGCCTATGTCCTTTCTCAGGCTCTAGACTATCTGTGTACCAAATTTCATTCAAATCGGTTCAGTAGTTTTGGCGTGAAAGCGAGACAGACAGAGTTACTTTCGCATTTATAATATTAGTAAGGATGTAGTCTAAATCCAAAGAAGATGTGGCATGTAAGGCAATTTTGTTGCTTTTTGCCTCAGGGATATTCAAAACAAAAGTTTCTAAATAAGTCTTGTAGGTACATAGAAACAAAGCATCTGGGTATCATCTTTCTAGGAAATACGAAACTTCTAATTAGGAATTTTAACATACCTATATTTTCTTCTGAACTACCTACACGAAGTTCAAAAATATTCAATTATGATTGTGAACCTGAACTTAGATGCCTAATCAGGAAAGTATGTAGATGTAGTAACAGCCTAATTAGTAGTATTGACTTTATTATAATACAACTTTGTTCCCGAAACATATTTGGTTATGGATAAACCTAAATAGGAGTGGTAGGACTGTAGAACCCACTATTACCCATAGAGGAGTGTAAGGTCATAGTCGAAATGTATCTATATAGAACCAAAGACAAAACTAGGTTTTTGTTGGTTTCGACAGATCTTTTCAGGTTGTCTGATCTCTTGTATATCAAAATGTAAATATTTATAGCGTGGGAAATTTTCAGAGATTGAAATTTAATCAATCTTTTGCGAGTTGACCTGAAACCTCTAAATGTACCTACCTACATAGTGTTCTAACGAGGAGTTATTTAAGCAGTATGGTCGTATGTTGCTCTGAAAGCTGTTTGTCAGTTTTTCTCTTTCTATTTGATAGAAAAAAATTCTTGTGTAAGGAGGTAAGGAGACTCTTTTGGTCCCAAAAGACGCAAAAAACGCTCAAACCACCGTTACGGATAGTGGTCGTGTTTGCTAGCACTTGTCACGATTCTACTACAAACTAATACTAATGAGTGTTGCTTCCTGGCTTAATGACCGTGTCAACAGTAAACAAAGACACTTGGATACGGCACAGGCTGGAGATAACAGCCGGCTTCAATGCATGTCCTGCCAGGACTCGGACTCAGATACGTTACAATGCCGAATATATTATAGTGTAGCTGTACAAAAATAAGGGATACCTACCAACTTATTATGATAAGGGCATAGACGAAAATAACATGTTGTGGCGACCCTACTCATTGGGGTAAGGGAAGAAGGAAGAAGTAGAATTACAAAAACGATTGCGTATAGGTATCAACAGCCACGGTTGTGCGCAAATTCAATCTTAGGTCATCCATCAAAGATTTAGTGGGAATTTGAAAATAATATTACCTAGTTTCCAGAGGATAGTGCGGGTTTTTCCATTACTGACTTATTTATTGTCGTGTTAAATAGGGAAGTAACTATTCTCCATCATCCATGCATCACCTGCAATTCGATTTAATCCTATAGGTACCCTTTTCTTGTCTTCGACCATCTCATGGAATTTAGGGCTACCCTCATCCATTATTTTGATTTTGGAGAAGTGAGATTCATTTTTACTTTGGAGCATGAACAATATGGACATAGACCACCAAAGATAAACAGATAAACACTGATGGTAGAAGTTCAGCTTTATAACGATTGAACCAGCTGTCTACTAGGGCTTTGAACGTGGTCGGTCACGGTTTGTAAGGATAATGGGTGATGCTCCTATTAGTGGAGGACAATGTCCTTTAACGATAATGTAACATTTTTGGAGTCGGAGTTGAAATTAACTGATTTAATTTTATTCTTTTACATATAACTGTTTTCAAAGTTCCAAAGTAAACATAAATTACTCTGTACAGTCAGAAGCATAAGTCGATTAAATAATTGGATTTTTAAAATTCAAATAAATATTCCCTTAAAATATTATAAGCAGTTCTATCCAGCGATAAGACCACCGTTTGCAGGACTTTTGCCTGTCCTTGCGTATAAGTTGTACCTGTCCTCAATAAAGTTTTTATTTACTTTTAGTATATAGGTAAACATTATACAGATCCGCTTTTCGGTACCACCAAAACTTGAAGATATAAAAATTCGATGATCGTTATAACCTCACCTTACTTTATTTATCATCATCATCATCAACCTATATCGGTCCACTGCTTTCTCAAGACGCGACACTGAGCCCGGTCTTCGGTTCTTTTCATCCAGGTGTTTGCCAGCTACATTTCGCAGATCGTCACCCCACCTAGCCGGAGGGCGTCCTACACTACGCTTGCCTAAACGCGGTCTCCATACTTACAAACTTACTTCATTAAGTTCGACAACCAGCTTTTTATCTTCATGAAGACATAAATAGTAATTGTATATCGTTTTCTCGTCTGCAAGCAGTTTTGTCACTCATGGGCAAGTGTGTCAGTGGCTGCCGACCTACTGACTGACTCGTTTGCTACGGGCGCGACATTTCACTATCTACCGGCATCTCACTTAGTTTCGGATGCTGATAACTGATATTAACCTGATAAGATTTGCCATCGATCAAAGCATCTATATATACGTACTGATAATTTGCTAATAAACCTGATAAGCCTTGACATCGATCAAATGCATATTTGTGTAGTATCCTATCTTTGCTAATTTAGCTTTTATGATTAGCTTTGAATGAGTATGCTTTTCATGATAAGCTTTTTAAGTTACAATTTTTTTAAGGTACTTAAACATAGGTACCTTAAAAAAATGACCTATGATGATAGGCAAGTTTGTACAAAAATATCGAATGTTTCTAAATATTTGAACTACGTTACCACTTTATGAATTTTGTAATAACTTTTGCTATAATGTTCGGCACATTTAGTTTTTGTAAAACCAGGTGCGTTTCATCTATACTAATATTATAAAAAGGAAAGATTTGATTGTTTGTTTGTTTGTTTGCATTGAATAGGCTCCGAAACTACTGGACCGATTTGAAAAATTCTTTCACCTTTGGGAAGCTACACTATCCCTGAGTGACATAGGCTATATTATATTTTCAACAAAATTAGGGATCCTTACTTAAACTCCAGTAAGGTAACCAGAGTAAAAAAAATTGTTAAATATCCGTGCGAAGCCGGGACGGTCAGCTAGTATTATATACGTTTAATTCTGATGCGTAGTACGGCGGCCTCCGCTGGAGACACCCGGCATACGATGTTTATTTTTAAAACCCCATTCATCTTCCTTATAATCTTCTCTTCATTTAATGCTGCACTGAATTAGTACCTACCTAATGCAAGAAGTTTTAATTATGCCCAGAACACAGATCTCTCTGTTCCCTCTTGGGATCCTATTAGATTAGAACTCTTTGAAGTGCTAATTGAGATAATCTACTAAATGTCATCTCGATATTTCCAGTCGTAATTACTTTGTGAAAATTTCCTACGGTGCTCTAAGATCTTATAATATTTCAAACGTTCTCGCATTTCCAAACATCAATGTAATACATATACATATGTAGGTACACATGATCGCATAATAACTTGAAAGCTTTTGGTTCAAGTAACCCAACACAAACAAGTAAATTCTAATCTGCGATTTGACTAAGGGCCAATACTTTTTGTGTTTTAATTGGAGACGAAAAGTCTCACATGCCCGGGTGGTTTTCGCATCAAAAATACCTACGGAACTTTATTCGCGGCGGTAACGAGCGTGCGAACCGTGTCCCGAGACCGAGGCGAGACGGTGTGTGGAATAATCTTGTATTTTTGGAAGGGAAACGTTTGACGGAAGCGGCCGGCGAGATATTTCGCTGTGAATAACAATATATCAGTCGTATTCACGGTCGGCACTCTGTCTCAGTGCAATGCCGCCCTGCCATAGCAGAGAGAGAACGCGTTCGAATGTCAGCAGCTATATGATGAGTTATAAAAACGCTCCTGCACTTATTTAAGCACATGGTATAGAATGCTATAAGCAATTAGCCATCCATTGTGTGATCGCACTGAACTTTACTAATACGATTATGTGGGTAGTTAGGGCAGCAACTAACACTTCGAGAAATGTTTTGAGTACAGCCATAACTCTTCATAAAATATTATTATGATCCAAAGAACTGATAAAAATGTTTGCACTTACGTTGATGTATGGTAAAAAATGTATAAAACATTGGGGGCGTGCCAAATGCGTCATAAAACGAGAGAACCATAATAATTTACAAACTAAAATTTCTCTTGCGGTGAGGTAGTCGTAGTCCATAAAAAAATCCGAGGAGCGAGCTAGCTAGTTCCTTTATAAGCTGTGTCTTCGAATATGGGTGGTACCTAGGTATATACATTTACATTATAATAATACATTGCACAGACTGGTTGGTATTTTAAAGGTTATCCGAAAGCATTGCCATAAGATCCGTTCAATGGCTCCTATCCAAAGTACCAGAAGCATTTTAAAAAGATCTTACATTACCAGTATATCAAACTGAACCAGGATAATGCACCGAATTCAATTCTTATTCAGATAAATGGCAATCAGAAGGTTTGTAGTGATTTATTAAAGTTCAACGAACACCAAAGCGATGTGATTGACCCGATGATGATGATGACATAACCAGAGTTGTGATTTGAATTCAGGAGAATTAGGTCGTAAGGCAAGCTTTAAACGACCAATACAAATCTGAAATACCAGGAAAACAAATTGAAAAAAAAAAAACTACACTTCTCACTAATAAGTTATAGTAGCCTGATTTCTAAATTAATTTCTGCAATTTGTGTTAAAGGATTTTTTACAAGTTATAAAAAAAAATCTTATTAAAAAATTACTAAAAAACTGTCGATTTTGTAAAGCTCAATCGATTACCTCTACCCCTCTTACTAAGAACAATAGTGTATTTTATTGATCGTTTACCTAGGCCCTAAGAGTCATTAAATTTATCACCTTGGTGTACAAAATATCTTCGACTCTTCGCCGAAATACTTGAAGGCAGTTTTGTTATGAATTTTAAATAGTTGGTAGGTAAAGAGGTAATATCGAGTGCAAAATGAAGGTTGACGGGTTTCTACTCGACAAATGTACTGTCAGCGACAAATATCGATTATCAAATTGAGTATTTTAAATCCCAGTTGTGTGTCCCAAATGTTATATTAAAATATCTCTGAAATAAGTGTAAATCTATAAAGATCTTTCGGGCCTGACTCTTACAAAAGTTACAAAACAAATAATCAAAAGCTCCTTGTTACTGACTGTACCTTTATTTTCCTATGCCTACTCAGATTGGTATCTACTTAATGCCAAAGTTAACATAGGCTTAGACATCGTAGTAATTATCTTAATCTGTACTTTCAAGGTATCTAATTAATAAACTTTACAAATTACCTACTTATAACTCGTGTTGAAGGCTGACATTTGGATATTGCTAAGTACCTCATGATCTTCAGTGACATGGATCTTAGCTCATAATTGATCGGGCGAGCGAAAATCTTTGATCCGAGATTCGGTGTTGTATATTTGTATGCATGTGTGTTAGAGCATAGCTTTGGAACCGCTTATATGATCTGCCCAGTATTTGGTAGGTCGCCACGCCAGATACTACTACCGTACTTTACTGGTAGGAAGGAGTATGAGCTAAATCGGTCAAGGGGTAGTAAAGTTAAAAGGTACAAAAGGGAGTAAAGAAAATAAAGAAACCTCGAGGTTTCGTAAAAAAGTTATTGTTATTAAAAAAAAAACAATTAAAAAGAAAAGTATGATCATTCGGTACCGTTGGGTTTCGCGGTAGCTGGCCATGTAATGTAAGCATCATTTCGAAATAAAAATGGGTATGGGTTCCTCGTGAAAATTACAGACAGACAGACAGTCAAGTGCACTCGCCAGGAAAGTAGAGCTTACCTTGGGAAGAGCGCGTCGTGCGCCGGTTACATTATAACGGGCGCTTGAGATCGCCCACTGTAAGTCTGAAACAAAAAAAATATTCAAAGTTCAATATTCAAAGCAATATTAAAAGCACCCGTGTGGACAGCACTTGGACACGAAATCTGAGCGTTGCCAACAGAGAAAGGAATTCGCGTGTTTTTATAATTTGTAAGGCTATAGGTACTCAAAACAAGCTCACGCGTAACTCATTTAATAGTTTTCTATTGGAATCTCTCAAATCAAATCATCATCGGTTTAGACTTGAGCCCCGCTTCCACGGGCCTTATTCTAAGAGTTTTACTGTCCTCCTTTATCTAATGTTTAATAAACTTCCATTACCGGTAAATTCATACTATATTACTGAAACTGAATTTTGTTATACAAAGAAGCTGTTACGTATGTAGAAGAAAAAATATCACGGTAAGATAAAAACTAATTATGAAGCTGATAGGTAAACGCAACTAGTAAACCGAAATGTAACTTTGTAAAATGAATGGGTTGGTTCTTCTCAATGTGTTTTCTTTAGATCTTTAGAAACACTCAGTACTGCAATCAACCTTTGGTTGGGTCCCGGACATCTTTTCAACATTGCATTAAACACGTAGACAAGCGTACTGGCTTATTATAATTCTAAACGCTTGTGGAAAACACCAATCAAATGTGAAAGCTGTGGATGTAAACCTAATTATGTTTTGCTAAATCGTTTCAATCTAATCAAGGCGCATCTAGTTCCCAGTAAATTGTAATCGCGGTAGTTCAACTAGGTAATTTTCTCTATAGATATGAAGTTCCCGGCGGCTGCGGCGACGTCCCAGACGAATCATGTCTGTGGGACGCTTTCTAGCCATATATGTGTAAAGGTTTAGATTAAGTAGATAGTGATGTGTGTGAGGTGAGCAGAATGTTGCCACGCGACCGCGACTCTGTGTGTCCACGCCGCGCCGGCCGGCACACGGTTGCAAGAAAGTGGACCGACCAAGCCCAGACCTTGTTAATGTAACCCAAAACTATGTAGGTACCTATCTGGCTAGTAACTTCTTTCAGAAATCTACATTTTCGTTTTCATGCGACGACGGCAAGTATTATTTGGTATACATCCATAATCAAATTCATAATCAAATTCAAATTCAGAATTCAGAATATAAAACTTTTTGCAAGGCTCTATCAATAGGAGCTTTTCGTTGGCAATATAAAGCCGCTATAAAGTGGCAGGTAAAATGAATACGAGCCATAAACTTCACAAACTACGAAGTGTACTTAGATAAAAGCTGTGTAAACTTGAAATGTTGATAGTAGAGCTTTTCATAAACGGACTATCCAATATTACAGGTACCTACTAAATACTTATCTAATATGCGTGGGAGGTGAAATCAAAGAGGCTCTAACAAAAGAATATGCTTTACAAAGAGATTAGCCGTCAGTGAGTGGACAAAGAATGTCAATATTGGTTTGTATAGCGTTTGTATGCCGCCACACAAACGAATATTGACGTCTCTTGGAGCTGTGTCCCAGGAATCCGCTCGTCCAACACTTATCATGGACTCTCGATTGTTTCAGGAACAAAGAGTGTCGACGCTTTCATGGAATGTCTATGTCTTACCCTAGCCTAAGTGCTATCAATATCTAGAGGCCAGCTATTCAGAAAATATTTAGACAGGTGCGAGAAGATAATATGCGACCTATGAAAGTAAAAAGGACTCTTATGAAAACCAAAAGGCATCAATAGAGAACGAAAACTACTTATTTACGGTTGTTATCTACTACTAGTTCACCCAGAACAGAGATCTCGCGATATTCCTAAAAAACAAAATCAAACGCAAAGAAAAATTCCTTTACAATGATTGAGATAATCTATGCAAACCGCATCGATACCGCGATCTAGCTAGTTGCCATTCTTACTTGAACTACAAAATCATTGAAACTCAGGAATGGGATGTTATTGTTTATGGGGTTCCCACCTGGAGCATCCAGCATTCCATCTATGATTTAATGGCGGATAATCAGTTATTTTACAATTACTTTATGTACCTACCTAGGTACTTACTGAAACAATCGAATAGGAAAATAACAAATGTAAGTTGGTATAAGACTTATGGAAAATTAACTCTTAGCAACTGTAGCCAGCTATGGTGATATAGTTTTTTAATAGGACCGGCCAAAAGACTCTACCGTAGGTACTCTTGCTTTAGAATGCTACGAAATCTTTTCGTGATCAAAAAGTTAACCTACTTTATGCTTTATTTTATTATACTGCGATGCTAGTCAGGATTAACATGCTCAAGAATTGCTAATACCTATGTACAAAACCAAATACAGAACAAGAAAGGAATGAGCTCTGCTTATAAAGCGAGATTGTGCGAGGAATAACTGCACAATTACTCATGTTTGTTTACGATATAACACATTTTGCACCACGTTCCGTTAGAAGCAATCAAAACATGCGCGGAGAGAACAAAATACGTGATAGCAGTTTAGTGTTTTCGGATCGGAACGATAAATATTCAGAATGGGTGTAAAAACCTACAGACAAGTATATACCTATTTTGTTGGTACGTTTCATGGGCTCAAGCATAGATTTTTGTATGATAATCTCTATTCAAATCTACCTATATGCTACAGAACTTAGTGCTACGGCTTAGGGCCGTAAGATCAAAAGCAGTTTAAACTATGGGTTTCGTGAACTACGTGTACATTTGATCGATGGATTAATCTACTGTCATCTCTGTCAGTTTAAGCTACCCATGGTCGAAACCCGATTAACTACCATTGATCCTATGAAATAATCAGAGACTGGAGGTTAAACTCTACGGTCTCTATGGTCTTACGGCCCATTAGATTAGTTAATTATTTCCTTCGCACAAGTTAAAATGAATACATTATGCGTACTAATGATGATGCGTGGGGAGTTTCGATTTATCTCTAATTTAAGGATAAGGCCAAGCTTTAGTTAGATTGTAGAAACAGCTTGTAAGTATTATAACAGCCACCTGGTTCCCATAGTATAAGCTTTTCTTAGTTTGGGGTAGTATAGTGTTATATGATTGGTTTGGGATTAGGAGGCGTTTTGTGAAATTTTCGTAAATATTATTTTATTAATTATGTCGATGCAACTCATTAAAAGACGGTATAAACTTGGAAAGATAACAAAAAAAAAAAAAATTACTTAGTTACAGCTTTACGATGCAGTATTTATTTTAAAGTGTAATGAACACTGAAAACATTTACTTTTCTTTTATAGTATTTTCGCTCGTAATCAAGTATGTAGTAAGTACCTACTTGTAAAAATGTTTCATAAACTTTTATTTGATTGTTCGAAACGAGAGTCAGTTAAAGAGTTTATGGACAAGTATAACGTATCGTAAAAGTTTTACATTGGATTATAATGGTGATTGTTTTATTAATGTGAATTTAAGGCTTTACGGGGTACTTTCTTATGCTAGGGCCATAATGTTCAAGTAGCTACAAGTATTTTACTTTCCTTTCATTTCAGTGACAGATTCGATATTCTTTTTCTAGAAACTCGTGGAAATTGGTGTAATCTCACAATTTTGATTGCGTGTATTTTCAGAGTTGAAGTCCGTATAGTACAAACATACAATTATATGACGCAACCCTTATACATAATTCCCAGGGCTTTCTAGGCTGTGATTACTATATGATCTGTGGCTGTGTGCTCTTGTCAGCTAGCAAGTCAAGTATACCTACCTAGGTTTTAGAAATTTTCAAAAATTTCAATACCTTGTTCCAGCGTGTTCAAGTCTAATTAGTGAAAGTGCAGTATAGGTACAGTTAGTCCTTCTCTATTAGTGAGATGAGACCAACCAACACTTCTGCATTAATTGATATACCTACTCTCGAGGAAACTCTTTATCTCGAATAGCTAAACGATATTGGTCTCGGAGTGATTGTCAGTCGACACTTCTGTAATTGCACCGTAACCGTAACTACAGAGTGTTTGCTGAACACGGAGAGTTACTTTGCTTTGAGTTTACTTCTTAGAAAATTGGATACGTAGCGATAGAGCTCGTAAGGTTTGGCTTTTTTAAGATTGGGATAGTATACTTTATATAATTTTTTGTCATCTCTCGGACGATATTCCATGTAAAGAATATCGCTGTTGTCTTTCAGTGAAAATATGACAAAAAATATGTATGCTTGATGCCAATATTTTCAGTTGTTACCTCAGACACAGATTATATAATACTATACTACCTCAGATAATCCTCGTCTTGATTCGAGCTCGAAATGGTGCTTTGGTAGTACTTTTGACTACTAAAACAATCGAAGCTCGATATAGTCTCGATTCAGTATTATCTGCAGCATACGAGCTTAAACGTCTTCTCGTCTCTAACTTTATGTAAAATTATAGTGGTTCTAATCAGTATCACAGCATTAAATAATTTATGATGTCTAGCCCACAAGAAACTAGGCTTATAAATAAGCTGAGTCCAATAGAAGTAGGCAACGAATGCCCAAGACGGTAATCATTAATTTTCCATAGTCACCGTGCAACTCTACTAAACCAAACTAGAGAAAGTAAGGGATTGCTCTTTGATATGGCAGACTAAGAGCTAGGTAGAGGGGTCGCTCCACTAAGAAAGATAGAGTTGTTTTGAAAGTAAAAAATCTAAAATACCCTGCAGGTAAAATAAATAATATTGAATGCTTGAGTAAAACCTTTTCAAGCTTGACTAAAATTCTGTTATAATGTAAAATACAAATATTATACCTCTCTCCAGTACTTCGCTACTGACGCGCTTAGCGACTAATATGCTAAGCAGTCACTGACAAAGACGGTCTTCGCTCATGAATCAAACATCATTCTGTATTATTCTTAAAGGTAAGCGCAGAATCGCTTGATCGGACCTAATGTTTACATTGCTAAGCTTAATCCTAGTATAGCTGAACTAGTCGGTTAACTATTCATGAAAGTTGCTCCCGACACAAGAATGCCAGTTGGCGCCAGTCGCTATGTACCTACGAGACAGGCAATTCAACATTGTGTTACGCAAAAGCACACCAAAGTCTGCAGAATCAGTGCAGATTTTTCGAGAAAATGTCCTTACAGGGTCGTGTGTCGTGAAATGTCGTTTATTGAGGTGGTCACCTATCACGTGCCGCCGGTTTTAAACCACCTTCACTTTTTGTTTTATTGCGGCTACGGCTAAGAACTAGCCCAAGAAAATGGGTCAGACAGAATTTATCCAAGACCTACACGTTTTAATAACCTTTAAGATCAATCTTTTCCAATATGAGAGAGGCAGAAAGAAAACCCTGTTAAAAATACAAACTTTAGTTTTTAACTTCTTGGGTTAGTTTTCTTGAAAAACGAAAGATTTGCGTAGCGGAGCTCGAGGAGTGTTGAAAACATAAATGTTAGATATTAGTTTTTTTAGACGCGTTTCTTTTGTAATAGAAGCAATGACCGTACAATATGCGTACATTCATCATCATAATGTGGATGGCTGGCTGAATGACGATGAAACAAAAACTCATTGAGCTTTTTGAATAATAATTACAATACCGGATGGTAATGCAAAATAACTGTTGTTTTCACTGTTATCTTGATGATAATTTCTTTTTTGATGGAACTGTGTAAGTACATGAATATCAAAACCATCTAGTCATTGTGCCTTTGATAGAAATGTTTGGTAGGTAATGATTTCACACTTCCATTCCTTTATTAAAATCACGGCTTCATTTCTTTGTTGAATCGAAGTAGGCAAATGGGTGTCGAGTGTCGACATCAGAACTGTCTTGCTTATGAGACTTTATTCAACAGGCATCAACATAGATGAACAGCTAGTTACTTGTGCTCAATGCAAGACCTAAATCATCTTGAATCGTCAAGTCATTTAGTTCAAATCAGTTTAAAAAACCGAGTAGCTAGGTTAATATGGTCGGCCTTGCCTAGAAAAGTGTATTGACACATGATTGGGACAAAACCAGATTGGGTCATCATAGCGTCAAAACAAAGTCAATTCATCAACAAAGAAAGATCAAAGTAGCATCAAGACTATATTATTTAAACATGGTATTTTTGGCGCTTCGGATTGCCTGATCTTGATTTTAAGTTTTCAAAGTAATATTTGTTATATTAAGATAATTATAAATTTATTTTCATTTTAAGTAAAATTCTGTTTAAAAATCTACTTACAAAGTACCTACCTATTTTATTTTTCTTTACAAACAGAAATATAAAAATACCGTAATATCTCGCTATCGAAAACGTAAAACGAACGTTGCAGCCCATTCGGAATCAAACCATTTGGTTAACTTTGAAATTGACCATGAATAAGTGGTGTGAACAGGACGTGGTATCATTAAACTGCATCCTAGTATTGGGTTGTCATGTCACGTCAGCCAGTCTATCAGCCATCATTCTATTGGGTCGTCTCGAGCCATAAGGGGCGGATTACCGCACATCCGATTCACAATGCTCACTTTTACTCATTGCCTCACGCGTGTTATGTCATGTCAAATTATTGTGTTTCGTCGATCTGGTTCATTGATCTTTGTTTTAAAGATTTTTTTCGTTGTTCTTTTTGTTGATACCACTTCGTATTTTGTTTTTTGCGTACATCCGATTCACAAGGCTCAATTATACAACTTACAAAAAATAATTTGTGTTTTTTGTTTGTCTTGTGCTGGTTTTTATTTTTTTGTGAGGTCGTTGATTTTCGCTATATCTTTTTACGCTGTTGCTATTAGAATCAGCTTTTATTCTATGTGAAAACTATTTTGTAAAAAAAAACTCCATAGAAGTTCGGCCGGATTCCAACTCACGATGTCGAGATCAGAAGGTTACCATTAGTACTGGTTCGCATGTGAAAAAAATGGTGTAAAAAGAAGAACCTTCTTTTAAGAAGTTGGTTTAAAAAAATAAGCAGTAAAGCATCATTAACATTCTAATAGATAAACAGTAGCCGTTTCACTTTCGTAGCGCTGACAAATGAGGTGATTATTTATTCCGCCCGCGGACGTCACGCAGCTTCCGCGTCCCGTCCGCGTCCCTTGACGAATGAAACAATGACAGTGTGCACGCGCCTTTAGGCAGAGAGCAAGCACGAGCGAAGCGGTAAGTTTGCACTGTCTCTACTTTAGAGTGAGAAATACACACGAGCGAAGCGACGAGAGGCGCGTAGAGCGGCGTAGGCGACGACGTAGACGTGGCGTAGACGCGCGTAGCACTCAGTAATTTTGGCAATAATAATGCTATTTTTTTATATAAAGGCAAACATTCTCCAAAACGTATTAAGTCCAAAACGTATTATGAATACGGAACGGAACACTTACTATATACCTAAACTGACGAAACTTTGAACTATAAAATGTATAGTTTCGTCAGTTAACTGTCTAAACATTCGTGTTCACATCTCAATTATAATATTATACAGTTGCGCACATAATTATCGTAGGTTTTAGTTAGTTATATGTATTTCTAATTACCTTAAAGCTGTAACACTTTAAGCGCTGGGCTACGTACGCTCGTGGTATGAGGTCCAACCCCACTTTCTACACTTTCTGCAGTCGATAATCATTGCATCGGCCGGTGACAGTAGGTATATTAATAATTCACTTAATCAAATAGCGTATCCACGTGGGCGTTGTACTGAGTACTTTCACTGATTCAGTTTCGTAATAACCGTAATGACAAATAAGTAGGTACAGTCCACGTTCATAATTGCAGTACCCCGCGGGTGCCTGTTCTGTAGTGAGTCCTGTTCTGTGGTTCTGACGGAGTTGGCAGAGGTTATTAATTGTTTACATAAACAATTAAGGTTATTATTTTTTTCAACAAATATAGCTCAAACAAGCTTCTTTTGAGAATGCTTCAAAGTTCTAAAACTGTCTTTTAAAGTGGTCTCCCAACACAAATCTTTTAGTAGGTACTTAAATCCGTTTTATGAACGTTGTAGGGAAGTAGGTAATAGCTTAGTTCCACTCGATACTGAAGTGCCTATTTGTATTAACATATCCATTGTTTAATAATTCAATCGGATCTGCCATAGTCCTCATTAGATATTCTATGTAAGTGCCATCTTAACTTCCTTCCGTAGTACGTAGATAAGTTTAGTAGGTATAACTGCTTTGGTTACAGATAACAAAGCTACAGAAGGTGTTCAAAAAGCTACTGTTCTGTGAATTGATGTAAATATACGCCCTGTTGATCGTATGCTGTTACTTCAAAAGTAACACGCACGAAACGGTACTACCCACCTATTATATAGATCATAGTTTTTGTGCGCAAAATAAGATTAAAAGTTAGTGTTTTGATCTTGAAACTGCCTTTAAAAACATCCGCATTTTAGCCGCTTGCTAATTACTAATTAGCAACTGAAAATATCAATGGTTTTTTTATCATAATTAATGATTGCAAAAAGCTGTTGACAAAACGCTGGCGGCGGCGGCGGTCGCTTTTTCTTAAATGATGTTTGCCGTAGGTATAAACCCTGATGCACACGTGCTGTTCAAAATCATCATAATATATTTGCCCAAAAAATCCACTGCAGGACTTGGGCTTCCCCGAAAGAACGATTTTGGTGTAAAATGGAAAATATAGCTTAGAATAGTGACGCAGCTTCTTTCGTAGAATCATACCGAATCAAAAAGTCATTCAATTGAAAGCTAAGGTATACCTAATCCAAAAAAATAGGTCGTCCTGTGGTTTGGCAAAATATCTATGACATGGAGATTCTGGGACAGGGTAGTTCAGAGGTAAAAGTGTCTATACGGACCGCCTGTCCATGTAGCAAAAAGTATGGCTCACACCACTAGGCTCACAAAAATTAGTAAATCTTTCAAAGGGCAATGTGTACGCTTCTTTAACAAAATCCCAAGTGATGTGTCTCAGTTGTCGATTGGCAAGTTCAAAAACGTAATAAAACAGAGACTTCTTTTAAAAGCATACTATAAAATATCTGATTATTTAGAAGACAAACAAGCTTGGGACGAATTAGCTCCAACTCATCCAATTAAAAAAAATGTAATCATACCTAATCATACAAAACGTAATGACGATTCAAAGTGATCAGTGAGATTTTATTGAATAAAAGATTTTTGACTTTGACTTTGACTTATGAACGTGAAAAAGTGCAATGGTTAAAATTACATCTATATCATTATGGTCACAATGTTTTAGTGGATATTGTGCACGTCAGCACTATGGGCTATAGAATATTTATCCCTCTGATTTATAAGAATAAATTAATATCAAAGTCGCCCTCCAGATTATACTACTGACCCATGCCAGTAGTATAAAAGATCAAAGGACGATCTTTCATCTATGCGGAATGGAATCTTTCATCTATGGCCCATCGACGCTATGTCATCGTTTGAACATTTTCCTAATGTATTGCTAGTTAGTTTCCTAGTATATGTTTGAAGAATGTTTTTACATTCCTACAATAAGTAGATGGATTTTCGTATCGTCGGTAGCAGGCTTAAACCGCGTTTAACAAGACCGGATGCTGCAGGCGTGCGATTCTGGTGGCCTGTCAATCAACTTGTAAGTACCGGCACGAGATGAAAATTACTTTTACGATTCCAACTTTATGTTTAGCCTGCGAACCAATTGAAGTTTTGAATGAAAATACTTGAGTGAATCTTTTGAGTTAGTACATTATTTCGGCGAAAGTAGCATTGTAAGATAAATATTTGTTTATCTCTTCCGTGTAAATGTTATTTTATTTATTTATAAGTACCTAACTAACCTACATAACGTAAATTATATATTTTATTACAATCTTGACCAAAAAGAATTGGTCTACAATTCTTTTTGGTCAAGATTGTAATAAAATTATACCTTGTGTGAATCATTGGTTTTGCGAATAAGTTTCACACTTAAAAGCCTTGAGTTTAATGACCTATCATTGAGAAAGTTCTATACTTAAACTCAAATATTTTGCTATACAATATTTTTAAATACACACATTGTTTTGTTAAACCACTCACTTTTCCTTTTCATTAAAGTGCGGTCACATGTTTACTGTATGCCAAAAATGACTCATTATCCGTAGAATTATATCGATTCAAACAGCCGCAATATCAAATGTATTAAGAAAGCCATGAAGTAAATTAGTTAGGATGTATGTTATGTTTACGTATCGTTGTTCATTTTATTTTTGGTTAAAAGATATTAATGACAGGCGTCATGGCTCAGTCGGTAGTAGCTCTGCCTTCCGTGCTGTGGGTCGTGTGTTCGATCCCCACCGAGAACAAACATTTGTGTGTGGCAAACATAAATGTTTGTTCTGTGTCTGGGTGTTACTAAGTATTATAAGTATGTAATTGCAAAAAAAAAAGTATATAAGTATTATATCAGCAATCTAGTTTCCATAGCTCTAATAATACTAAGCTCTGCTTAGTTTGGGACTAGAGGGCGTTGTGTGTAATGTCCAAGAATATTTATATATTATATATTAATTTTTGATTTTTGTTGGCCCAAAGTATTCATCAACTAGTCCTAGAGCAAAAGAAGCAGTTATAAAGAGACAAGTCGCGAGGACTCTACTAGAAATAGAAACAGAGTTTGTTCCTAACATTGTTGAATTTTGCCTAAAAATCTTTGTGGTTTTAACCACGAATTTTGTCTCTTGTAGCAACAATTTTTGTGCACAGACTTGACTAACAAAGTATCAAGTATTTAGGTCAAGCGATTAGGCTAATAGCAGTCTTGACCAACCACAGATTAAGCTGTCATACTCACCACAGATAATTTGAAGCCCTAACTAAACGAATAGGATAAATTGTTTAGATAACGTGGCGCCAGAAGCACCTATTTGTGCTTATTTACTGGCTAACTCTCATACAAGTTATACAAGTACTAAGTATATCTTTTTTAATAAAAAATATATATAATATTCTTTTGTATTTTGAAACTACTGAAGAGATGAAACATTACTTAGCCGATAAACAGTCTACGCTATGCCATTACTGTTAAAAACAGTTTTTCAGTACCTACGCAATCTCAATATTTATAAATTGGTAGAGAAACGTAGGTAAAGTAAAATATAAAACTCTTTGCAAAGCTTACATACAATAATAATCAAACGAATAGCAAAATGAGAGTTGTCAAACCGGACCTATTAGGCTGCACACCATCAACAGCAACACAGTACTTTACTTGCTGTATTGGTTGCAATAACAAGTACCTAGGTTAGTACCAATTATAAAAATAATCAAGGTATGTAAGTGTACCAATAAATGTCATTTGGATTAGAAACTGATAATTTTTATGCACTGTTTTCGCATAGTATAGGTAATAATAGGTACTTCTTATTTTTTTCTTTGAATGTTGGATTACGTACTAAGGTAGGTATATACCTACGTTAATAAATGGGTACCTGTATTGGTAAATAGGTTCCGCGTGACTAGTAGCTAACGTCAGTTCTATGAACAGTAGGTAACTAATAAGTAAGTAGACTAGATGTGGTTCGGCACCGTGGTTGTGTAAAGATCTAGAGGTGTCAAGGGCTCTGGAGTACAAAGCGACATAGTTAAAAGGTTACCAGCTTCATTAATAGTTAGAGATCAAAACTAAGATGCATTTTAGGCCCGTATTTTATATAAACTACCTATAGCGAAATTGAATTAGATTTGTTACAAAGAGTAGATTTTTAATTAAAATATGACGCAAATACTGTCAAATCAAAAGATTGACGTAACGTATAGTATTATATAATCTGTGACGTAACGGTGATTATTTTTTGCTTTTGGGCTATTGCCATGACTTACTAATTTATTTTCTTGGGTTTATTCTAAACACAGAATTTATGATAACAGGTGTAGTAGACATATCCCAGTGAAATTTCATAACGAGAAATGTAGACGAATCAACACCATATTTAGATAATATTTAAAAAAATCTTTAATCAAATCTATAAACAAAGTTGATTTAGAGAAGTTTGGCAAGTACTTTGAAGAGTTTGAAGGGTAATAATGAAGTGCCAACTACAGAAAAGGATAGTCATGCATACATTGCCTTGCCTATATTACGTGTTTACTTACCTATAAGACAAGTATCTAGACTAGTATGTTAGTTCGATAAGTATTTATATATTTAAATTAGTTTCAAACTTTATGAGTGGCAGTGAAATTAGATCTCAGGTGAAATGGTGTCACTGTAAAATAAAATCTCGCGTTCGAAGTCACGGGTATTCCGCTAGCCACAGTTTGAATTCCAAAAATAAGGAATCTCTACCGGAACCGCGCTATTACGAAATTCATTCAAAGAACGACAAAAGGGAAAGCAAAGAATCAAGCTTTGAAACGATCAACTATTGTTTGGAAGTACTTTTACACAGCTTGTATTATAATGTAATCCGATTTGCTGATTTCTGCTCCTCGGACAACGGTTTTTATTGTTGGAATAAACAATTAGGTAGAAATTGATCACGATCCGCACGTGGAGTACAGTTTCGTAACATTAAAAATACTATAACTTCCACAAACTCATACAATGGTTTGTGGAAGTTACTATGTTCTTTATAGAAATTGGAAATAGTTATTCTATTATCATGTATTGAAAGATGTACTATTGCTGACTTTAGTATCAAAAATTTAATTATTTATTCTCTTAGCAATTTTCTACGCGTATTATATACATATACCTAACAAAAGTAACTAAATTCAAGTCTCCAACATTCAAATGTTCAAAAAAGATTATGTTCTTGTCTCAATTTAGTTCGCGTTATTATGATTGAATTTTGCTGAATTACGGGCCTAAGTGCTGTGTCAACGCCTATGAACAATATTCACAATGCTTTTAGGCGGCGGCGGCGCGGCTGCCCGCGGCGTAGGTACAATATGCATGATCAATTAATTTATCATACATACTAAACTACGAGTACCTACTCTGTATACATGCTTGCGGCAAAGAATACTAACTATTAAACGTAAACAAACAACAAGTTTCAACCTGAAGCACGGAATCACTCAAATAAAAATTTACTAGTAAGTAGTTGCAGTTGTACACTACAAGCAGAAGCTGCCAAAACCTCAAAAAACTAACATCAGAAATCGCGGTGGCTTCACTTCTTATATCCATCCTTGGGCCCTAAGGACACAAGCCGTATTCTTCATTTTTTTGTAGTGTACAACTGCAACTACTAGTAAATTTTTATTTGAGTGATTCCGTGCTTCAGCTTGAAACTTGTTGTTTGTTTACGTTTAACTGTAGTGTTGTTTACGTTTAATAGTTAGTATTCTTTGCCGCAAGCATGAATACAGAGTAGGTACTCAGTATTGCTACTAAATAGGTACCTAGGTAGGTATTTAGAAATGTTACGTATTTGTATACTCTATTCCTCCATTCAAACCTTGAAGCATGCAGGATTTTGTTACAATAGGCATGTTCACCTAGGTACCCAAATTAGGTCAGTTGGCGAATATTGGTGTTGTCACAGGGTACTCACTGGAATTATTTACCTACTGGAATAATGAAGGAAACAGTTTAGTGTTGTCTGATTGATACACGCGCATAGATCATTGCTTTTTTTACCCCAGTGTCATATTCCAGTAGTATGGAGAATTAAATCATCTAATATCATCATCCTACCTAATTGTCCACACATAATAGGAGGGTACCTGTATGTACCCTCCTATTATGTGTGGACAATAAAAAGTTTTTCTTTCTTTTCTTTCTTTCTTTCTAATACCTAAAGTGAATGTAGACCTACCTTTACGGCAAACGTGTGAATTTATGTGTGTTTGAGCTCAAAGAACGAAACCTGATGCCCTGTTTACCGGACACTCATTGCCAATCTATCGCATTGACCACACATTGCCTACCGGATATTTGCAATTCGTATTGAACTATCGAGTAATTGGCTCATCGACATGTTTTGTTTCTTTTTTTTAACTGTAAGTTAAGTTCGTTTTTTTTAACTCATGCTAAGCTGAGAAAACGAAGACGGCATAGCTTGGCAAGCTAACTGCATCTAAAATCATGTCCCAGACCTTATAGCGACCGAATGTGTAAAAAGTGACTTCTTGCGCCGTCTATATCATCTTAAATTAGATGGAAAATGCCTAAAAGCTCTATCGTCACGCCGTACTGTCTTAGGTACCGAGGTGCACTAAAATAAAATACTGCATAGTTTGTATAAAGCCTTGGAATGTCAACTTCTGAGCCTTTTGAACTCAGATTAAACCAACCGTCTATTTATAAACGAACCTTACTTTTGCGTTTTAACCCTCAAGTCTCAGATGTTTTCCGCGTGTCTCGCCTACCCATTACCGCTGAAGGGGAAACTCTAGGGTAAGGGGAGAACTGAGCTATTTTCCCCAAGGGAGCATATCCACCTTTGCCACAGTTATTCTTGCGGTCGGGAAGTTTAGAAACAGTTTTATTTGTATGGGAAAGATGTCTGGGAAAATAATCATAGTGAATGGTGTTCGCATGTAGGTACAAGTTTGTCCGATTTGTAACCTATCTGTACTCGGTAACTTTTTGAAACCCTCAAATGGATAGCATTTCCGGGGAATAAGAAGTTTCAAATATTATTGATGTCGTGATTTTGGGGCTTTGAAAAATCTGTACAAGAACTTCGAGAAAGTATATAAGTAGGTAAGTAACTTTCAAAAGTTTTATTTATTGCAATAATAAGTAATATAGACATTGATAGCGACTAACCTACATTACCCATAGCGACAACTGAAATTTTAGAATGTGTGCGTGAAAGTGTATTTTTTTACGAAAATCTATACCCCACTTATTTTTCAGTATACTACGTATAGTACGTATATACTACGTATATGCGGAGTTTGGTAAGTACACCTACCTAAATATTCCCGGGAATGTCGAGAGCTTGTGTGTTAGGTGTAAGGAAGAGGGCGACCGGAAAAGTGCGCCGAAACTACACGCACCAATGAATATTTGATAACTTTTCGTAGTCATGGCCAAGAGGTTTATCTTCGTTTTATCGGAACGCGTAAAAACAAGATATAAAACTACAGGGGTGAAAGCTTAGGCTCGTGACTATTTTGCAACCGCGACCGCATTTTACAATATTATTCAATTCTAATAACTAAGTATTCAAAAGTATTCTGGCTGGTAGCAGTCACGGTCGCCAAGTGGATGCGAGTGTGGTATCAGTTTGAGAGCTTTTATCCGACTGCGTAATGTAAGTTAAGTTTCAGTACTTTTAGACCTACTTAGGTCGAGCGTGGACTGATTCAGATAATATAGGGTTTAGCTAGTATTGGACCGTTCTGTCTATACTTGAGCCATTAGTTAAAAAAATTGCGCTATGAATGTATATGTATTGAGGACCTGACACTTATTTGCATAGAGCAGAACTAAACACTAGCGTGTTCTACCATGAAATCGAATTAGCTATCGAGCTATATTAACATTTAAGTATTATTATTAGAATTAGCTATGCTTGGAACAAGTTTAGTCACCGGGCATCTAAATCCAGATAAGTTATGGGCGGGTCAGTTATTATATTAGCAACTGAGCCCAAAATCGTTCCTTAAGCTCATTAAACCAAACTAGAATGGGTTCAAATTAATAGGCACTTGTGATCAGGCATCCTGTCGCCAAACGACATCGTTAAAATATTAAATTTTGTATTTATAGCAAACTTTATTAGCCCCGAAATACGAGATTCCGCTTTTTGTACTAATTTTCTGTGACAGCCTGCCCTATGTACGTATTATAATCCTGCCATTATTACAATCTATTGCTGCTTGATTTTGCTATACCTTGCATAAACAATAACTAGAAAAGAAAAGAAACGAAAAAAAGCAATAAAAAAAAATCGGATTGTTACTGACATATTACTTTGAACAATTCTATATTTTTAATTTGGACTGACACCCATAATGTAACAAGTAATGAGCCCTTGATAGTTTAGTTACTAAAGAAGATATGGTAGCCAAAAATAATGGCGTCTACAACCTATAAAATGACTATAATCTAGGCACGAGCTACCTGTGTCCAAGCAACAGGTTCCTGGCTGACGCCACTTTCGGCTGAGCAACCTGCCTGCGTACCCACAGAACAGACTTACTTTCTATAAAAGGAAATCGAAATTAACTCAATACATTTCTCTTTCGGTAGTTTTGATAATTGAGAGCCCACTCTTTCGATTGACTTGTATCGGGCACTCGCTATACGAGTGCCCGATACAAGTAAATCGAGTTAGAAAAATCGTTATTACTTTTTTTACTTTACTTCGAATACCAGTTCGTTATGGCGCCTTGCGTAATCAAATTTGGTAGAATTCGGTGGGTGACGGTATTGTTCATTTGTGATTTGTTTTCAATCTTTGTAGCCTTTTTTATCTCATCAAAGCGTCATCCGATTGTATTAGGCACACAGGCACACCCTCAATTGAACTCTCACACGCTTCTGGGACTCAATCATTGGTGGCACATACCAGCGACTCTGCTCCATTTACTTTGTTTTGCGTCCGACCTATCTGTTACGCGCTTATTGAGTTGGGCCCTGCCGGTCGTAGCCGCGAAATTCGATTTCCTGTTATTAGTATAGAGTCCCGGGCTTGATAACTCGATACTTAGTTTATCTTTCCGATGCACATAAAACGGAGAGAAGACCACACCTAAGCCTACAAATCTGGTGGCATTGTTTACTCAACAAAGAGCCTTTAAAAGGGTCGTCGACCTCGTGTGTACCGTTAAAAAAGTGGCTTGTGTTACACCATATTTCCTTGAGGATATGGGAAACAAACAAGAAGTAGCCAGCAGTCGATTGTGGACAAAGAAATCGAACAATATAATCTCAATTCACCGTACATGCGGATAATTGCAGAGCACATTCTAGTATGCCATAGAAGGAGTCAGATCTTCGCCTGGAGATATAAATAGCAAGGCGGACCCGGCCACAAATGTAAAGTGGACACCAGTCAGTTTAGAAGTGCTCGTGTCTATTTCCAACAAGTGTAAATAAATCAAGCGAGTTACTTTCGTAGTACTTATACTAGGTTGTCACTTTCATTGGTTGCCGACCGTCGCGTCGTCGGTCGCCGCCGAGCCGAGCTTCGTCCTGTTCGCGGGGCTTAAGTTTCATCAGTGATAGCTGCTAAGTCCGAACACGAATAAATCTTGCTCTGGATTATAAGAAACAGTCTTGTCTGTCTTTTATTTTGTTCAACTTGATACGTGCAGTGAGGTATAATTTATAGGTATGCTAAAATTTCCGTACGTACTGGCACTGGAGAGCTGAACCAACTCAGATGGCAGTGTGTATTGTATACTATCTGCTTAGGTAATAATCTTGGTGTGGGTGAGTAAATAGTTAACTGATAACCTTCGACAATAATTAAAATGATGAACTTGACATGCAGTGCGATTCTGTTTGTTGTCCATTTGAAAATTAATCATCATTGTGTAAATATGGCCTTCATAAATCACGCTGCTTGATTAGTTATGTCATGAGATAATTTAATGCAACAGATTTTCCATACACCGAACGTATGGAAAATATGTTGCATTAAATTATATATATATATATCATATAAATAAGATAACAAAACAATATTTGCCTAAGGATAAAAGCAACAGAAGACTTCGTCTAGCTATTTACTTGCTAACGTCTCGAAAACGTTCGAACTGCCACTAGTTATCGGTTCGCTATCGGTAATACAAATATTAGAATGCGTAAATGGCTTGCTAGCGCCCACGTGTCAGCACTCAGGTCACATTTCACCTGTCAGTGGATTCCTCACGCTTTGCGAGATTCCTTCCCACGGCCTTGCATTATTTGCAAACTTGGTCACCTCTCGAATACCCAGTGAAATGAACGAGCTCTAGAATGACACAATTAATCTGACCATTAACTATGAACGTTTAGGAGGTCAAGCGAAAACAGCAGAATGGTAAGATGCAGCGTAGTTATCACAATAATTGTGAAATAACTTGAGAAATTCAAAAGCAAAATAATTTTAATTCATACTACGGTTGGTAAACATTTGCATCAGACGAGTAACGAGTGGTGATAGGTATACTTAATGGATGCGTGTGCATCAGCGATGGCTTCAGTGAACGCAGCAAGCTCTTCGTGCTCGGTAGTAAACCAAACGCGAACCAAAACAAATGGACACGACACCGTTACCACTTCGCAGAATAAAAAAAAACCGAGCAACGGTAATCTTTGTTCGTAAGGTTGAAACCCCGTCTTCACGGTAAGGCATCGGAAATGCTCAAGATTGCGATAACTCTATAATTAAAATCAAAGCGAGCATTGAACGCAAGCAATTTATCTTCTCGGCATACAGATGTTCAATACTTAGTCGGCTTTTTGTTATAAATGAATGCCAAAAAAATCTGCAAACACTCAAGTGCCACCATGTGTTTCTAAAAATTACGATTCAATCTCAGTTTGTTGTCACCTTTAGTGGATCCAGATGTGTCTGCTCGCAGCGATTCATAAACGTTCTAATTCTGAATGAAATAACAAACTCATGTGATTAGACGCCTGCGCTTCGGTATATATTATTATACCATGGGTAATGGCTGCATGTACTCGTACTTATAAGAAGGCTAGGTTAGCTAATTGAAAAGATTTCCCAGTGATTCATCAATTTATCTCTGCACTTGAATAGTCTATAGCCTATATACGCTCCGAATACGAATTGGATCCAGGTCGGCGCCAGTTCCAAAGGATTGAAATCGATTACTGGAAAATGTTCCTATAAAATTCCGATCAATACGCACACGGAAGTATTAATTGTGAAAAACTAGAGAAAAAGACAAGTTTCACTTCCAGGAATTGAAGGTGCGCGATCATTAATGCAAACAAGAGAGCTGGAGTAAAAACGGATCAGTACGTTTGCTATTGTCCGTGGTGAAGACGGAAGGTGGCCGTGGGAGCCAGCGCCCGACCTGCTCTGTCGCGAGAAAATATGGGTACCGTTCACATGCACTCGGAAAAACACACTCGATCGAAATCACAGAAAACAACTAGGTTCACAGACGTAAATTAACTACACTCGATTCAATACGGATCTCAGATCAACAATACTGTAAAGCGTTGTGTATTGGACTTCAAGTTTTTTACTAAACTAGAATGGAATAAGCCGGTGGCCCACCCAATGTTTAGTGGTAACCCCTGTCTATAACAATGCATTGCCTCACTGAGCACGACCACTGAGGACGTGCCCTGTGATGCTTTGCAGTGTCCCATTACTTACATTTTACACGAAGCTCTGCTACTAAATAATGTGCACCAGATTTTTATTGAAATCAGAAATCAGAGAATTGTTTAAAAATACACTACAGCGAATGCTTTGGTGCAATATTGCTTTACGGCCTTCTAAAACGTTATTAGAATGGAAGTAAGTAGATGCTTAATTACGGCATTGCAGCGCGTAACGTTTTTCAGTTTAATTAAATACGCATGGTTGACACCAATTTAAATGTTTACCTATGAAATATAGTTAAATTTAGGAAGTTTAAGTAAAAGTTAAATTTAGGACCGAAAGAAAAATAAATATATATATATAATATATATATATATATATTGATACATTGATATGATAAAATCTAAATTCTGTATCTTTGTTAGTAAATACTTGTTATTGTTATTGTTTATTCATTGCTGTAATCGTTTTCTAAGCCCATCATATATTTGATTTAGTATGTTTTTTTTCTTATATTTATGCACTTATTGTTTTATATCCTATACTTACATTAGTAATTTCGACTGTCTGTTTTAAAAATTATATTTTATAAAAAGTAAATCCGTAATTGGCCATAGGATTAGCCTAGTTAGACATTATTTAATAGTATTAAGGGCTGTGGGTTTTGTTAAATAAATTAAAAAAAAAAACAATAAAAAAAAAAAAACAGCTTTGGTTTTATGACGTTTTAACCTGACTTCAAAAAAGAGAAGATTCGGTTGTATGTTTCGCAGCTATTGCTGTAGAATTTCAATATTATGAACATAGATTACCTGGCTTACACAAATATTTCGACAATCGCAAAACAAGAACCTAGGTGAGTAGGGCGTGATACGCCAATTTAGAAGACAAAACCTCATCGTCACTAACGAATCAGAGAGGAGCCAAATCGAATAATGTATTCATCGATAGTGATTGATTTACTACTTAAAAAATCTAATTTAATTTGTTCACGTCGTCCTTATTCGTAAGATTAAAATTTCACTCAGCGTAATGGCTATAAAGTGATGACCATCTAGCTAGTTGGTTAGTTTTTGGTCGACAGGTGTGCGGTGATTTCGCTACTGGTTCGGAACGCCTCAGGCAGGTACCTACCAATGTCAGAGACATGACTTGACCTTGCTAAGCCTGCTTTTCTTACATTAGTACTTTTATTTTAAATCAATCCATACGTTTCATGTCGTATCAAAACTTACAAGTCTAAAAAAGCAAATGATCCCATTCCATCATTTATTGGTAGTTTAGCTGTAACAATATTTCTAATAAATCTAAGAAGTTGCTTCAGTTATTTTGTACTACCAAGTTACTAGGAGCACATAACATAAGAATAGTATATAGTAGAATGAAGGTAGTACGTGAACAATGATCACACCTTTCTGTAATTTGATCCACGGCAATAAGATGGAGACACGTTTTCTTCGTTGTATCAGAAACGAGCCACAATAGTGAACGTTTACAAACAAAGTAAGATTTTGTTGACAAATGCAGTCTTGGAATTAATAAATGGCGGTGAGCGCGCGCAGAAATACACAAATAACAAATCACATTTTTTAAATTACAAAGTAAGTAAATTAAAAAGTAATATCCAAATTTACTAATAAGTACTTCATCTACAGATTTAGAACGTAGAAGTAATTAAAGTATACTGCAGAAAGTAATTTCACACACTAACTAAATACACACAGAATTTTATTGAACACAATGAGATTCAAATTGAAATCTTTTATCCGTGGTTCTTGTGAGTCATATTATAACAATCGCGTATGCGATATAGTAATATATGATCTGTGGCTATATGTATTAAATATTTATATTTGTGGCACACGTCAGAACATTGAATGGAAGTAATTTCAAAGTTTTTCAAATCTTGTTTACATTTAGTTTTATTATTAAGTTATTTCGACCAATAACAAAAAAATAGTTGCAAAATGATGACATTTAGCACAAATTAAACATTTCTCGTAAAGATGTCAACTAGACAAGCTTTTTATAGAAAAAGTCTTGTCATTAAAATCTTATAGTGACACATAATGAAAGAGCAATCACTTGCATAGAACTGGTTTCCAACACTTTGTGTTCACATCACGCCTTGTACGGGAGCAACGTGATCTTTATGGGCGCATAAAAAATATACTGGATATACTCAGCACCAGTCTCTGTTAAAATCACTAGCGAGTTTGTTTGAAATGTCAAATAAGCAGACAATTAAAAAGATAAAGATTCTGAAAAGAAACTGGTAGACGTGCTTTAACCAAATATTTTTGTAAAAGGGTGTGCCATCTTTCGTCCAAGTTTCACTTCGGCGTCATTGGAATTACATATTTATAATCTGGTGCCGGCAGTAAGGTAAGGTTTTGTATGGCGGCGCCATCATTGTCTATCACGGGTTGATAAGTCTATTACCAACACGAGAGATGCAAAAGCTTCGATTTCATATTTGCGAACATTTGCTACCGACATACCCTCCGTGGTCAAAGAGGATGCGTAGGTAATGCATTTTCCAAACATAAAAAAAGATATAGTAGTTTTAGCAAATGTATTATTTAGGGTGAGCCATGGTAACACTGGCATCTGTAACTGATCTTTCATAAAATACGATTTGTAAAACATATTTTGAGATTTTTGTACAACTCTAGTGTTTTCTACTTCGTGCTCATTCACGTTGGTAATGAGTCTTTGTTTGATACCGTGAAATGCTTTACGCTGTTTACGCACAGCGCATTTATCATATTATATACCATAGTCACAAAATACATGTACAATACATGTAGATGTGTAAAAAGAGTGCGTGTAATTCAATCAGCTGCCTTATCGCCAAGCTTAATGGTAGTGGAAATAAAAAAAAATGGTTGCAAATCATCAATCAAATACATTTTACAAAATTTATTTTAATGGTTTTCAAATTCAAATTCATATTTTGTTTCTCAGATGTCAAGATCCATATTTTGTTACTTTCACGGTACATGTCGAATGGGTTAGTATAGTATTATATAATCTGTGGTATAGTATTATAATGATCTGTGGTATAGTTATACTTAATTATGATTATGACTTAGGTACTTACTTATTTAGAAATTACAGCTAGGTAGATACATATTTCTCTTCAATGACAGGAATTTTTGTTTCATTTTGTTAATAACTTTTTCCTATACAGTTTTGGATTTGAATGGATTTAGATATGGCTAAGACCTGAAATAACTTTAAAAAGTATCGAGTTTGCGTAAACCTTCTCGTACTCTCCACTCTCTCTGTTTCGGTTATCTGCATCTTTCCACTTTGTATTAGGAACGTAGTTTGTACATAATAATATTAATCTTTTGCCATAATTTAGAAGTAATAGCCCACTAGGACTGATAACAAGAGAGGTAAGAACTTCGCACAGATATCTAGTTTCGTTTCTTTGATCCAGCTGGCTGGTCATTGTTCCATGATTCATCTCTGTTCTACCTAGTGTGCTACGCTCTAGTGACACTGTTATCTAATAATTGTAACGTTTGACATGTGTGTATGTTAACGGTTACAATTTCGTACCTAGTTCGTCACAGAAATGCCAGATTACGTGTTTTATTTGATCAAGTGTAAAAAATCCGTTTACAAACATGAAAAATGGGTTATTGAAGTTATACTTCTAATGGGACTTCCAAAAATTAAACGCGTTAAATTAAATGTTTAACGCGTAAAATTTTTGGAAGTCCGCTCCTGGGGAGGGGGAATAGAAATAGACAGAGCGAGAGTGATCTGTTTAACGCAATAGAATAGTAAGAGACAGGGCGAGAGTGATCACATACGGAGACCCCCCACAAAACGCAAAACACTTCGATAGCGCGTTCTAGGATCCGACCAAACTTAGCAGCGCCATCTAGTTCTGATTCAGGCAACATGAGCATAAAACCTTTTCTAATTAAATAAGTACTGCATATTGGTTAAGTAGGTACATAAAAATAAATACCTACTAAATTAAGAGAGTGAATGCGTGGCACTCGAAGTCTAACTTCTTCCGTACGGAGGGACTCCACGCACTGGTTTTTTTTCATTTTGAAATACATCCATTGTTTCAGTGATACGACATTATTCGAAAGTTTTATTTTTGTTTTACTCGTAGTTAGCGCCTAGTATTGACGATACGCATATAACTCATTATTTATGGTTATAATACTACGGAGATATATTTTTTATAAAACTGTTTGTTTTTGGAAGACAAAGCGTGACCCGAGATAACTATACATGCGTAATTTACCATGTGATTAGTACACATTGTATCTAATATCTATAGTTGCCTAACAATAGACGTCGGATTTTTCCACACAAATAAAAAAGTTATAATCAATCAAAAACAAATAATAATGAATTGCCACTAATACTTATAAACATAACGCGAAAATATGTCTACCATGACATTGGAACCAGCAGTCTTACCACCAACTGTAATAGAGTTTGACAACTTCGATCGTAATTTTTACAACCTTAGCACTAACCAAAACATTTAAAACTGAAGTAATGGATAATTATTACTGGTTTTAACTTATCAAGTTAAAAATATTATGAATACGAGAATATTGTAATAAAGGTAACCAAAGTTTTTGATTTCCATTACACTTTACACAATAGGAAAGACGTGGACAAAACCAATTTTTTTTTGTAATTGTGACTCAAGTAAATATGTCAGCTATTTAATATTTAAAAGGTCAACATCAAACACTCGGCTTTGTGAAAGTACTTATCAATCACTGAATGAACTGATAACGAAAAGTAATTACAAAACAAGAAAAGTAGGATAAAAAGGCCGCAGTATGCATTAACAAGTATATTATTATGTATATATAACTAGGTATTTTTAGGTCTACTCAAACTGTGGGTACAGATAAGGCAATTCAACAATATTTGTTCTGATAATTTGGAGTCCATCAAATGTTTACAAAGCAACGAATCAGTGGAAATAAATAAAACAAATGCTTGTTCAATAAAACCTATTGGTAAATTTTGCGACAGATTGGTCAAATACAGTGCGCCTTAATAAATTAATAATATTTTATACATAATGTACCGTAGGTATATTTGTATTCTAACGAATAGCTAAATGTTTTATTTCATTTCAATTGTAATTTATTCAAACGCATAAATGTATTGTATCAATAAATGTTTCAATACAATTTTGTGTAAATATAAAAACATAGGTACTTATATTCTTGTGAAAATATTTACACAACTAATTTTATTGGTTTTCTCTGTAAAAGACTTAAACGCGCACTTTTTTAGGACATACTTTTTAATTTTGGTACAAGAAAAGGTGTTCCGTTTCTTCCATGTTTCTTCGTATTAATAAAAGCGGTCTGATAAAGTAAATATTCTTAATTATAATATCCATTTTATAATCATTATTAGATAGGAATATTTGATTTTAATGACTGGACCTATTGCAAATCGACTGTCATGGTTTCAATAATGTACCTAATTCAAATATTGTATTCCTTAGCGGTTATAACTGATTTTAATTTTTACACGCTTTATATTTTATACAAAACCTTTGCGAGAAATTACTGTTTGCATAATATATCAAACGTATGTTTACTCATTTGAATTTATGTACAGGTGGTATATGGTAAGTTATTTCATATTTTTTTTGGTTTATTTAATTAGGTGGTTAAGTAGCATATTGGTCACCTGCAAAACGATTACCCAAGTACTTACCTAATTCTTGAATACAAATTATTATTGGAAAAATCAACTAATGACGAGAAATAGTTAGTGCAGGTAAACAAAGAAGCAATAAGTCGACCCAGTAGTCGTACTGACATAGAAACAGTTTCGATTGCACTCAAGCGACCTTCGTTCGACAAAATGCAGTTCACGGCGGCGTGCGATCTCTTCAACGCATAAAATATCAGCTGAATTGGACGGTACATAAATAAATTGAAATTCAAAGGTACTTACCGTAAACAGATGGCAGCATACAGAATACACCGAACACCTCCAATGTGAAGTCACAAAAAACAAAATAAACAACACAAAACCAAAACAGTCAGCCGCGAAGAAAGCGTTCACAATATTTGGCGGGGGACAAGTTAAAAACACCACTTCATTCACGTATGTCGTACTGTGACAGAGCGTGTAAAGTTTCGCTGTCGAGAGCGAACGCGACGTGCGTGCTTTGCACTCGGCGGTCTCGCATCGAATGGTTTGCTTCCCGCTCGTCACTCGTTTCGTCTGTCGAGCTCGAGCGCAGCGCGACCAGCGAACCTCGTCGGAACGAGACGCACCGTTTCCGTACTGCGACGCATCCAAAAAGAAAATTGACTGCATTCGAACTAATATGCATATAATCAGACATCTCCCGACATCCGGCGAATCCGCACTGATACTTCATACTAGCTGCTACCCGCGACTTCGTACGCGTGCGAAACTTTCCACCAAAATATCAGTCACCAGCATACGATGAACCTCGTGTCAAGGGCTGCTTTTGGTTCAGAGAGTTCAAGCTGTATCTAAGAATCCACGTCTTTAATAAACAACACAAAAGCAAAACAGTCTGCCGCGAAGAAAGCGTTCACGATATTCGGCGGGGGACTGTGGGTCGTGGGTTCGATCCCCACCGAGAACAAACATTTGTGTGTTGTAAACATAGATGTTTGTTCTGTGTCTGGGTGTTTCTATGTATTATAAGTTTCATCCAAATCGGATCAGTAGTTTTTGCGTGAAAGAGTAACAAACATACATCCATCCATCCTTCCTTACAAACTTTCGCGTTTATAATATTAGTAGGATGTTTCAATCAGGAAAAAGAAGTAGAAGAATCATTGAAATTGGTCCAGTGGTTAAGGCGTGATCCGCGAACAAATAAATAGACAAACAAACAGACAGACAGACAAACTCGGTTTTTGAAATCAGAATCGTTTATTTAGTAGAACTGCATATTTAGTTTTCCAATATCTTTAATTTCAGTTTTTGGCTTTTTTACACTTTTATAATAGTATAGATAGATAGATTAGCATTTCGCATTACAAGTTTGTCGCCTCCTCCGGTGACTAACCCCAGTTAACTGATTTGTTACATCTGGGGGAGCTTTTACCTGTTTGTTTTTGTTCATCTATGAATCGAAGTTCAGTGAGAAGAAGAGTTTAACCATTGTGAATATCGCACCTTTGTGCGGGATAAGATTCAACCACTTTTCTAAAACTTACCATCAAAAATATCAATAATGAAATGTAATGTACCTCAATATTTGATATTACACAGGAAAACACACATTTTCAGGACCGGAAATAACATTATTGTATAACGAAGTACCAGATTGCATGACAATGGCATAATAACACCAAAAACATTCGTAAATGTCCACAACAAAACAACCATCAAACAAATTAATTTAAAGCGCAATAAAACCACATTTACACGACGCCTGCTTCGCTGTGAGAGTTACTTAGCGGCTAAAAGGTCCCTTTATCTTTTAATTTATAAACAAGAAATACTTCCTTAAGAGTTTTTTTAAGCGTCAAATCAAACAGACCCTTGGGGTCCTCTTGATTGCTTTGGAGAGATAATAAAAATATAGCCTTGTGTAGAAGGTCAATCATGATACCCACTCCAAAAAAGACCTACATTTATTCAGGACATGGGATGTCAATGAGGAGATCAAGTATTACAACGTAATAATTGCATCCTTGAACTTCGATTACTGTTTTCACGCTTTTTCGACTGAAGCGAAACGCATGCACATATATCGTGAATATCGTCACCCAGTTTTTATTTTGACAGTATATTCAGTGTAGGTACCTATTTTTTTCATAAGTCGTTATTTCTGGTTTTTTATGCCAGTTTTCTCCTGCCGGCAGTCGCTGAGGCCGCTAAGGGGATTATTGGACAAAAGTTTCAGAAATCCCTCACGCAGGGAACTGACGCAGAGGAAAACTGGAATGAGCCTTAGTATAGTGTTCATAAAATGTGTTGTAAAATATAGTAGCGAGTGTATTAGTATGCATGCCGTAGTAACAAACGTTACGTGTACTGGTAGTTGTACTAAAATAGTAGTTTCGTCTTAAGATTGTTCATTTTAGGTACATATATTTGGAGGCCGTAATGGACAGGCCGTAACAGACTATACCGTACCTTACCTAAGTAAACATGTAAACAAGCGAAAGCAATGGTTGCAGATAGCGTGTAACCGAGAGGTAACCGTTGATCAACAAGCACATACCAGTTAGTTTGGAGCTCGGGTGGATTTGTAGTGTGAATGGCTGATACTACATTGCCACCCATACGACATTACACGACACCTTTACGATATCGGTAGGGAGCTAATCTTCAACATGTTTTGAGCGAAACGTCACTTGATCTGCCTTTCAGGCACAAATCAAAGTTTTGATTTTACTACTTTCTTCGAAGTTTTGTATCCTTTTGGTTTCCATTCACATCGAGTTTGTGCTTTGAATAAAGACATGGCGAGTTGATCATTTTGTGCTGTTTGAGGAAAATGCTTTGGTCTCTCTAAGATCGTAGTTTAGTAGGTAAAATGTTTCCCTTTAGCGCAGTGAAACAAAAATATTCCCCCATCCTTATTGCTGTGGTTTAGAAACTCTATGGACAACAGTGGATTCGGGTCATAAATAACGGAGTTTTTACCAAACTACGATCAGATTAGCGTGTAATGCTAGGTTGCTGCCGCATGGAGCGAATCCAATCGTTTTCGTGACGTGTTCAATGTGTTCATTGCTAAGTGATACATCGACCATCACTATGGCAACGAATATTTCAAATCAAAATCATGATGGCAATACATATACTATGCAAGTTATAACCAATTCTTGAATTATGGGCTTCTTTACTATTTACTCTTACATAAAGCAGGTAAACATGATTTAGAGCTATTAAAAATCAATTTTAAAATTGTGACAAAGCTATCAACTTCTGATGTTGAACGCACTCAAAAAGGAATTTATCTGTCTATCTATCATCTATTATTTTTTAACATAACCCTGAAGAAGAAGACAAGCAGTTAAAAGTACTGGCTTTACAGATCCTTAGCAGGCACAATTTGCGTATGGCTGCGCGTTGGTCTAATGGTTAAGGAAGTGGGCCGATTTTGATGAACGAGGTGTCAAATGATTCGTCATGTGCTCGGCAGTGACCTGGTTTCTTTATTTCCCCTAGTGCACCCAAACTAGTTGCCTGAGAACATCTGTAACAACTGTTATCTTGAGTCGACGCATCGTTTCAAATCGTTAATTATCAATTAGGAAGGTATGTGTGGTTTTAGTTAAGTAACAGGTTATCTGAGAGTTTTAGTTTCCTAAGATAGATAGTGAAACTATAAAAAAAGTGTAGCGATGTTGGCAGTGTGAAAGCAGCCTTTAAGCTTTCACACTGCCAACGTCACGACACCTCATGATGTCGTCGGAGATATTATGCTTACATTTTTCACACCGGGTACCGACTACGATACTTTTGTTCAAGCCTGACAGCCTGACTGTCAGATCGGTATCGTGTAGATATTGGGGTCGGGCAGTATCATCATCATCAACCTATATCGGTCCACTGCTGGACGTAGGTCTCTCCCAAGACGCGCCATTGAGCCCGGTCTTCGGCTCTTCTCATCCACAGCACGTCGCACTGCACACGCCCAATGATTTGTAGTGTCGTTATCATAATCTGCTTTTACTTGCTTACTTGTACGGATTGTATATATTTACTCTTTATTTGGTGATAGCATTAGTGCTCGGCGGCAGACTCCTTAGATTTCTGTTCGATTTTGTGGTGAACTTACGGTTCCTAGTGACCTTTAAGTATTTATTCTAGTAAAGCCATCTCACGCAGCGATTTTCGTTCCATGGTCTGTACTTGTAAAACTTTCAGCGCCAACGGCCGCGCTGGTTTTCCGTGCTATGAATTTTCATCTTCTGCAAGTTCTTCATTTCGTGGGTTATTCAGCTGAAGAGACTAACTAGAGGTAGGTACAGTTTAGTACACCACTGCAAAAGCTTTTAAGCCCATGTTCATCAACATTGTAACCAGGCGTTCAACGACTGTATAACCAAACCAATTCTTTTCGCTAAACTGGAAGATAATCATACTGCTTTACACCATCAATGATATGAAGTAAAGCCGGGTATCAAACAAGTAATTCAGTGGAAAAATGAATACCTAAACAAAAGAAGGCGCTGCTAGCAGGAAGTTAGGTACTCATGCTTGATAAAGCTTAACCACCGTTTTAGGTGCTGGGGAAATTGATCCTTAGTTTCCTTACATCTAATAAATAGCCTGCGTGGCTTCCTACAAGCTTTGAAACTTTGAAATAACATGGTGCATGCAATTATGTAGGTAAGGAAGCGTTTTTAGCGAAAATGGAGGGAAACTACGGTTTTAAAGAAAATATTTTTGGTGTGGTGTACTGTATTCTTAAGTTCTGAAAAAACTCCTTACATCATTTAAGTATGTCGTCCTCTCGCATTATACTTTCGATTTTCCTCAATTTATTTTGTACTTTGGTTCAGCGTGTTCGCATAATTGGGTATCAATGACGATGTTCAGACGTAAGCACGTGAAATACATTGGTATTGATTGCAATAAACAGCCAATATTTCTTCATTGCTTCATATTGTTCCAGCAAATAAGGTAACGTGCATATTTTTTTGATACCTAAAAGAATCTCAATATAACGACGTTTCAAAATTCGATTTTGCAGTGTTTTCGAATTGCCTATAAATGAACCTAACCTAAAAGTAGTACCTAGGTAAGTATCATTCTTTCTTTGTGGTTCTGTGGCCTTTTCTTTTCCCATTAAGAAACACCTGCGGTTTTCTAGATAATTATCCTAGTATTGAAACTCTTTGAAACGTCTCTGCAGGTTCACGACCGGCCTAGAGCGCAGTCCACTACTTCGTTTTTTACGCTATTTGTAAACAAAACGCAATCAGGTTTTGCTCAGTGCCACACCATTCGCCCTTGGCATTAAACTGATCTTTGTACCTACACCAGTCTCCGTCAGTAGGTAGACCTCAAGGAAGACTAATAACCAACGATTTGTGAACTATTGTTTTTATGGACGACATAATCTGATCTTGATAGTCGTGAATATTTACCTGCGTTATTAATTCGTTGTAAAATTCTTTATTCCAGTTTATTCAACGCCTTGGTTTTCGATTCTTTGTCTATGAAAATGCAGAAAGTGGTTTTCTTATATGCAGTCTTCATTATTTCCAAGCTAATAAAATGTATTTTTTTCGATAAATATTAACTCAGGCATCGCGGGTTTAATAGTGAATTAAAAATATGTACCATATGCAGCGCGTAAACGATTTACCTATGTAGTAATATATTAATTTACCTACTAGTTGGTTTGTATTGTTTGTTGGTATAACTATTAGTTATTAAAAAAGTAAATCGATTACGTGCTGCTTAAGGTACTAAGGTACTATATTGTTAAATAATTTTAATAATAATGAATCCGGTTTTTATAATTTATGTTGTATAGATGATATGATGGATGACTAATAGACTCGCCAGGAAATCACGTACTCTCATCATATAGGTTCCGGTTTTAACCTACACACCATATCTAACACATAAATCCCCAAAGTAAGTGTATAAATAATGTAATGGATTCGTCCAAGTTTAATGGACATTGCATTAGCCTTTGGTATAAGTTTATCATGTCAACATAAAGTGCAATTTTTGCTTAACCCCCCTCCTGTTATCTGCGAGCTTTTAGAATGGAAATGGATGACTCTTACACCGTATTGTAATTTGTAATCTTATTCAAATTTTCTGAACTAAGGGCAAACAGAAGTTACTCACAAAAGACAACTAACAAAAATTAATAGTCTCCACGGTCTCCACGATATTTGTATGTTTTGTCGTTGTTTCATTTGTTTTCTGAATAAAGATTATTCATTTGTTTTTATTATTTTTATACGCGGTCTGAAATTTTTGTGACTTTTGATGCTTCAAAATTTAAAAAAACAGTTTTCGTTTCTATGCAGATAGAATACTTTTGGGATGGTATAAAAATATTTAGTTTCAAAAAAGATTGTATTTTTTACAGTTCTGTGTAACTGAAGAATCTGGGTAATGACAATGGCCAAGGGCGAGTGCGTAAACCTGCCAATTTGTCAACGTCGCGTCGCTTTCGACTCATGTGTGCTTGATAACGCTATAGATTGAATGAAATGGGCTTTTATCTGTGTGGATGTCAAGGAAAAATGCTGCTGGTAGGGTTATTTAAAAGTAAGATTTGATTTTGTAGAGTTATGAGTCCTAAGATTCTCAACTTCGTGGCAAAGTATGCTTTTTGCCAATGCCTCACCGATTACATCAATACAGATGATTCATATTTTTCTTCAGAGGTCGTGAGGGTTTCATAAACACCCAAAACTTTTATCCATCTCATTCATCATACTTGCAACAACGTATAGGATCGCAGAATATAACAGATTTGCAAAAATACTGAAGTAGTTGATTTTTTTTTATCTGTTTTTTTTAACTCGTTAAAACAAATCTGTTAATTTTGTTCTTTTGTAATAGTTACTGAGAAATATTGCAAGCTTCATTTTGGAAATATAATATGCACACACGTGATGTAAAGGACACGAAAACGAGGTTCATTAGTGCGAAATCAAGCTAAAAGAGCAATGCAAAGCGCCTGACTAGTGCTGACACGTTACTTCGTATGTGCTTTGAAAATACCAAATTTAATTTAAAAAAAATGACGTCTGTGTTGCTTAGCTAGCAATAAACTTCATGGTGTCTACCTATTAGTAAAAGCCGATTCTAAAATGATCCTTGTGATTTGACAGGTGTTGGCTTATTGTCTATGTGTAATCTATAATGCTAAGATACTTTAGAAAGTGGACATTGTAGTTACGACAGACAAACAAACAGGCTCAAATGTAGTAAGTTTGTAGCTTTTATAATGTGTGTGCGGAAAATGCACGGACACTACTAACTTTTAATGATTGCATTTTGTGGAAAAATCCACTTCCATGCCAACTCTGTCTGGAGTGGTTAGCAAAAGAAGCAACCTCATTCGGAAACATATTTCAAAGTTAATCATATTCTGGACTGAAAGTTTTTAGACTACCCATTTGCAATATATTTATTGACATATTTAATTGATAATAAAATAGTTTTTATCCATTAACCAGCTCAGTCAAAATCGTTGTATAGCGGATCTTAGGCTATAAGAATTATTTTTATTTCTTCTAGCTGTTACCTATTTTTCTAGTGACATTTTTGCAGTTGAAAACAAAATTCCTTACGGATCTGGAAAGTATTTTAAAAGTTGATCAAAACCAAATTTTTGGTACCTAATTGTAAGTAGGTACACGTAGGTTTATTATAAATACAAGTATACTTTGGTATACGAAAGTAACATGCGCATAATTCAATAATGCGCAAGTTATAAAATAATTGCGCAAAAGCAAGTGCACATTGTAACTTCCTCAATTGATAAATTGGTCTGTCACCCATATATTGTGCGATCTTCGCTGATTCACGGCTGTCAACTAACTCTTTTTTATTCTGTGAGATTGGGGCTTAGAATGTAGAACAAAGTCTTCAAATTATGACCTCACTAGCTTCCGCCCGCGACTTCGTTCGCATCCCGTTGGATCCCGTTGATTTTTCGGGATAAAAAGTAGCCTATGTGTTAATCCAGGTCACGGACAATATATATTCCAAGTTTCATCCAAATCGGATCGCTTGTGAAAATTTCATCTTTGTACATGTAGCTTAAGAATGAAAATATTGTTTTCTTAATTTGATTATTTACGGCCAGGCTGTGTACCCACCAACATAAAAAGGTTTATTCAAGCTGTCAGTTGTACCATACCATGTCAGTTGTGTTTTGCTATACCATTTCTAACAAATGAACGGCTGGACTGATGTTTTTACTGAAAATTTTTTTTGGATGTTTATCTTTTCCCCGGGAACGGGATAAAAAGTATCCTATGTGTTAATCCAGGTCACGGACAATATATATTCCAAGTTTCATCCAAATCGGATCAGTAGTTTTTGCGTGAAAGAATCACAAACATACATCCATCCATCCATCCATCCTTACAAACTTTCGCGTTTATAATATTAGTAGGATGTATCAGGGTACCTATATCTACTCTTGGAACGGCGGTTTTCACAATGCCCACGACACGACACCTTCACGATATCGTCTGGAAGTTAAGGTCATATCTTCTAGTTTAGTAAGTAACTACCAGACTTTTTCAATGCATTTTGATGCTCAAAAAAGTTATAGGTATCCTCTTTTAGTCCCAGATATTGGTGCAAAGAAATAAGTAAGTCGGGTCCAGAACTTTCATCATCATTTCATCATTTCCCTGCCCTTATCCCACACTAGGTGGGGTCGACACAATATGTTTTCTTCTTCCACTCACTCCTATCATTCGTCAACTCTGAATCTACTCCTCACACATTCATATCCTCTTTCACACAATCCAACCACTTCTTCTTCGGTCTTTCTCTACTTGCATACCCAGCCACACTCATATTCATAACTCTCTTCGTTATATGACTTTCATCCCTCCTCATTACGTGTCCATACCATGCTAATCTATCACTCCTCATCTTTTCAATAACAGGCGCCACTTTCACACTTCCCTTGATATACTCATTCCTTATTTTATCTAACTTCGTAACCCCACACATCCATCTTAACATTCGCATCTCAGTAGCATGCACTCTTCCTTCATCCGTCTTCTTGGTTGCCCAACACTCTGATCCATACATCGCGACAGGTCTGATAACCGTCTTATAGAGTTTAACCAGAACAGAACTTTATACCTACCTAATTTTTTTTAATAGGAACGAGGCTCAAAATAGGTAGACCTAGGTATTGGTTATAATATATTATCTTTATCACTATTTGTGTTAACAACCATATCAGCATGTTGACTAAGATTTTAAAAACATTAGTTTTCATTCATTCGCCTTATCGCAGTTGTTTACAAGGCTTAATAAAAGCACGTGCAAGTGTGTGAGATTCCTACGCATTCTCAACCAAAAGCCAAGGACTATAAAACTATTCCACGAAGAGCAAACCGGTGCTCTTCTCGACACAGCCTTAGGTGCTCTATAACAATCGGGTGCTCTCTGTGGAAAACGTTTTCAACTATACGAACCTATTCTGATTCCAGGAATTCTTTTTTGATTTTTGCTTTATTCTAAAAATAGGCGGTGTGTCATCATTGCTTATTATTCATCATCATAATAATTCGTAAGCTTAATGGGCTTAAGTAACTATGTGTGCAGTGTGTGCTGCCTTCTATTTCTTGGTATCCTCAATAATTTCGTGGTGCCTATTTGATTTAAGTTACACTGTGCATGATCAATCTAGTAACATACAATTTAGCCATCAGCATCAAGATAAAAATAGTGACTCATTCTATTGTACAGTACTGAGGGAACATAGTGATCCCTCTCAGAGACTGTGATACGGCTCAGTAAATAGACAAAACTGGACTAATCTCCATCGTATTACAGATTATATCATCATGTACCTTAGATCTCTTTTTTGATGTGTCGTATTGCTTCATCAAGAAGAAGGAAACTTGCAGATCGAATCTTATAAAAATTACAAATTATTTATTGAAGTTATACTCCTAATGCGACTTCCAACAACGTTGCGTTACGGGATGATATAGTCTCTGTCTCTTTCTATTCCCCCCGAATAGAAAGAGAGAGAGGCTAATACGCTACAAATGCTACAATGAAATATAGATGGCAGTGTTCAGCAATTTAGCATTTGACCGCCCGTGTTTTTGAAGATTACTTCCAATTGACGACAGTGGGGCGAATAGAAAGAGACTAATACGCTACAGTCAAAATATAATGGATGGTAGTGTTCATGCAACTTTTTACTTTTTATTTTGAAGTGAAAATTTAGTACTGCATATTGGTTAAATACATAAAAATAAATACTAAATTAATTTCACATTAAACACAGAGCGAAATGAATGCGAAGCACTCGAAGTATAAATTCTTCCGCGCGTAGGGACTGCACGCACTGGTTTTTTTATTATAACATTTGTCCCTCTTCGAGATTTAAACCTGCAGCTCTCGTATCTCTGCCATGGTGGGAGCGATGCTTTCACAGCGTGGAAACATCCAATAAATTGTATTTTGCAAGGCTTTTTTTTTCAGTAATTAAAAGGTGCTTGTGCTTTTTGCAGCACTAACGATGTAATAACAAACTGCTGTTAGGCAAAGGTGGCAGGTTTGTTGTGTTGCTAATTGAAGCTAAGCTTTTGTGTTTGCAATGTGGCCAATTAAAAAGAATCATTGTAATGAGCATTTCATGACTGAAAATATAGAAGCACGTGTAGTGCATGTGTGCGTGTGCGTACGTAGTGAATTATTAAGTCATAAGTACATATCAATTTAAACAGATCAACTTGAATATATCATTTTGAATAGATGAATAACAGAAGTTGAGAGAGCTGGATGTCTGGATCCAGCTCGCTCAATTTATATCTACTGTCATATATTCGTACTGCCTACAAGTAGTTTTTCGTATAATATTGATAAACTTTTCAAATTTTTCATAAGCATAGATAGATACCAGAAGGTAGAAGACGTCGTCGCCCGAGGAAGCGCTGTAATGACTTAGGCTCCTTCGACAGGGAATGGGTGGAATTAACCAAGGATCGAGGAGAGTCGAAGACGAAGTGGGGAAACCTTTGCCCAGAGCGGTTAAGTATAGGTTCATAAAAAAAAGATCAATTCTATTCCTGCATTTTAAATGAAAATTCATAAACACAAAGATCAGCAAGTTGGCCACATACAAGAAAAAGAAGAAAAAAATACGTGACCAATTCGTCGCCAACCCCGATGCTGCACGATGTTTAGCAAACATGCAGCATATTAAACGGTACATGCCACCCAAGGAGCCAATGGTAAAAAACTTACGTCATAGTAACACTGCCGCCCGCGGTTGGGTTTTGGTTGGTACCTAGCTAAAGTTTCAAAATCAAAGTTTTTGTTCTTGTTATGAACGGTAAAGTGTAGGTATCAAGTACGCATACAATATTGTTGTATTGAAATGCAGTAAAATTGTGGTTGGAATGTATGAATTAGGTTTTGTTATAATGGCATACTTAAAGTGCGTTGCCACCACCATAAGTTTAAAATAAGTGGATACCGACTTTAAGCCTAACTGATTTAAAAAACCATTATGATGCAAATTTGCTCAGAAATGTTTCCTATTAACGTTTTGTGACAAGCTGTATCACTTCAAATAAAAATTACATAAATATATGACGTAAGAAAAAAAAACACTGGCTCCCATACTATAGCGCGTGACCAATTCGCGTGTTCACTTCTTAAATCTTTACGAGCATGTTTTCGCTGAGAAATGAAGCTGTTGTGATTGGGAGTTCCTCTATTTAGGCTTCAGAATGATTGGAGCTGTAAACATAGCTAAAAGGAAATGGATTTGTTCTTTTTCTTTCGATAGCCAGTTAAGTTATCAAATTGAAAAAGGTTGAAGTTCTTGGTTACGTTCAATCATTGCATTACATTTATTACTTCAATCTGAATGCAGTATTATTGAAATTTTCACTCAAGATGTTACTCACCTCCAGGCAAGTAAATAAAATCTTGCAGCTGCCTAATAAAACGAGAAAGTCACATTACTACATAAAGTTATCGGCATTCGGTGAAAGTGCTTTAATAATTTCCGATGTCTTTCCTCGGATTAATTACAACTATATCAATTTATTCATGTCAACTGTTTATCTGTGCAATAAAACGCACTCAATTATTTAAATATCAATGTTATTTTATTCTTCAACTAGCTGATACCCGCGACTTCGTACGCGTGCGAAACTTTCCACCAAAATATCTGTCAACAAGCATACGATGAACCTCGTGCCAAAGGCGGCTTTTGGTTTAGAGAGCTCAAGGTGTATCTAAGAATTCACGTCTTTCATTTCAATAAAATATAGCCTATGTTTCAATCCGGTAAAAGGGCTTCTGAATGGTATAAGTTTCATTGAAATTGGTCCAGTAGTTTAGGCGTGATTCGCGAACAAACAAACAGACAAACAGATCCATAGACAAACAGACAAACTCCATTTTCGGAATCAGAATCGTTTATTTAGTGGATCTGTATATTTAGTTTATCCATATCTTTAATTTTAGTTTTTGGCTTGTTTACAGTTTTATACTAGTATAGATAGATAGACTGGCATTGCCATAATATCGCTTGTAGAACTTGTAGCGTAGCGAAGCTGGCAGGAATGAAATTCATCATGCTGGTATGATGATGATGATTGATGTTAGCTAAGACGAAATGTTCAACGAAGAGTCTTTCTCGCAGAAGAAAATAGAAATAAAGGATAGAGAGATAAAAAGTATACATACGGCACCGTTCGGTGACTTCTCTCGCACTAAAAAAATAATAATCACTCAGCAAATGAAAAAACAACGCAGTTGAAATCACGATCTTTCTCTAATCCCCGAGCCCTGTTTTTGATATGCAGCAATCTGCTAAATTTCCTTCAGGTAATCAAAGCTGGAGCACCCCTTAACTTGGAGACTACCGGGGTTCCAGACACCATAGAATTTGTATTGTTTCCGATTCCGTAATTTTTATGAATGACATTTTAGCAGAGCTTAGTCAAGAAATTTGAAGTTCAAGTTACACCAAACCTAATAATTACCTACTCTCTTTGGTAGACACCAGTAGGTAGGTACTAAAGATACGTCATATAAATCGTCAAAAACCAGAGCCTCAGATGAAAAATTTAGTACCTATGGAATGTCAGTCAAGAAATTAGGAAGATGCTTGCACACTTATCGCAATTTTCTTACCTTGGTTCTAGAAATCCTAGATTAGCATGATTGTAAAAACTGTGTCTAGTTAGCTTTATCCAATAGGTAATAGCATTATGTCGTATACAACCTACAATAGTAGCCTTTTGAACGCTTAACAAGCAGGGAATGGTATTACCGTCGTCACGTGACCCAGGCTAATCCTTTGATGTTCGAGTTCCGACTACATAGCTGGAAAGCTTAGCTGCTGCAGTGTTCATAACTGCACGTTTTATGTAGGTCACAAAGGTCAAGCTGTCATATAAGTTTTCACCGTAAAGACCAGGGTATACAAACTGGACATTAATGTATGTGATTTCAAAATTCATTTTTATGATTTGCATATCAAATTGGCGTTATTAAGAGCTTTAGAACTTTTGTTTAAAAAAAACGATAGAAATCCTATAAGAAATGTAAAGAGAAGCCGAGGAGATAGCAAAGAACCTGACGGTTCCTAACGACGACGTTGCCGTTCTGGTTGTTGTGGTATACCTACCATACCATGGTACCTACTTCGAAGTTACCATCCAATTGATGCCATAGCTTCAACAGTAAAAAAACTACCTTTTTCTTTGGAAAGAGAGTGGATTTTTGATATATAGAATGCAACAGGCTTTGTATATTACCGGATCATGTGACTAATATATCTAACTCGCTAACTCTATATCTAAGGAGACTGCCCTCATACTACGTTGCGAAAGTATTGAGAGGACTATGACGCATGGCATGCTCGACTGGCTACTACGACCGACTGTGGTGTGCCTAACGACAGGTGATTCCTGTTGGATGACGCATCAAGCCAGAGGTGCTGCACTGTTATGTAATGAAAATCAAGAGAAAACAGAAATAAAGAGAAAGTTGGTCATTTTTAATAGACTATTATAGTATCAAGTGAGCTGGCAGTCAAACGCTTATCCATCCTTAATAGGAAAAATTTAGCTTAACTTATGCAAAAAATTATTCGAAACGTAGAATAATAAAAAGCGTTTTAGGAAAAAAACTCAGCAAATGTAACCATGAGTTAACAAAGCCAGACCGCTGAAACATGTTTTTCATTGAGAAAAAGCTTAAAAACTATGAATACTAAGCAGATGGTTCTGTTACTGTTACCACGGCTCTGTGTCTGCCAACATCAACATACAGTCAAGTGTTGATACACAGTGGCCGCTCTATCTGATAGTACTATATCTATGAGTATCTTATTGGGCTACTGCCAAAGTTTTGTTTATATTTCTCTGCTAGGAAGCCGCAGACATGGTGGATCGACAGACTTGTTGACTCTACTTTACAAAATGAACCATTGACTGGCGTATGGTGATTAACAAAAAGAAGTGTGGGTGGGGTGTAACAAGTTAATTTGATAAAAAAAAATCACGGCCATGAACATTTCTTAGGTCCTCTTCGTCGTTGCTGGTTATCATCAGACCTTACAAAGTATAAACTTCAGTTCATCAAGTCTTAATATTTCGAGATGAACTAAATCTTCGATTTCCACTAAAAACAATATAGCTTTGCTTCGTCGGATTTTCTTTGTTTTACTTAAATGTTGAGCACCGCTTTTGCCGATTTTGTTTATTGATTTAATAAGATTTACTAAATTATTTTGTGTATCTCAAATGAAATGAAATTTATTTGAACAACAAACATTGTAAGTTAATACATCGTGGGTACACCTATGTATTTTAGGTTGGGTAACATTGGTAGGTACCCAAACTTTGTTGGTGGATTCGCTACCGTTATTCCTAGTAATATTTTCTCCATTGATTTAAAATGTTTACGGCGCCAATTCTCATGAGGTTATAATGTCTGAGTCATAGAGCTTCAGGTGTCTTGAACTTTTTTTTACCATCAATGCCAATGCAGGAAGGGACTTTTTTCATATCAATCACAGTGAGTCAGATTTGACCGCAAGTACCATAGCTAAACTAAAAGTAATTTTAAACTTGTCTTTAGTTTTACCTGCCAGTTATTATTTATAACTTAATGATTTTTAAAACACAACACTAATCACGATAGTGATTAGATGAACCAGTTGGTTTCTTCGGGCTTTTACTTCATTTTAATGTGAAAAGATATCTAAAGTTAATACCTATGTTTGTTTTTCTGAAATGCTACACGTTTATTAGGTTCTGTGGAATAACCATTGTGATAATGTCAATTCTTATAGAAAATTAAATAAGAATGAACTAGAAAATGATTTAATTTATAATTACCTCATACTCTAGGCTAGGCTTAACTGGGCCTTATATTAGCCAAGAAGACATTTACTAATGTCGCTATTGACGATCTGTGCTATAGAGAAAAGTGATCAAAGCGTCAATAGACAGCGAAAAGTCACGTGACCATTCCCATAGGTATATACATTTGGCGTTCTCTACGAGTATTCTGTAGTGATAGTACAGAATGATTGGCTAGAGAGGCTGGAAGCCAAACAGAGGCTACTAATCAGACGTTGCATCCGGTGCATTTGCGTGCCTCGCTGCAGGCTTTACTGAATTACCGACCTGCCACATTTATTGGATGGACGAGATGCCAATTTGAACTGTTTCTTGTATTTACATACAACTGTTAAATAATACTGTTGGCAAAGTTATACCTGTTTATTTCATCCAATGTAATATGTACTTCTTAGAACCTATATGTATAGGTATGTAAGTTATCCTACTTATTGTGAATTACCGCAATACGGATAAATTCCGTGCGAATGTGTGAAACAATCTATAGAAAAGAAAATCTTTTTAATCATCTACTACGGGGAGGTTTGACTCACTTAGGATATTTCTAAATATTGAAGGTCAAGGTGTGGCAATAGCAAAATTCCAAAACAATAATCTGTTAATCACCGAGTGTGAGAGATTTTCATGACTCATTTCTGCGTTGAATTTATCGCCATTCCATCGTCTAAATGACTGATTATTCATGATACTCATTTCGTCACAAATTGGTTTGAACGTACGTAAACATGCAATGCTGCATGCCGATCGCGGGGTCGGGAATAATCGGGATAGCGAACATTCCACAGCAGTGGAAATATCCGGCGTCCGGCCGCCCCGTGTCAGCTGTAGGTATGCGTGGATCAAACACTTTACTGGCCTAAATTAACTTGGATTGAAGCTCTCCCATATTTGCTAAAAATACCTTAATCAATTAATTTTAACTTCAACTTGAAGGATTTTTTATGACTTTTGACAACTTTGCAGTACCGTACCTTGGAAGAATGATAAACATCTATACTGTACACTCATTGGTACACTCTACTGTCTAGTGTCGACAAGGTGAAGGTATGAAGGTAAGGAAAAATAAGAATATGGTCTACTTCTTCTCTTCATTAATGGCCTCTGTCCGTCATTTCGACAGACAATTTTGCCAATGTCAAGTAATATAATTTGTAATAATATAAGTGAAGTCAAGTCGGCTGTCGTTTGTTTTGAATTGAAAAGAAAATGGTGGATTTTCTCTTCAAAACCTAACACGAATTTTCACATTCAGAAAAACCACTTTACACACATTTATTCCAATGGCTCACACTTTATTTTATGTTACGACCTAAGTATTATTCTTTAAAATTCCACCAAAATTAAACAACAATACTCACAATAACACAAGAAAAACTATTAAAATAAAAGTGCTATGTGTCGTTTCAAAAAATTTTTTGAATGCGTCGTTTCAAAAAATGTCTCAAGAATATGGTCAGTATTATTTTGAAAGAATGAAACAAACAAAATAGAACCTTAGTTCCGTAATTACCTAGATACACACTTACTATAATTTATTTTGATGACAATTTAATATCAATTTGATTGATGAATTGAATTGATAGATATGAAACAACAACATGATAACATGGAAATACCTAATTACGCAACTGGATAGAAGTGTGATTTATCAGTGGTTGTGAAGAACTCATGGAATTTTTATATTATAATTTCAAGAACCAGAGATGAGAAGTCAACTCTACGAGTGAATTTTTATAATAACTGTATACAACTGTTGTTATACAAATTCAGTCAGTATAAAACTCTGTGTGTATGTACCTAGTTGATTGATCGCAGTGAGTCAAAGTTTGATTGATGAGTAAAAACACGTAACAGCTGTGTGCTCGATGGAAAAGCTTGTTTACGTCACGTTTTTACAAATCAGTGTTTATTATTTTGCGCTATTACTAAGGTACTATTACGTTTGTGATCGCTTGATAATCCCCGGCTTCCGACGCTCGCGTGCGCGCATTAGGAACTCATTATGAAATTGTGTAAAACCGTCTTATCCGCCCAATTTGCACCTTTGATGATCAAAAAACAGGAAATGCATCTCGTGTCTTCCCCAATCCATCTCACATCAAAAACTGTATTGGTTGAATTTCCGGTGATTATGTTTACTGATTGGCAGGTATTTTACAAATGATCGATTTAAAGGAGCAGACGCCTAGGGATGAGCTGACTTCCTTGGTTTTATTGCAACCTTGTTACGTGTGCGATCTTGTATGCTGCGCAGGTAGTATTCCACTGGAGAATACGATTTGACTATTAATACTCAGCCTTCGCATGGAAAAACTAGCAAACAAAAATCATCGTAAACCTTTTAATTTTTTTTTTGACGCTTGATTGAACTGCTACAGAAATGTGGACCTAAATGCCGTTATACTTGCTTGTTGCAAACTTCTCATTAGAACGAATAGGTAGGTATAGATCTTAAGTTCTGGTGGAAAGTCATGGCTAGTTTCTACGAGTCGGTACACCTCGTGTTCAACACTGGCCATGTCAAAGATTGATTTAACCATGTTAGTATCGAATACGGCTATGCATTAGCAATAGCGCGAGGACCATTCCTAGCTTTTTTACGTCATACCAGAGAATAAAACATAATACTTATACATCATCGTGGGTGATGCGTGATTGAGGATAAATTATCGCTTTTCGTGCCACGAGTAAGATTAAGTTGGACATACCTACCTACATTACGATCTTTTTGCAGTCGAGGTTCGAAAAAATTGTAGAGTGTATTTGACAGTAATTATGATAAACGACAGAGATCTAAGTTAGCAGATGGTCACAACTACTAATCAAAACAGCAGTGATTTTCTACGTATAAAAAAACTTACTAGAGTGTACTTTAATCCTCGATGTAAGACTTTAATGGTGTTTTGAAGTAGGTAAATTACCAGTCAGTCAAGACAAAGTCCCCTCAGTATGACATAAGTTTCAATTCACTGGCTCTTGTATTGAAAGTAGGAAGTTTGTTATCGTGTTAGGATCTGGGCCGATGAGATGGGCCGTGTAAGCAATGCCAAGGGACGCCTTCCTGGCGGCCATACGTATTTACATTATTCCGTAAGTAAGGTGGACCAATAGCCGTTTTCACACTGCCGACGACACGACACTAGACGATACGGTATCGGCTGACAGCTAATCTCATACATTTAGCACGAATAATGAGGCAATTTTACTCGTAGGTGGCTTTTTAACATCAGGTGGGCCATCTGCTCTGCTTGTTCCATGGCTTACGCTTTCCTTACGTTCCTTACGCTTTCATACCGTGTCTGCAGCGACACCGATATTTTTGTTTGAGCCACTGACATGTCGTTGGCCAGTGAAGAAACGCCCTATGTACTTTTACTTCGGTAGAGTAGGTACCTAGGTACAAACGGTCTACGTGTGTATGTTTTTGAACAAATTCGATAGAAAGACAAAACACGGTCTAACTATTCCAATCGCATGCTGCTCAATAGGTAAAAAGGTAGAGACTACTTACTGTGTAGATACAAATAGAGTGGAATATCGGCGGAAATAGAACGACTATGATCTTGTTCTTCGAAGATTTCTTAAATTAATTAATTGTATGAAATTTAATTAATTGTATTTAATTTATTCATTTAATTAGACAAATCAAATTGATATCTCTATGACATGACGTGCGTGCGACGTCTTTTGTTTAATTTTGTTCTGATTTCAGTTGTTTGGGGTAACTTAGGAGACAGGGTATGATTCTGCGTCGGTGTTCAAAATTACAATATAATGCTGCATGTATTTTACCCTATTTCTTTGTAATACCTAAGTGTTCTTATTTTATTGGTAGATCCATCGAATTCTGACGTACCTGCTTAGAGCCTATCGCGTATGAGCTCAAATTATGAGGATAAAACTGTATCGTCTTTTATCCTGAATTCTATTATCGTTCCAAGATAGGAAACTGCTTTGAATAATCCCCAAAAGTTCCAATTCTACAGCCTCATGTCGTGAGTAATCCGTACTTAACTCAATATTTTCCATAGTTTATAACTTAAGCCATGACGAATTTGACATATTAACCATAGAGTTATGACCGTTTTAGACGACTTGGTATATAATTAACGGTATTTTTAATGACCTTCACGCCGAATTCATAACTCTCTGAATCCGAGAACATACATTGATACAACATACAGTGTTGTCAAACTTTTTTTTTGTTTAGCCGCGTGAAAAAGTTGCTCAGAAGGGCTTTGATTTTCATTTTCAAGGTGCGTCTACTTATTTGATCTCAAAAAATAAATAATGTTAAACTGATTAGCTCTCAGTACGCCTAAAAGATCATAAATTTACACTGATTAATTTACAAGGCTGCTTTTAGGGATTGATGTACATGTAAGAAAATTATGGTAAAGAGATTGAGAAAAGAGATTGATCTTTCACTTTATCGCAATAATCGGTCGTAATAATAACAAAAGGTTAATTTCCTACACAGTGTTCGAAGATACCAAACGTAAACCAAGTATCAAAATACCAATGTTTACTTTAGCACTTTCTTATTTAGAAATCGTATATTAACCCCTTGTTGAGATAAGCGTTTGAATTGAACTGATTGGCTGTACCTACTAGACATTCCTCCCTGGAGAAGGACAAGGAGCATCATATTTTTGTACCTTAAAGCAGCTAGCTTCAATCTACTCGTATTGAGGACTGCCTGTCTAGTTTATTTTTCTATGATTCTACCAATCGTTGGTAGACCACACCTTTGAAGTGTGATATTTTAGCGTTTTTGCTTATTCATTAGCAAAAGTGATGGGTATGGGCTTGCCAATACAGGGTGTCCCAAAACTATCCAGAAGGGGGTATTCTCGAGTTGTGAATTTTTCCCCATAGGTATCTGTTAACTTTTATACTCAGAATCACTGCCTGTTCTGGGACACCTTATCAGTATATAGGTATATCATTGAGGTTCTATGCAATTTGCGTAGGTGGTCCTCAGGTATTGGCACGTTATTAGCTGTTTGATGTAGTGCCTCGCTAGGAATGACCAGCGGTTTGGACGTTTGCCTAAGTTCCGATGTGAAATGGATTCTAATCGGTTAAATACACTAGGAATATTGTTAGATTGGTCTTATGAAATTCTTATGAGAGTTCCAAAAATGTCTATTAGTCCTTTCCAAAAATGTAATGTTCGTCGAAATTAAGTCCCTTTAAAAAAGCTCTCGAAATAATTCGCGTATATCGAGTTCAGTTTGAATTGGTACCTACTTATAGAATTAACATTTCATTTCATTTAATTTCATTTATTTATTCAATAACAATTACATATTTACAATCGTATTTGAAATTAAGTAGGTACACAAGATAAAGCCCAGTTTAGAGGTGAAGTTCATGCAATAAAGTTAATTTGATATAATAATAACAATAATTGTAATAATAAATGAAAATTAGATAAAATAAAACCAAATTAATAAATAGAATTAAAAGAAGATTATGATATTTATGAATACATTAATGAAAAGTGCTTGTCAAAAAATCCTCTGTGGAGTAAAAGACTCCTTGGAGACACATTTTGACAACTGACAACATTTTGAATGGTTATAGCGTACGAGGTAAGCAATAAGTTCCCCTTAACCTAGATTTAGATCTACCGTAAGAAACAATAATCCTAAAAGTAATGGGAGCCCATTCAGCGTTTTAAAGTCATATCCATCAATGCAGTGCACACATTTATCAGAACTTGGAACGCATAACGGTTAAAGAAAATTAATTAAATGTCAAAACACGGACGACCTTCGGTGCAATAACAGAGGCAATTCTCGTAATAAAAACGTACCCAAAAAAACTTATGTTCTGCCAAATAAAATACGTTAAAAAGTAGTTCTGAAAATGGTATCTATCTCTTCTCTATATTTCTTCGTCTATCTTTCATAAGTCAGTATCATTCGCTTGTCTTTGTTTTTTTTTGTAGATTACGTGAATTACCCTGCAGATGCACGGCGCCAGCTGATGGGCCGGAATGGTCCGATGCACGATGGTGCAATCCGCGTCAAATCGCCGGCATTCCGGATTGTCCGCGGACCGTTACGGCATCGGCACCCGGACGCGAGTCTGTTGCGTAACAGACATTCGTACAGATTATGTAATATAAGCATCGTACTCACTGTGCTGAGGTCCAAAGGACCCTAGCTGTTTTAACGATCCATTTAAAAGACAGCGAAAGGTTGAAGATGAGAAACCATATAATGGGCAGAATTTTGAGAATTCCTTCTCAATCAAACCCTAATTATTCTATGCCTGTTTACTGTACTATATTGAAATTGAAATACACAATACTCAATATAAGTGACCAATCCAGCGCTCACAAAACACGAATTGATGAAAAAACCTAAAAGTATGGTAAAGTTAAAATAGTGAAGGATGTTGCTACGTGTTTTTATGATAGGTAAATGTTGGTAGTCATCTGATAACTTTTAGGTAGGTACAGCACATTCAAACTATGGCGAGCACATCACACGGTTAGACCGGAGGATTCAATACTTTTAAAAGCTTCAGAATAAAAATTCCATTCCCAATGAAATGAATTGAAGTGCAATGGTCTTGAAGATAGTGCGTATTAGTGTATACGAGACACGGATGATCATGCGCGTGCGCAGCGACGCTGAAGCGGCCTTGACAATGTCGTTCAGACCACACAGACTTGCATCAGTACTGCATCGCGCGATCGGATGCCGTGATTGAGGTAGCATAAAAAAAAAACATGGTTGGTTACTTACATGCGATATAGTTGAGTGTTATAGAATCTACACGTGTATACCATCGTGTACAAATAGTTATGCATAAGCACAGCCTGTGTCCACGTAGTTAGAGCTTTTAGCATAAGTGGTTATATTTTCAAGCACTGCTCAGATAGGTATATCTAATACGTTTTTAACTTTAACAAGTTAATTTTACAAAAATGCAATCCTTGATCATGAAAAAAAAATCCTTAGACCCTCTTGATCAGACTTTGGAGTATGGACTTTAGTTTATCAAATCTGAATAAACTGAGATGAACTTCCATTTTGCGGTCAGGGGTTAAAAATACGACTAAGTACGTTGATACGTGTAGGTACGTAAGGTTTCATAACAATATGTGACTGATGAGTTGATAGGTACTCGTAACTTTAATCGTCATCAGTGGCGCCAGAATTTTGGTGTTATGACTCCTAGGCTGCCTTTTTTAAGAGCATGCCAAGGTGAACGAGTGCAATTCTTGTTGTAAGTACAATACATATTTTTACCATTTGAAGACTTCTTTGAAATATCTCGCTGTGGGCTCTCGGGAAGAAATGTCTGGCGGTTTTCGATTAGACGTTACTTTCAAAACAAAAATAAAGTAACGTAGATTAGACGTTACTTTCAAAACAAAAATAAAAGTATATACAAATTCATTTATTATCAAAAGACTAGTTACATAATAATAGTTAAAATTACCAATGGTCTCAGCATTAGGTCTAGCCTGTGTCGTGGGAGGCCGAGAACAAGAACGAATTACCTACCATAAAAAAAACACAAACGTGAGACAGTAACAAAAATACTTTTTATAAAAAGAGAGAATTGAAACATGAAACAACATGGAATGGAATAGGAGCCTACTGTGAAAAGTCTAGAGGTATCAATAAACTGAGTTTGTGTTTGCACACAAATGTAACGCCTGATTGTTTTGTTGGAGCTGAGCCAAAAAGCATCATCCTACGAGTATGCTATCGAGTATCAAATCGAGTACGAATTTCCATACCTACGTTCTTTATTGTTGTGTTCTAAGTACTTTTATACCTGTAGCATAAAGCCAGACCATACAACTTAGACATATTTTGAACCTACCATTTTTACAAAACGTACTGAAACTAAGATCGGCGTTTTACTTTACGATAAATTAAGGCGCTGTGTTTTTATGAAGATTATTTTATCAATATTGTACCAAAACATTAGTTTATTTAGCAAATAAAAATTTTACTTACTTTACTATCTTTAATGCTTTAGTAGTCTATTGTAGATGCCTAATAATCGTAATCTGAACGCATTATTGCTACGCCACGTTGCAAAATGATCATTGTTAAAAGTTTTCACTAAAATATAATAATAGAGTGAAGCGCTCATTTTTAGATTAGATGGCGGTTTCTTCATTATTTACAATTGTACAATCGGTGCACTCTCCATTGTTTAAAGTATTTTTTCCGTACTGCAAATGTTATCAAACATCAAAACAACAATTGTTATATTTGTTTTTATGTAAAGTTCAGGGCCCAGTTGCGCATTAATGCGTCTTCAAGTTGTTTTCAGCGATCGATTCAACTGTACAACTTCCAGGAATCGATTTGGGTCGGTGATGCGTTTGCGCAGATAGTGGGACGAAGGTCGTCGCTCGCGACTTGTGTTGCTCATAAGAAGGTTTTCCCAATGATTAAGGCGATTCTGGAGCAGGTAAACTTTAATATAATTTTTTTCTTTTTTTTTCAATAGAAGATGCTCTTTTCTGTTTCTACAACACCAAATGTGACAAACTTTTAGGTACTCTTGCTAGATTTTTTTATCATAATTTTTGATTTGCTAACGTAAATATTCTCTGAAAAAGAATAATCAAATCTGTTTAGTTGCAATAAGGCGACAAAAGTAATCAATAAAAAAACAATATTGGCAATTTCATTTACTTTGATAATTTCGTAGATGGCAACTTTGAATCTGTTCTCCACTGGACAGCGTGTCGGCGCGGTTTGGGAATTTACGTCTATGCCCAATAACAACGAATCATAAGCAATTGACGAATCGTGTTTACATTCGATTGCTACCTATAACCCAAAGGAAAACTTCCATCCTCATAAAGCTATTATGATTTTTTATTGCCTATTTGTTTAGATCTGGCAAAATGCCTAGCCTGTGTAACCTACACTTGAGAAACACTATGAAATTGAATTGATACGCAACTTTGAACCTCGTGATATTTTCAAATCTAGAATTAATTTTTCAGACGCTGCGCAATCTCATCTCGGAAACTGTTTTTGACATAAATAATCCGAGAAGAACCGTTAGGAAGTTGAAGGTTCTTGAAAGACCCTCACGAACCGGAAATCAAACTTTTGGACGGCCACATTCGTCCAAGACGGCCACCCACTTGATGGACCGACGACATTGATCACAAGAAGTTGATGGATGGAGCTCAATCGCTCTTTCTTTCTGCTGAAGAGGCAGTGTAGGTGCGGATAATCTTGGTGTTCAAAATTTTGGTGCCGAAAGTGGTATGTCTCCTTTGTCCAGCGGTGGACTACAGGCTGGTATAATGAGAATGAATCCAAGAAGAGTAGCGAATCGAGTGACGTTCAAAGCAATTAAAAATCATTCGCATTGGTTACAATTTGTATTCTTATCTTCTTCTGTAGAGACAATTTCCCGGCCGCCATCAATAGGTTTTTCGTTTCGGAAAAATATGCGCATTAACACGAGCTTAACTGTGAAGGAAAACATGGTGAGGAAACTTGCGGCTTTGTCAGCTCCCCACATATTGACGATGTCTTTTCTGTGGATATGACTGACTGGGCTGAGAGGATGGTATAGGTGCTGGGCAAGCCTACTCCATCTAAACATAGTTACAGGCACTACAGTGTCCTGTTAAGTGTAGGCATAGCTTGTCTCCTGATGCTGTATAAATCATCTTCAATAGATGTAAAAGGCATAATAGAAGATAAAATCTAATCTTCTAAATATATAAAACTAGAGGCCGCCCGCGACTTCGTTCGCGTCCCGTTGGATCTCGTTGATTTTTCGGGATAAAAAGTACCTAGTCTATGTGTTAATCCAGGTCACGGACAATATATATTCCAAGTTTCATCCAAATCGGATCGCTTGTAAAAATTTCATCTTTGTGTACACGTAGCTTAAGAATGAAAATTTTGATTATTTACGGCCAGGTTGTGCACCCACCAACATAAAAAGGTTTTATTCAAGCTGTCAGTTGTTCCATGTCAGTTGTGTTTTGCTATAACATTTCTAACAAATGAACGGCTGGACTGATGTTTTTACTGATAATTTTTTTTGGATGTTCATCTTTTCCCCGGGAACGGGATAAAAAGTATCCTATGTGTTAATCCAGGTCACGGACAATATATATTCCAAGTTTCATAAATACATACACCCTTACAAACTTTCGCGTTTATAATATTAGTAGGAAGGATTCTTTTGAAGCTAACTGACAATCAACGCACAGCCTAAGCTATAAGTCCTAGAGGTATGAAATTTGTAGGGTAGTATTCTTATATAGTGTAGGGGTGCACTAAGAAAGGAATTTTGAAAAGTCACACCCTAAAGGGTATAAAAATTAGGATCAAACATTTTAAACAAATAATGCGCATGCTGCTACCACGCGACCAAAGCCGCGGGCGACAGCTAGTTATGTATAAAAGGCCTAAGATGAAGAGACAATTTAGTACTAGTCTATTCATCGATTGTATAAGTTTCTTGTATTGTTCTATTCAATGTGCGACAAGTATCTTGTAAATTTTTACGCAAGCAGACTAGGATGAAAAGGAAACGTTTGAAGGGGTTTCTAAATTTAGATCTGTAACTTCGTCAGTCGTGAAACTTCCGAAGCATTTATTTCGAAGTAGGTCCCGTCCGACACGGTTCAATAGCTCTCACCTTGAATGGCGGTGAAGGGACGATTCTGTGAGAATATAAGAGATTATATAGAATAAGATGACTAATCGATATTGGCTCATCAAAGTATTTTGCACCACCAAAGAGTCAAATCTCGTAGTAAAATCTGGCAGCGTGATAGGAGTGTCCGGGGCAAATAGAGATCTGTGATCTTTGCTTATACCCCTATAGAAAACAGGCGCAATTTTGTTAGAATGTCATAAAAGTCACAGAATCCCAGCGCTTTTTTTAACTGAGAATTGCTCCTCAGGTTTGATGCATTTTCTTATTCTGCACAGTAACCAATATCAACACAAAGATTAGAACGATTTTCTTAGAAAATAATTAAGATTCTTTGATGCACACGTACTTTATTGTTTGAAAGACCTAAATAATAAGGTTCATGCAATATCGAGGAGTAAATTATTGAGTAGTCTCACCTTTAACAGAATGTGCTAGCAATCTGTTTTATTGATGACCAAATCGGTTCTTGAGTAGGATGTATGGAATGTCTGTGAGAACACTGTATCATTTTTGTTGCATTGCTCTGTTTTATGGGACTAAGGAATGAAAGTATAAATTGAAAGGATTGTTGTGACACCCTTTAAACTAGTAGTTCGCCGAGGAAGCAATAAGACCGGACACTACTTACCAATATCTTGAATATAAGCAACAAACGCCTCGAATATCCGTTTAAATTTGCTTTATCGTCACCTTGCAATGCTAGGGGCGGGGCATGAAGATCTCTGAATTCTATGAGTTAAATATTTAGGGATAAGTCACAAGCTGCAGCGAGTATTATTTATATTGTGTATGTAGCTTAGCAGAGGTATGGTGGACCCTGCATGAAAACACCTGGCAACAAAGTTTACTAATTAGTTGTAAAGTTTCCTAATCCCTAACATGGGGCAAGGGTTAATAGGCTTATACCATACTTATGCCATTATCCCGTTGTGTCGCAAATTAGAAAATCACAGCTGATGCCCATTGAAAACGCCTTAGCTCTATTAGCTTAGTTTGAGAGCCGGTGTATTTTCAAAAGTCAAGCGTAGGATGGTCTTTAAAACTACTCGAAATTACTTTTGAAAAGATGGCGGTCGTGTAATTTCTTATGATTTACGCCGCTATTTCTAAGCAGCCACAATACGGGCAAGGTGAGGCATCGGAAAGGGCAATTCTCTCGGATATATACCCAGGCCATCCCTGCAGCAAGTACTGTGCGCCGCGGCTCAGTATCGACACGACCCATCGACCACACAATGTCGAAACTGGTGAGTTTACAATGGCATGCGAGCATTGTTATCTGAACCTAAGTTTTAGCTATTGTTTGAGGGTTCGTCTTGCTTGTTCCACGTCAGTGTTTACGCAGTCGGGAAAATAGACTGCTAAGTATACGAAAATAAATAACTTTTAAACGTTATTTTTCAAGATGCTTATTGGTTGTCTTATATTCTAGTCCTTTTGCCTGGCAATTCTCCTCGCGGCTTCTAGCTACTCAGCTCGCCTGGACCACCTGGTACCGCAGGGCTATGCTCCCGCCGGCGGAGGTGCCGGTAACGCCCAGCCCTACAACTATGAAAATGTCAACAACGGCGACGGCACCTACCGTTTTAGGTGAGCTCGTGAAATTTCATCCTTAGAAGTATACATTTTTGCCAAAATATGTAATCAAAATGTGTATTTTTTTTATAATTCTGTGACAGTATAACGCAGCTGTAGTACCTATCATAAGGCGAAAAGATAATCGGTCAACCATTTTAAGTTTCACAGAAACTGATAGAATAGCCAAATTATTAGAAACCTCGGAAAATAGTCCTAGGTTTTTTACCCGGGTACGCACGTGGGATGTCACGAATGGCGCTGTGTTTTCTATAAAACTTTTCGATGGTTCTAGCTACGATACCCCCGAAGGTATCTCAGCTCACGAGAGCGGCTCGCCACGTGCTCCAGGCCCCGAAGGTCCCGCAGTGACAGCTGAAGGAGGGTTCTCTTACCGCGCGCCTGATGGCCAGCAGATTTCTCTAACCTACACAGCTGACGAGACCGGCTTCCATCCAGTAGGAGCTCACCTGCCCACGCCGCCACCTATCCCAGAAGCTATCCTGAAGTCTTTGGAGTTCAATAGGCAGAATCCGTCGTCGTAAGTGTCTTGTCTCTAAGTACTATGATATTTAAATATAATTTATAAGTATAAAAAACTGGAAAAACCGACTTCAATTTAATACGCATTCATTATCAAATGATGATGATGATGATGATGATAGCAGTTTATTGGGACTATTCTATTGATCGTAAACACCACAGAAACGTCACAGGAAAGCAAATACGCAGTGTCGTGTACGTGAATGACGTGTTTTTCGAGTTATTTTTAGTGAACTGCCAAACTACTGAACTGATTTTGATAAAAAATTTAAGGGACTAATCTGGAAGCATATCCTTTCAGATCAAAAAAGATTTTTTCAAATCGGTTCCTAAATGACGGAGTTCTGAGGTAACAAACATAAAAAAACCCACCAAATTGAGAACCTGCTCCTTTTTTGAAGTCGGTAAAAAATACAAGAAAAGAGCTCATTGAGCCATTTCTAGAGGTACTTTATCAATAATGCACACGCTGATAGTTTTTGGATTTAATACTTGTGAGAAAACTGACAAAAAATAAGCTTGCAGTATTACACTCTCAGCTGTTAGGATTGGCACGTACGTTGATCCTCTTACCAACGTTCTTAGGGCCCTGTTCTGACCATCATATCTGTATCTGGCAGCGTGATAAATGGTATGAGTCAATAATGTATTGTTTCAGTGATAGCGGAGGCTTCAGCGCTGGACGCCAACGGTACTAATAGCACAATGGTTCCAGGATCTCGGACTTGGCTGTCAATAGTACCTCATGCAAGGACTGTGATATAAAAATACTTACGATATTTTATTTTTAATGCAAATGTAACTAATACCGGTAATAAAGCGTGGTGATGCTCAAAACTAAATTTTCATTATTAAAATATATTTTTTTACCTATAATAACCATATAATGTAGGAATTTAGTAGTATATAGCTGACTTCTTCTATTCAATGTAATATAAGCTGCACTCATACTAACCTATCTTTTCTATTCAGTCTAAATAATCTAAACCACTCGAGTTATAACCACTGACATGTCTAGTATGCAAACGTACTGTCTGTGTCCAGTATGGAAACGCTCAAACAAATGATTAGAGTTCAGTATATGGTACCCTTAACAGTCCACCAGCATTTCACCAGAAGTATACCAATGATGCTCAAAATTTCATGGACGGCACATCGCACCAACGTATCAATTTTAAAGGAGCTCAACATCAAATCCAGACTTTCTACCGAATGTCTTCGTAGAATCTTTGAGTTTTTCGGTTACATTGCCAGGAAAGGAGGTGATAACCTAGAAAAACTGGTAGTCACTGGCAAGGTGGAGGGAAAGAGGTCGCGAGGACGAAGCCCGATGCGTTGGAGCGATCAGGTCCGCTCAGCACTGGATTCCTCTGTGAGTGATGCCATCCGTTCTGCAGCAGACAGATATCGCTGGAAGAATATCATCCAAAACAAGGTCTTACATAAAGGTCACGACCCTCAACCCTGAGGATATCGACGCAAGGAGGAGGAGGATACCAATGATACTTAGTTGGTTTGCTTGCCCGTAATATTAAAGAAAAAAATGTATGTAAGTATTGTATCAGCCATCTAGTTTCCATCGTACAAGCTTTGCTTAGTTTGGGACTAGAAGGCGTTATGTTAAGTGTCCGTGAATTTTTTTTTTTTTTTGCAAATGAGGGACGTTTACTGCAGCACGAGTTGAGTACTTATATGCTTTTACACCGTGTCGGCGCCGACACTTATTATATTATATTATATCTTATATTTTTGTTTAGCCACTGACATGTCTAGTATGCAAACGTAGGAAACGCTCAGACAAATGAAGGTAGACTGAGAATATTCACCGATTACACCAAGCCGCGCGAAAGCTCCGGCTGAAAATGAGGGGTGTTATCAGTTTGAGACATACCATTTTTTCTGTGGTCTCGTTTCGAGTCAATGCTCAGACATGAGTTTTCGTTTTAGCTCGGAGTACTCTGGGATGCTTTTCTAGCTTTGGTTTAGCCGTTTCCTTACTCCTAGGATATTTATAAAGAAACTAGCAGCGCCTCGCGGTTTCACCCGCGTAATTCCCGTTCCCGTGGGAATTCCGGGATAAAATATAGCCTATGTTCATCAGGGATAATGTAGGATTCTAATGGTAAAAGAATTTTTTTAATCGGTCCAGTAGTTTCGGAGCCTATTCAATTCATACAAACAAACAAACAAACAAACAAACAAAAAATCAAACCTTTCCTCTTTATAATATTTGTATAGATACACATTTTTATGAATCTTAGGCATACAAGTAGGTATCGATTACAGATAAATTAAAATATTTACATTTCTGATGGTAAAACACATACAAAGACACAATGAGATAAACATTAAATTATAAAGACAGATGCGTAAAAAAGGTACCCGCACAGTAAATGCTAAAGGTGCACAGTGACTCCTTTAGCGCTGGTTATCGACTAAATAAAAAAAATAGAGTTTTTAATACAAAGTACATGCAGTCGTAAAATTAGTATCTATAAGGATTTACCTAAACTCTTAGAAAAGTTACGAAACTCTCATAGTCAAAAGCTCAGTGGACAATAGTAATATAAAAAAAATAATATATTAATCAATTTATACTGCTGTATAGTATTTTATTCCGTTATGTAATGATTCGTCAGTTAAACTTGTGTTTTTCCAGGGTCTGTATTTTCAAAGGGAAGTTTTTTAAATCACTAGTGCTAAGACATGGAGTCTTAGCACTAGTTAGGGCGGATAAAAAGCTATAGAAAAAAATCTAGAGTAGCTGTGCTGTGCAGCCTTAGTTTCCGCGAGTGGCTTTTTAAACCCTGTATAATATTTTGTAATATCCCTATGTATTCTTAAAAAGTTAGTTCACACTAGACTAATCAATTTAATAATTTTGCGTGGGAGGTAAAACAGGTAAAACTGTGTTTTTTTGTCAAACAAAAAACTTTCATAAATTTCATTCATTTATTTAAAGCTTGCACATGTTACTAATAAAGATTTTTTTATATTACATTCAAAATCATTGCTTATAATTTAATGTTTAATTAATGAAATCTGTTCTAGAGGCTGTCGAGGAAATATGACCATCTTAGTAGTTCCTGTTGTACCCGCTGTTGTAGGACCCTTCGCCGCTGAAACATTATTTAATTATTAAATTTATTATAAACTTCGCTTAAGAAATAAACTTCAATACAATACCGTGCTTTAAAGTAAATAATATTAGGTATTGAATTTCACATTTTGTAGAGGCCTCAAATATATACCGTGTATTTTTGGAACTTTAGTGGAAAACGTGATATGTGCGGAAAAAAATGCTTTCGTTGAACACTAGAAGGTATAGCAAGAAACTTTTACAATTTTGCTTAGGTAGTTTACTTACCTGTAGGGGTGCTGCCTGTTGTACTCCAAAGACCTGAGGATAGCTTCCGGGATCGGCGGGGCGGTAGGGATATGAGAGCCGGATGGATGGAAGCCATTCTCATCAGCGGTGTACGTCAGGGAGACCTGCTGGCCATCAGGCGCTCGGTATGAGAAACCTCCCTCTGCAGTTACTGCCAAGCCTTCGGGCCCTGCCGCTCGGGGTGATCCACTCTCGCGAGCTGAGATTCCGTTGCCTGTTTCATAGCTGAAAACATAAAAAAATATAGTTTAGGTAGCTCATTAAAATCTTGTTTCGTTTGGAAGTGCTATGTATTTTTAAGTCCACGTTTTTGTTACCTGTTGAGCATATTGTTTTGTTGGCACCAGTGCTTAATTAAAATTCAGTGTAATGCTAAGTAGATCTTTATTTCCTAAAAGGCGGGTGCTGCTATTACACGACAGTAATAAATTGTTTGCTGTTTTGTTTTACAAATTATTCTTTACCGTAAGTTTCCACTGCAAAACCTTTACAATAAAACATGCACAACTCTGTGAAGATATTGATTTGCGTTTCCACCGCCAAACCTTATGCATGTTTGCCATTTTGAATCTTGTGCAGATGGTTTCAAGGAATTTCTTGATTTTAAAAACCAAACGTTTGCAAAGACTGTGTTGGGAAGGTTTTATTGTGAATGTTTTTAATCGAAACACGCAGTTAGATAAACACTTGACATGCGCTATTTACGTTACTTGGTTCATACCTATATCTATAGTTCCCATCGCCGTTGTTCACGTTTTCGTAGCTCAAGATTGGGATATGGGCTCCTCCATAGTTGTTGCTGTACGCCGCGTTGTATGGGCCAGGGTTGTAGCCTCGCTGCTCCGCGGCTACCACAGTAACCACCAGAAAGACTGAGATACACTGGAAAATAATATTGAAAGAGTTATTGCCACATGACCTTGGTAGTTCTCCATCATGTCATTACTCCAACTGCTCTAGACTCTTAAACAAATCCTGAAGGATCTAAAAAAGCATCTGGAGTATTTTTTTGTCACTTTCTTTCAAATCAACAAAAACTTTTATTTAAGAACTACCTTCACAATGTGATTAGGTAGGTGCCTTAGCTATATACAATTCTCCTGAACTTCAGTATAGACATTTATTTAGAAAGGCGCAGCTCATCGCAAATATCACTGATGCAAGAAGTTTACCAAACAATAGCAGCAATAATATATAGCTTATTAGGTTACCTTGAAAGCAATCATATTGTACTCCAAATAATAAAATCCACTTGATTCAAAACCTGTTGGATGACTGATACCTGTCTAGAGTTCAACAGTCTTTTATATCATGACCGTTCACCCATCACCTTGCCATCACAAAGAGTAATGCTCTATTCTGTGAAACTGGGCGGTACAGTACATTCCGATGAAGCCACCCCCCATGGGTACTGTTATTGCTACGGAAGACACGATTTTTGCATAGCAGTGCAGAGATTTTTAAAAGTGATTGGTTTTATACTCTACTCGCAAATTCAATGGCGTAAACGAGAACTTAAAACAAAGATTCGGTCTATTTTTTAACGCAAGGATCCCTTTGAAATCTATTTCATAAAATATTTTGTCCGTAAAAAATGTTTCTCATAATGTTAAATAAGTCGAATTTAAAAATGTATGGGGGTGCCCCGTGATCATGGACTAAATATATTTAGTCCATGCTCGTGATAGGTTTGGCCAAATAGGCGATTTGTGTTTGTATGTTTGTGAGAGCATAATTTTTTAAGTTGGTGAAACAGTACCACGTGAGATTCCATTTCTTTTCTTTTTTGAGAACATCGCTAGATCGCAGTTTGGGGTGAACTACGAGCTATAAAAAGTCGTTCATGTCTTGATTTTCACGGCGTGGCGATCGGTATCGAAAAACAAAAATGTGGCTGGCCATAATTATGATCAAGGGATGGTAAATAAATAAATAAATAAATATTCTTGGTCATTACACACAACGCTTTCTAGTCCCAAACTAAGCAGAGCTTGTACTATGGAAACTAGATTGCTGATATAATACTTACATACATTTTTTTTTGTAAATACATACTTATAATACATACTCATTTACCAATGGGGCGCAATAATACGGTCATCGATACGTCGTTGCCTCTATATATTGCACTGGCATAGTATATTATTTCATAGGTCATTTTAATTTTAGGGGCGTTGCACCAGTGATACTGTGCTCAAATTTTGAGAGCGCTAAAAGTGTAGTAGTACAAAGTCTACCAATACTAAAGTCGTGGATTCAGATCTTAATGCTGCGATATCCTACGTTCTAGTGCAATTGAACGGCGAAGGAAGACAATGCAACGCAACTGGCATGTACTCGTACGTACTTGGAGACTTGAGATGTAGGCAACAGCCAGATAGAAACCTCTAAAAATAACTCGTTACTTCAGTGTACTTTTATGGAGAAGGTTAAATTTACATCGTAATTAAAATTTGTGGAAGAGTAAAAAAGTGTAGAAAATAAGATCGAGTGAGGCTAAATTATATTACTGGCTCAACAGACCTACCTAGGTACTTATTACTGTAGTAAATGGTATTTCACTAAGTATAACTTTTACAGTCGTCGTGGTAGAGTAATGAATGAATGAATGAATTAAAATACTTTAGTGTACGTAGGTACACCTACAACAGATCACACCGTTTACTCTGCTGCCCGTCAACAGCCAGGGGATTTGGCTGTGTCAGTTTAAGAAGTGCTGTCGTCAGAGCCTCGTCAGTTGCTGTAATATACATCTGTACCAACGTGCTTTATGTTTTCATATGTTTTTCTTATGTTTTTGGTCATGGAGTATGGAGCATTACTTCAGAGTTTTTCCGAAATTTTCAGGACAATTGCAAGACTTGAAAAAAGAATCCCTTCATATTTCTTACGGTCAACAACACTCGGTAAATTATACTGAAATACTTTACGAACTTTGCAAAGTGCTGTTCGTTAATTTCTTGCCAAATAATTTAAATGTTCATTAAGACGTGCTAAAACTCAATTACTGTTCTAACAGGTTGAAATAACACGGCAAATTAGCAAAATTTATAATGTAAGTGCCTTGATGTTTTCTTCGAGCAAAATATTACAGGTGTGCGCTCAGACTAGACGGTTCTTTTAGGAGATTATTGACAGCAATGTTTTGGTTGCCCACGTATAAAGAACTAGATTCCACCCGCGACTTCGTTCGCGTCCCGTTGATTTTCCGGGATAAGAAGTAGCCTATGTAAGTATCCAGATCACGAACAATATAATATTCTAAGTTTCATCTGAATCGGATCAGTAGTTTTGGCGTGAAAGAGTAACAAACAACCTCACAAACTTTCGCGTTTATAAAATTAGTAGGATTTTAGCGCTATAACACAATTTGTTCAGTGGAAGTAGCATTGTTGCCTTTATTGCTATTGTTTTAAAAAATAATATAGGTCGGTGGAACCGTGCAAGAATCGTGTTGAATCTATTCTAACTTACTGTAGTAATGTCTGAAGATAATTATGAAACAAGTGGTAGAAAATTTACTTTTGAGGATTTAACAAAATATACGTTTATTTATAAAATTCATGCCTATGTACATTTATAAGTTACATTATTATTATTATAAATAAAACTAAATTATAGTGCATTGTTACACAGTGGTATCACAGTCCTGGTTCATATATCAAGCGTTGGTCAATATTAAATTCTGCTAAGCTCGCAAAAAGACCGCAGACAACGTAGCAATCTAGAATTAGTAGAGTTGTTTTCAAAGCGATTCATTTTCATTCGATTCCCATCCATTATTGTTGGCCATTCAAGGCCAGTTAGGCAAAAGGTTTTAATTTTCCTTGTAAACCTGAATCTTTTCATCCATTACTTCGCCCTCAGAATAAAGAAATCCCTCGTTTATCTATTTTTATTTCTTTTCCTTGTCAACATCGATGCTCCAGAGTTTGGTTTTCAGGAAGCTGTGACCATCATTGGGATGTATAAAAGTGGATTTTATAACCATCAAAACTTAAGATGATCACGGCTTTTTAGAAATCCGGTGTTTTTGTAGCCAGTTGGGGTAACTCTACCACGGGACCTTATTTTCTCGAAATTGAAAAAGGCTTGAGGCATTCTTTTTAGTGAGGCGTATTGCTGTCTGTCTCGTTCCCTGTTATTTCTATAACCGATTCTAATCATCCAGGTGGTAATCTATTACTCGCTTTGGGGTTCTGGTGGGCGATGTCCGTTACGTGATCGTGCGACTTTGCTAGCTGAGAACTGATGAGATCATTAGTAGTGGTAGCCATTGCCGGAGTTACCACCGTTGCCACTGCCACCACCGCCGCCGCCACCATTGGATCCGGAACCACCACCGTTGTAAGCACCGTCACTAGAAAAATAGGAAAAGATTATCATTCCTGTCTGTTAATTTATGTGGTGCTTTCCATAGTGAATTGGTGACCTTCTCTACTTTGACATGATATTCCTTTAAAAGCATGTCGCTAGAAACTGAAAATTATTGAAAATATAGTGTGTGACTGAGGGTGCTAGAAAGCCTCAGTACCGCTTTTACGGTACTTATCAGGCCCAAAATGTAGAGTTGGTTTATAAGAACACGCAGTTGCATGACAACACAGGCTTTATGCAAAAAACCTACTACCTAACATAGATCGCACTAGCTCTGCAAAAAAGTTTTTGCTATGTGTATTCCAATGATGGAATTAATGCTTACGAAGACGGGTTGTTCTTGTTGAACTCAATAGAGCGCAGGATCTCCTCCGGGATGGGAGGAGGCGTGGGTAGGTGAGGTCCCACGGGATGGAAGCCGTTCTCGTCGGCAGTGTAGGTCAGTGCGATCTGCTGGCCGTCCGGAGACTTGTAAGAAAAGGATCCCTCGGCGGTCACAGCTGGGCCTTCGGGGCCCTGAGCACGGGGTGCTCCGCTCTCTTGGGCTGAGATACCGTTTCCAGTTTCATAGCTGAAATCAACGCAGATAGATGTAAATGTACTTTCATATAGTGCGTTGTCACCATCATCAGGTAGCATTCTCCGTCCATCGTCTACCTTCGTAGTGGGATGGATGAGATTTGAATAAGTATGCTTACCTAAACTGGTACGTTCCGTCTCCATTATTTACATTCTCGAACTTAGTGATGGGAATCTGAGCACCGCCTCCGCTGGCGCTTGAGCCCCCAAATCCACTGGATCCTCCAGAGCTGCCACCGAAACCGCCGCCTAGTCCTCCATTACCGGCACCTCCAGAACCGCCCCCGAAGCCACCTCCCAGTCCTCCATTTCCTCCAGAACCACCTCCGAAGCCTCCACCGGACCCGCCTCCGAAACCTCCACCAGCACCGCCACCGGAGCCGCCACTGCCGGGCCTGGGTGGGAGGTACTGGGGCTCGAGACGACCGCAAGATGCCACGGCTATGAGCGCCGAGGCAAAGAGTATCTGGAAATGGCAAAAGATGATTTCGACCACTTTTGAGTTATATAAAATATTTTTATGAATAAAGTGGAGTTTTACCCGCACCCTTACCGCGAAAGGTATTTGAGTTTAAAAACTTTGGAACATTACCCAAATCATTGAAAACTGAAATAGGGGTAGTTACTAGCGTCTGGTTTTAATATCGATATATAAATCGTAATGGGTTTATTTACGGACTTTTCATTGCTTAGTAATGTCCTTTATATATATTAGAATGGGTTCTTAACATTCCAAGAACACATACGAAAGCTTTTAATTCTAATGAAATGCAACCCCATATCTGTGGGTAGATAATTAAAAATGTCGATTAGACTCACCAGAGTACTTGTCATCTCGAGTGGTTCTTTGTTCAGCTATTTACTGAATACTGTTTGCGAGGATCTGCCTCGTTTTATATTGCTCCGGATTGCCCTTTCTCGGTTGCCTCACCTTGTAAAGATATCGGCTGGATACGTATGTACTCAGACCTCACTTTACCTAACCTAGCGTAGGGCAAGTTCCTGGGATTAGGCATGGGGTACCGAGAAGCCTTATAACATAGTTTGACCTGATTATTTACACTAGGTAAATAATCAGGTCAACTTCAGGTCGAACTTCAGTTAGTTTCAGCGACTTCTTATGCGAAGTTTAGTGATTTATTATGTATAATTGCATGCATGTACGTCATCAATCAGAGTATGATTATCTAACGCTATGCTTCAGGTTGTATTTATGGTTTGAATCCAGTGTGGCACATGTGTTTCGTAAGTAATGTAAAAACTACTTGTTGGGTCACCTTCAAATGCCTGTTGCTCATCATCATTTCCCTGCCCTTATCCCACAAATGAAAAAAATCAAATCAAATGCCTGTTGCTATACAGTAAAAAACAAAAGAGCAATTGAAAGTAGTTTCAGACTACTTTTCATGCATTTCAGAGGTTTCACCACTAGTGTAGAAGCTTTGGTTAAACCTGAAAATATTATAGTTAAAATAATGGATAAACTTTAGTGGGTACGTACGTAATAATTTTCCTCGGAAGATAAAAGATATAAACAAACTCCAATGCACACAAACCACAGTTCAAACCATTTCTTGGACTTCAACTTTTGCAATAAAGCCTGCAAACGGCTTAACATACACCTTTTCAAACTCATTGAAAAGTTTATAGTGGCAGTCTGCTGACAATAGTTCGTTTCATTCAATCTTTTTGAATTCGTTTATTTAAAAAAACAACTATACGTAATCTAGAGCAAGCATTTAATTTTGTCAAATTGTTTTATGGTAAAACTAGCAGCGCCTCGCGGTTTCACCCGCGTAATTCCCGTTCCCGTGGGAATTCCGGGATAAAATATAGCCTATGTTCATCAGGGATAATGTAGGATTCTAATGGTAAAAGAATTTTTTTAATCGGTCCAGTAGTTTCGGAGCCTATTCAATTCATACAAACAAACAAACAAACAAAAAATCAAACCTTTCCTCTTTATAATATTTGTATAGATGTATAGATGTATAGATTGTATAGATAAACAAATGAAGATTTGATAGCATAATACGGGTACTAGCGAGTTTTACACGTATTGGGTAATACCGTCATTTATTGATAGTTTTGGAAGGTTTACGGTCAGTATACTAAGTAAAAATAAAGTAAATACACTTGTATAGTGCTGTGAAACCCTGCCTAAATCCGTATTTTGGTCGGACTCCAAATTAAACACAGCGAAACGTGAAAAAAGTAATACCTCTACGTGTCGTAGACTTGTCTACGGGGCACCGAACATCTATATCCTAGCCTACGGGGCGTAGACCATATCTACGAAGTGTCTACGCCCGCAATTTTTTTTTTCAAATTGTGCATTCATTTTGATTGGCTCTAGACCAGAGCGTCATTCACTTTCACGGATCCTCGTCGTACGATGAAGTTCGCGTCCCTGACCGTTTGGCGTTCCTCTCGTGTCACCAACTATTGAGGGCTGGTTACACTGTACGAGTTACTAAACTGATAGAAGATAGCAACTAGAACTTGTGTAACAGTAGCTGGGTTCGCCTCGCTTGGTCACAGAACTATGACTAGGAAAGCTCGCATTTTAGCTCGCATTTTAGCTCGCACTGTGTGTGTGTAACCAGGCTAGTAGGTAGTTATTTAGATGCGATGACGACTCCGGACTCTCACAAGACAGTAGGTATGTAACTCGTATGATGCGGTCAAATATGTGCAGTGCAGTGACTGCTAACTCGCACCAAAGACTCGCACTGTGTAACCAGGCCTTTACTAGCTACTTACTTGAAAACGAGTGGTTCCGATCACCTCTAAGTACGCTCTTATTGCTACTTGTACTAAAATTAATGTTTTTCGACCGTATTCAGCAAGGATTGTGCATTCATTTGGATTGTGAATATTTGAGCACCAATTTTATAGACTTCACCTCGCAATTCTTCGTTTTACTTTTCGATTTGTGGAATGTGTCACTGGGTGGTCTTGGTTATTTTTTAAAACGTGCATTCGGTAGCGTTTGTTCGGAATTGAACTGTATGTGGATTGTTTTAAGTTCGTATTGCCGTATGAGGACTTGATGAATTACTATAGTGATGTTGAAGAAAAGCCATTTAGGCAGCGAAAGTAAAATCATCAATCACTTCATGTCAAGCAATTACCTACTTACTATGCTTAGGGGCGTTGTTTGTGACATGTATGATGGGTCTTGCTTGAAGGGACACTAGTTGTTGGCTTCGACTTTTGTCCTGAAAATGTATACCTAGGTATTTAGCTTTTACTGGGTTATTCCCATCGAGCCCACCGGCTGGCGTAATGGTGGGGCCGATAGTAAAAAACATTCCCAACGAGCCTACCATGCAAATGAGTGGGATCGATGGGTTTTTTTTCCATCTGGGCCGCCAGTGGGCTCGATGAGAAAAAAACTGTCTACATTAGTTCGCTTGCTTCGGGAAGTAAATTAAATGAGCTTGTATTCCAACCACTTTAGCGAAGTTACACATTCCATATAACCCATACATTTTAACATCTATGGTTGAGAAAGTCATTTTATTCTATTCTCTAACCAGCTAGATGGAGCTAGACTCTCAAAGATGTTTGTCGAGCCACCTAGAACAAGATCGATCGTCGATATAAAATATTGCGCAATACTGACCGCGAAGATTGCATCTACAAAGATGCGGGGAAATGATGCTGGCTGCATTGTAGTGGTTACAGACAGTGGGCGACTTCTATTCACCGTGTCATTGACTTTTGCTCGCTATTCAAAAATATTTAATAGGTTTAGTCCTATTATTATATTTGTTTAGTCTTCATAATTGTCGTTTTATAGTAACATAAATTTTATTTAGAAAATTATTTCGAAATTATTTTCTAAGAAAAATTTATTGGGCGTCCAATATGATTAAGCTCAAATGACTAGAATCGCAATGCGTAGTGCTTCCTACAATTTTGACAGATGGTAAGCTTATCCAACTTCGTCTAAAAATGTGAACCTTATAAAAAGCATCTCGGCACCATTTGATATTCATTATGTAAGCATCGCTAATGTGATGTTCAAACAAACACTCATTACAAGCCTCCATGTAAGGACAGCCATCTTCATCTAATTAGGTGAGTTAGTTTTTACTGCTTGAATGGAAATAGCCATATATATTTAAGCTGGGACATGATTCATTTGCATGCCTATAGCAGAATGCCCGTGACTTCGCATGTTTTATTTTTCTCTGTCGATTGACAGACAGCCAGTAAGATTTGGTGACGTCATTGTCTGATTGTAAAACTGCATGTCTGGGTATTACTATGTACATATTCAAAAATATAAGTATAGGCTATGATTTGTTATATAGATAAGTATTCTATCAGCAATCAGTTTCCATATTACAAGGTTTCCTTAGTTTTCGATGAGTGGAATTAAAAATAATGTTGGCTGACCAATCTGACCATCATATAGCAGAGTACCTAGAACAAGCAGTTTTGTTTGGCCACAATTTTATAGAAGCTACTAAGCTACTAGGCCGCAACAAAGACTTCTAGCACCATGAGCAAAGCCACTTTATTCGTTCATAATAGGAACTTGGTGGTGAGTAAAATAACACTTGCCGACACGAGTTATTTTACGAAAATGATGAAGCCTCCTAAAACAATTTCGTAAATTGCTTGTAAGTTTAACCTATCGACACTTTGATGCAACATTATTCTTAGGAGGCAACGCCCTCACAAAGCACCGTTTACTATTACTTATACGGACGGTTATTTTTACACCATCGGCTAAGGTAAAAAAGATTTATTTAAAGCTTTTGTTGCAGCACCTACGATATACTCTAAGGAAATGAAATGGAATTAGGTTCACAATTACTGTTTGTAACCCCAAAATTAAATCTGTTGGTGTTACAAACAGTAATTGTGCTCTCTTGGTAATCCCCTTTAGATCTCGTGGTACTCAAGTGCTGGAAGACTCTTGGAGGGTAATCAGAGGAAAGTCTAAATATAACATTGAGCATTATAATATACTCATACAACTCTTTTTAACCGCCACCTAAAAACAAAAGGGGTGTTAGAAGACGGCATTGTATGTGTGTCTGTCTGCCTGTTCGTTTGTTGATGAACTGGAATCCATGGTTTGGTTCATGTTTGATGATGATGAGCATTGGTAAAGAGAATTGTATAGGAGATTTTTAAGGGAGTTTTTTATATTTTGCAAAATTAACTTGTTTTTTACAGAAGTTATGAGTATTTGTGTTATTTAGATCAAATAAAAATTTGCACAAGACAATAAACTTTTTTTTAAAAAACAAGACAGAAAACATTCACCCAACGAAATACAATACAAAAGACCTAAGTATAGTGAGAATATTTGTTGGTGAACACTGTACACAATAATAACACGGCGTCAAATATTCCTATGATCCATATTTCACGAGCCAATATCACGATCCACTACGCTATTGTCACGAATCATCCATCAAGTTTTATGGCTGTATTTTTTCCATTATTTATTTTCATTGAATTCAATAATAACTTCCATCGCACGGTGGCTACTAGTTTTACTCAAATTATACGATTTACACACACATACATAAACTAACAACAACGAGCACATTTGAACACTTGGAACGGTGACATTTGTAACATTATTATGTATCTGACTATGAATATTTTACTTGTATCTATTCATTAATTTTGTCAAGTAGGTAATACATTTTCTGGTATTTCAGATAAAGTTGTGGCTAATATACCTAGTAGTAACACTGCGTGGCAATAAAGCTATATTAGGATGGCTCTACTTCGATCGGCTTCGTATTAGGTATACCAAAGAGTTTTTCTTTGTTTTTATTACAATTTTATCCTTTTGGTAGGTCCCTATAAATAGTTCATCAACTTACAAACGCTAGATGAAGCACATGGACCTGCATACCTAAACCGTTTGCTAAGCGAATGGATCCTAGACAGCTGTATTTGCTAAGGTTACAGTGTCACATTGAGGTAGGTAAGTAAGTATTTAGTTACTACCTTCTAGTAGTTCTATCAAAAGGTCTTACGAAATAATTTACTACCACTCCATCCTACTAAAAACTCCACTATTCATAGTATTTTTACGTAATTGAACATCAACTCTTTTTATTTTTTGTGGCCAAATTTATTTGGCCTTGTTCTGAATATCTGGTTATACAGTAAAAATAAAAGCACAATACACATACACATTACACATATCAAACAAAAAAAGTTGCATTTCAATACTAATACCTTAGTTGTTATTTGGCAATAATACGCTGAATGAGAAGGAAATAAAAGCAATACAGCAGGCTCCTTGAACTTTCAACAGTCACGGAATGATGCTGCTCTCTCGAGCTTATACCTATTTTACTTCCAAACGGATTCTAGGTGCCGATTGATTTAGGCAATTTGCCTTAGGTATTTTACAAAACCACGTTGACGCGCTAAAATAATTTTCTGGTGTGTTTTTGTCACTTTTATGATACTTCATCTATTTGCAATGCAATGCAACTGAAAGGTAGTCTGTTGAAAAAGGTCAAATTTCGAACCTCCTTTGATTCATGAAAGTTTAGTTTTTTAAACTGTCATACAAATGTCACAATGTCTTGTCTTGTCTGTCCTTGTATCTATCTAGTTTTAGTGTCATGTAATAGTAATAAAATAATTCGAATTTTTGTGTTATTTCCTACAAATATTTACATTTTGAAATGCTAATCCCAACCTGTATTATAAAATTAATGGAATTAGTAAGTATTGTTTAATGTCGTTGCGTTTTCCGTCAGCCAGGTCAAAACATCCCAGAAATCTGATAGGTAAATTATTATTGTTCATTCTTTTGAGGGAGGTTTTATTATTATTCTGAGTTCTGAGGTAAACTGATTCCCTGACTACGATCCCAGCAGATAAATAACACAGTTTACGTTCTTACTTCTCATTCTGATTGTAACAATATTTTACAGAAATTTTAATTTTATTCAGTATGTTTATAGATATTTGTATCCTGGTAGAGCACCTGCAAATAATAAAAACGATACAGCAGGTAGTCATCATAATTTAAACTTTGTCAGCATCCTTAATAAATTCAACACGCCGTCCGATGGTCTAAGGACATCGTACAACGAGCTGGGAATCACTGGTCAAGACTCGCAAGGGACCGAAAAGAATGGCGTAATAAAAAGGAGGCCTATACAACGAGCTCAGTATTTGATTGAGTTATAAACAAACATTCCCACTTTCACGCTTTAAAGTAGAGTGATTGTTTTCAGATGTTAACAGTAGCATGCCTGACTCTTCACCACTACAGCTACGACCTCACAGACGTGCCTACGCTGATGTTGTGCTCTGGTACTTACATTGGCTACGTGATCGTCCTCTCGGGAGAAATTGTAGGTAAGGCTCTGTACCTTATCAATCTACCACGTGGCTCCACTGGCTGAAGTTGTCTCTTTACTCTAATGAAAGTTATATTGACAAGAATGATCAGTTCATCTCATAACATGAACATCTCATTTTTCAGGGGGAAAAATACCAGTGTAAAATGACTAGATTGTAAATGATGTGTTGTTTATGGAAAGTGGTAAAATACCAGGTGTAAATGGCCAATATGGCCATGTTAATTTTAATCCTTACTTTGGACGGACTTTTTTTCAGGATTATATTGTTTTTGAACTGATTTACTGATGTTATCTAAGTAGGTTGCTTGCTGATTTGCTTTATTAATTGAGTTTTTAGTTAAAAATGAGCCAAGTTCGTCACTATGCCGGTGGTGTACCGTAGTAACCTCCGGGGATAGATTGTCTGTGTTACTTATGACTACGTTATTAGTGTTCATGTCCAGGTGCCCAGATTGTATTGTAAAATATTAAATGAATAGGTCTCGACAGTTTGTCAGACGAAATTGAACCTAAAGTATAAACTTCGTATGATCTTGATCAAACGTGGTTCCGTTGTCTTTCACTTGTAATATGTTTTACCATTGTGATAACAAGAAACAAACGAAAATTCACTCAGACTAAACAGTCGGTTTCATGTGTTTATACATAGTTATTATTACGTATGGCAGTAATGATAGTAGTTATTTTCAGCTAAAATAAAATACGTAGATCTTGCTTTCAGCCGTAGCATTTGCAGTAAATACTTAATGAGCGCCGCATTTACACCACCTTCAAATCTTTAATAAATTATTCCACTTAAAGCTTCTCTGAAAATATCTCCTTTGAGCTTTATGAATTATACATCTTTGCAAATATTTTATCAGTAGCCCTTTCGAGTGGTTTGTAACTTCCGTTTTATTATCAAGCCCGCCTTTATTGACTCACGTTATTTTCTTCAGGCGAGATGATATTCGCGCCACTGGACCTCGTCCAAGATATGTACTTTGGGATCCTCGGGATCACTCTGTTCTCCGTCAGCGGCGGGCTGGTTCTCGCCGCCCGGGTCCAAGGCTCCTCGTACCCCAAAACTGGTGACCACAACGCAGCGATAATATGCGCTTCGCTATCCATACTGGGCGCACTGATCATGCTGTTTGACTTGAGCCTGGCGTACTTAGACTCTGAAGAATATGATGATGAAGCCAGTATTTGAAGGTGGTGAGATTTGCGGGCATTATTTATATAGACTTTTAAAATCTTTTCAGTATTTTATTTAGATTCAATGTAGTTGGCACATAATTTAAAAATGTGTGTAGGTTACAAAGAAATTAGTTCGCTTGATAGAAAGCACCATCATTCATCATAACCGCTTGCAGAAGTCTACTGCTAGTCATAAACGTTCCCTTACCAGGAATAATTATTTTGGGTCTTTGATTTCCCGCGATCTAATAATGGGTGTTTCAATATAAAGCTTTTATTCTCAAACGAAGCGTAAGACACCTGACAGTAGTTCAATTTCAATAAACAGGAGAAGCGGTATCGGCGGCAGCGGACGCGTATATAGACGCATGGTGGTCCGCCAGCGGGGGCGTTCTCTTCGGGGCGTGCGGCGCGCTGACTCTGCACAACTGGCAGGACATACCCGCCTGCATGCGGCGGAACTACGCACAAGCAGCAGCGGTGTGTGCCCTCGCCGTTGCAGCACTTTTCATCGTAGACGCACTCCTAGCGCTATGCTCCGCGCATAGGGACGGAAGTAGCTTACGCACTAAGTCACTCAGGACAGGCAACCCGTGTAGCTAAGTCAATAAACTTTGATAAGAATATACTCCACTCACTGCTTTTGTTTAGTACAATTTGGCAAAGTCCATCTAGATGGACTGGAAGGTGCAGCTCTCTCTATAAATAGGCTTGAAGGGCGAGGCATGTAGTATACGACTCTGTTACACGGTGGCATACTGAAAAGATGAGGCTAAAAAATCATAATGCTTCGTAAAATCGAATTCCTTTGCTCAGTTTCGAGAAAACTTCATATAAGTTTATAGTAGAACGTAGAATTTACCCCGTGTTTACATAATAATATGACTATTTTACAAATTTATCGTGCCATCTGTTCGACCAGCTAAGAACTACATAAGGGAAAGTCAAAGGTTCAGGGTTCCTAGAAGCGTGCTGTGTTGTTCGCTGTATATGTAGCTAGTTCACTTTATTTGTAACAGAGGGCTCTTTATTTTGTAGAGCATATATAACAAACCTAACTACTTGTAGTTAGGTAGTTCGATTTGATCATTTGAATATAAGCTTATATTTTTTATTAACAACATAGTCAAGTTGTGCTCATTAGTAAAAACTTCTGCGATTTTTTCACTAAGGTCAAATTAAGGTGAGTAAAAAGCAGAAGTCTGAAAAATAAAAAGAAAGTACATTTTGCATAAATTTGCATCTTCTTGCTGCACTCACAAGCTAGGTAAATAAAGTTCGATGCGAACGATACAAACACATCATTGTTTGCAACTTCATTACGCAGCCGCCGTCCATCGCTAATTAAACCCAGCCTATGTTTCCACTTAACACCAGAAATAACCAAACAAACCTAAAAGGAAGATAGAGTTGTAACCAATTCTTGTTGTAATTGAACGCAAACAGTTTGGTTTTAGCTGAAGGACAAATTGCTTAGAGCTCTGGATGTAAAGATGATACTTATTGATTATTTTTATACGGAAATGAACTCCGACATTGCGTTGGCTGGGGTCATGCTGGGGTACGAGGATGTTAGTTTGTGATATGTATTAGGTACTTACGATCCCACTATTCCACTATAACATTATAAATGTCAAAGTTTAGTTGTTTGGAAGTGGTGTGTATTTCAATCACGCTGCAACTACTGGACCGATTTGGATGAAACTTGGCGTACATATCGTTCGTAACCTGATGGATTAGCCAATAGGCTACTTTTTATCCCATAAAATCTACAGAATCAAACGGGACGCGGAGTCGCGGGTGGAAGCTAGTATTTTATAATCTGCTAAAAAATTGTGTCATGCATGTTACTTTAAGTATAGCTATTTATAAGTGTTACGTTCATAGTCAACACGCTATCGTAGCGAATGACTATATTGTTTGCTTCCTAATTTATTTTTCCTTCGGATCTACTAGCAACTGCCCATTTTTATACAATTTTAGTGCGTTGGTGGGTGGAATGGAAACCGATTAGAGTTGAGTTGGTATAGATCTAAACAAAATAAGAAACCAAAACTATACCAGTGACGTAGAGAATGTAAAGCTGAACCATGGAACAGGAAACCTACAGACCAACCTGTAAAGAACGCGCTGTGTGTAGTCACTCCGCTAGGATAAATAAATAAATAAATATTCACGGACATTTAACACAACGCCTTCTAGTCCCAAACTAAGCAAAGCTTGTACTATGGGTACTAGATGGCTGATAGAATACATATATATACATTTTTTTTTGTAAATACATACTTAATACATAGTAACACCCAGACACAGAACAAACATCTATGTTAGCCACACACAAATGTTTGTTCTCGGTGGGGATCGAACCCACGACCCACAGCACGGAAGGCAGAGCTACTACCGACTGAGCCATGACGCCTGTCATATAGGATAGGTGTTCGGCGATGTAAGCATGCGTGAGCTCTCGCCGGTGATGATGGATTCACAAACGAGAGTCGAGCACGAGCAGCAGCATTGGGTCTTGGGTGCGTCCAACACAGCAGCTATACAAGATTAGACTTATAAAAGACGCTCTCAAGGAACTGCGTTACTGAGCTCTAAGCGCTACTTTACAGCGTAAATAACGCGGTAAATAGCGCTCAGGTATAGCTCAAAGTTTCACTTCAAGAGGATTTAAGATTAGAGCTGTCTCTCTGTATTTCCGTCAATTGTAATGGCCTCTAGTGGTATGAGAATAAAATAGGTATCTAATTAAAAATAGTATAGCTAAAACTATAACTTATAATAGGTAAGTTATAATGTAATCAGTAAATAAACATAACATAACTTTTTATTCAAAGAGCATACCTACCATGTACGTGCATGTGCATACATATCTACTTAATTATTATTATGTGTAAATTGCGGCGTAGACATAGCATTGTTTTAATTCACACAAGTATTAGGCATTAGTAGGCGTTTCTTTATAACTTCTTCGTCATTATTGATCCACAACGGTATGATGTCACCCCTAATATAGAAGAGAGGAGTAGACCGAGTAGCATCGTATTTTTAGGGTATCCACATTCACTCATAAATGATAATAATATATTATGAGTAGGTTATAAAAAGTACTGACTAAAATGAGAAGTCCTGAATAAAACTTAGATTTGGTGCGCTATGTATTTCCCTAAAACCACATGTACGAATTGCGTTTGCTATAACTCCAGTACCTATAACATAATTTTGCTATAATAGTTCAATTCATATACAATTATTTTAATACAAAACTACATTGACTAATTGTGAATTATATAACTGAACCATATGCTATAATCCTATTACACATAAAACTTTTTATTATAACAATCATCGGCCACACATTGATTATGCTATACAATCTACCATACATACATTTCAATAACACTAATCATGTTATGCTATAATATAAGTAATCTTTAGCTACATCTGAAATAACGTCTAGCGAAAGTTTAAAGCAATACGCAAATACGTTTTGTGGCGGACATAAAATTATAAGACGCTTATAAATAAGAATACCCTCGACTATTTTTTTATCTGGTTACTTAGTGTAAATCGCAAAGCATTGTTGATTGGTACTGTGATAAAAATAAATAATTATTATGGATAACACTGAAGAGTGTCAGCTTATAAAAACTTGCCGGCGTTTGCCAGCCTACTTGTTCTGGCACTCGCCGGCCGCTGCCGCGGCACGCTCCGCTCGGCTCGTGCGTGGTTTGGTCACTATTCAAACCATGCTCGTCACTACCGCTCCTTGCAACCTATTTTAGCAGACTGTTAGCCAAGTGATTCAATCCCCGAAAGTTTATAGAAAATACCTAATCAATAAAAAGTATAAATAGTATACGCTTATAAATTTTGATGTTATGTAATATATCAGTTATACATTATAATAGTTAGATAACCTGTACGATATAACAAAACAGTGTTATAGTTTAACAAACGTTATAGCAAAATGACGTTATGGAGCATGGTATTAGAATAACTAAGTGTTAGAACTAACAAACCAGTTACATCAAATACAAATAGAACAACTAGACTTAGATCAGGCGTCATGGCGTCGGTAGTAGCTCTGCCTTCCGTGCTGTGGGTCGTGGGTTCGATCCCCACCGAGAACAAACATTTTGTGTGTTGTAAACATAGATGTTTGTTCTGTGTCTGGGTGTTTCTATGTATTATAAGTATGTATTTACAAAAAAAAATGTATGTATGTATTCTATCAGCAATCTAGTTCCCATCGTACAAGCTTTGCTTAGTTTGGGACTAGAAGGCGTTGTGTTAAGTGTACGTGAATATTTATTTATTTATCAAATATACGTTATTCCAATACTTGTGTATAGCATACGCTATTAGTACTAGTGGCTTTCGGGAACAAGTATGAACACCATTAGTTTTATTTCTAGATTCCTAGAACAAGTGTTATAATTATTATTTTTAATACTTTCGCACAGAATATTCTAAGAACCGTAGCATTTGTAGTGTGCCAAATTATCGTAAATGACCTATAACCTACGGCGCGGCGTAGCACGGTAGCAAGGGCCCATTACAAAAATAAAATTAAAACACGCGTTTGACTAAATTAACAAGAAATATTTATCCAAATAATCATGTTTTATCCGGATTTACTAGACTGATAGGAGCCTTAGCCTCGTATCTGTTGATTTATTTTATAGTCTTACTAAATGATAAACGTTATGGGCACACTAGTATGATCTCATCGGCGGTCATTCAAGGCGTCCCGCACAATACGCACGGCTGTGCTGCGCAGTCTCAGTGTCACCCTGGCTTCGCACGCTCGTGTGAAAGTGTAAACAAAAATAAAAACAAACCTGTTCGAATTTTGAAAAACGAAAATGGCCGTCAGTCGTCTTTCTATCATCAAGTTCGTGGAGCTGGTAAGTTATTTAAAAAAAAAACAAGTTCGAGATTACCTTTTGTCGTAGATTTGACTATTTTAGGGTTTGTAAATCAGATACGTTTATTGATTCAAAATGTTTGTCCGTCCGTAAAAAAATCTAAGGAGGTACCTATTTATTTTGCAATGATTATGTTGATCATAATTTACATCTTTGGTTTTGTTTACTTTTGTTTCTAGCGCTTTTAACTATTCTGTTTTGTTTGACTCATCCTCAACGTGATGGTATATAGGTCATGTAAAAAGAACGCTGGCGGTCAAGCTGCGCAGTAAGCGATTTTGGGGTCTATTTGGTGGCATGAGGCACCATTTTCCCATGCACAAACACACCCCCTCCGCTGTTCCCAGCGTTCTTTTTACATGACGCGTACTATATGTAATGCTATAATGCTATACAACACAGTGAGCCCGATTTGGTGCATTTTTCTAAACTGTAAGCTAATTTGACAGCACTAGAATGATGGCTGTCTTTATCGTTACAGTTCGTGAGAAAGGGGGCAATAATTTTAGTACTGTCAAATTAGCTTAGTTTAGAAAAATGAAACAACAGAATCGGGGAGAGTATCGCCCCACAAATGCTTGTTACTTCTTGTTAAATAAATATTACATATATACTTAGGCACATACCTAGTAGGTACCTTATTTTAGGTACTTACTTTTAAACCATTAAATAAATAAAAAATCAGGAAAGTATAAATAACCTTTCGTAAGCTACTCATAAACCAAATTACATAACGTAAAATAATATATTTAGAGGTAGATACCTAACATTACAAATTCAAGATTAATGCACTTTATCAACGAGTGTTCAATCGGGTCAGGGCTATATACGTAGATATTATTTTTCTATAGATAAAAATGAAATACCAAACAACAAAGAAACAAGGGACAACATTGTGTGGTTCGGGACCCCTCGTAGAACTTGCTCGATGCCAGGTGTACCTCTAGAACCGGTTCCGGAATAGAGGTCCTTAAATCCCGAATGTTACGAGTCCCCACGAGAAAGTTGTATACACGTTTAAGTTTTTGATGATTCTCTTTCACTCTAAATCGAAATCGTCTTCAACTTGCTCCAATTTCAAAGGTTGAAAATTAAATAACACTAGGCAAAGTAGAAAAAATGTTTAGGTCGTTATTCACGCAGTTGGTTTCACACATGGTTTCATGGTCACAATATGGTTTGTAGGAATATTATAAAAAAAAATCGTAAAGTCTTTCGATTTTTGTGTACCTATAGAAATAGAGGAGAACAATAAAAGAAGGACTTATAAGGAAAGATAGATTGATCATAATAAGTATACGACAGAGCTTTGCCATACATGATGCGTGAACTACGTGATTTCATTTCATACTAGCTGATACCCGCGACTTCGTACGCGTGTAAAACTTTCCACCAAAATATCTGTTAACCAGTATGCGACGAACCTAGTGCCAAAGGCTGCTATATAGCTTATGTCTCAATCCGGAAGAAGGGCTTCTGATTGGTATAGGTTTCATTGAAATTGGTCCAGTAGTTAAGGCGTGATTCCCGAGAGCTTCAGAGCTTTGCCATACATGATGCGTGAACTACGTGATTTCATTTCATATTGGGCCAAACAATGCTTATCTTGGAGTTACATGGCGAGGTCAATTCGAGCTATTCCTGGTGCTTGCGTTATGCTACGAGTGAATCAGCAGTGCGCTTTTTAAAGCTTTATTATGATTAATGTACATGAATCCTATGTACCTACTTAGAGGTGAAATAGTACTTAATGCAGTAGGCATAGTATATCGTGGTTTAACCTTCTCTCAACTCGGTGTGAGTTTGTAAAAATAGGACTGATATTTTGGACGTGTTGTAGGTACCCAAAAATTCTGAGAAGTGCCTAAAGAGTGATCCCCAGAACATAAACAAAATACCTACTTACTTATCTACCGAGAGTTAAATTCAATGCAATCACAAGTGATAACCAATTAGTACTAATTTTTACAACTAAAACCCAAAGCACGAGGCTTTTTTGAGGTAACGGCTAAGAATATGGTCCTAATGAACCGTCATCTAAGACATCGCCCTTCATGTTCAAGTAATAAATTATCTTGGTAGAACATTCTTGGAAAAATAACCTACAACATCCGCTTTGGTATAGCTAGCCCGTAACCGTAACGTAAACAAACAAAACAATAAACCACCCACGAGCCAGCCCTGCATATAGGTCAACTGAAGACGTGAACTCATTGCACGCATTCCTTTTGAAAGACTTTTATTTACCACATTTTTTCAATATAAAACAATTACCCACTATGGACTTAAAATATTTTACAATAGAACTTCTCTAGTAGGCACGCGATGCGACGGCACACTGGGCTTCAATTTTACCAAAAAACTTTTCAGCTGAAACGCAGCTGAATCGTAGTTCTTATCTGTTTTAGGTAATGGCCTTTTAAAGGGCATTGGTTTTGGGTTATTTCGTATTCTACTATTTTGATAGTAAAAACCAGATTAAAATCTTTTCGATCCAGTAACACATTGGCCGAAAATCAAGCAACCATCGTAAATTAGTAGAATTCAAACCCGGGTCACTAATAACATCGACGGTTGAAAGGCAATAATGACCAAGCGACATTTTGGGCGATATTGAGTTATATATATCATTAGAATCAGAAAAAAATCCTGCGTCGATTGGTCTTACTCTCATGCCGCTAGGACGAAGTTTGTTGTCGCTTGGTCATTTAAAAAAACACACATTTTCTCAGTTTTCGGCGTCCAAGCGACTATAGTTTTACCGATTTATGAATAATTTTCACTTAGTATGCATTTGATTTTTATTTTTTACATATAGTAATTTTTGCCTAGATTCGAAATAATGCGTTTAAACATAAAGTATTTTTTGCCTGGCACTACCTAAGGTATGAATATTGCTTAAGAAATTTTACCTGATACAATTATTTTTTATTTCGTAATTTAAGACTTTTTAACACACATTAATTATGTATTAATTTTCATTTAGTACTTTTTACCTAAATGCAATGGACTTAAAAACGTAAAGTAGTAATATTTACCTACCTAAAAAGTATATTATATTGTCGTTTGGTAATTTTTTACCTGCCGTTTTTATTTCCTGTTTTTGTTACCTAGGAAACTATTTCTGATATGAAATTTCTATACAAGTGAGCTTATCTCTGATGCACTTATTTTGTTTTGTCGCTTATCCGCACTGTAAAGTAGATTTTGAGTGGCTGTTAGGAACAAAAAAATGATTTCGTCTTCACTGAACTGTCGCATAGGTAACCTGTGTGCTTGCGCGCATCTCACATAGTGCTTCATTGCGTAGCGTGAAGTGTACTGGGTAAGTGCACTTCACTGCCCACTGGGCTGGGAATCCTTTTCATAATTGCTTGTCAAAACTTTGAGATGAATTAAAACTGCAATTATGAAAGAAATTCCTTAAAATTGGTTTTCACAGCTGATGGATATCCCCGTAATGTTTTGGAATGTCTAAACAAAGCTCTATCATATGACACCCCATTTGATATTTTTGTACAACTTAATTTTTTTTACGACCTTTAGACCCTCATACCTTTACAACCCCTTGACCGATTAACTTCATTTTTAAAACCAGTACCTACCAAATTCTGTGAAGATCGGATAAGCGGGTTAACACGTTCAGATACTTAGAAAGCCTCATAACGGCCGACTCTAGATGCACACCAGATATCAGATCCAGAATAGCAATAGCAAAACAAGCATTTAACAATAAAAAACAAATTTTCACATCCAAAATGTCAAAAAGTTAAGAAAAAATTCATTAAATCATACGTTTGGAGTATAGCCCGTTATGGGTGTGAGACATGGACAATGACTCAAAAAGACAGAGAGTATCTGGAAGCATTTGAGATGTGGTGTTGGAGGAGAATGGAAAAGATAAGCTGGACGGAGAAAATTACTAACGTGGAAGTACTGAGTAGGCTGTAATGAAGAAAGAGCCCATTGAAAACCGGAGAGGAAAAATGATGGGACACCTCATACGACATGACAGTTTAATTAAAAATATCATTGAAAGAAAGGTAGAAGGTAAGAGAGGAAGGGGAAGACCGCGTAAAAGATATACGAGCCAGCTGAAAGAAAAGATCGCTGTCATGTCGTTTAAGGACGTCTAGAAAGCTGCACTGAAAAGGGACAAATGGCGAGAACTGCATAATTAAATTACACCGACAAGAGCTGAGCTCTTAAGTTAGAAGAAGAAGACAAAAATAAACACGAAAAACTGCAACAATTGGACCAAGTTCGCAAAAAACGTTCTTAATTTTTGACAGCCATTTTCTCCAACATTACTGTGATTGTTTTTGAACTAGTAGTTTGCCCCGAACTGAGATCTTGTGATGTTCCTGATAAAATTACCCGACTATGAAAGTTTCCTTAAATCCTTTTCATAATTGTTGATCATTAATATCTTAGAGTATGGACTCCAGCTCATCTAATTTAAAACTTTGAGATGAATTAAATGTTTCAAACTGCAATTATACCTGAAATTCCTCAGCATCGGGTTTCACAGCTGATGAATATCCATGGTTACATTAAACTTTGCAAATCGCATCGATACCGCCATCTAGCTAATTACCAGTCTTACTTGAACTACAAAATCCTTAAAACTCTAATAAATGATAGCTCACGTTATACTGGTTTTGCTAAGTTTATAATTTTTACAACTCAAAATTTTACCTTGAATAAAAATAAAGGGTTTTGGGATATCTAAACAAAATCCTATCATATTATTATGACACCCCACTTGATATTTTTGTAGAATTTGTTTTACTCTCTTTGGACTTTCATAACTTTACAAACCCTTGACCGATTTACTTCATTTTCAAACCAGTACAATTTAAGACTACTATCCGTATACCTGCTAACTTCTGTGAAGATCAGATAAGTGGTTCAAAAGATCTCGACGAACAAACATACAAAGCCTTTTTGCCCAAGTTGTCACTAAAATCTTCGCTTCGCTCACTCGATCAAAACCACGGCAAATCATGTTCTTTATAAAATCAGCTATCCACTTTCCGAGATTTGACTGCAATATTGGTGTGTTAGAGGCTTATATAGACCTTTTTAACAAAGGGTTAATAGTGACAGGCCTAAAACCTCCACCAACCTGCACAAGAGCAGCGTGGCGGAGTAAGCTCTAACTAATTCGTCCCTCGTCAGATACTCATCGTCAGATACACTCTTCAGAAGCCCATAATCAGTAGTCAGTTATTGTAGGTCTACTACAATGTACATACATAGTCAATATGATAGACTACAAGGGCTGTTTTGATGTTGATAATGATGATATCTATCGAAAACCTTTGTCCAAAGTCTTTAATCTTGCGTACTAAAACCTAAATTCTTTGTTACTTGTCTAAAAATGCCCTACACTTACCTTAATTAATCTGTACTATGGTTGAAATTGCTTGGCAGAAAAGTTTTTTGCTTCAATATTTCGATCATTTTACCTATGTGTCAAACATCTGTTACTTCTGGATGCGTCATTTTGCTTGAAACACAATTATAAAATGTTAGGGTTTAGTTAATTTTACATGTTTTATAATAAAAAAAAATTGTCGATAAGTAATTTTTACCTGTTTGTGATTTTGATTAATATTTTACTAACCGACACTATTTCTTAAAGTATTAAGAAAATGCATAAATTTTAAATGCCAGTTTATAAAGCTTTTAAACTGCATTTAAAATACGTTGGAATCGAGTAGCTACGACAAATAGGCGATTTTTCACGATTTTTTTTCCAAAAATAAAAACTTTAAAATGCTCTGGTGTAAAGTTGCCAATATGTCGCTTAGTCATTATTGCCTTTCAAGCGTCGACATTATTGAAAGAAACAGAAATACCTAAATATTTTGTATTCTGTTTAAATGGCAACACTAGGAAATAAAATGTAACCTGTGGGTGGGATGAGGGCTGACCTTAAAAATATCTACGGAACTCTTCTACTAGGTAGCTACTTTAATGAACTCGATGATGTAATCTGCTGGTAGTCTTCGTACCTTGAAATATGTGGTCTATATTTTGGTCCTATTTATTTATAATAATAATCAGACCTTAACATCGAATCTAGATGATGTATACAGCGTCAGGGGTTACCTTTTACCTTTAAACCCCTAAAATAGTATTACAATTCTGTTCTGTGCCCTTCGACAAATTAGTGTTAATCCGTCCAAGTCTGTTACCCTATGAAAAGTACACTGCACTGCCTGTTATTATCTCTACATTATAATTAATCCGGTTAATAAAATGTTTATTGATATTTAATGGATAGAGATATACGAACCACGTATCTAACAAAAATATGTGCACCGTTTTCTCTACTGTCTACAATCGAGTATGGCGCTTAGAAATTGGAATGGAATAACTTTCTTCGTTCGGAATGCCATCAGTATAATGGTATAGCCGCACACTAAACAACTGGTATGTATACTAGTACCACAGAATATAAAAGTAGTACCAGGTAAAACTGATGGTGACATACCATACCAACCAATCGTGGTTTTCTTTTGGCGTATCTGCCTACTCCACTCAGACTAAGGTAAGACTATTACCACAGATTATATAATACTATACTAGCTATTACTATCTTGAGCTCCTAAAAGTACAAACTTAGTTACAAGTAAGATATAGCTTGTAGACATGACAGGCGTCATGGCTCAGTCGGTAGTAGGTCTGCCTTCCGTGCTGCGGGTCGTGTGTTCGATCCCCACTGAGAACAAACATTTCTGTGGCAAAACATAAATTTTTGTTCTGTGTCTGGGTGTCACTATGTATTATAAGTATGTATTTACAAAAAAATATTTATATAAGTATTATATCATCAATCTAGTTCCCATAGTACAAGCTCTGCTTAGTTTGGGACTAGAGGGTGTTGTGTGTAATGTCCTAAGATATTTATTATTTATTTATTTGTTTGTAGATATAACAAATAAATAAATAATAAATATCTTAGGACGTAACCTTAATTTGAGCAAAATGAGTTTGATCCAAAAAATAAATTTTACGTTTTTGATTTGTTATTCTTGAGTGATCACTGATTGGCTAATACACCACATTGTATGTAACAGTAATAGTCGTAATTGTGTAAAATTATAGAGTTTCTATCACAAAACACAATTTAAATTCAATCTCCATGTTGGATCAAGGCAAGCGCAGTATGACCTTACATTAGTGTGTTTGCGAAACTGTACTGAATACGTTAATCGGGACAATAAGGTCAAACAAACGTACCTACTACCTACATGGCAGAATTTTCTGAAAATTGTATTATAAATACCAAATAAATAATAAATGTTATGATACGCTACAGCGAATTTAGTGCAAACAATTTATCGATAAAAGAATTATCGCGACTATCCAATAAACACAAATTCGGACAAGGTCACCCATCTTATATTTATTTATATAATCCACAGCTCAAAAAGAATCAAAATTTTAAACTTTACTTATTCACGCAGACAAAATAATACCTAGCATTTTGAAAACATTGCACAAATCATTAGACCATGCTACCCAAAAGTAGCATTCAGTTTAGTAGTAGTTTTTATTACCATACCTGCCTTTGAACTATAAATTGTATCATCATATAATTATTTTATCGTTATTGCGCGTGACCGCTGAACATTACTCACCGTCCAATGTTCTTCAAATCCTGTGCGCTTACGCATATTTTTTTCTCTAGATAATATATTATGTTCTACTTGAGTATTACTCTCAAGAACTTCAACAATAAAGTTGCAAGCCTTGGTCTTTTACAACTCGTGCTCTAGTAGCGATATTAATTTATCTATAAGCCTTCATTAATTAGTGAGTCATGACAGTAAGTAATATCTAGTGCTCTAATTTACTAATAATCGACCATTAGAATAGTATACAATTAGATCGAAGACTAAAATTCTTGGTAATAGTTTATTGACATAATAATTATTATCTTATCTGTATCCGATTTTCTCGCAACTTACAGGTTCTGAGTGATAAATCTGATAATGTTTTCGTCGATTGTGAGTTAATCTTTTCTACGTAGTCTTTGGTTAAAAAAAGGCAATTTATTTCTTAATGTCCTTGAACATAATTATTCAGTTTTGGTACAAACTGTCTAAAATATGGCCCTTTCATATAATCAAAATCGTTTAAAATGTTAAAGGTCTTGTTCAATTGACTACATATTGACGGGTCAACTTCAATAATTATTATAATATGCTCGAGGTTCTAAGAAAATCACCCCCCCCCCCGTTGCTCTATAGGATTTGTTGACAAACATGTAATTACCTAATAGCCGCCCAAAGTCAGATATATGTCGATATAGATAGATAGATATATTCTTTATTACACACCAAGAAAAGAAGAAAATCAATAAAAGAGAAATAAGTAGACGAGATAGACGAACAACTTTCTTGGATGAAAACGGATGTCAAATTACTGTATTGACATCATGGTATGTAATAAAATGTACCGCAAATCAAATGCATACTCGGTGAGAAGAAAGGTCCATGTATTTCACAAGGTCTAGTTGTAGTGGACGACCTCGTTCGCGTCTTTTATAGAGCTGATGTCACACTTCCTGTGAGCACCTGGGTACATCGGAACAGGTTGAGTGACGTCATGCTTTGATATGTAACACGATGATGTCAGACGTGTGATTCTATTAGTAAATAGTTTCGTAGAGCAAATGTAATCTTTCAACTAGACCTACGAAAAGGAAAAAAAACGTTATCATCAAGGTCTATAAAGTCATCGTTAAAATGAGCTTACTTACTGAGGATTGAGATACACTACCTACTTTATAGTCTAAATATACATATACCTTGGCTAGAATTTTTGTTGTGTAGCTAAATGACACCCATTAGGCCTATAACTTATTTCATTCATTAGGGTCAATTAAGATATAAGAGTACTGACCTCTACTTCATTTGAATACGAAAACTTGCACTCTTAGTAACTACTTAGTAACACTCGCTGAATATTAGCACAATGAGTAAGTAGTGAGGCAAGTAGAGAGATGGTCATGGCGAAAAAAGAAAGAATACCTTGATAGACTTTGGAACTCTAAAGAAAAAACTATTTTATTAGATAAATATTACACAGCAAAAAATTCCACCCCGTTACCGGATCAAAAGCTATCTCGTTTTGCAAGTCGATTAATATTGATATTTCGTTTTTTTTTCAGGCGCTGACCTGTTCCTGCGTAGCGCTCCACTACCACAGCTACAATGCCGACGCTGACATCGGCATGCTGGTCACTGGCACCTTTGTGGGCTACCTGATCATCTTCGCAGGCGCCGCAGCAGGTACAATTTTATATCAGCTTCTTTGTACATAAAGTGTAACGTGTGAGGTTAAATAAGTTATAATACCAACGCTAGTAACAATGTAGTTGTACCTTTTTAAATGTGCATAAAACATATGAATTAAAAAAAATCAATTAACCTCACGTGTCAAATTGTGTCAAATATATGGACTTTTAGATGGAATATGGGTGTCATATAAAGTTGAGCTGTAATTGAATCAGATGGTTCCGGTAATATCTAGCTCTAACAAAAATCATGACCCTGGTTTTTACCGTTGTGATTGTGACTGATAAAATGGTGCATGGGATATCTTTTACTGCAAACAGAATATCGTAAACTTAAATTGCTGTTGTACTTTTTCAGGTTACGTCATGCAAACTACATGCCACAAGCGCATTGATATCTTCTACTCATTGGTCGGTGTCGGTTTATTCGTATCCAGTGGTGCTCTTATTATCGACAGGTAAGCCTTTTTTATGGTTTACTAGCTGACCTTTTAACCAGTCCACAACTTTGTTGGCGCATGAGTAAATACATGGTAAGTATTAGGTACGCGACGAAAATATTTTTTTATCGAAATAAGATATTTGGCTCTCTGTAATAATGTATAATTTCTAGCAGCGAAATAATTCAGAGATTACCACATGATTACAAACAGAAAAAATATACAAACGAATAAATTCAACCAGAATGAAAGGTTATGCCTAATAGATACCTCACCTCCTCAATAATCCATAGTATGGATTACAAGGATGTAAATAACATAGCTTAGGTTTACACAATTGAACAAAAATATCTTAAGGTTCATGTGTTTGGAGTTGATCTGATAACAGAGAGAGGAAAGTGGACAATGAACCTCTCGATCGCTTGTCGTATTAGCCACAGGAAGTTTTACATTATCTTATTTGCGATTTGTCATACATCCTGCCTGTAGGAGGATAACTATAAGTGATATTATTGGACTTTATAATATTTTTAATGTTGTCTCCAGAACAGGATAGTCTAGTGGCATTGCCCTGACATCCTCTTTATGTTTTACAAATTGTAATTCTGAAAAAAGAAAGAGAAAAAGTAAAAGAAGAACGTATTTATATAAATAAATATTCACGGACACTTAACACAACGCCTTTTAGTCCCAAACTAAGCAAAGCTTTTACGATGGAAACTACATGGCTGATAGAATACATAAATACATTTTTTTTTTTGTAAATACTTACTTATAATACATAGAAACACCCAGACACAGAACAAACATCTATGTTTACAACACACAAATGTTTGTTCTCGGTGGGGATCGAACCCACGACCCACGGCACAAAAAAAATAGTAGTAATAATAAAATAGTATAAAGTATAATTTCAACCACAAGTAACTCATATCTAGCTCGGATGCTTTTTAGAAATTACCATCCAAATATTTAAACTTTGACATTCATAATATTAGTGGGATTTGCTGTATACATTCCAATTACTTATATTTATTCTTTATTTCTAGATTCCAGCACTACGGTAAGAGCGATCTCAGAGACAAGAACCTTGCCAAGGCATCTCTTGCCATCATCAACGGAGCCGTCCTCCTTCTCGATGCCCTGCTCACGCAGCGAGGAGGCTAAGCTTATAAATATTACTTTTTAACGTATGCTAGCTCGTATGATTGAGGTGGTATCTCGTTCGTGATTCTTATGCTTCTATGACATTGTAAGTCTGCATTTCTTCCTTTACATATTTGCTAAACTCGCGGTAAGTACAAAACATCATGGACGAGATACTTTTGTATTGTGGTTTAGCAGTTGCTTTCTGTTTTAATCAGAATATAAGTAGAAACTCTTCGTATTTTTTTATATAAGTCAGCAACTTTTATGAAACTCTACACTGAAAAATGTGAATACTTTTTTATACGGATGAAGCTTTAACTTTTGGAGTATGTTTAAGATTTTTAAAGATTTTAACTGTTTTGTGATTTTGATACTTGCGGTTTGTTTTTCTATGCGTTTTCATGATAATTATCTACCTAATTTATTATAACTGTTACTCTAAGATATAAAAGCACAAAAAATATGTGAAACTATTTAAAAGTTTGTTACAACTGTGTTATGTTTATACTTTAAATACTTCTTAAAAATGTAGAATATAATTTTGTTACTACAGTTTCCATAAATTTTCAAATCCACAGAAACTTTTTTTTAATTAATGATCTTAATTTTAGCGTCATTACACTGGATTTGTATATTACACTGTGTCTACACTTTTACATTCGTATTTTGATATGTTTTTTATGAAATAAATCTTTACTACACAAATATTTCCAATAACTTGTTTGGCATTTCTGTTGTATCAATATTTTTTTTTGTTAACCCACGCTGTCCCACTGCTGGGCAAAGGTCTCCCCCTATCAATATAATAATCACATATGTAACTAATATTTATTAAATAATAACCAACTAATGGGTGCTGTGCTGTTGATTAGCAGTCATGGTGTGCAGACAAAATTCAGATTAGTATTTAGGAGCAGGAGACTCTTCTTTGGAGTAGTCACGGTTGGGAGAGTAGAACTTGTACTGCTTGGTTCTATACTCCTCCCAGGGCTCGGGGTTAGACTTCTTGTTCCAGGAGACATCGGGGTTGCGTGTGGCAAGGCGCAGGGTGTAAACCACAGCCATCGCACACCCGATACCCGTGCACACATACAGCGGGATCAAAGCCTTGTGCCTTTTCAAACTCTCGATGCTCAGACCCTGCATTATGAATGTTTATCAACCAAAAGAATTCACGAGACGCCTTTTACTGAAATGGGAAAATCCAGAATCGCTAACTTCCTGAGGCACTCTGAGATGAGCAGCAAATGAGCAGTAATAGGTTATTGGTAGATGTTCAGAGTTGATATTTGGTTATTTTTGAATATTTTCCCTTGCTCAGATTACCAAACTGCGTTTTTAGCATGTAGAACATGGTTGACTACTTGCTAGGACGTGATGGTGCAGATTTGAGTTTCACGAAAAATCAATGATAATTATGCAAATAGTTGGTTCTTAAAAAATACCTACTTTATCGCGATCACAAACCAAAAGTATGACGCCGATGGACGTCGATGGACTGAAAACTGTTAGAACCGTTAAAAAGTCAATTCTCGGCGAAGGGCACAATCAATCTTTCTGGAAATCTACGGAGAGTTCTATGTCCAGCAGACGACCTCTGCGTGATTGCTGATATGATTCTCATGACATGACTACTATGTTATTATATTTGTAAACTAAGAACTTTGAGACTTTATTCATTCGTGCGTGGTAATTCAGCATAGCGTGACTAGCCAGTACCCGCACTTGGACATTTCATTTGTAGATGTCACTGAGTACTTGTATATGCGTTACAAACTATACGAATACCTAATGTAAATAATTTTGACCTGAAATTATTGTACTACTTATTTATTATTGATATTTTTAAGCAGAGTAACAGTAAACAACATTACCATTGACAAAGTTAATACGAGTATAAATATAGGTAGGCTCTATAAAATCACAGTACATCACTTTATTAACATGATGAATATAAACATTCACAGTCATAGGAATTCTATCAAGCTTCGGAGTGCTTTCGAGATATAAGTGATACTTTCAAAATGAAAATTAAATTAAAACTTGAGCTAGTATTTATACTTCAAGCAACGCTAGCATTAAGTCATAAAGCTTCACCATTGATAGAAAAGACAGTACACGTAGCAAGTTCAACCTACGTCCTCGACCAAGCCACCTCTGTGGTGTGGTCGGTCAACGGTTTTGAAGAAGCTACTGTTTTTTTAAGCCTTTTCCCTGGAACCGTCACAATAACTTCAATGCAGAAGGAAAACTTTGAAGAAATACGAAAGTTGAACTCACGAGTTGGATACAAACAGACAGTCTTCTTCGCCTCAGGTACAGATGAATTCGCAAACTTTCTATCAGTCTTAAAGCCAGATATTGTTGTCCCGATTCAACTTATACTGGTTCTAACGGATCGAGCTTCAGATGCTGATTTATCTTTTGTAACTAAAACAGCTTTAGACAACGATCTTGCTGATATTGTTATAGTAAGCACCAAAGATAAGAAAACTGTAGAGCTATCTACTTATTTTCCATACAGCCAAGGAATTTGTGGGAATCACGCACCGGTAAACATACAGCCAAAGAATGGTATCTGGTTCCCAAAAAAGTTCGTAAATTTTCAACAGTGCCCCGTAAAAGCTACTGTACTTCCTTTGTTACCTTATGCTAGGTTTGTTATAGAAAATAATACTCTCAAGAATATCTTTGGCATCGATGGACGCGTCTTCACGATGCTGATGAATGAACTCAACGCCAGTATAGATATAGTGTCATGGAAGGATCATGGTGGAATTGGTACTGTTATAAATGGCACAGCAACTGGTTCTTTTGGAGATATAGTACACAGGCGTGCAGACCTGTTTGCACCAACGATTATGATAAACTACTTGAGATATCCGAAGGCGCAGATATCACCTGTCTACGCAACAGTCAGTGTTTATTGGTTTGGACCACAACGCCGAGAACTTCACGAGTGTTTAAGAGTGTTTCATCCATTTATAAATAATATATCATTTTCTATTGGTGCATCATTCTTACTTTTTATAGTTGTAACGAAACTAGTTGTACGGTTTGGCCTTCATAGGGTGTATTTTAGGCATAGTGTGATGTTTCAATCGTTTTTAATATTTTTGGGTCAAGAAGTAAGATTCGAATCAAAGTCGTGGCTGATTAACAGTCTCTTTGTCCTGTGGATATGGTTTTGCATGATTGTACGCATCGTCTACCAGGGTGATCTCGTCGATGAACTTCAGAAAGCGATATTAGAAAACCCCTTTAAAAACCTTGAAGAAGCTGTCAGAATGATGGATGGCTATGGAGGATCTGAAGGGTTTCGGGAGTTTTATAGAGGAACGAGCTATTTTGACGACTACAACATTTTAAGAATTGGAGATGTTGTTTCGCAAATTAAAAACATTTCAGATGGAAAGAAGTTTCTTCTAGCTGCCGATAAACTGTTGATTTTGGAGTTCAGTAACGGTCTTCAGATGATACAAGAACCAATAACTCATGCTCCTTTGAGTTTTTTCATGCGTCCTGGTTGGCCTGCAGCTAAAGCAATCGCCGATCTTATTGAACAATTAGTCGAAGCCGGTTTTGTTAAAAATATTTTAGATAACCATATTCATAAATGGATGAAGAACGAAGAACACCACACCCGCCGCGAAACCCATCCTTTGAACATGCAAATACTTATTGGATGTTTTTATGGATTAGGCATCTTGTACCTTATTTGCGGTTTAGTTTTTATTGTGGAGATCGTTTATTTCAATTTTTTCGTCAAAACTCTGCACCGGAAAACCAAAAATATATAAGAGTAAGTTCAAAAATTAAAACCAAATTCGTTTATAATTTCATATTACCTACTTATGTGTGAATGGTTATATTTTATCAAGCACCCTAAGATATTTGGTCAGGGAATTTGTTCCTGCATAAAGTCGCTGACACCGTTAAGCCCGCCCATTGTACTTTATCGTGTTAAGTTAGAGTGGACATTATGTCCTGATTACGTATGTTTGTTAAACAAGACATAATGTCTACTCTAACTTTTTATAAGATAGACCATTAGTCTTTAGTTTTTGTTATATCGTCTAAAAAAGTAAGAGGCAATAATCATTACATGCAAGTTCGGGAACCTAGCGTGACTTTCCGCAGTTTTGGCATAACATTTTAAAAACAAACAGTGTGATGAATATTATTTCGGTTGTAACCTACAATTATTGTAATGCAGGTAATAGATAGATAGGTACACAATGTAACTGCATATGGTAAAATAATAGTAACGTTGTTAGAGCACTTTCATTTATGAGCCCGATGAGCTGTATACCCGTCATTCGCAGTTCTATTCGGTATCAAGGTTAGAAGTGTCTTGAAAATGCTGCTGAAGCTTTTCAAAGGACTAATATTTTTATTTCAAGCAATACAAGTAGTACCTCATAAAATGTCACCTGTGATAGAAAAAACCATACATATAGCAAGTTCAAGTTACGCCCTCGACCAAGTCACCTCTGTTGTTTGGTCGGACAATGGTTTTGAAGAAGCTACTGATTTTTTAATCCGATTCCCTGGAAACGTCGCAGTAACTTCAATACAGAATGGAAACTTTGATGAGATTCGAAAGTTGAACTCACGAGTTGGATACAAGCAGACAGTTTTCTTCGCCTCAGATACAAATAAATTCGCCAAATTTCTAGCAGTTTTAAAGCCAGATATTGTTGTCCCTATTAAACTTATACTGGTTCTAACAAATCGAGCTACTGATGCTGATATATCTATTGTAACTAAAACAGCATTAGAGAACGATCTTGCTGACATTGTTATAGTGAGCACCAAAGATACAGAAACTGTAGAATTATTTACATATTTTCCATACAGCCAAGGAATTTGTGGGAATCATGCACCGGTAAACATTCATCCAGAGGCTGATAACTGGTTTCCACAAAAGTTTTTAAACTTTCAGAAATGCCCAGTAAGAGTTGTTTTACTTTCTCTGTTACCTTATACCAAATTTGTTATTGAAAATAATACTCTCAAGGATGCCTATGGCATCGATGGACCTATCTTCACGATGCTGATGAAAGAACTCAACGCCAGTGTGGATATAGTGTCATGGAAGGATCATGATGGTATCGGTACATTTATCAATGGCACTGCAACTGGCTTATTTGGAGATCTAGTGAACAAACGTGCAGACATGTTGGCACCAACGATTATAATCAACTACTTACGGTATCAAAAGGCGCAGATATCACCAGTCTACACAACTATCGATGTTTATTGGTTTGGACCACAACTCCGAGAAATTCACAGGTACTTTGTAGTGTTTCAACCATTGGTAAATATAAAAACTTTATGTACCCTTGGATCATTAATTCTTTTTGTAGTTGTTACCAAGCTAGTGATACGATTTCGCAGAGTACATTCTAGATACAGTGTGATTTTTCAGTCGTTTTTACTATTAATAGGCCAAGGAGTACAATTTGAATCAAAATCATGGCTCATTAACAGTCTCTTTGTCCTGTGGATTTGGTTTTGTATGATTGTACGCATTGTCTACCAGGGTGATCTCGTCAATGACTTGCAGAGGATTATACTGGAAACCCCCTTTAAAAACTTTGAAGATGCTGTCAGAAAGGTTGACGGCTATGGAGGATATGGAGGATTTCGAGAGTTTTACAGAGAAACAAACTATTTTGACGACTTCAAAGTTATAAGAGCTGAAGATGTTGTTTTGCAAGCTGAAAATATTTCAGTTGGAAAGAGGTTTCTTTTAGCTACCGATAGACTGCAGATCACGGAACTGAACAACGCACTTCAGATGTTAAAAGAACCAATAACTCATGCACCTGTGTGTTTTTTCATGCGTCCTGGTTGGCCTGCTGCGAAAAATATCGCTGATGCTATTGAACGATTGGTAGAAGCAGGTTTTATGGAAAACATTAAAAAATACCATATTTATGAATGGACGAAGGAGAGAGAACACCAAAGCACGCGTGAAACCCACCCTTTGAACATGCAAATCGGATGTTTTTATGGATTAAGCATCTTGTACGCTATTTGTGCTATAGTTTTTATAGTGGAGATCGTTTACCACAAACTTACTAAACGAGCACGTATTCCATTTCCATTCGTTCCATAAAAATAATTGATCGAGTGAGCGAAGCGAACGAAGATCTTAGTGACAACTTGGGCAAAAATGCTTTGTATGTTTGTTCGTCGAGATCGTCACAGAATTTGGTAGGTATACGGATAGTACTCTTAAGTTTTACTGGTTTGAAATATAAAGTAAATCGGTCAAGGGGTTGGAAAGTTATAAAATTCCAAAGAGAGTAAAAAAAAAGTCGTACCAAAATATCAAGTGGGGTTTCATAACTGGCTTTGTTTAGACATTCTAAAATCAGTTTTATTTTTATTGTACGTTCAGCCCTATCATTAGACCACTTGATATTTTTGTAAGACATTTTTTTTATTGCTTTTTTACCCCCATCTTTACAACTTCTTGACCGACCACGAGATCTCAGTTTAGGGCGAACTACTAGTAAATAAATAGGTAGAACAGAAGTAGAGTAATGTTTTCGTAGCATGGTAATAATAAAGTTAGCTAATATAATATTAGTATCAAGTTTTGCTTAGTTTGGCACTAACTTAGTTTGAGCGCTGTGTGAAATGTCCACGAATATTTGCCAATACTAAGTTGTATTTTTCACAGTGTATATTAAAATTTTAACTTTATTAAGGGTTTTTATACTTACGCCTTTTATCCATTGCAAGTTGTGTTCCCATCAATAAGCTAATAAGTAGTAAATTTAAATAACCTAAAATAGTCACACACGGCCATGCAGCGACATCTCGACGCAAATAACCAAAAATAGTTCAGCTCTATGGAAGATAGTTTAATTATTTACCTCGTGGTGTGGTAGATTTGGCTTGTCGACGCGTTTTACTATGCTGTAATGTTTTAGTTGTTCTCTGGAAACTATCATTGAAATCCAAATATAGCTGTCATATGACGGACGTAAAATAATGCCGTCTCAAAAATGTCCATTACATTTGAAAGCTCATGCCATCCCACACACTACAGCCTAGTATTATATAATCTGTGCTATAGCCAAGTTGACTCTGTTGAAGCAATGCAATAAAACTAATCGAAGTCAGAATATTATTCAATCAGGCAAATTGGTGCTGAAACTCAGGTAGGAACTAGCAAACAGCTCCATTTGCCGATGAAACGCAAACACAGGTTACCCACATTTGATCAAACCAATCGCAACTTACTCTAGTCTAGAGCGTCCCTACATAATTTAATTGAACTGTATTATCAGTGGTTTGCCTTCATTACTAATTCTATTCAGTATCTATCGTAGTATCTATCTATCTATATGATCTGTTATATCGTGTTGATTTGCTAAACTGAAAACTTATTTCGCAAGTTCGAACCTTTTTTGCAACTTCTTGATCACATCTTTACACGTTGATCCTACACTTATTCTCTGTATCAAGTTCTAATAAGAAGATAGCTTACCGAAAAGACAAAGATTGGATGTTTGTTGATCTTATTATCCCTAGCTACTTTACATTTTGACCAAGAAATATATGTAAATGTTTCCATTTTGTTCCCGATTTATATTCAACAGCATATATATTATCTGAATCGTTGAAATTCCTGATGTTGTTTTGTATATTTTCTAAACAAAATATAATATATACGTGCTGACTTTTCAAACTGTTTGTTATCTTTTAAAATTGCTTCGGTTCGAAGTTGGGACCATTTAGTATTTACAAAAAAAACCGTTTTAACTTAAAATAACTATTAACTAATTATTAGCTCTGTAGGGCTTTAAAGTCCCCGTAGACAAAATTTTTTACACTTTGCTACAGAATAGAAAACTAATAAAAAAATAGGTATCTATATAATATGTTAGAACATATTATTATATTATTATGATAAGGGCGTATTGCAAACGAAAAATTACGTGACTACACGGTGATTACTTATATGCCAATACAATTTAGACATCATTTAGACATTATCTGGTCTTGGCTAGTCTTGTAGGTCTCATAGCACTTGGTAGAAGAAAGATGCGACGCACGATAGACGCAACCAGTGACTTTGCAATTCGTTATACAAAAATGAAGATGAAACACACTGCAAGGTGAGTAGGTATATCAATCTATGGTCACAAGAATAGGATATACAGTAGAGTTGTATCTTTACCACTCTATATGCTGTCAAGTTATAGTGATGTGATTTGGCGGGTTTGGCTAGTACTAAAACTAATGGAATGCAAACTGATGAGTTCGTAACTTTTGAATTTTACCACAGATAATTTTAATACAACTCTACTCACCTATTCGTGAAATGCTTACATGTATGTCTGAGGGATGCTCTAATTTTATATGGTCCATAACAATAACCTACGAGGACGGTCGTATGTTTGGCCACAATCACAACTCTAACAGGTTACGGGTGAGTGTGCTGGCTGATAGATCTTTCTGATACAAATACCTTGAGCCTGGCTTAGAAGCTTTCTAGTTTTTTTCAAAAAGTTTCGGGTTGGTAAAGATCTTCATAACGCATCATACCCACTTATTATAAACGTAAAATCAGCTTCTGTAAATACGCTAAAGAGCAAATCAATACATTTCTCACATATGTTCAGCACAGTATTCCGATTAAGTAGTATTTCATATTACATCTGTGTGTTGTAAGAATGGTACAGTTTTCTTCATTTCACGCATGTCGGTCCCGAAGTTTTTATAAGTCTAATTTCATTGTATATGCAGCCGGGTAGCCATACATTACCGGCCGGTATCGGCAGCATATAACCGTAAATTGTAGCCAGCTTGAGACGGAAAATCTGTCTCTAGATTTTCACATAGAAAATACCTACCTCATTGTTTGAACACGGATATTTTGTATTCAATGTAAATTTTAGAATTTGCTCCAGATTTTTGGGACAGGAATATGTGAGTGGAATGGCTTATGAATTGGCTCTATTTCTGTGGCAAAATCTAAATCTGTTTTTAGTTCTATCATCATTATCAAAGGCGGTTCAGTACATACTCAATTTGGACTGATTGATTTGGTCTACTATGTGGTCTTTAGATATCAGATTTATTCTTCAAACACGGTTTGGTTTGGTACAACTCAAATATGCAGATTATTGGGGCAACTGTAGCTAGTATTTCAGCATCTATTCCTATTCTGGGTATGCTTTAACTAGTAATAATATACCTACAGCTATTTTTGTTCTGTATAATACAGTTTAATAGGTAGGTGCCTATAACAGTATCCAGATCTGCAAATTTCCATACAAATGAATATTGTAACGACGCGTGATTCAGTATCTCCGTTACATATCTTTAATAACCATAAATCTTCAAATCGAGGCAGGTCCATTATTATTTATGGCCTAGAAAAAGCCAGGATATCTCCGGTACGAAATTATGCATCGGAGATCTACATGGGTTCAAAAATTTGAATTCACATTGCTGACCCTTGGATAGACGAACCTACGTCTATGGTATGTACGATCATTTGGTAATGGATAATAATACAACGTTTATCTCCCATTATCTTTTACGTAGTAGCAGTAGCCAAAACTAAAAAAAAACAGTACGAGTATAGATCTATAGACAAAACCCAAAACCATACATAGAATTAACGACATAAGTATCAATAACCCGATAGCTGTAGACTTTAGAATTAGCCACGTGGCCACGTCATCAGCACGCCTCATTTGTAATTTGTCGTGTATTGTCCATGCGTGGTCAATAGGTACATGAATTGGTGTGGCGTCTCGCACGCGATAAATTGTTAGAAACAATAGCTTAGGCATTCGGCTAACATTCTGCCATTGTCGACGTAAATCACTCCATACAGCGCAGTGCGTTGTATGAACAAGCATTAATACAAAGCCTATTGAATGTTTTCAATGAGTTTTATGGATGATGTGGTGTTTGTTAGCCGATAGCTTGACACATTCGTAAAGACTCTTTACAGCCTATAAGCTCTAGGTACCTAAATCGTAGAGGAATTTGGGTAAAATGTTCATTGTTTCTACGTATTAGACAGAAAAAACAAAAAAGTGACTTTGTTCATGACTTTTTGCTAAAATTCATTTGACGATTGTCATCTTAGATCATGCTAAATTGCATTCAAGATTGGTGTACCTTGCATAGTCGAAATGATGGAAAGAAGTCACGAAGAAAAAGAAAGACAAAATAGATCAAGTCATAGAACTCCATGTACCTAAGCTTGCATTAGTTGCACCGTGTTTGGTCTCTTCGAAAAAGGACCAAACATGGTCACAGATCATATAATACTATAATAGACAGGATGTATATCTAAGCTTACATCGAGGGCGTGTGGTTTCGGTCAATAACGTGTGGCTGTAGACACCTAAAATAATAGCGCGATCACACTATGCCTAAGTAGGCAGGGAATTGGGCAGGGAAGTGGGCAGGGAAGTGGCGTGAACACGAACATGCCGCTGTCCCATCTCCCTGCCCAAGTTCATGCCCTAGCTCCTTAGTGCGAATAAAAGCGATGTTGCTGTGGCAATAATTCCGGAATTAATCGAGTCAATCATTCCAACAGCGGCATGGGCATAGTCTGCACGCGCTATAGGTAATATCAGAAATAAAAACGGTAATAAAAACTTATATAAATTCGAATAAAATTGTGAAATTATGCTCGATAGAGCAACTTAGCATATCGAGTTTGGTCCCTCGTAAACACAGAGCATAATAGTCTGCGTAAAATGGTATCATGCCGTTTGCAACCAAAATAGCAATAAATAAATAAATATCCTTGGGCACTACACACAATGTCCTCTAGTCTATGCAGAGCTATGAGAACTAGATTGCTGATATATACTTATATTTTTTTTTTAATGTTTGCCACACAAACTTTTGTTCCTGGTGGGGATCGTCTACGATATACAACTTGCTAACTTCTGTATCCTAACTTGGTCTTCCAACCTGTCGGACAGCTCTGTAGTTTAGGTGTAGGATGTAGGTGCACCTGACTTGCTGGCATGTTGCCTACAACTTCAGAGCTTGAGCTTCCAAACAGTAGGTAAACCGCTTGTACTCGTAACTATAGACAGACGGGATATCAACTAGTGAGAGATTATCCTACTAATATTATAAACGCGAAAGTTTGTGTATGGATGGATGGATGGATGTTTGTTACTTTTTCACGTAAAAACTTCTGATCCGATTTGGATGAAACTTGGAATATATATTGTCCGTGACCTGGATTAACATATTATTATAGGCTACTTTTTATCCCGAAAAATTAACGGGATCCAACGGGATGCGAACGAAGTCGCGGGCGGCACCTAGTTTGAAATAATTCAGAGACGTAAAAAGTTGTTCATTTATTAATTGCTTTCGCAAATAAGTAAGTACCTACCTACTTGTTGGCATTCTGCATTCGCTCCCTAAACCAGCTTTTAATAATTTTAATAACTTCTTTGTGATTGTAGTGAGCAGAATAATTTGAAAATTAATTAAACAGAGCCGAACAATGTCCTCAACGACGGCACTCGTAATTCAACGTTCAGAGTAATTCTACAGTTCATTATGTAAATTAATATTTATCAAAAATAGACCTTCGTAACTTGAAGTGGGGGTCCAACGGTTTTACCATACTAACTAATCCGCATTCTACGTTCACTGGCCATAGTTACTGCTTATTGTCTGTAGCCCTGAAACCTGTAGGCAAGTGCGACAACTGTTGTCGGATTTGACGATAATTTCCTATGCCTTTAACTTCTGATGAAGCCTTTCAATTATTAAATATTCCTTTATTATAAGTACTTACCCTTTTAGTTCCAGAATTTTCCGGAATGTTTGTGCTTGATTAAAAGTAAGATTTATATTAAGAAAGGTTCAGTTGCTATACCTACATAATTATACATATACATAAAGACGGCAAAGTGTGTTGTGACATATCTTGTAACTTAAGTGTGATCACCATTTTAAAAACTTATACCGACGTGCTTGTATTTAATTCGAGAATTAATTGGTTCTAAAAATAAGTTCGTTCATAATATTCGAAAAGACTTATTTAGAGGTGATGCTTATATTATAAGCAACAAAAACGTAAAAAAAAGCTATTAAACGTATACCAAACATCCTACTATTCATAATATTACCGTTTTTATGTCTCGGACGTATCTCTGTTTCTCGGGTTTTACGAGACCTTTATGACAACGGGACCACTGACCCAACAAATACGTTCATGTTTTTTATGTCTTTATAATTTAGTTTTGTTGGTTTTTTTCTAAGTATGAATTTTCTTCTGATACATTTAGCTATAATATTTGACACACCAATAACGCAAAAAAATCTTAGAAAGGCTTTTTATTTTATTCGACACACCTCTACCACAGATCATGTAATACTATCCTCTACTAATATAGCGGTTTTTCTGTGCTTTAAAATATCCAAGTTTATTTAGCGATTTAGACAGATCCAAAAAAACAACTATTTCCACGGCAAGGCCCCGACGAGATTCGAACTCGTGATCTCCTGTTTACTAGACAGGCGCTTTAACCAACTAAGCCACGGCGCCTCGAGAGCGATGACTCAAATAGTCAACATACTTAAGCGATGCACCACATATGATTAATATTTATAGGCAAACATCGGTCTTTAGCACACCTACGCAATTGTTATCATATTATCAAATTATAATATATCTAAAATAATGCGAATTCAAATTAAATATCTTGATGTATAATTTAGAGCTTTATCCTTGGACGAATATAAACACTTATCACACTGGCGATTCACGAGCGTTTCCACTCGCGGAAAACTCGCCGCAAATAGCGCCATACAAAACACGCAGGAAACTCGTCGCGAGTGGAATCGCCCGCGAATCTCCACTGTTCAAGTCTTATTTCAGCAAGCTTATATTCTCAATGTGGTTTGTGATTCGAGACCGGTTTGATAGTAAAAAAAGAGGGTTCATTAATAAGAGGAAACACATAAAACGACAGCTTGCTTCAATTAACATTTAATTTGTAAACAGTCAACATAATCACGCATACAATTGCATCACAATTTTTCTATTACAACAATACGACCATAATTTTAGGTACGTCTTTGGCAAGTCAACTCTATTTCAAACAATTACCTACACCTAAACATGAGCAGTAGTTTTAGTAAAATAAATAATTTCAAATTACTTACAGCTGAACTTGCGGTTTCTAAAAACTATCAGATTCAAAATTAAAACTAAGGTAAACGTATGTAAAAGCAAATCCTCGAATAAAGGCACCAAAACTTAGAAACATCTCTTACAAAATATTTTTACAAGTAGGTAAAGTTGTCAGAATCTTTACATAGTAAGTAGATAATTGTATAAAAGCTAAACATGAGATAAATGGTTTAATTACGAGACTTTTTTATGAGATCAGCTAAAATATGATCTACACTATTGTATTACGAAAAACACATTTAATAACCTACTGATAACAAGTAGATGACAATATAAGCGAAGCTAAATACAAAACTGATTGAGAGCCTCAAGAAAAAGGAAAAGCTTACGAAAATAAAACACGTGGTCTGGAAAATAGTGGAAAAGTATCACTTGCTTACGAACGATATGTGCCTTCTTGAGCTTTCAGCTATGGTAACAAGATTATAAATTAACAGGTATAACCTTACAACTAGCCTTACATAATAAAGTAACTGCATTTTCATTTTATGTACATTTTTATCATTGCACTTTTGCCTATATTAATTTTAAATCTCACGTTTGAGAAGTATCTACTTAAAACTAAGCAATATATACAGAAAATATACCCCTAGTAGCTTGCATACAAATACTGAAATAATTTAAAATTTCACAGCGTTGCCAATCATATTAGGCTGTGCTCACTTTGGACACGAATTTGTTCGTACGTAAACGTACGAGTATTGTTCGTACAAATTGAGTGCTCACACTGAATACGTTTTTTTCCGTCAAATAGTACGACTGCGTGATAAATCCCAACAAGTTCGGATTGTATTCGGACGTCGTAAGTAAACGTACGTATAAGTACGACTGATCGCATGCAGTGTCAGAGCTCCCATAGTCCTTGGAAGGTCGGGATCATTCGTGCGTAGTCGTACGAACCAAATTCGGATGAAATCGTATCCAAAGTGAGCACGGCCTAAACCGAAAGTTGTTGCTTTTATTTGGCATTTCATGGCTCTTAAATAATCCCGTGGAATGATTCTTAATATTATGAACATCAACAATTCATTTGGACAATCTTTGGCACTATAATCTTACGTCTAAGGTACGATAACCGAAGATTAGGACGATGTTGGGGTTAAGGTGTTAGCGGTACAAACCAACACGATTCGCGATTGCAACTTCGACGAACAACCAATTACCATCATCATAGTATTTATTATTTACTAACAATGGCTGCCACTATCTTCATTTTACTCTCTCTCTATGTACTGTTGTAGGTACATGAGAACTTTGACAAAAATAACTTCAAAAAAACATGTATTAGGTGTTTATTGTTTACACTCAAAGAGGATTATGAGACCAACCCTGTGTTTTGACTACACCAAAGAGATGAAAATGAATCGAATTGGTTTGACCAGCATACTAAATAAGTCACAAAAGAGTCGACCAGCGAATCTCGTATTGCACCTCCGCTATCACATTTCTAACTGCTAAAGGGCACTGGTACGACAACTACACGATACCGACATTATGCCAGTTGTACACAATGTGATCAACTAGTACAATAAAAAGACATTTGCTTCTATAGTAGGTGTCAAATAACACCGCAATACAGGTCATTCACCCACCTTCACCACGATGTCGCAAAATTCAATTCATGTATGGTAAACAAACAGTACTAACGAGATTCGAGCGATACCGTCTTAGCGACAGGTTGAAAGCGACCGAATTAGCCAGTATTTAGTAATTTATCCAGTGTCAGGGGCCACTTTCCTTCTTTCCCATGCTTCGATGAGCAAGACGCTGTAATCTCTGAGAAATATTTTAGAAAAAGCTTAGACGCACCTATCAATCTAGTCGGCCTTGTCCATAGAAGACAGTCAACACGTGCGGAGCTGACTAAGCCACGGGTTTTTTTACGGTGTTTTTCTTCACCGTTTTCTGTTCTAGTGCTAAATGAAAGAGAATTTTGTGCCATTTTGTGACGAAGCGTGGACTTTGGGGGAACACACATTCTCTTAATTTTAATTTTAGTACCTATTGTAATGGTTTCGTTTGTAGCTGTAGCATTATTTTCATTTAATCTGTATCTGTTATCATTGTTATTTCTCATCTGTTATCTGTGCTATTTCAACTACTCTTTACCTCTTCTTTGAATTCTACCTTATTTGTCACAAATAAATGTCTTTTACTCTTATTTCTTATTCTTATTCACTACGATATCGTAGAGTTGTCAGTGTAAAACGCCCTAAGTAACCCCTTTTGGGTCATATGAAGTCGCTCACTTCCTTTTGGAGTGGATTCTGCGCCTTGTCTATACACTTTCTGACCGCGTCGAGGATTGTGACGACTCTTCTGTCAAGTGCTGTGAAATGTGGTTCCCAAAGGATGGGGGCAACTGGATCGACTTTCATTGACTCTCGGAGGTGCTTCGATAGAGGAATGCCATTGTGGTATCTGCAAAAGAAGTCAGGTTTTTATTGGTTTTAAAAATATTTCATGACTTTATACAGGTGGTAATTTATACTTCTGAAAAGTTACCCATCAATGTGATTATTTTTTATACCTACATATTGCAAAGTACTAAAGGCACTTTGATATTTTGTATGGTTTTCTTTTCGCACTCACAGTGTTGGCTACATAGAAAATGTAATTGAAGCTTTTGAAAGTAGTCTTATACTATTGCTTTCGAACTAAGTAAGTTTTTCAAGTCCGAGCCTATAATTTTTTAAAATATGTACCTCGAAATCCATTTGGGCAACTTATAAACGTACGTTTCGGAATACACATGAAACATTTTCATTACAAAAACGTTTGGCCGCCGATCGTGTGATTAATAAAAACTGCAGCCAAATCTGAAAATTCCTATAGATAAGATTGGAATAATCTTTTTCTTTGATAAAACGAGGATATAAAAAATAAGTTATATTAATGTTGTTTAATTCAATGCCGTGGCCAAGAAGATTTCTCAAGCCAAGCATGTGTAATATACACAAACTACACAATATTACCTAATTAGCTCAGACTAATACTAGAAAAGTTATGGCGAGAAGTCAAGAAGGGCCCAATTTGTCACTCACCTACTATTTAGAAATGCTACAGTAATATTAGTACCTACAGATACTTTACGAAGTAGATCACTTTTAAAGAATTTCAAAATTGTGTACTTTTTTACTGACTACACATAGTACACAAGTAAGTACAGAGACCGGATTTTCATTATAATTAAAAATATTGTAAAAGCATTAACCATAAAACCATTGAATGAAAATCTTTGCATAAAAATTATTTCGGTTCCCAAAAATTACATTCGATCAACATTATCGTTTATTATAGCAGTTGTCCAGTGTACTATGGTTTAAATAAATATAAATTTTATAATTGGATTGCGATGTTTGACCCAAATAAATCTCAATTATTTAAAAGCTAAAGTGACTTTGTAATGGTATGCTGCGTTCCCAAATAATTATTGCTTTTAACAACCAACAGAGATTCTGACAATTTAGTCTGGTTATTACTTTAAGGTAATTCTATCTTTAGTTGGCATTGATTCAATACCAATTAAATACAAGTTGTACTTAGCGATGTCTAAAATAAGTAGACGAATTGCCAAGAAGTAGAACATTTTCTTTTTGAATTTTTCTTTAAAAAAAGATGGCCTGTGTTATTTGGTACAGCTGTAAAATTCACTTTTATCGAATGTCATGAACAGAGATAGTTACTTGAGCAAGGTCGCGAGCGTGGTGTGTCGCACGAGGCAGCATTGCAGTAGCGGCGCGAGGATGCTCAGTTCGTCGTGCATCGCCTTACCGAACGCACGTCCCTGGTCCAAGTGCAGCGTGAATGTCTCATTGCCAAACATCCTGTTATAAAAAAATAACTATTTAGAAATCAAGATACAAATTATGGACACTGTCGAAGGTGATCAAGGTGGTGATAAAATCTTAAAGAAAATGTAAGAAAATGTAGCAAAAAATATTTAACTAAATTGCGGCAAATAAATGCTTTAATATTGACTGGACCAAAAATCATTGTATCATGGTAAATTCTAGATGTAACAAATCTATTTACAGTCTTAATAAAAGGTGTTACACAACTCACTCATATAGCAGTAAGCTTAGTCGTAATAAAAAACTATAGTGAATATTTAGATAGAGCTATTATTTTTTACTCTTGAGTAAACGTTCTCCAAAGTAGGTAATATCACAACATACATATCTATGTAGGTATTATAAAAGTTACATCAAGGTAGCAAAACTTGCTTCTCTTTGTACTCACTTGAAGGTTTCATAATGGTGCCTGTCCATGTTACCGGTGAGGAAATCGAAAATAGCCATGTCCATTAAATCAAGGAGTCTTCTTCCGGAGTCATACGGCGGAGTGTTTCGTACCTAGAGGTTATTAAAATATTTTTAAAGAGCGTTCCCGGTATTCAATCTATCTCTGGTTTTGTCTTTAATTTTCAGTCTCTTTACAAATTTTTCGTTACTGGTCGTTTTAATGTTTTAATTTTTAATTAATTAATCTGTGTGCCCTTCGGCAAATACTTTTTGCCTTATGAAACGCTAAAGGTAATTATCATAGCAACAATAACTTATTTCGTAAAAATAATTATTTATGAATTATGATGCTTTCACGTAGATGGGGCCTTTAGCCCTATTGGGTGCGGTCGTTAGTAAATTAGGTAAAGATGTTTTGGAAGCATATAATTCTACATATTAAATCACAGAGACCTTACTATCCCACGAATTAATAACAGATTTGAAATAATCTAAATACATACTAAATAAAGCACTATCTCAGCATTATATCTACAGCATTTACTCTTTATCTTTCTCACAAAAACGTATTGCGCTGTGTAATTTTCATTCATAAAACACTTGAAAATTAATCAATTATTTTGATGATGGTAAAAATCTTACCGTTTCACAATAATCTGACTGAATTTCCCATTGTGCTTTCCTTCTCTTGTGATACGACCTTCTCCAAGGGTGACGCCAAACCTGCAATTAAAACTTCCAGTCCATCAGCTGCTCTAAACAGAGATAAGATAACTCATTATCAGTCAAAAAACTGAATTCATTTATATTTAGATAGCAGCATGTTTACTTGATTAAATTTTAGGTCACCACAAGTGTAAACATTTCTATCAATATCAATAATTTACAAATAATTAATAAAAATAAAAAAATAATTTTATCTACAAAAGTCTTATAACACAAAAAAACTTTTCCTTTTAGTTCCACGCTGATTCACCAAATAAAACACTTCTAGTAAGGTACACTACATTTTGATAAGAAATAATATAGGTATCTTAACTTAGTGAGTCGTTATGATAAAATAAAGAACTAAAATAATAATGATCTGTATCTCAACGGCATAAAACTCAATGTACCGCACATACCTATCACTTGAAAGCGTTTCAGAAAATAAGAAGTCATAACGCGACTCCCAGAACTAAAGTACTACACAATCACAGGAAAATAGATGGTACCTTTCGCTCGGCAATATCAGCAGAAGGCAGGAACGCTGCAAAACTACCCTCCAACATATCAGGGTTGCCGCAGATTGCATGTCCCGTATCGCAGTAGTAAGAACACTTCCCGTGGAAGCAGAAGTTATTCGCAGGCGATACAAAGAAGGTCTTGAGGATGTCTCCTTCGGTGACGTCGTAGATCTCAGTGGTCATGTTCAAGACCCGACCCACGACTGGCATAGCGCGTCGGAAGCCTAGTATCCTGGATTAAACCAATTGATAGGGGCTATAATCCTGGCCGTTGGTAAACGGACATGGAAAACTAGGGGGGAGACCTTTATACTATAGACCCTACACTAGAGTTTCTGGTGTCTAGATTTGTAAATATTTCTAGTACTAGTGTCTGTGGCAGCCATAATACTCAGACCAAAAATAAATAGAGTAAACAATATTGTCCTGCTGCGTGAATTAAACTGCACCTTGTAGATCTCAACCAGTTAGTCACCAGTTGAACCACAAAAGTCAATTACAGGACTGTAGGCATGTGGGCAGTAATTGTGCAATTATCTTCAGTGCAATTTTAAAATGACATCCACAAGACAAGTCTAGTTATATTTTAAACACATTTTGTTTATTATTCTCAAGGTACAAAATCACCATTCACCGAGCCTTTCAAAGGAAATCAGATAAAGTTATTTTAAGAAAGATCACTGATATGCAAAGTAAATATATTTCACAAAACTTATCGTGATGTGACGTCACGCTACATGCATTTCACTTGTGTGTGACTCACTGGATGACTTATTAATGTTTATGTTTTGGATATCATAGTTCTTACATGATATTTTGATTTCTTTACGTACTCGTATGTTGTTAAAACTTAAATTATGCAAGTAAGTAAAATAGATTGGGTACATTTGCATACCTGTCTAGATGAAACGCTGCAATTTCAGCATTGTGTCGCTCGTAATCGGAGAAGTAGAAGTGATTTGGCAGAGTCTGGACATCTCTTGCAAACCTGGGAACGACAATGTTGGGCTACAAAAACGAATATAAAATATATAATAAATAAATAATGAATAACCACTACATTTACTAAATAATATTTTAAAATACTTAAATCTAATTATAATTTCGTGGCTTGGTTTAAAAAAGAATTTTTGACTTGAATGTTTAAACCGAGCCATTCAAGTCAAAAATTCTTGTGTATTAAGTGTGTTCAGTAGTGTAATATGATCTAGGGGTTGAAAATAAGCTATTTAGTATTTTACATATTAAATAATAGCGTGTTAAAACACATCTATTGGAATTTAAACACTTAAAAAACTCTAAATTACTTCTAAGAGTATTTTAAAGATGTGACTAAATTGCTTCATTAAGATATCCATCGAGCTGGGCTTGTTGTTCCATCAATTCTCACAGCTGTAATTTTAAATTAGGTTTGGTATGCAATTTGCCTCAGACAAAATTTTGTATTCCATTTCATTAATTTACATTGATAACTGTATTCCAAAAGTTTTTTTTTCGTTATATTCAATCCTAAAGTTATCGAATGAGTCAGATAATTAAAATGATTGAACTAATGATAATGTCGGTTGGCCAAGCTACTGAGCTCAGCAATAACATTAATAACACGAAGGAAGGAAGGACTTATTTAAAGTTAATAACTAGAAAACCTTTTTAATTAGAAAATCACTATGCTGCAATTTTGTCTCTTATCTAATTTACCAAGAACATAAGTAGATAAGGGGATGGTATCCGATAAGGCACGAACTTGGTTGACTTCAACATCAATCGATCTTATCTTTGCCCTGCACTAATAAATTTTCAACTCCAGCACGCGTTAGTGAAGTTACGACTTTTTCTTTACATATTAAATTATATATTAGGTATGCATATTTATATAGTAGGTAAATAGATTGGAATAACCTTGAGCGATCAGTACAAGTTGCGAAGCAACATCACAAGGCAGTTAATCAAAAAAGGTAATACAGGCAAATATTTTGTTAAGTCCACAGGGTACTTGACAGGTGCTTATTCAGAATGTAAATTGAAACCCAATAATATAAGCCCATTAAACAGAAATATCAAATATCTCAATAAGGGACCTCTGTCATTTGAAATTTACAGCGTCGAAAAATTTGCGTTACTATAAAATGGGCTACAAAGTATACTTGCTTGCACGTTTTGCACCGAAAACTCTCGATAGGCAGTTTATCAATTTCTAAAAGAAAACTATTAAAACGGTACTTAAATCGTGAATCTGGTTAGATAGGAGCAATCCCGGTAACATAGTGCACCGAGACTCTTTCGATTTATCGTCTGCAGCCGGAGGTCGTAAGTGAGATACGACGTAGTAGGGACATTTTAAGAGGGTTACAATCAAATGCATTTACATTTAAGTTTCGTTTGTTTCAAGCCATTAGTTTGGAGAACGATTGCATTTGTTACGTTGTTGTTCTCTTCTTTTGAAATTTTGCCATTATGTCCATTTCTTCTTTGTGCATTTCGCTTATCAATTATTCAGTGCAAATGCTTTAAGGCGTATGTATAAGGCAGACAACCCTGTCTGAGGGTTGTCTGCCTTATACATACGCCTTAAATAACGAATTAAATAATTGACTAGGTTCTCGAACTTTATCTTTCTACTTCCAACTTCTTTGAATATTATCTTATATGCGAGCTCGCACAAGGTGATAGAACTAATACATGTTCGGCAGAGGGCACTATCGAGTGCGCGTGACATATCGCTCCCGGGTGAATTGTTACTGAAGCCCCTTGAAATGTCGCCGGGATAACCCCAAGAGTCTATATTTTTTCTTGAAAAGTTACACCTCCGTCTCTGTAGCCGCGAAGTGGGTTTTTATTTACATTTTCCGGTGAGGAATCTACTGCTATATTTTTATATGCACAATTAATTTAAGTACTTTACCGAGTGATTTAAATTACCCGAGTTTGTAAGAATAATAATATATTGATGAACTAGTTTTGGATGCCAACCAACAGCATAACAATAGGCTCGTATTATACGCAAATCAGAAAATAAATAGTAATTGAGTTAAGCAATCTAAAAACCCACGGTTATTAATTTTAGCAGTCATTGTTATTATTGAGTCATGTCGGTAATCAAAATATCTTCTAAAGTTTCATAATTTTTTCCTGTATTTTCCATGAAAGAATATTTCTAAAGTGGGAACGAATTGCTAAGACGTCTTGATACTCAATATACAAGCCCACTGGGAATGTAACACTGCTCCTGCGAGCAAATTTTTGGAAGCTGATGTCTTACCCTTTGTCACGACAAAAATTGTATTTGATAGCCTTTCAGAATATTATATGCGGAACACCGGCTCAAAGGCACACGTAATTTACTTTCTGCAAGCGCTTTATGTTTGCGAAAGAATATAATAAATAGAATGACGAAGTTCTAACAATGAGAAGTAAGTACACATAAGTAACAGAAGTTGTGTACAACTCAGTACTTGAAGCACTTGTTGGAGTGGGCAAGCCGCTAAGCCGATCGTGTGAAAGAACGCTCTCCAAGTTTTGTAAATAGAACCAACAACGCCCTGAACAAGGCGACACAGAAGTTTGCACAAGTCCTCTAGAAGCATACCTCCAACTAAAACGAACACAAGTTTGGAATAAAAGTTGTGTCCTGCTGGTTTGGATATGACGTGCAGGGACTAGGTACTTTTACCCTATTAGGCGGACGAATACGAGTGTGAGACGATCAAATGGCATGAAATTGGACTACGTAAATTACGTTTTCTTTTATAGGAATGTCGGCATTGAAATCAGATCTCGAACTCATAAAATAAGAATAGTAGAGTCGATCTAGTGCGGCGATCTTAAATAAATTAAAAGTACATAGCACGAAAAATAGCTGTTCTTTTTAGACTGAAATGGAGACCTAATAATTTATTAATTAAGAATAATTTATTTGCTGTCCAACTCGAGCTGTCCAATTGAATAGATAATTTGACCCCAACGTCAAGTCGGCTTACCTCATTGGTTTGAACAGTGCTTGAACTCCATTCGGATAGTCTATTATGAGCTTCAACTGCGTCCCTCCCTCTTTTTGCTCTGTCAAAAGCGAGAACAATTTAGTTATGAAATTAGGAAATTAGCAATATCAATATTTAATACAACCTTCGGCTTCCAAATTAGATTAGAATGTTGTCCTAGCGCAATTATTGGTCAGGTAGTGAAACTAAATATTTCGCTATCTGATCAATAAAACCATTAGCACGAATTTCTGATGAATTGAGAGATCGAGAGAGAATACCTTGCAAATATCAATAAAACCTGGGCCTCTACTCTGAATAATGACTTACGAAGATTCGGTAGCGTCGTTTCTGTTACACTGCGCAATGACGCTGTCACTTCGCAAGAGCCCACGTCATCGTTTTAGATGACCGCGCAGTTTAACACAAACGTCACTACCGAATCTTCGTAAGTCATTATTCAGAGTAGAGGCCCTGTTACGGTGACACCTACGTCTGCCTGACCGAAGTTGACGTGATTGGCCACTGATTGGCCATAAATGTTTTGAATCTGTCAGATTAGATTGGTCTAATAAGACCTGCCCAAAGTAGACACAGTAGGTATACGATGAAGTCGGATCAACAATGAAATCCATTTAAATGGTTTAAATATTTAAGTCCAATTCGAAGTAAAGGGCGAGATTGTTGTGGCACTATGGTCCGCCGAACCACTAACCCCACAACTGATTGCAGACCCGACTTCATTTAAAATACATACACCTTTACCTGTTTTAGCTTTATATAGTCCTGTACATAATTAACCAGGGCTTTAGTAATGTAATACAATTAAAAGTTTTTGGTTTTTTGAAAACAGATTTATGAAATTTAAACTGTTTTTTATAAACTAAAATCTCTTATTGTTATTTGTGTATTGTAATAAGACCGACTATTGTAATAGATGTGTGTGTATATCATAATATAATAATGATATTGTTATATTTGTAATACATGAATGTGTCTAAACCTAAGTAGTTGACATTTCTGACGATTGTCGAATGTTTAATGCGAACCACATTAAAGAAATAAACCAATTTCTTGTCTATAAAGTAGCAAACTAAAAGTTCCGTAAAGCGTAATTGGTTTTCTAAGTCCGATCAACTATATTCTGAATATTTTATCACCGTGTATACCTACTCAAATTGAGACTGTAGGGGCTTGCGTGATGACTGAAATTGATTCCAGATACCAGCATTTTACTGACCAATAAAATCGAGTGGTTGTTTCTCTATAAATCTAATGAGTTTTAGAAATAAGTTGTTTTCTTTTTGTTTATTCGTATGTTACACGATATTTTTTGTTTGAAAAAATGTTTCGTACTTAAATGGTTCACAGTACAAACAGTGTTTCTAATAGATTGTTGGTAATTCTATTAAGCGCAAGAAGCCATTCATTGCATGTGATTCCTATGTCAGTGGTAGAACTAAAAGAAATGTTATTATCGTTAGAGCCAAAATGTTGAAAATGTCCTTTCTATTAGGTACCTAATTCTCCTTATTTCATAAATATTTACCTGCATGTATGACCGGGGCGGTTGCCATGTCTTTGAGTACAGCGTTAACTAGCGGGTCTCCATCCTCGTAGAGCTCATGCTGAGCTATCTTCAACTGGAACTTCTCCAAGTTCGATGCATTCACACTGCAAAAATATTATAATTAAGGATAGTTAAATAACATATTATAGGTAATTCTACATAGTGGCTACATTTTTTGAATTAGTGTTATAAGTAAATTGTATAGGTAGGTATACCTACTATTTTTAGTTGGACCCAGCGTTAGGAGATAAATTCATCCTTAAGTGTAGTGCCTACTTAAAATTTTTAGCACATATTTCTAAAACTGGTCGTTAACGTCAAGATTTACATGGAAGATTTTCCGATGCCGGGCGTGTTGGTTTTGGCTGCGTGGAACACATAAGCGGACGTGATTCGCCTACTTGGTGTAGGTGCGAAACTCCACGCGACGGCATACGACGGAACTGAATACTAAGGAGCCTACGTGTAACGTTCCCGATTTGTGGCGTGCTCCGATAACCTGCATTTAGAAATCACGCCGGCACCTACTCTAAAATTTATTGACTCTCTTTTGGAACGATTGTGCCGGTGTCAAGTGGGAATTCAAAAAGCACGCTTGCTCCATCGGGACGAACGGACGTTTAGAATTCCAAACGACCGCGACACGGCCTATTACATTATGGAGCTATTTCGGCTATTCGCTGTGGAGTAAACAAACGGATTCACAACAAAAGAGAACATTGTATCGAGCGCGGACAATGTAAACTCATCTCTCGCTCATTTGCCTAAATTACACATGTTTCTTGAGAAAATTCGCCACGTATGAAAGTGACCCTTCTTTGTATGGACCCAGCAATATAAGAGTCCCGTCATATCGCGCAACATTTTGAGGAAGCCATCATGCATTCATTCCATTTAGTTTTATTGTCAAAGACCCGCGCCTATCTCGGCAGGGCCCCGTAACTGGATTTTAAATAAGATTTCTGGTAGGATGGTGAAATTCGCCTCGTACAAGATAAAGAAAGGTCGCTGTCTGTTTCGTATTATAGAATCATCGTCTCGTGGAAATATGATACGATCCTTTTTTATAGTAATGTATAAAAACGAAATTCCGTTGATAGCGTAGGTACCTAGTGAAGTGGAGCAATGTGATATTCTTTTCATTGCTTTCAGAGTGTCCTGTGAGATTTGGTACAATATTTGCTTTAGAGAAATTACGTCAGCCACGGGAGGCCGACCTGCTCGGCCAACCTGTTTGATTTTGATGCATACTTCAGTGCTCTGCGGAGCTTTCGAGGCAGATGAAAGGGTATCGCTTAACAAAACACGCCGAGTGCGGAGAGGTCAGGCCGTTTTACATCGAAACTGCATCATTTTACAAATCCAACTTATACTTTTATTGCTTTTCAAAGGAAACTTATTTTCTCATGTCGTATAAGTTTGACCCACACCTAAGTTATGGAGTAAACTCAGCGCATAAGCAGGACTATTTAAATTACCTTAGTACCTACTAAGTAGTAAGTTTCGGAAGCTCGTTTCTGTTGACACCAAGGAACCAGGGCCCTGGTTCCTTGATGTCAACACAACCACATATTGAATCAAGCAAGGAGGTCAACGGGCCTATCATTTTTCAGTACTCTCAGTAATGATAAGATTTCGTTACGTCATTTTTGTACTATGACAGCGAAAGTTCAATCATTTGACAGTAAAACCCAAATACTTTATGTGCAATTTGTCGTTATCGCAGTGGACTTGCAGTAATAATGCAGTAACTAACAATTTAATGTTGTAACTTTAATTTGGCGAGGAACATAAATCGTACTTGGCGATGTCAGCTGTCCGGAACTTTCCTTGTAATGTCCTTAGCGCGTCGTTTTTCGAGGAATATTTTAATTAATATTTCTTAGCGAAATATTTTATTACTGAACCGCGCAGAGCTTTACTTAAGCTGAATGGAATTGTAGCTTCCTGGAATGTTTTTGGTGATATAAAGAACTTATTTTTTTATACTTTGCAACACAATTTGATAATGATAAAAAATGGATTTCATAAGAACACAATCTTCTCTTCTAAATATATAAAACTCTTTTGAAGCTGGCTGATAATCAACGCACAGCCTAAACTATAAGTCCTAAGGGTATGAAATTTGGAGTGTAGTATCCTTACATAGTGTAGGGGTGCACTAAGAAAGGAATTTTGAAAAGTCACACTCTAAAGGGTCTAGCACGCGAGCAACGCCGCGGGCGACGGCTAGTTTTTCATAAATATGAAGAAATACGGCTCTAGATTTAGCGAGTTGTTTTTAATAATGTAAAGCCCTTTCATAAATGACCATTTCCTTTGTATTCCCGTACAGTATCAAAAACCAACTAGGTATTTCCAAAAATATACAAAACAAAATGCTTTAAAAGTAATAAGATAATGTACTTATTTAAGCTCCATTTTCTCGCAACTTACACTATTACGCGGAGGCGTAAGATTACCGCCTTAAGTATGTATGAAGAAAATCCTTTCATAACATTTTCTTGAACAGAATGGAGCGGCTATCAGCTCTAAATTTTTTCTCTTTAAATATAAACAATGTTTGTTCTCTACGAACTTTTTTGTTTAACAATATGAAAAAATAAATACTTATTGTATAGGTTTTTCTAGGTTAATCTAAGTTATAAAACCTATTGTGATGTAATATAAATTTTCAGCTGTACTTTAGAGAGCTACATCGAAATAAAATTACCTAGTACACCAATTTACAGATACGAACCTTGGTTCCAAATCTTCCATTTCACCAATATTCGGATTCTCCGGGCGGAGTATATTCAAATCTCGATGTAAAGGCATAACTACTGGATGGTCGTCTTCTTTACCCTGCATCTGATCGTTTAAGACCTTTAGCAGGTCTTCGTATCTGTCAAGAGGGGGCGCTGGGGTGCGAGGCTCAGTCTCTCCACCGCTGGTCTCGCTAAGAGCTGACTGCTCGTATTCTCGAGATCCGTTACTGCCATTGCTGTGGAAAAAGTACGTTTGAGAAGACTCTTATTTAGACTGAGTTACTCACTTGGACACATGTTTCTCTATACTATTATATTACTATTATATTATTATTTTACATCTATTGAAGATGATTTATACAGCGTCAGGAGGCAACCTATGCCTACACTTAACGGGACACTGTAGTGCCTGGGACAGTGTTTTTAGATGGAGTAGGCTTATTATTATTATTATTTCTATACTATTATTGCTATTATAAAACTGTAAAAAACTAAATACTAAAATTAAAGATATGGATAAACTAATTATACAGATCTACTAAATAAATGATTCTGATTCCGAAAATCGAGTTTGTCTGTTTGTTTGTTCACGAATCACGTCTAAACTACTGGACCAATTTCAATGAAACTTATACTATTCAGAAGCCCTTTTCCGGATAGAAACATAGACTATATTTTATTGAAATCAAAGACGTGGATTCTTAGATACAGCTTGAACTCTCTACACCAAAAGCAGCCATTTGTTACGAGGTTCATCGTGAGCTGGTTGACAGATATGTTGGTGGAAAGTTACGCACGCGTACAAAATCAGCTAGTTATCAAATAAACGTGATAATAGAGATCATTAAATATCAATAAGATCATGTGATATAATTTCGGGTAACTAGTAGGTATTATCGATCATCACTGATAAGTTCGGCGGATGTGTCGAAATTAGTTTTTTATCTCCTAATCTAACATACTGATAATAAGTAATTTTGTATACTTATATATTAAGGTTTTTTTTGTATAGCGATAATCATATGAAGAGTTCCCAAGTAAATGGTATAAGTAGGTAATAAATAATTGCAAATTACTAGAAAACTTTTCTAACAGAGGTTAATAAAAATCACAAACTGTTTATCTTTCAGTTAGGCTGCCATTTTGTGACTCTACGAGTATATTATGTTTTTTCAAAAGATTGATATGATTAACATGCGGTAAATGTTTTTTCCTAAACAATAAACATTTCAAATAATGCCTATTTTGTGGTTAAAAAATAATTTGAGTTTCACATCAGGCAGTATTTCATGTCAACAACTTTAATGGTTGTTGGCGTAGCACTGTGGTAAGCACATGAAGTAAGTAGCTTATTGTAATGTTGTATCTACGTATCTATATATTCAAGTACTGGTCAGTGATTATAATCAAGTGCTTCGGAGGCTTGGACTAATTTCGGAGGGCACGTTCAACTGTCGATCTTGCAGTCGGTCACCAAGTAGGTATTTCCACTCGTGATTACACTACATGTTGTCTGCATAGAAGACTAATTATAATAATTCCACGAATTTTATTTACTTTGCCTACATATTATAAAATTTCTCCTAAATGTTGCCGTCCCTTTCTCATATAAACTAAAACAACAAAAACGTGTATAACAAAAACGTGCGCTGTAAAATTAGGCTAGTTTACGAGAATGTAATAACAGATTCGGCACCATTGAATAGGTATCAACCTATCTAGTAATAGAACTATTGTAGGCACACCATTATTACCATGTTAAAGATTTCAACGCGCGACAAAACTAATACAATAATAATGCAATGTAAATAAAATGTCTGTACATGTTTTACTTTTAGTTGTGTCTACTCCATGATAATTTATGATTTGTCTCTTAAGGTTTTTATTAGGAACTACAACTCTTACATTGTTACCGAACAGAAGGGCTGCAAATCTCATGCCATCCTATCCCACTAATATTATAAATGGCAAAGTTTAGATGGTTGGATATTTAGATGTTTATTTTTTGCGTTTCAATCACGCTGTAATTGGCGATCTGATCCTAATCCATTCAGTTTCACCCTAATGAAACTTGGCAAAAATATAGTTCGTAATCTGGATTAACACATAGGCTAATCTTAACATCTCGGAAAATCAACAGGATCGAACGGGACGCGGACGAAGTTGCGGGTGGAAGCTAGTCAGTAATATTTTTTAGTCGCGTGCATTGACTTGCTAATAACTAACATTTGAACTGGTATAAATTTAAGGCTGTCAGAGGTTAGCGTCAAATACAGACAATACACATGTTCTTGAGCGGATTAGACGTATCTATTGAAAAATATTGTTCTATTAAGTATGCAATGCAAAGTTCGTTAACCTGCCAAACGTTAGTTGATCGAGCGAGAGAAGCGTGCAGACTTTAGTGTCAACTTGGGCAAATCGTGTACGATGTAAGTAAGTCAAAACACACTCATCACTCAAGTATCCAAACTTTCGCATTTGTAATAGGTAATTATTAGTATGATTGTCTAATTGACGCCCACGGATTTGTCTGGAGTTGGACTGATGTTAGTCATTTCCTTTATGAGTGTGAGTATAGATACTTAAGTGTTTGTATAAGTCTCTTTAATCTTTAGATTGTTTGAAGGTTCTACCTTCAAACAATCTAAAGATGTTAAAAATGTTACATACCTACTCAAGACGCTGTAATTTTTTGTACATAATTATGTTTTTTCCTAGACACTGTTCACGATTGTTTTTTAATGTTTGACATTTAAAACTCTGTGTTCCTAATTTAGAAATCAATTGATTATAAAATCATTATTATAACAATTAATTATTACGTCAGTAAAGTGAGCACCGGTGGTCTAGTGGTAGTAAACCTGTCTTCCAATCCTAATGTTATAGGTTCAAAACCGGTTATGCACCAACGAATTTTCTATTCGGAGAATTTATGTGCGCAATACCAGTTCAAACGGCGAAGGAAAACATCGTGAGGAATCCCGTGGCTTAGTTAGCTTCGCACGTATTAACCTTGTCTTTTTCTAAGGATAAGGCTGACTAAGCTTAGAGGACGGTTAAGGTGCTGGGCTAGCCTACGCCATCCAAAAACGATGCCCCAGGTACTGTAGCGTTCATAGAGACATGGGTAAAGTGGCCCCTGACGCTGTACCAATCATTTAGATTAGATAAGGGGGCGTCCATTAATTACGTGAGGTGTTCTAAGGGGGGAGAGGATCAAGCAGAATCTTTCCAAATCTCACTTAGGGGGGAGGGGGGGTCTTGGGAAATATCACGTAATTATTTTTTTCGCAGAAAACAGTGTAAAATTGCATGAAAAATTATTTCTACAATAAAATATGCCCAAATCTCAGACAATAATTATAGTACATATTTGTTGTTTTTTTTTTTACAATAATCCAACACGTTACAGCGAACATAGAAGTCTTGAAAAATGTCGCGTGAGATTAGGGGGGGGGGGGAGGGAGTTGAGGAAAATTATATCTCACCAAGGGGAGGAGGGGTTGAAAATTCTCACGTAATTAATGGACGCCCCCTAAGGCCTAACTACTCATTTGATTGTGATTTATTAAACAAAACAAACAATTGGTCAATTTATTTAATCTAGAAACCTACACGTAAGTTCTACTACCTTCCTAGCTACGGTACGTACTGTATTTTTTATGATTTTATAATGCACGCGCCTTCTCACGTGTCACGCGTGTCGGTTCACATTATTTACACATTTTTAAAAACTTAAATAATGTAATAAAAAGTAAATAATGAACGCAAAGATATAACTAAACGTATTATGTATGTATTGTATACTTGTCACTCGAAACTAGAAAAGTGACGTTTACTAAAACTTCATTTAAAAATAGAATACAGGTGGTCCAAATCGGAACGTCAAAAGAAAAAAAAATAATGTCTGCTCTACATTATTTATTTCTGCTACACTTGGCATGATTTTCCGCTGTTGGGTATTTTTTACGGATTTAAATGTTTTTTTTGAGATCTTTAGATCGAGGATAAAAACAAATCTGATTTTTTTTAACATGACTTTAAGAATTATTTCCTAAAATTAGCCTTCAGTGGTGCCCGAGGTTACATAAAAAGGTTAAATAGGTATGTTGAATAATTCAATGTTTATGGTAGATCAAAACAGATCTAGTAAAAGTGCTTAGGTACCTACTAAATTATAGTACAAATCATGTAGAAATTAGAAGATTAGTAAACCTGTTTTGAAGTTAAAACCTCAGATTATTTTAAATTACTATCATATTTTCATATCCAATGTGAGTTCTTATCTGTGAAGACGCTGTCAAACCAGTCAACATTGTTGATAACGACCAGTAGATAAAATAACTCGTAATAATATAAATAATTTAAGATATCTACACTCGTATCTTTTGTTATTCTCTTAAATTTTTTCTTCGTTTAGAGGAAAATCTATCACAAATCTCCCTATGCTTTAATTTACCTTAATGAAATTTAACCCTTATAACCTCTTATAACTATTTTATTTCAAGGTCGGAGCCACTCCGTTTAGGCTACTAGTTCTGGAACATCCATACACACGCATGATAGGTCAATAAGTTGAGTAAAAAGAAGACAATTTAAAATACTAGTAGAGTCTGGTAGAGTTGAGTAGGATTATATAAGTAATTTGTATAATACACATATTATTATGTATTTACAGTGGTGTTGTAAATCACTCGTACCTATATAACTCAATTTAATCAATATTTTTGGAGTAACTTACGCCTGCTGGTAGAGTCTGAGTAGGCAGGCATACCTATATCGGCTACAATACTTCTCTACCCAATTATCTACTTATAGTTGTTTTTTGTTTTTATACTTTTCATATTTTATAATTTTATTGTGATACACCGCAGACTAGACTAAATGAGTAACTCCCATTTGTTCCATAGAACTGTTACGTCTAGAACTGTTAAAAGTTTTTTTTTATCCCTAATATCTGGTAACTTGCATTTGGGTAGGACTATTGAAACGAAAAATAGCCCTAATGGGCTAGTTTGAATAGTCCTACCATGGAACTACAGAGATAAAAAAGTTTTAAAAACAGCCCTATAGAACAAATGAGAGTTACCCGACTAAATGATAGTTGCATGGGATTTTTTAAGCTTATATATTTATTCAAACCTAATAAAGTGACACCTAAAACACTTTATAAAATGTAAACATTCACATCAAGTCAGATAGGTCAAATAATAAGACCGTTAGATACTGATGGAACCTTCATGAGTTACGAGAATCAGGAATCGCAAAGTGTTTTCGAGCTCCATCTATTATTATTTAGTGCTATCAAGAGGTCAATGTAGCTTCCGATAAGATAAGTGGCAATTAATTTTATACTTGAGATGTTACTCTTTATGTTTGAGTACCTACTACCAATCTTTACTTAGTTACAAATTTAATCAAATAATGTTTTCTTGAAGAGTAGAGTACTAACGAGTGCATCAGAATAGAGTTTTTAAACAACTAGACGAGTGCCTACTTCGCTTACTTATAAAAATATCTTATGCTATTCGTATCCAAGTAGGTAAGCGAAGAGCGCAAACGCACGTTAAAAATATTGGAAAACTTACCTAAAAAAATTTGCATAATACCAAACACTCAAAAAGTTCACTCACAAAAACTACAATAACTTTTTTGTACACTGCACAAACCTTTTTTGCAAAAATCTCTTCCTGAACTCCATATACGCCGATCGTCCTTTATCCTCCGTATCTCCAATTTTAACCTTTCCATGCAAGGGTACTCTGTGTCCAGAAATTCCATAGTCCATTTGCAGGTCCACGACGATCATTAGAGTGAAAAGTACGAGGAAAGCGCTGAGAGCGAGCGCCAGGCGCTCTTTTAGTTTCATGTTGAGCATGGTGCGCGCGGTTGGCCGGCGCGGCGCGGATGGACTGGCCGAGCCGCGCGCATCCTCAGGCGTCGGCGAGCGCTTACAGGCGCGCGCGCACTCGCGTCGCCACCGCCACCCGCGCGACCTGTAACAATCAACGACGTTAGGGGGTTGAGCTTTGCAGGTGGAGGTGAACTGCGAGTGGAAAGGCTCGTGCGAAGCGAATGCGTACGGGCTTGGGTAGACTAAACTGCAAAGTTAAGACACCTCCGAAAATGCTACAATGCGAAACCATTTTCAAGAACAGTTATAATTTCTCGTCTATCTATTTGAACTACAGCATGATTTTTCAGAGTTAGTTAGCCTTTCTTACATTAGGTACTTATGTGGGGTTGATTTATTTTTTTAGTTCTTAGCATACTTAGTTTATTTTGGTTTTGTATTTTGTGTTTAGTCCGACTCACAATTAGATAACATATTAAGATTTACTTTTCTTGTGAGCTAGAAACTGGAAACTGAAAAAATATATCTACAAAAAAAAAGTGTACTGCCTCTGACGTTTTTGTGTGTATAAAAAGGGTAACTTGGGGTTAAATAACCTTACATTACATTATGCACTCCTTACACGGCTTGATTTCTTGCACTCAATGGTTTTATACCGGAAACAACTTTTATTTTAATTTTATTATGTGCAGATTCTTACGCATTTTACCTATTGTACAACACGTTATAGCTGATACAACGAATTGCTCAATGCATTATTTCGACACAAATGCAAATATTACAAAGTTATTGACACACGGAGACAAAACCTGAATAGTTTAGTAATATGAACTCAAACAAAGGTCGTAGCTAATAATAAAAATAAGCTACCTTTTATTTCTTGTAATTTATGTGCTTATAATGTGTAATTTATAGCTTACTTATAATGCTACGAAGAAAAAATATTTTAGCAACGCAAAAAATTTTACAGGTATTTGTAGTTTGAGTATTTAAACAACAAGTTAATGTTATTTTTCCATGAAATTCAGACGATAAAGCAAAGACATTATTCATTTATAGCATTTCCGTATATTTGACCAAGTTAAAGCGACAAAAAACGAATATGTACAATTGTACAATATAAACTAGGTACTGATGACTCGGAATCAATATTTGAACAACTAAACCAGTCAACTTTTGTTTTGTCAAGATGTGTCATCAGTTTGAAAAGATATCCTATCTACAGGAATCTTCTATCTCCATTCAAACAGTAGGTACCTATGCATAGACATAGACATATACATATTTATTTCTGCGTTAGCAAACAATACAATACAATACAACATAGAGAAAATTAAAAATATGCGTCAGATGGTTAGTAAAGTGATTAGTTAGGTCTCAAATTGAAATGTGTTTTTATTATTTACGAACATCTTGGATGTCTCGTCATAACATATGTTTGTCAACTAACTATTATCCTCGCTCTTGGTATTTCCATATTACTAAATTGGCTTAGTATGGCATTGATGGTATAGTAGGTGCCAAATAACACCGCAACACAGGTCATTCACCCACCTTCACCTCGATGTCGCAAAGTTCAATTTATGTATGGTAAACAAGCAGTACTACGAGATTCGAACGATTACCGTCTTAGCGACAGGTTTGTATGGAAAGCGACAGAATTAGCCATTCATAAATTGAATTTTGCGACATCGTGGTGAAGGTGGGTGAATGACCTGTATTGCGGTGTTATTTGGCACCTACTATAGATACCTTATTTTCTTATCTCAAAGTAAATCCGTAGACTGGCCCCAAAAATATATGAGATCGGGTGACGGATGTAACTTACCTATAAAATACGAATTACATTTTACTTGTATTCACTAGCGATTGTAGAACGTCAATTTGGCTAAAATGGCAGAATAGATACAAATATAAAATGAACAAAAATAGCTAAATTTAATTTATTACTTGAAACCTACAAACCTAAAAACCTTCATCTATGTTACTAGATGTAATCTACAAGTAGAGACCACTGCTCAGTCTTAATAGCTCTATTTAAATTCCTACTTTGCCAAACAAAATCTACTATCTAGAGAAAGCTCATAGTTATTCTCACAACGAACGAACGTCTCTCCCATTCAATCTGAGAGTGTAAAGATCATGACAGTTTTATCAAAGAGGTGGGAAGTGTAACGTGTTCGTGTATAACATAACACTTTGGAAAAGAAAGTGTTTTTTGTATTTATTCGTAACATGCGTAATCTTCGAAATCAATAACAATTTTATACAAAGTGTTACTTAATTAATTTATCATTATGTAAAACCAATAAGTTAGCCGTTAATAAAATGTATTTAATTTTGTCCAAGTAATAAATAATAATTTGAGAATTTATCGTAAATAATTTAGTAATTTAATTGATATTGCAATTTTAGGGTAAAGCAGAATGAAGTCATGAATAGTCATGAATAGTCATGAATAGCTGATAAGTAGTGGTAGATGGCGCTAGTGATGCATACTGCTTTACCCTAGGTTTAGTCGTGGTAATGTCGCCAGTCTTCATTCGGTAGTCAAGGTGTAAAGTACCTACTAAAAAGTGTTGAAGTGTGATTGTGATGATGTGCAAGTATTGAATATAGATTGGCCCGTTTTACTAGTCTCTGCAGGCTAACAAATCAGAACCGGGATTGGTAAGTTACATTGTCTACTTACTTTACTTCGCCCACAAGGTGGTTTAAAATAATAGTTATAAATGATGTAATCGACTTTGATAATATCGAAGATTGTGTGAGTTAATCCGATCTTATATGCATGATTTAGAGCAGTGATTTGCTCCAATAAGCAACTTTGTATCTTCGGATATCTTTATTTTGAATGACAAGTTTTATTATTTTTCTCGAAGTACCCACATAGTGATTTTATTTTACCCAATTTTAAACTTTTACTGTAGTGTTATTACCTACTGTTGTTTTGCGAGTTATTTTATCTTTTGATTTTACCCGAGTTGGTATTTTAGAGTTTTATTGTAACCTGATCACCTACTATTGTTTTGCGGAATTCTGTGGCTTTTTCTTTTGCTATGCAGAAAATGAATACTGAGGATGGTTCTATAGTAAGACCGTCACGTGGCCGTAGACGCTGGTCGCATGGCTCCAGGGACAGCAGTGCAAATCGCTCCCGTAGTCCTGTTTTGGATCGGGTAGCGCAAGTCAGTCGGCTAGAGCAACCAGCCAGCCACCATCAGCGGAGCCCTGTTTCGCAGCAGTCCGGTAGCCGAGCTAGTCATTGCGCACGGACTCAAGCGACGCAGCGAACTGGCAGTCGCCTGCGAAGTCCTACTAGGCGGCAGTCTGGCAGCCAAGCCAGCAGCCAAGCCAGCAGGAGCAAACGACGCAGCAGCCTGACCGCCGAAGCAGTCATCGTGCGGTGACTCCAACGATACAGCGGCCTGGCAGCCAAGCCAGCCGTCATCAGCATAGTCCAACTACGCAGCGGTCTGGGAGTCAAGCCAACCGCCTTCTGCGAAGCCCCACTGTGCAGCGATCTGGGAGCCGACCCAGCCACCGTCGACGGAGCCCGACACCGCAGCGGTCCGGCAACCGATCCAACCCGAGGGTACGTGGCAATGATGTAGACGAGCGGATGCGCGATGCGGCCGTGCAGCTATCGGCTATTCCATCAAGTCTGAGAGCGCGCAGCCGGGTCAGCCGTCGGATACGCAGTCCAACCAGCCAGTGTGTGCGCCGCCCTGCAAAAGAACGGGAGCGCCGCTCTGCTAGCAACCGTGCCCGCAGCAGGTCAAGTTTGCGCTCACCCAGTCACCGCATCGAGAATGCGGAGCTTGCAAACACCGGAGAACTACGTGAGCCAAGCAGCGCTGCGAGGTCCGCTCCTCCAGGTAGAGCAACGATATCAGGTACCGATGTTTCGTTAACTGATAATGTTATTTTAACACAACTTGTGCATTCGCTTCAATCAATAGGTAGCAACGCGATTAATGATAACTTGTCTAACCGAAATACAATCCCTGAATTTGATCCCGCTCATTAAGAACAAACCATAGATATATGGCTTCATAAGGTAAATGAGTGCGCGTTAATCTATAATTGGACAGAAAGACAAACGATACACTTTGCTTTATCTAAGTTGAAGGGCCATGCACAAAAGTGGTACGAAGGTCTAACTACTGTAATGTACACTTGGCCAGAGTGGCAAGAAAAATTGAAGTTGGCATTTCCTAGTGATGATAATTATGGGCAGTTACTCACAACAATGTTAGGCAAACGTGCGAAGTTCAATGACTCTTTAGAGAAATACTTCTACGACAAAGTAGTGCTTTTGAATCGTTGTGGAATTGAAGGTAAAAAGGCAGTAGACTGTAATGTATTATATTCGGAATCGATGACCGTAGTGTTCGTTTGGGCTACTGCCTTAATTAAAAAGTGCTCGAAATATTGTTAGTTTTAATAACGTCGATAGATAGATAGATAGATGGATCGTTTATTTGACATACACACAGAAAACTACAGAACGAAAGCAAATACGCCCAAATGATAATAGGGTGGACAGGAATTCCGTAAATAAAGAAGTTAAGGAACGAACAATACAATGCTTTAACTGTTCCCAAATCGGTCATTACAAATCTCAGTGCCCGAAACCAATTATTAAGTGTGACAAGTGCTCTCGTTTCGGACATAGTGCTGATAATGCAACGAAAACAAAAGCGGTGTCGGCAGTAGTAGCAGTAATTCGTCTAAGCCGGTCTTGTTAGTTGCAGGAACGGACTCCAGTGTGCCTAAATATCATAAGCAAGCACTCGTTAACGGTGTTCCAAACACTTGCTTCATTGACTTTGGTAGTTTTGCGACGATCATCAAGGTTTCGGAAGTCTCGAGTATAGGCACCCACTGGGAGACTGACACTCTGCTGCCAACACTTAGAGGGTTCGGTAACTCCTCTGTTCAACCACTGAGGAAATGTAACGTTGAGATTCAGATTGATGGTGCTAAGGCCTGCGTTGATGTCCTCGTCGTACCTGACCATTTTTTACAGGAACCATTCCTGATTGGTAGGACTTTTACTGAGCAACCTCACATCGTTATTGAAAAGGACAACGTCTTTCTTCACATACGTTCGGTAAGGCAGAAAATAAAATTGATTTGCTCTGAAGATACTGAGGTTGATGGACTTCCTCTAGTACAGTTTGAGACTGAACCATGCTATACTGGAGAGATTTATATTGATGGAAGCAATAGGTTTCAATTTGGAAAAGAACACTATCTCGTTCAAGGATTGTTCTCCGTTGTTAGTGGCTCTGGAGCAGCATTGATTAAAGGTTTTTCATCCCAGCCCTTCCTTATAAATAAAGGTACCACAATAGCTAGATGTCATCAAGCTGACCCAACATCCGAGAGCGTGAACGATTGTGATGTTTTACGAATTGACGTTCCAGAGTCCCAACAGGCCATATCAAAGCACGACATAAATTCTGACGGAGGGTTAGACGACAAAACAACTGAATCCTTGGTCGATTTGCTAAACGAATATCGAAATTGTTTTGCCTTTAACTTGCAGGAGTTAGGTAAAACTGATGTGGTAGAAATGTCGATTAATCTAAAAGATGACAAACCAGTGGTTTATAGACCTTATAGATTGCCGGTAAGTGAAAGTACTAGGGTTCGTGGTATGGTACAAGAGTTGCTCGAATGTGACATAATAAGACCGTCGACGTCGCCGTATGCTAGTCCCATAGTGGTTGTAAAAAAGAAAACGGGTGACGTTAGGTTATGTGTTGACTATAGGGCCTTGAACCGGAAAACGTTTAGGTAAAATTTTCCCTTGCCAAGGATAGATGACCAGTTGGATGATCTTGCGGGGTATGAATATTATACCACTCTCGATTTGGCATCTGGTTACTACCAGATTGCGATCAGGGAAGAAGACCGTTTTAAGACCTTATTTGTGACGCCAATTCGAGTTTAACCGAATGCCGTTTGGCTTGGCTAATGCTCCCTCTAATTTCATGCGGATGATCAATTTGGTCCTTGGGAACGCAAAAGATATCGCTTCTGCTTACATGGATGACATCATTATACCTTCCAAAACAATTGAAGAGGGGCTACAGAAGTTGCGGGAAGTTCTACTGATGTTACAGAATGCCGGTTTGACGCTGAAGCTGAGTAACTGAGTAGGTGTTGTTTTTTTAGCAGGACTGTTGATTATCTAGAGTTTGAGCTTAGTAGTAAGGGTATTAAGCCAGGATCTCGAAAAATTGAAGCCGTTCGTGACTTTACCGAACCAACTAACTAGCATGGCGTTCGGCAGTTTATCGGGTTGTGTAGTTTTTTTGGAAGATTTGTTAAGGATTTTTCTATGATTGCAAAGCCGTTGACTTGCCTTCTCAAAAAGGATGCAAAGTGGTTTTGGGGTACGGAGCAAGTTAAGGCTTTTAACACATTAAAAGATGAATTGCTACGTAAACCTACTCTAGTGTTATACGATCCAAATGCTTTGACCGAGTTACATACAGATGCTTGTAAGATAGGTATCGCTGGTATACTTCTGCAGAAGAACAAAGCTGGTGTCCTTAGGCCAGTTGCATATTACAGCAGACAAACAACGCCTGACGAGCAGCATATGACAGCATACGAGCTTGAGACTCTCGCTCTTATAGCATCACTCCAACGATTTCGTGTATACCTAGTAAGATTCGAGAGAGAGATTCCGTCAACCGGTCAAAGTCGTAAATTAGTACCTAAATACCAAGGACCGTACCGCGTAACATCGGTGTTCGATAACGATAGATATCAGGTTGAGGATACACCGATCACTCGGAAAGGTGGTCGTAGTTACAGCTCCGTAGTCGCGATTGATAAAATTAAGCCATGGATGAGTTTTAGTAGGCCAGATGAAGATTCTGCTTCTAATAGTACAAACAGCGATGTCGAAAACATTGATGATGAGTAACAGTCCCATTTATGTGAATCAAGTACGTAGTTGCCGTGACATTTTGTTGTTAACTTTGTTTGATTTTAATGTTATTATGATAAAGACAGAAGAAGTCTTTAGTTAAAATAGGAGTTAGTGCAGAAGCAGCCTGTAACCATTAGCAATGTGTTTAGGAAGGCAGAAGCGGCCTTCACTAAACAACAAAGGTATTAAATTTGTTTGATTTTAATGTTATTATGATAAAGACAGAAGAAGTCTTTAGTTAAAATGGGAGTCAGTGCAGAAGCAGCCTGTAACCATTAGTAATGTGTTTAGTAAGGCAGAAGCGGCCTTTACTAAACAACAAAGGTATTAAATTTGTTTGATTTTAATGTTATTATGATAAAGACAGAAGAAGTCTTTAGTTAAAATAGGAGTTAGTGCAGAAGCAGCCTGTAACCATTAGCAATGTGTTTAGGAAGGCAAAAGTGGCCTTCACTAAACAACAAAGGTATTAAATTTGTTTGATTTTAATGTTATTATGATAAAGACAGAAGAAGTCTTTAGTTAAAATGGGAGTCAGTGCAGAAGCAGCCTGTAACCATTAGCAATGTGTTTAGTAAGGCAGAAGCGGCCTTTACTAAACAACAAAGGTAGATATAACCTTTGTCAAGTTTTGGTAAAATGGTGTTTCGGGCAGAAGCGGCCTGTTAATACCATGATTGATATGCATAGTAAAGAGTTGTAAGATTTTGTATTATGTAATAAAGCAAAGTTTGTAATTGTAACAAGATTTGCAGGTATCATAATCTATTTTGTAAAATATTTGCATGTATTTAGATGTATACGTATTCTGGTACACGAGGACGTGTAAGTGAAGTCGGATGGCCGAATGTAAAACCAATAAGTTAGCCGTTAATAAAATGTATTTAATTTTGTCCAAGTAATAAATAATAATTTGAGAACTTATCGTAAATAATTTAGTAATTTAATTGATATTGCAATTTTAGGGTAAAGCAGAATGAAGTCATGAATAGTCATGAATAGTCATGAATAGCTGATAAGTAGTGGTAGATGGCGCTAGTGATGCATACTGCTTTACCCTAGGTTTAGTCGTGGTAATGTCGCCAGTCTTCATTCGGTAGTCAAGGTGTAAAGTACCTACTAAAAAGTGTTGAAGTGTGATTGTGATGATGTGCAAGTATTGAATATAGATTGGCCCGTTTTACTAGTCTCTGCAGGCTAACAATTATTAATAGTTTTAATTATTTATTTATTATAGGTTGTGAATACAGTTTGGTGCACAAATTACTTCTGACACTCAAAACTTTTATGATTTGGTTGGGTACCACTCATTGTCCCCATACTCTTATCATCTAGTTAGGTAATAATCAAACTAATTAGGTAAGTACTGGTTATCTCTATCGTCATTAGGAGCGATTTGACTCAATATTATGTATTTTGGTATGTTGCAGTTTTTTATTCAAAATTGAGATTCCTGCGTAAACTTGGCAGGATCTTGGACGATTCGTCCGAGGGCAGGATCCATTGAGTAGGTGAAAAAGATGACGTCACACGGAATGTACGAAAATGGTAAATTTTAAATTGGAAACCGACTTGCTACATTGAAATAGACTCGCCTAGAACATATTCATTATAACTGTACGATTCCCACCCTTATCCGAATCGAGATTGGTATCGAGACTTTTGAGTAGTCCGGCCAGAGCACTGCCACATCGATACGATAATTTTTCTACTAATGAGCTTTAGTGGATTCGTTTCAAATACTATAAAAGTATTAAGATTAAGTTTAAAACGTTAAATATTACTTAGTAGGTAGGTAGGACGTAGATGCAAAGTCCAATCTCTCAAAAAAAAAATAACGATTGTATATTAATGAGTGAGTACCTACTCTGATACTGAATATAGCAGTTTATTATAATATAAGAAGATAAGATAAGACTATAAGATTAGCTACGGATTAGTTTTCTGGAAAAACAAGCTTATCCTGCTTAAACTTCTCAGTATCGAAGCAGTAATACCAAATATTTTTCTAATTACCCACGCATACTTTGCGTAAACAACAAGCAATCATTTTGAAAAGCAATACAATTGTTATCTCATCTGCTAGATTATGATGACAAATCGCCTATCCTATACTTAGTAAGATTCTAAATGATTCTAAATGAGGAAAGAGCCCTTATGAGGGTTATTGAAAACCGGAGAGGAAAAATGATAGGACACCTCATACGACATGACAGTTTGATTAAAAATATCATTGAAGGAAAGGTAGAAGGAAAGAGAGGAAGGGGAAGACCGCGTAAAAGCTATACGAGCCAGCTGAAGGAAAAGATCGCTGTCATGTCGTATAAGGACGTCAAGGAAACTGCACTGGAAAGGAACAAATGGCGAGAACTGCATAATTACACCGACAAGAGCTGAGCTCTTAAGTTAGAAGAAGAAGAAATGATCCTTGTGAACCTAAAGAAACTTATTAATAAAATTTCATGTAATTAAAAAAAAGGAAAAAAAAATATTTTTTTAAGTCCATGATGTTTTGATCGTTTTAATTTCAGTTTGAAATTGTATAAATAAACGTACATAAATAATATTTTATTTCTCGAAACTATAAAGGCAAGAACATATCAGTCCCACGTACGCAACGCATAAGGAAAATCTGGACCCTGGTATTTGTATGGTTAGAAACATAGGTACTTGCGTAGGATAGCATTGCGTAGGTATGACAAGTATGTTTCTAACTATACAAATATCAGGGTCCAGATTTTCATTATGCGTTGCGTACGTTGCGTACGAGGGACAAATATGTTTGAACCCTTAAATATACGAGTACGTGTACCTTTTGCCACTATCGTCGTCGTGATCAAGACAAAAGTGACGCCTCGTTTGAGTATGTCATATTCCATCATCAGTCAAATCAATGAAATACATTCGATAATATGCTATTTCTGGGCAGTTAAAAGAATAGAGTATGATAGGAGCATGAGTTCGTACAATGTAATATTAAAAACAGGGTTGCGGAGAATCTGACCTGTCACATGAGCGAGAACGCGTGTAAAAAGTGCTTATGTTTGAAATGTTAACTGATTATTACAATATTCTCTACTTTTATCAACTCTTGCAATGTGTGCATAATCTATTAGACATGCTATATTTTATAACATATAACTATGATTATGTATTTTAATAACATTGCGTGCGTACAAAGGTAACTAGCAAGATTTGTTTCATTCCTTTTTTTTTGCAAGCTTTTCTTAGTTTTAACGTGTACGAAATGTAATGAATATTTTTTTATTAAGCGTGTTTTTTATAAAGCTTGTAGCTTTCTTATTAAAAACTGAATTATTGAAAGATCCTATATATTTTATTTAGCTTCGATCACGTGGTACCACTACCCTACCACGGTCCTACTTAGTAAAAAGTAAGTGGAATTTTACAGCGCGATATTTCGATAAGTGATTTCAATTTTTTTTTTTAAATAAATCCCGAAAAATTAAAAAAAAAGCTATTTCTGTAAAGAGTATGGAATGCATTTGACTCACGAACTGCGAGTCTCTTTAGTTTTTCTTACTTCATCCTAATCTGAATTCATGAGTTGATGATTACTTTCACATATACTTAGAAAGCACTGAGTTTGTTTTATCTAATTTTATGTTATTCTTATCCTATTTATTAAGAAACTTTTTAGTGTTTAAAGTTTATTTTACTATGCAATAGGTAGTTAGGTAAGTTAGAAACTAAACGCATTACTAACCGACACGTGCGCACAAATGACAGCCTTACCACAAAAACAAATAATTTGAAGGCTCGTATTCTAGAAAAAATTGTTACTCAAGCATAATACCTAGTCTGGATCAGTTCTTGAACAGTAAATGCGAGTGCGGGTCTAATCATAAAATCATTGTACTTTGTAATTTTTACTTTGAAACAGAAAATGAAATCTTGCTAGTTTTCAGTGATAAAACAATGATCATGGTATCTAACAGGGAGCCTACTAGTAGCTGTTTTGCTATGGAGCTTTCACCAACCTACGTCTTGATTAGTGCTGAGGGGCTGATTCTAATAATGTAATATTTGGAAAACAAACATTATAAATCAATACCAAAACCCTATCAAGATCGTGCCGATAAAGCGTTTCTAATTGATGAAATTATATAAAACGAGCCCTTTGGGTTTCAATTATTTGACTCTATAGACACGCTATCAATATAAACAACTATTATTATGGTCTTACTTACAATCGTCTGTCAACTTCCAAAGTTATAACTTACGAAGTTATTCGCGAGATACCTACGACGACGGACATACATTGACATTCATACCTACCTACAAGTATTATTAAGGTTTTCTGCATTCAAAACTGCAGTTTATGTAAACAAAGCAAATATTCTTGGTTAGTTTTGATATAGTTTTAAACATAAAATAAAATTGCAGCTTCAGAAATAGTGAAAGTCTCTTGCATGTGGCGACAGATGCCAAAACATTTGGGGAAAATACAACAGCATTTTCCAAAAGATAGCAACGTATAGTGTCTCGTTTCGAGATCAGTCAATCAATGATGGATTTAGTTTTATATATATATATTAATATAACTTTATAAGGACTAAAACTAAATCCATCCTTGCACTGAAGATGTAAAGACACACTGCAGTAAGAGAAATGTTCATAAGATGTAAAAACTAAAAATATATATATATATATAACTTTATAAGGACTAAAACTCTTAGAAATAAAAGAAAAAAGTATTGCAATAGTGTTCTTTCTAGCTGAGCCTTGGTCATAGCTCCTAACTTACTAGTTTTACTTATAAGAGAGTTAGTGACTAACTATTGTAAGTAATTTTAGTAATTTTAACACAATATTATTCGGAGGCGTTGCAGACATTTTGTTTTTTTCTATTTTCTATACGAAATAAAACATGATGTTGCAGTTTTGGACCCCAGTCTAAAATTAAGGGAGAACCTCTTACTTCAGAAACTTCAGAGTCTATTGATCACTTTTCTTTGGGTAAATGTTATGATCTGCGTTTAGTGAGCCTAATGTGTTTTTGTCGGAAAAACCTGAGAATGTATCAACATTTACCTCACTCGAAAAAGTCAAATACTTACTTTTTTGCTAAAAACAAGCCATGGAGTAGGCCATGCAAGTATACCTACTACTTAGTAAATAGTTACATAGGTGTTGTTATCAGATACCTACTTTACAATTTTTTTCTTTAGATTTTTACTCGATTCAATCACTCATCTACTTACCATACCACTCTACCACACTTGTGAAATGCAAAACAACAACCAATCAGAAACAACAACAGAAGGGAACTAATTAAAACCATAATTGAATGACACTTCAATGTCGCAACGAACAAAAAATCCAATTATTCTAATTATAACGGATCAATAGTTTCACCTCAGAAGCTTTTTAAAAAGGTGAATGAAGTAATATTTGGATTTATTTGTTCGTGTGTAGTTGCCAAAAAGTTTGCGACCAATTCATGCTTTATACGCGTACATACAATTTAAATTTCGTAGGTACTAGCCACAGCTGCTCCTTTACATAGAAGTTCTTGTATTCTGTGGTTATGACGCAATAAATGGTATACTGTTAAATGAAATCGTTTGAAGTAAAGATCCGTGTGTAGGCAGTATGGGCGTCATGCAAACTTTAACAAGCCAGCCCTGTCGCAAAATTTGAACGTGTGGCCACCATAGAGTACAGAATGCTCACTTGCTGAATCATTGATAGTCGTTTGCAAACACTAAAACGTAAAGATACACTATCATTTACGTAATTTCATTTACGCTGAAAGAAGAAAGGTCAACCGGGAGTAATCAGACCACTTCCGAAAATTCCGAGGGGTTAAAGAACCCACCAATATGAAGAAAGTATGAAACCATAAGTAAAGTTCGAAAAAAAAAACAGCGGTCCAATAAGTTTTTCCAGTTAGTGTTGCAATTTGTTATTTTTTTTTCCAGATAGTACTCGTATACTCGTAAGTAAACCACGGTGTGTTCGTCTATTTGCTTGTGGCCTAGTCCGTAATTAACACGTCTAGGATACATGGTTAGAAAGTCGCCAGTCATTCAGTATTCACTTTAGCATCGTAGATGTCACATCAGTGGCTAAACACTAACTGCAGGTGTAGGAGCAAGCAAGCGTGGTATGGCAATGCCTACTTGCATTGTAATAATCGCCTACAGCCGTCATTGTGCAAGCTGTTTCCCATAGGCTGTTTTCACACTGCACACGACATTTACACGATATCGGAGAGCTAATGTCGTACGCTTTCACAATGTGTCAGTGCCGACAGCGATATTTTTGTTCATAATGTTATAATCAGTATCGTGGTGTCTTTGTTGGACAGTGTGCAAACGCCCATATACTTTCGTGTTAAATAAGCCTGAACCCTTGAACGTGCATTCACTTCACATATTTTATTTGAAACAGATTTATCATCGTCTTGTATTAATCGACTGCTGGGCAGGCTTCCTCCCTCAAATATCTACATACAAATTAATACTTTAGCTCGTTGCTAAAAAGAGGCAGCTTCCATTCGATTTACGTCGTTTCAGGTATTTTATTTACCCATACCCAATAAGAAAAAAACAAAATGTCTTACCGTTATAAAAATAACATGAAATTAAACTGGTTGGTAACAAGGTTGTCAAATTTCCAAGAAAATTATATTTAGCTTCGAAAGGAATTATTTTTATTAATCTTTCACCTTTACAATAAGGAAATAGCGCACACATGCCTCGCTTCCATTAGTACTGTAATAATGTCGGGTTTGAATGCTTTTCAGAAAACAGTGAAACAAAAGAACATCGGCCGTTTGTGCACAAAAGCACAGATCATTATAATTCTATACACAAAAGCAAACATGAGTCCGAATCACGCAACTGAATCTTTAAGCATAGTTTGTGAACAATGTGTTGGAAAACTCATGAGCTTGGAGAATAAAATCTTGTTTTTCCACGGTTTTTTTTCTGGAAAAATACAGATAAGCTATCTACGTCATTAATAGAAAATGTAATATTTCCTTTACAAATACGTAACGTATTAAAAGAAAACTGTCACCTGCTTTAATGGTTACTACTTTACAACAGACAATAACCAGGAAAATCTTCTGTGTGAATTAGGGCAGTTTTTTGCAATGGTAATCATCCCACGGTGAGACTTGCGCGCGCAGCGTAGTGCAAACACAGGATTCGCTCAGCTAATAAAGCTTCAAGTGAAGAAAATTAACTACTTGAGCAAGTACTTGTATTTGTTTACTTAAATTAGTGGCACTTGATGATACTGTGGTTCTATTTCACTCTTCCAACCTTTAAAGTTAATGTTCAAGTTTTTATAGATGACCCGGAATTTCTGCTCTCCGCTATAAATTATGGGAATAAAAAAACAATGATTACAAAAAATACACATCACATATTAGCAGATGAGATTTTGGTCAAACGTTTGCATTGACTTATACATTATATAAAAAAATGCGTGTTATAATAATGAATTATTATATGAGCGGTCAACTATTAGTTACATTGTACGTTAATTAGGTAGCATGTGTAATTAAACTTTGTTATGTTCAGTTGTGTGACCTTTGTCTTTGGTAATTATTGCTAATATTATTACGCGTGTTGGAGAAAATTAACTAAGTAGATAATTTATTAATTGTTGATAGCTATAATACATAACTACCTTCCTTTACTATAATAATATTGCCTAGACTAGAACCTAAAAAGAACCTTTATTTGCTTAATGTTGTTGGTACATTTAAAATGATCTACATAGAAAACCAGCAGCGAAAGCAACGTTTTGAAACTACGTTCGGGTATACGTTTTAAACGTTAGACCTTAGAAGATTGATTTAAATTGCAAGAATCTCTCGTTTCTGTCACTACAAGTTTTGTTTTTGAGTGTACCTTTAAATAAATGTACACTTACCCATATAATAATTATCAACAAACGAAATACTGAATGCACTTGTGTTTATATACCTACTTAATGTTATTTACTGTGTTATACCAAGAATAAAGAACAGAAGTACTTTGTTCCTGGTGTAGATTGCCTATGCAATAAACTAGTGTAATGTGATGGGCCGTAAACACTGTCAAACATATTCAAAGAAAAACGCTACGATAAGGGAGTACATACAATGAATAATTTATGTATGTCTTGCAAATTGCCGCTTTTATATTACACGTAAAACATGGATGCCTGCACAGTGCACATGCAAACTGTACACCGGTTTTGAAGACATCCATAGAATAAATAAATCAGTGATTTTACTCCCATTTTGTTTTACACTGTTAAAATATTAATTTTGAACCTAAATTTAAAATTACAAGTTAAATTCTTAGTGTAATTATCTTTATTTGGTGCTGAAATTGCTGATCTGAATATTTGGTTTATTATTATAAATAAGGGAGCCATTTGCCGAACAAATAATAAGAAATAAATATTCACGGACATTTAACACAACGCCTTCTAGTCCCAAACTAAGCAAAGCTTGTACTATGAGTACTAGATGGCTGATAGAATACATATACACATATTTTTTTTGTAAATACGTACTTATAATACATAGTAACACCCAGACACAGAACAAACATCTATGTTTGCCACACACAAATGTTTGTTCTCGGTGGAGATCGAACCCACGACCCACAGCACGGAAGGCAGAGCTACTACCGACTGAGCCATGACGCCTGCCATATCATAAATATCTACTCATAGCTGCTTTTGTGTTCAACAGTTACACTATGCATTATAAGTACGTCCATTGATTGCATTCCTAGACTGAAGGCGTAAGATTACACTTAGATTTTGTAACTCCCTAAAATGAAGTGATTTTTATAGGTATATAGCTTCAAATATTTATTTTAAATAATTTTATGGTTCTTAAAATAGCTTGAATTTCTACTAATATCCACGTGTGTTCAACTGTTGTTATTTAACTGTGTACTTGTCGTTCAATTGCATTCCTAGCCCTAGACTGTAACTAGTTAAAGCGTTGGTAAGATAACTAGGATCTAGAACGCGGAAATTTTAAATTCAAGGCTATTTTGTTGGTGATTTCAGCATTATGTAACTTTTTTAATAGCGTGTATAGGTACTTAAAGTAGACTAAAATACCTTACACAAATACCAACCTAAATCAGCATGTTTAACTGTTGTGATCACACTCAAAGTCAAAGTCAAAGTCAAAAATCTTTTATTCAATAAAATCTCACTGATCACTTTGAATCGTCATTACGTTTTGTATGATTAGGTATGATTACATTTTTTTTTTATTGGATGAGTTGGAGCTAGTTCGTCCCAAGCTTGTTTGTCTTCTAAATAATCAGATATTTTATAGTATGCTTTTAAAAGAAGTCTCTGTTTTATTACGTTTTTGAACTTGCCAATCGACAACTGAGACACATCACTTGGGATTTTGTTAAAGAAGCGTACACATTGCCCTTTGAAAGATTTACTAATTTTTGTGAGCCTAGTGGTGGGAACAGCGAGTTTGTCTTTATTTCTAGTGTTAACATTATGATTATCACTTTTTTTGTTGAATAGATTGATATTTTTTTGAACATACAATAAGTTTTCATAGATGTACTGGCAAGGTACTGTCATTATATTTATTTCCTTAAACTTATTTCTTAGTGATTCTCTGGGACCCATGTTATAAATTGCACGAATAGCCCTCTTCTGCAACACAAATATGGTGTTTATGTCTGCAGCACTCCCCCACAACAAAATGCCGTACGACATAATGCTATGAAAGTAGCTGAAATAGACTAGTCTTGCGGTTTCCACATCTGTAAGGAAGCGGATCTTCTTGACTGCATATGCTGCAGAACTAAGTCTCTTCGACAATTTATCTATGTGTGGGCCCCATTGAAGTTTATTATCTAGAGTTATGCCTAAAAATACTGTGGTGTCCACGAGATCTATATTATCTTCTTTGATTTTTACATTGGCATTTATTTGTTTGACGTTTGGTAGAATAAACCGAATACATTTAGTTTTCTTTTCGTTTAGTAATAAATTGTTTACATTAAACCAGTTTACAACCTTAGAGATTGCATTATTTACATCGTCATAATTAGTTTGTCGTCGTTTCACTTTAAATACAAGTGAAGTGTCATCTGCAAACAGTACAATCTCATGATCGTTTCTAACCACTCGTGGTAGATCGTTAATGTAAATTAAAAACAAGAACGGTCCTAGTATTGATCCTTGTGGTACACCCATTTTTACCACTGACCCCGGAGAACGTTTTCCATTAACATCAACTCTTTGAATTCTGTTACTTAAGTAAGAATTAAGAAGTTCAAGAGCAATCCCTTTCACACCATAGTGGTTTAGTTTCCTGACTAACGTTTCATGGTGCACACAATCAAACGCCTTAGATAGGTCACAAAAAATGCCTAAGGCGTCATGTGACTGTTCCCAATTTTCAAAAATATGTGATATTAACTCAACACCCGCGTCGGTGGTTGAGCGACCCTTTGTAAAACCGAATTGTTTATTGTCTAGTAAGTTGTTTAGTTCAAAATGTCTTTGCAGTTGATTAAGCATAAGTTTTTCAAAGATTTTACTGAATGTAGGTAGCACTGATATCGGTCGAAAGTTAGTAGGGTCAGAATGACTACCTGATTTAAATAAAGGTGTTATTTTACTATGTTTCATTAGGTCAGGGAACTCACCACAGTCAATGCATTGGTTGAATATAAAAGCTAGATCTGGTGCGATAAGATCAATTACGGATTTTACAACGGCAACAGAAATGCCCCAGAGGTCCGTGGTTTTTTTTACATTTATCATTTTAAAAGCTTTGACAATGTCATTTGGTTGCACATAATCGAAATTAAACAATGTTTTGAACTCAGGTACATTTTCTTTAAGTAGTGACTCTGCGATTATGTGCGAAGAGTTCAAAGACTTTGTAGTAGAGACTGGAATGTCGGTAAAAAATGTTTCAAATGCTTTGGCCACATCATCATCTTGGTTAATGATTGTGTCGTTAACATTTAGATTGAATACATTGTTATGTGTTTTGACTCTTCCGGTCTCACTATTAATTACTTTCCAAGTTGCTTTGATTTTGTCTTGACTAATTTTGATTTTTGAGCTTATATATTGGGATTTAGCAATACGACAGACTTTTTTGAAAATTTTCGAGTATTTTCTAACTTTTTCTTTGAACTCTTCACTGAAGTTATATTGTTTTTCACTATAAAGATCGTACAATGTTTGCCTGCTTTTATGAATACCCGCTGTTGCCCACTCACTGAATTTAGAACTGCCAGAGACCATAATCGACTTGGACTGTGCCAAGTGTCCTCCAATTGCATTCCTAGACTGGACGCGGCGAAGGCGGCAAATTGCTTCCTTCCACTTTGAGTTGGTCAATTTATATACGCTCATATCGCATAATGCCACCTTATTTAATGTTTTTATGCATTATGTAGCTTGCAAAACATGTTCGATATCTTTTACTTAAGAAATTGTATCATTAATAATCCAATTAATTGACTCGAGTTTAGTTAAACATTTCTTAACTGTAAACTTAATTGTAAAAATGGACCTATTATACCTAAATACATAAAAAAATATGCATCTACCTAAGGGAACAAATGCAAGTAAGGTGCATTGGGGTAATTGCGAAAATGGGTATATTCCGAAAATCCATAAAACCTAGTAACATAATGCGATATTTTCCTGTAAGACTAAAAATAATGAAAATATAGTGACTGCATAAAAAGCCTTTAAAAACTGTAAAACTACCTGTTTCATTGGCAATAAACACCTTTTGTCTCGTACATACTAAGAAAAAATTTAATGAAAAAAGCTTAGTCTAAAACAGTCACTCAAAAGTAGAAAAAACTCGCAGAGAGAAACTCATTTCCGGCTGAGTTTTTCAATACATTTCATTTAAATACGTTTCTGAGTCAAAACGGTAAGTGTTTTAATTCAGAATTTTCTTATCTCGTGTGGGGGAGACATGAAAACGCTCTAGAGATGGCATGGATAAGATATCGTGCGCGTTGTTGCATTAACTTATCCTATTTTCATTCATTGATTTTAAAGCTGGCTCGGTTTGCGGTTCTAACCCCATTTATTAATTTACTATCTAAAGTTGATATTTCACACGTTTCTTTTAACAAAAGAAGATCTAATAATTTACTTTATTTAAAAAAAATCAGTAAAACCGGAATATATAATTCAGAAATCCCCACCGTAGCATGCTACGGCGTAGCAAGTATAATTATCTGAAAAAAAACTGAAATCCTCACTGTTAGCGATTTCATGAATGAAGATTTCTGGAATATACTAAAAAACAGTACAGATGAATGTACTTAAATTTTGTGACAATTTATGTAGGTACTTACTTTTCCTTTTTCTATTGTATTACAATCAATAAGTATATTTTCAGCTTGATGTGCAATAGTATTATTATAAACTAATTAATTATGTAAAATTATTATCAATGATATGTTTATTTTTATTAAAAACTGAGGATTGTGACTCTATACACATAATGTAGAAGTCATTTCTAAGTTTTTTCTACATTTCTTGCTCGTGATTTTTTTAGAATGCACTATTCCACTTCTGTGGTGACTGGGTGCTTCTAATATTAAAAGTTATTATTTCCAGATAATAGTCTGTACGTTGACATAACAAAGAATATACAAAAATACAAAAAAAGTCACACACAAACTCAGAGTAAATCAATTTAACAATTAGCTATTGGGACCACTTAGTATTGTTGCACTATACACTGTTCTATCTAATTAGACTTGTTAACTACTTACCTTAACCAATTTAGTCATTATCTATGTAGATTCTAGTACGTTGGAGTTAATTTAAGTCAATCAGATTGTAATTGTATTCAATTCTATTGTCGATTAAATGGTTATCGGATTAGTTTAGTTGATTAAATAAACCGTTAGTCTGACTTATTTAATGGACTAGAAATTGTCGTGACCTTCATTATTTTATTTATTTATATTACTTTAATTAAAACGGATAACCTATTACATTAATTAAAGAATAATTAATCATAAATTAATTCGCTATTTTATGACCTATTTATTATTTATTTTCTGCCGCCAAGTAGCGATTGTCGTATCGCTGAGTGCAATGGTTTGAAGGTTATGGATGCCGGGGCAATTATAAGCAAGTTTTTTTTATGATAAAAGTAATGGAACAAGCTGATAGCTCACCTGATGTTAAGTGGTAACTTCTGCCTATAACAATGCATTACCTCATAGAGGACGTGCCCTGTAAGGCCTGTAAGATAGACGCAGATGCCTCACAGAGCACGTTCTCAGTGGATGTGCTCAGTGAGAGGTCACTTAACATTAAGTTGACTATTTGCTTTGTCCATGACTTATTTCTCCCCTTAAAAACATGATAATGTCGTCTCTTACATCGGTGGTATGTATACTTTCCCAGTTTTCAGGCTTTAGTGTCACGTAAAGAGCTGTATAAAAACCGCAGTTTTTTTAGTGACTCTCATAGACATTTTGTCAATGACAAAGGTTTTTTAATGGCAAATTGTGAAGTATAAAAGTTCCTACCTCGTAGAATTTCCAATAGTATGGTGCAAAAGAGGTACCCCAGAAAGCTCTATGTACGAGTGATTCACGTGTACACAAGTATGTCAGTGTCAAGTAGTTAATAAGACGGGAAGCGATAGTCCGGCGTGCTACGAATGTTAATCGCGGTCTGCCACATCTAGTTTCACGGACGTGCACATGTAAAGCGATCTTTATCAATGTCACGATGGAAATTTGGTTGGTTCGAGAACAATCGAAGAAAGCACAGACTGGTCACGATTTATACGGTCACTATCACATCTGACAATGTTGTGCTTAATTTTAGACCAAGTGCTTAATTTTTAAAAGTGCTGTTGTATGTGTGTAAGTTTTGCGGTTTTATGCTCACTTTACACAGTTTGCAGCGTTACGTGCGCCGACTGTCTCAGTAAGTGGCTAACTCATAACAGTTTGCTTGCGATGCACGAAAATTGATCTGAGTTTGCAGCTAACTCAAATTTCAGTTCGCCACAAATTTGCGGCTCACTCAGTAAGCCGCTCACAGTTTGCCTACTGTGGACACAGCCTAGTCTCAACTCAGACTGAGCATTGACTCAAGATACTCGTACGACCTTAAGAATATACCTACACTAGCCGTCGCCCCCGGCGTTGCTCGCGTTCTAGATCCTTTAGAGCGTGACTTTTCAAAATTCCTTTCTTAGTCCGCCCCTACACTATATAAGGATACTACCCTCCAAATTTCATACCTCTAGGACTTATAGTTTAGGCTGTGCGTTGATTATCAGTCAGCTTCAAAAGAGTTTTATATATTTAGAAGATAAGTCACTAAAAACCTATAATATCCGCACAATCCACATTTAATTTTGTAACTGTGAAAAGTGCTTGATTTACTTCCACTATTTCTAATTCGTTAAGCTGTTTTGCACTACCACCGATACGACATCTACACGATATTAGGGACCAGAAGCTCATTTAGGCAGAAATTTAGCTTATGTCAAAATTACGTCGAAAACACGTTTTACCATGAGTGAAGCCAGTGTTCGGTCGAGATATGTTCAAGTTCAAGTTCTTTATTGTTTTCATATTGTACATAAAAGTTCTTATGACGTCATCCTAGAGTAAAATCTCTGCCGAAATTAGGTATTAGGCATTATATTAGGCCCTTGCTGACAGTTAATATCACACATTTAGTACCTAGGTACTTGCATAAATTGTCCGCAGACACCGATATTCATTAAGGAGCAACTGAAATATCAGTATCGTGTAGGAGTCTGTATTTTAATAGTTAAAACGTGACCGCATCAAATGCTTTTCAAACAGTCTAGCAAACAAAACGCGTTTGTTAAAATAACCATTTCATTGCAAAACAATTAAATAAAATGCATTGAGATAAAATACACGTTTTTGTTATCGATAAGAATGACCACAGACCAATGATTTATGTTGTAAATACGTACCTTGCCACATAATTAAGTAATTGTGTGTAGGAAATGTACCTACCATAATGATAACTATTTACGTAAATACATACTTGTCGGTAGCATAATCTCATTATTTATATATCTCGTTACTACTTAGAATTATGTTATCATATCACTGAGGAATACTGATTACTTTAATGCACTGACTGTTTTTTTTTTATGGTTGGACTAAAAAGGGTTGATTCAATTTAATGTACAATTTCATGATGAAGCTTTTATTTAGTAACATTATCAAAATTTCTTAAAAGATAATTATCTTGAATTGTTAACCGTCGACTGCCGACTTGCCGACTGTACCTTTCCCTACTGTACCTTTCCCCACTGTTCAACTAGCACTGTATTTTACTGCCGTTTGCCAGTTTATGCAATAACAAAAGACTACTAGCTCCATCTAGTGTTAAGTAGCCAGAAACGAATACGAATTTCACTGCAAAAAAACCGTTACAGAGCAGATGCAAAACCCTCATTTCTTGATTTCCAACACGCATAACTTTTTTAATTTTTTGTTTTGCAGTACCAGGGGTCAACCACCGAGAACGAGCGATATACAGTGTGAACGGGATAAGAACGAATTTAGCGTTATATCTTGCATCATAATCCACTAATTCTCGAATTACATGCCTCCGAGAAGCTATCTGAAACCGGTCCTTATTGATCTCAACCAGCGCCGGAACGGAGCATTTAGGTTCTTACTGCAAGAGACGGGGTTTTACATATTTTATTGACTGTTTTTACTCGCGTTATTGTATAAGATTCTCGATCTAATGAGGCAGACGGATAATGTTCTCTCCTGTCGATTTCTTTTCATTACCTGTACTTAAATATATAAAAAAACATTCCCTGTATCTGTCCCTACCTACTTGTGTTCTGTGAGTCAAGCTAATACTTCTATCCCCATATCGCAAGCTCTGGAACTGCTTTCGCTGCCCAGCATAATGTCAAGTGACGTGAAATGCTCTAATGTCACTATTTAGTCACAGAATACCTATGATTTAGTATGAAAACAGTTCAGAAAACTGCACACCGATTGCGCCCCTGGAGTGATTTGTCCATTCTGTATATGAAATTAAAAATTATGCACGACCAGTGACCATAATTGAGCACTACACGCTATGACGTTTTGAAGCGCAAGTGACAATTTCCCTACAGAATTTTAGACTGCAATTGAATACTTTAAGACTCTTGCTCCGCTTTGCTCATTTCCAGCGTCGGTCGGGCTACGGCGTTAGATATTCAACAGTTTACAAAGCAATCGAATGTTATCAATGTGCTAACAGCTTAAGAAACACTACCCACCTGCCTGGCGACCCTCCATTACCTGCAGGCTGTATTTATTAGCGTATTACTAAATATGGTCGAGTGTACCAGTGTTTTACTAGAATGTACCTAAGTATTACCACATTTTACGCAATGATAAGACAAGTTGCTAATACAACGTAAGTGAAGGTCTTTGTTGAAATAAAAAACTTTGTAACATTATGTAAAAAAATTGGCATACCTTTATAAAAAGGTACAAATAAATTGTCTCTAAAAAGAAGACACGTATTTTTTTTGGTATTCGTTCATTTTTCATTCATTCGTAACTCGTAAGCTAAGCCGGTAAGCAATGCTCGGTATAAAAGAGATTAATAGATATGAAAATCTGTTAAAATGATCACGAGTCGTTACCAAAACATTAAGACGTCCTTTTCTCTCGTAAATTAACTACATAAGAGAAAACGAGAAAGATAGTGGTGCTAGGATATGGCGCAGAGCCAAATCGTTTTATCACAGACTTGACCTAGAGTTGCATTTATAAACATAGAAAACTTGGTATTGTACCGGAATAACGAAATGCAAGAAAATAGCAATGTTTTGCTTGCACGAGTAATGCTCCTGGCGGGCTGAGAATAAAATCTACATAATACAATATAGGTCGAGGAGACCCGCATATTCTATACATACAACGCATAAACGAAGTTTGTCGCAGAAGCCCAGTGCACCTATTTACACATACAAAGGAAAGAGAAAATAAAACCGACCTAACCGACCTTTAATTTAGTAAAACACTTTAAATATTTTTTTCTCTATTAAAAATCTAGAAAATGGTTATTTTTCAGTTGCTACTGAAACTTCAGCCGTAACTTTAAGCTCTCACTTTGGCTCTATACTATCGGAAAGTGTTAGTTTGGTATTTAGATACAAAATTTAAGCACGCAAGCTTTCACTTCTAAATAATAATAGTAAAAGAGAAAATACATGTAGAGGTACCATGTTACCTACGTCGAGAAATAATGTTCGCATGTTTAGGATCAGAATACGAAGTATATTTAGTTGGGTACAAACATCCAGTACACTTCTGTAATGCTAGCGGAAACATTCAATTATCATCGGTAGTCCCCTCGTATTAGACCATTATTAGACACGACAAGACACGCCCTTCACAGATCGCTCGTGACATTTATTGTGGGACATTACATGGAATCAATAAATAATTAGTGCCAATACGGTGCCAAAAGTATGATAGGAAATATCTGGCAAGTTTGTATTTAATTTGACCAAAATTCTGATAGTTATAGAAATAATATCGGTCTGATAGATTAATACTGTTCATTTAGAGATGTTACGCATAAACCTAGAAACTTTTTTTGGATATGTTATATAGAGTAGCATATTTTATATGACCTGAGGTCAACTTATATTGGTGACGTGTTTTCCGAAACAAAATCTTGTGTCATTTTGTTAACAAGGGGGAATGGCTCTTGAAACTGCAACATCCGCTGGCCCCTAGTAAAATGCACTAGGGGCCTAGGGGTTTCTAAAACGCGTCATTGTGATGGTCAATAATATTGTGAAATATCATAGTAGTAAATAATAATTGACCAATCTTCTGTTATTATTTTATTAGTGTTTATGTATGAATTGATAAAAAAATGAAGTAATTTGACTAAAATATAAAAATATAAAAAGTATTAAATAAAGTTTACGAATATAAAATCAACCAAATAACATGCTCTTCATTTTTCACAGCCATAATTTTTCAACTCATTGATTCTCGGCCGACTAAGAAAGTAATTCAAGAACCAAATATATTCTATGGCTCATAAAAATATTCGGTAACGATTACAAGACAGGTACAAATGTGTGGTATTCGGATTGCTTGGCATTTGGCATGCGATGCTACAGGTGTCGTCGCCCTGTCGTCGTCATGATAACTTGCAGTGACGTCGTCGATTCATATTAGGACTATTGATTACTACAATAGTTAGCTACTACAACTCTATTTTCAAGAAATTATTTTTCACAATATGTTTCACGCTTGTTTGTGAGTGAGATATCATACCAAAATGTTTATGTTTAGGGTGATTTTAACCGCTGAGGCGTATCGCTAACAACGTCTGTCGTCGTAGCTCGGTGCACACTATCGACCCTACATTACCGCCTATAAACTTCCGCGTGAAGTAATATGGTTACTCTATGCATATTGATTGACATGGTCAAAATCATAACTACTTCTACTTCTAGGTAGTATGACTGCAACTATTGCCATTTGCTTCCGCAAGACCTGGACCAAGAATAGTGGTGTAAACAGTTGGCATGCCGGATAAAAAGTTATCTCTTACATCGTATAGATTCTAAGCAAAAAGTTACTGAGGATTGCTGGAAATTATCTGTTGTAATAAAATAACTATCAATAAAACTATAGTAAAAGTAAAACCATCAAAACATTCAACAGAAAATAATGTATTTACATAAGCATTGTTCACACGCGCTCGCAACTCCAGCGCGTCCTCGGAAGCGGAACCTTTGCTCACGCGACGTTATGTATTTCAGACTGTATACCCACCATACACAATGTTAGAGCCAAACGAGGCGTTATAACAATACACTTATACAAACCAATTTAGTATATCAAATGTACCCGTACCAGTGAAAGCTGCGTAAGCTCGGGATTATTTGATTATTTGTAGGGTTGGTCGCCGCGACTACAGTCGCCCAGTGCGTTTTTTCTAACTCATTTACAAAGAAAGTGAAAACAATGCGAGGAGTACACTTAGCATTGTTTTGTTTATTTCTATTTGATTTATAAAACAATTGAACGGATTTATGTTGTTAATTGAATAACATCAATGGACGATTTATTATTTAAATCAATGTTCTTGACTAAAATAATAGGATTAGTTGTCATGGTTATAATTCTATCAATTATTTTGTAATCATTAGTGAATAAACATTCTGTAAATAATTACTTACTATTAAATACAGAAGGCTTTTATATTTACCAATTTGGCTAAGTTTATACTAATAGAATTAAGTAAGATTTTACAATTATTATTTTATTGATGAAACGGTATGTTATGTAGGTTTCATCTATCGATTTGTTGTGACCGCATATTTTCAAATTAAATCGGAATATTAAAATTATTTAAAAAAAAATATTAAATTTTAGTCAGTACACTACGGATGCGTTGTATAAAAAGCCGTAGAGTAATTTCCAAGATCATCGGACAGGGATTTTTATTTTTGTAAAATCATCTTGTTTTTGCAAGTGATTCAAAACCCATCAATATAAATAGCTCTATTACCGTACATGGTGGTGCCATCATACGGTAGAATGCCACAGAAGCCGTTAACCGTCAATGCACCATAGAAAGCCATGTATTTTCGTAGAGCACTCATTCGTGTAATTGTCAACTTTCCGTTCGCAGGAGTATACAATTACAATCAAAACTAGAAGTGGAAAATACTAATTTGCGTTCGTCTACCCTAAATTTTATCAAAGACAAGGTACCTACTTATTATAATTACACGCTTTATATTAGCTTCACTTGTATGTTTGTTCGTAACCGACTCCTTTGGGCGCGATTTTGACCCACTTTAAACAGCCAGATTTCATTCAAACTTTGTAAATTTATCGAGGACCGATGACAATACACTAATTTGATAAGATTATTCCATTATTCGATTTGCTAAATAAGATTTTTGACAATTTATATAATTTTCAACACGCTTTTTCTACATGCTTTTTCAACACGCTTTTTTCAACACGCTTTATTTCAATACGCTTTGTTTGCAGTTGTAATGAATGGTGATTTAATTACCTATTAATGTTGTTCTAATAAAAGTAATAGTTTTAAAAAACTACAAAAATACGCTTTTGTAAATATAAACCAAACTAAAATAAATAGGTAAACTAAATTAAAAAGTAGAAAATAAATAATAGTTAAAAAAACTAAAAAACACGCTTTATACCCAAACTAAAAGATAGAAAATAAATTTTAATACATTTGAATAAGAAAAAAAAAAATTATTTAATAAAAAGCGTGGGGTGCATTGTGTTAATAGTTATAAATATTTTATTGACAAATATGAGTAGAAGGATTATCATTTCGATAATATCTTAAAAAGCACCCTACGCTTTTTATTAAATAAAATAAAAAAAAATTCTTATTCAAATTTATTAAAATTTATTTTCTATTTTTTAGTTTGGCTTTCTCTATAAAGCGTGTTTTTTAGTTTTTTTAATAATTATTTATTTTACATACCTTGATGTAAACAATTAAAAGTTTACAAACTTTGTTTTGTTTGGGACTAGAACGCGTGTGAATTGTCCATGAATATTTATCTATTTATTTGAATATAACTATGAAAATCAATCGCATGGTGCAGCAAAAGTACCAATATACAAAAAAAGTCGTGCTGCGTCGTGAGACCCATGTCATGTGTATGTAGACTTCATTGTTCACGACCTGACTTTTACCGTCATGATTTTAAAGTATAGCGCAGGTTGGACCTACTTATGTATGTAGTTCTATTTCTAGGTACATAGCTCTTGTAAAAATAGTATCGGTAATTTAAGTCGAAATGACCTTACGTAGTCATAACCAAAAAGAGTTTTATTTCAATCACAAGGATTCTTTAAAGGGTCCTAGGTCCTAAGGGAAAATTATGAATCTAAATCTTATCTTATCTTCAAAATGAACTTACCCGCAGCAAAAATAAATAGCGGCTCCCAAGTTTCTGAAAAAGAAAAAAACATTATTAGAGATTGTTAAATAATAAAAAGGTAGTAGAGGAAAAAGGGCTTTTGAAGAAACTTTACCGTAGAATGCGTCATACATAAATCAGTATACACAAAAATGGTGTCATTATTTTATTATATTTGCCAAAGTAAATGTTTTTAGTAAGCTTTGTCATAAAACTACGTACCTACAACATTTAACGACACACCAACCCTAACGAACCGATACACTCCCATCAAATTAAAGGCGAAATATCGAGCCTTTCGCCAATAAATATTAATAACCAACACTAAAATGTCAATAAGTGCCGAGCCACCAACCAGCCATTAGAGCGCTTTGAGGCCGATGTCCATCAAAGTGGATGGGGAGGTGCTGCAGAATTTAAGCTTTCATTTAAAAAGAACAAAATAAGTTTATTAACGACACTTAACTTAATCATTTACACAATAGTTTATAATGTTTTATGTCAGTTTTTTATGAACGGTCATTGCGGTGTGGTATGTTAAAAAGTTGTCTTCTCATTGCTCTTCTTTTTTTCAGTTCCTAGCGTACCTATACTCGATTTGGTGAATATGCTTCTTTACTCAGGCTTGGTCATTAGAGGCAAAAACGTTTCAAATCAAACATAAACTTGTACAGACAGCCGAAACTTTTAGCTAATTACTGCGTATTCCTTTGAGATACTTAATTACGAAAGTAAAAAAGACAAAAATATCATTAAACAGTGTGGTGAAGTATTTAAATAGTTTAATTGACTCAGCAGTTATTTACGTCAATAAAATGTTTATATTTTCGATTTGATGTACTATTTTATAGCAGTTTTACATTTTCAGTCACAGCGGTTTTGTAACCAAAGTTCATAGGCGTTTTGGCAACAAGTTTACATTTCAAAATAATCAAGACAAAGCGATATAAGGTTGTGTAAAAGTTGTTGAAGAAAGAAGAGGAATTCATGCAACTTTTAGTAGTTGATACTCTCGGGTTCCTTTCAAGTTCTATTCTGTTTGGCCTCGTATTTATCAAAATTAACCGCCTGTATAATTATGAGTGTTATGAGCACTCACTAAACTGATTAAAATTACAATTATGCATATCTTTATAATAAGGGAACATTGACCTCAATGCATAATAATGAAACTATACAAACATTTTATTTTTTATACTCGTATCGACCTTAACAATGAAATAAGAAAGGTCAATTTATTGTTGTATAGAACTCAGTCACATAAAAGAGCACAATAGGTACTAAAATTTAATCATACACAAAAAATATGTGTCATTTGGTACTCTACGTTATGTCAAAGGTACCGGTCCGACAGCCAAGGTCGAAGACAGGTTCCTCAAGACGAGATTGCACAACCCGCATAATGAACCATCATACTGGTTTTAGTGCAATGAGCGCATTCATATACCTAATACCGTCAGTCTTGTCTACTGACTATGGACAATTTGCAAACCAGAAACTGGTTTGCTGTGTCTTCCGCATCTGTTTTTTGAATAATGCATAATCATAAGATTTGCACGCTTATTTCCACTAATGATGATCAACCAAGAAATAGTACCGACACAGTTCGTACCCGGATTGGGTACGAACTTATTGACTCTTCTGATTCAAAAATCTATGCATTATGGAAAATCTATTGTTGAGTAAGAATATGAGTCTCGGTCAAAAGATCAAGCGAGAAGCATACGAGTCTAGACTTTAGACTCTAGAGACAATCGTATGAATCCAAAAACCTGTTTTCTGGGTGAATGTAGCCTTGCAGGTTTTTATGGGCATATGAATGAGAACAGGATACCCATTACATTTTGGATTTTCATCATTAGAATTCCGAGGATGTCGCAGTCGGGTCAATCAGTTGCAAATGTACCTAGACGTGGCCATTTGGTTTGTTGAACTTTCGCAAGTAACCTTGTTTTTCATCCTATTCTAAATCGCTTTTAAATGCCATTACTTACTTAAGTGACAAACTTCTAAAACAAACCTATCAAAGTCTAGAGCTTATTCATTTTATAAAATACCTCTCCATTGCAACCTTTATCTAAATATTTTGGTCTCTAGGAACGCGAATCTCAATCTGACCTTCTGATAATTTTCGACCTCAATGCAACCGCCTTACATAAACATGATAACATTCACACGACCACTGGTCAGATGATATTTTACATGAATCTATGAGAAATGCTAAGGTAACAAAAAATTACCAAAGAAAATGAACACCTTTTTTGTACCAAAAAAACTGCCTTTAGTTATCGACCTTGTAGTAAACACAGAAAAAATTACCTGTACAACAACACTAAAAAAAACTGAAAGTACTTCATCACAACACTTTTCACTAAACTACATCGCAGAATCCTAGACTTTTTGAATTCTAATAATCACTAGTGTAAAACGATCCACCAGGCCGCGAGAGTAGAGTGTTTTGAGCAAATAACTTCTCGTAGTAGAGAAAGATCGTGCGCCCACGCATACCGCGTGGCTATAACGGGTGCCCGTGTCGCCGGCCCTGGGGCAAGGCCGGCTGGAATAGTCACAAAAGTAAAATTATTAATTCTGCAACTATCACTAAATTGCAAACTGATTATTTATCGGGTGTAAAGTGACGGGGTCTGTTCATAAATTAACCATAACAGTCAGATAAATATTGGATTGATTTGATTAGACACTGAAATGGAAAATAGATAAAACTCGCATATTGAATTGCAAAATCTTGCACTTTGCCATACAAACATGACAGAGGATATTTACGTAGGTACTCACGTAGTTTATCTAACGAACGAAGTACCCATTACCTAATAAAAATTGAAGTAGGTATGTAGGTATGTAGGTACAGCGTGGATTGCTATAAATTTAAACATAACAGAAGATGCATAGAATTTATAACTATTTAGATTACTTACATCACGCAATAAAGGAAAATTTAAAGTACAAACAGATAAATCACATAGGTGACTAACATAATTTCTTAGCTACTTATGTGTCGAACCGTTAAAAATATGAGACTCCACAAATCACTGTCGGTATATTTTACAATTCAATGAAGGCAGAAGACAAACTGAATAACTATGTAGAAGAGAATTAATGAATGAATTGTCATATTTTTGTGATACATTGATTTATGTAGGTAGGTTCTACACAAGATGCGTAGAGGAACAGTCGTAGTAGTACTTCTTATAAAAGAGGTCGCCCGTGGAAGTACTATTATATATTTATGCCACCAAGCAGTGATGCGCGCATTGCTATGTTCCGGTGTGAAAAGTATGGGTGCCGGTACAAGCGCAATGTTTCCAAGTGATAGGTATCACAGGGCAAGTCCTCTGTGGACGTGCTCAGTGAAGCAATACAACGTCATGCGCAGTCATTTAGTTCTTAAAAAAAAATACGTATGACCAGATTGACCAGGATGAGACCGCAGTTGAAAGCAGAAAGTCCAAGCTAAGGGCAAACACAGCCAAAAAACAATGGTGCTTTTGTTACTTACTTTTAGACTGGGGCTCGACCCTTAAAAGAAACTTGTAGTATCTTTGCAATATATATAAATCAAAATATCATTCAAAGATCAATATTTGTATCAAAAACACAGAAGGTTTCTAGCACGTTTTACTAAAAATGTCTGCGCTGCGAGATTTTATCGCCTACTTAATATAGGATTTTGCAAGAAGATCATAAAAATGTTATCGTGAACTATTTCTGATAAGATTTGTTTAGCGTTACTTGCCTACAACGCATAATATTATTAATAGAATACCTACTACACTTTTTGAGGTTTGTTTGAAGGTCTTTTATTACAAGGTACGTATTCTTATTAGGTATGTGAAAAAGTCAAGTGTATCTATTTATACTAATACACTCGAGAGCAATGATTCCGGGTCACTTAAAGAATGTTAAAAATCTCGGAAACTAAAAATGATAGGTTAATGCAATAAATTGTATTTAATAGACAATGTAATACTCCTTAAATGAAAGTAAAAAAATATGAGTCACCATACATTTTATTAACACAAAATTACATAAAGAAAAAAACTGCTGATCTCTCCTTAAAACAAAAATAGGAAACATGAAATTTTTGAACTTTATTACGATTTGACTTGAATTTTAATACTTCGTATTGCCTCCTCGTGCTTCCATTACTGCGTTTACGCGGTTTGGCATGCTGTACACCAAGTTCCTTATACGATTTTGGGGAATATTCTCCCATTCCTCTGTGAGAGCAATTTTGAGCTCACGAAGCGTGATTGGGGGAGGGTTTCGTTGTTTTACGCATCTGCCTAGCTCGTCCCAAGCATGCTCGATCGGGTTGATATCCGGGCTGCGCGCTGGCCACTCCATACGAGTAATGTTCATCTCTTGAAGGTAGTCATTCACAATCCTACCTGTATGAGGTCGGGCATTGTCATGCATAAATATAGCATCCTCACCTAAATTGACCATAAATGGACCAACATGATCATTGAGGATTTCTTCCACATATCTTACGCTAGTTAAAGAGCCGTTTTCTATGATCACCAGCTCTGTGCGACTTTCAGAAGAAATTCCGGCCCACACAAGTACAGACCCACCACCGTAGGCTACTTTTTCTTCGATGCATGCTTGCTTGAATCTTTCCCCTGGTCTTCGATACACTCTGTGTCTTCCATCGTGCTTGTAGAGCATAAATTTTGATTCGTCGGAGAACATAACTTTTGACCAATCTTCAATACTCCAATTTACGTGGCTCTGGGCATATCTTAGTCTTGAAATACGATGCCCACGCTCCAGTTTAGGGCCGTTTGCAGGTCTAAGGGGTTTTAAGTTAGATTCAGCAAGCCGACGTCTTACTGTCCATGCACTTGGGTTACTTCCTCCGAGGCGTCGAAACTGATTTGTGAGTTCAGTTCCTGTGAGAAAGCGATTTCGAAGCATGGTGTTCACCAAGTATCGGTCTTCTCGTGCTGTGGTACACCTGGTTCTGCCCGTTCCTGGTCTGCGTAGGTTAGAACCAGTTTCTTCGTAACGTCGGAGAACTCTTTGTACTGTTGACAGCGACACACCGACAGTCCTGGCTGTATCGCGCTGACTCCGGCCGGTTTCCAGCATTGTAAGTATTCTGGTGCATTCTTCAGGCGTAAGCGACATAATTTCAGCTTGAATAATGAATATAGAGCACTATCAACATGGTTTATATACCCACATAAATGACAGATTACAAACAAAAGCAAAACCAAATGCTGTAATTTCGTAGTTCCATCTTCGAAAGTGGCCCTTTTTCAAATTTGATTTTTTTAAGATATAACTTTACAATAACTAAGAAGTTTTAATACCTTCATTTAAGGAGTATTACATTGTCTATTAAATACAATTTATTGCATTAACCTATCATTTTTAGTTTCCGAGATTTTTAACATTCTTTAAGTGACCCGGAATCATTGCTCTCGCGTGTATTATAAAGAGGAAAGATTTGATTCTTTGTTTGTATTGAATAGGCTCCGAAACTACTGGACCGATTTGAATAATTCTTTCACCGCTGGGAAGCTACACTATCCCCGGGTGACATAGGCTATATATTATACTTTCAAAAAAATTTGGTATCCTTACTAAAACTCCAATAATGTAAGCCAAGGTGTAAAAAATTACCAAAAAAACCCGTGCGAACTCGGTACGGTCCGCTAGTAGTAGATAAATACCTCGTACATACCTTGAGTGGCTTGGTGAACGTAACTCATAATACTTTTTGTATTACAGAATAATGAACAAACTAGTTACAAGCTACTTTAGCTTGAGTCAAAAAAGATATCATCATCATAATAAGCAGCATGTAGAACTACACTGCTGGACCTGGGACATGATTTAAATGAAGTAAGCATAAATTAATAACATTAATAATAGGAGCTAAAACAAGACTTAGGTATTTTTAGTACTTATCTAATAAAATCAAAAAATCCTTCTAAAATTATAAACGCGAATATTTGTAAGGATGGATGGATGGATGGATGTTTGTTACTCTTAAACGTAAAAACTCACGAAGAACACATAGGCTACTTATTATCCCAGAAAATCAACGGAATCCAACGGGACGCGAACTAATATTATAAACGCAAAAGTTTGTGAGTATGTTTGTTACTCTTTCAAGCAAAAACTACTGATCCGATTTGGATAAACTTGGAATATATATTGTCCGTGACCTGGATTAACACATAGGCTACTTTTTATCCCGGAAAATCAACGGGATCCAACGGGACGTGAACAAAGTCGCGGGCGGAAGCTAGTAAAAATATATATGACACTTCCTTAAGGTTGACCTATAGTAGAGTCAGACTTTACCTTTTCATTGAGTCATAGATTACACTACAGTAAACAATGTTACGTAAGATTTCACTTGCATTATTGGGACGAGTCGCGAAAGTTGGTGAGCCGGTTATACAGGTACTAGGGTTGTCAGAGACGAGTCCATAAGACTTACTGTATAGAACATCGATAGGTTAGTTTGTGAACCATTAAGGCCAACCTTGTGTTGATTTTAAAGTCGTATCACTGGTAGAACTTTGTAGAACGATATCTTTGGAAAATACCACTTTTTTGTGAACAATGTAGAAAATAAGAACTATTTTAAAACTTAGGAGTAATGAGAGAATTCTACAAACTGGTGGGGTATTAGTCATGGAACCTAATGTATAAGTGTTTCACGCGAGTTCATGTGTATTTTTACAAAAGATAATAATGCGTATACGTGGTAACCCTACTCCGCTACGCACCTATTTATTACCTTCTGTTCTGTAATCTTGACTAGCCACTATGTCATCGGAGCAAGACGAGCCAACCGCGATAATTTCCATTAGCCATGACGACGCTGAGAAAATCTATTCTTTGAACACTAAGATTTACATAAAAAATTAAATAGAGAAGAGAAAACATAACAAATAAGGAAATAGAACTATATATAAAATAAGACGTTACTCCCTGCGAAGTTTATAGGAGCACCATCAGGTGAGATTGAAGTCAAAAGATGGTCTGATCCATATAAAAAAAAAACAAGCACGGGGGTTTGATTGGTTTGACAAGCAGACTGAATCTTCATCAAAAACGCTATAGTGGTGTGGTTTACTTTACATAGAAGATCATTGGTTTTACCCATAGTCGCGTGACTTATCGTTTAAGCACAGAAATATTTATAAGTACTTATTTAGTGTGTGTCTTTCGTACGTTTTGATTAATTAGATTAGAGAGGAGTAAAATGTAGTTTAGTAAAAATATAATTGGGATTTTGTTGGAATGATATTAAAGTCACAAAACGGCAGAATTTACTACTCACTTTCCATCACCATCTACTTCAGTTCACATTTCAACGTTGATTTAAAAATGGTTGCTCAATGAGAGATAAACAAATGGAACATTCAATTTTCTATTTTATATTGTTTGTTTGTGGAATTTACCCGGTAAATACCCAAAGTGATTGCTTAACAGTTAAATTTAATTTGGGTAAATTCCCTCATCTCTATGCATGATTGACTTTGAAGAAATGTCTCTGTCCCTCAAGGCACGGTAGGCAAGTACAATTGCTATACGTGCTTTGTCTATCATATAATTTTTGTGTACTTGGTACACCTACCCACCTAGGAAACTCCTACCTGATAAAATGTATAGGTACAGGTTACTGAGTAAAGATAGCTCTTTTTAATTAGAAAGTACTTACGACAGTGTGATGGAATTGTACTTATATTACGTAACATTTACTCACTCTTTGAACTTTTCTTTAACCTCAATTGTAAATGTCAGGTGAGTATAGGTATTAGCAATGCTCGTGTACTTATCATTCGATTGCAACTTTGCAGTAAATACCCAAGTTAGTTTTATTTTGTTTTATTCTGTACACTCGAGACAAATAATTCCAAGTCATCTATAAAAACTAGAGTATCTTGGAAAAACAAATGCTATAGCTTAATGAAATTATGCAAGCTAATCTAATTATGCAATTAAACACTTACTTTTATTTCATTACGTCGTTTGTCTAATTAAGTAGTACATACTTATTTAAACTGTCTATCAAACACAATTTATTTCACTTGGCTAGCATTCATGGTTTGCATGATATTTAAGTTTTTATAAATGACCTGGAATTCTTGACTGAACCTATTATTATTCATTTTATTTTATTTAGATTATTTATTCAGACAACTTGGTCCAGTTTGGTTAGTAACATAAAAACACTTATTAAGGTAGTAATTTTTAACTAATAGCGATGTTGTCTTCTGGATGAGGTTCCAAACCAAAAGACAGTTATGTTTTTGAGCAATAAGTTACAATTTTGCTTTACACATAATATTATTTTATTACTATCAACTTCAAAAAAGTTCTCAACAACAAAGCAAGGTGATTGACACAAAGGTAATGGATCTTAAAAATTATTTGCAACACTCAATAATTAATTACGTAAGTATTGCTTTCATGATAAAAATAATTTCAGATTGGTCAATGCTCAATGACTCTAGATAAAAGGCAAGTGCTTTCGAAAGTGCCCATTGCAACGACCTCTGTGAAAATTCCATGAAGTAGAACGCAGAAATGACAAGGTTTGGTACCCATCATACCTAAAATGGCAAAAGTTTACTCTTAGTTCAATCCTATTATTATTATTACCCAAAATTTCAGCCTTGGAAACTGATTATAACAAGGTGGGTATTCGCACCTGGCGGTGGTGTGGGTGTAAAATGATAATACAGACTAAGTATTACAGACGTAGTCCTATAGTCCTATCGATGAAACGTAAATGATTATCTCACGAAGTCATGATTTGGTTAAATTGATCGTTTATTGCGAAATCAGTTTACGACGATGTAAGGTACGTAAATCTTAGAAAAACATTCTGCAACAACAAAATTGGTACTAAAAACGTAAAAAATTATGATTAGTGCTATTTCCTGTCAAACAAGTGTAGTGTCACCAGAAATGTACTTTTACCCGTAGCACTACCAGTAGTGTCACGGGAAAGTAAAACTTCCCTTCACTCTACTAGTAGTGCCAAGCGGTAATGCCTATGAAAATAAAGGCTAAAATCGATAGAAAACATTATAAATAAAATCGTGTGTGTAAAAGTGGGAGTAATCATTTTATACAATTAAAGGTAGGTAAGTATAATATACATTATATATTTTGATATAATTTGCGTTATCTCTGTGAAGTAATCAATCAACCACAAAACAAATGTGACCTAATAATAGCACTGAGTAGCCGTCGAGTTAAAATCTCATTAGCACGATGCGATGCTATGGTTTCGTTTGAAAAGTCTCGCTTTCAGTTCCGGTCGGCCATGAATTGGTTTGTTTAGTTATTTGATTTCGCAATCAGGTTTAGGGCGTCATGCTCTAAAACCAAGGGCCTGGGCTAACAACATATTTATGAATTTGTCAACATTGTTATTTATTTCTTCATTACGAATGTAATTTATAGAAAAAATGCTAACTGGCTTCACAAATTTCATTAGTATTACTCGTATTTAGATCTACGTATAAAATTGAGTTATTTTATAAAACCTTGACTCTATTTCTGTTTTACATTGACGTGTGTCGAGTGACGAGTTGGTTTTGTTTGCTCGTATTGCGACTGGGCTGTTGATGTTTTCAATAATCTAAAATCGAATTCACCTAAAAAGTGGTAAAAGTAATGTTCCAATTTTGACTCGAGAAGACGTTTTTTCAGTCCTCCTACATAATATTTTTTTGTGCTCTTTCACTTGAAATTTTTCTCACTACAGAAATCTGAATTAGGGGTAGAGAAACTGCAGATTGAAAAGGAAGTTAAACACGCAGTATAAATTCCTTGCACGCCTGTACAATTGTACAGTGACAATGAGAGCCATATGAGAACCTCGTCCGATGGACTAGCTAAGGATTAATCACTGACATTATGCAGGTCAGTGCCTGCGCACGCGCGCGCATATTCAGTGTACTTAACTACCGTGAATTGCGCACGCGCAGGGCTCTATTCACTTGCAAATCACTCATTGTGACAGCCAGACTAATTTTCCCTTTAACCCTAAACACCTAATCTTCGTCGTATCGACGAGTACGCAACAGAAATATTGCTATATTTTCAACTCAGTGTTTGCCGAGCTTTCTCGGAAAGCGACGGGGTCCGGCGCGTAAGTACTTTATTTTTCGAAATATTACAAAAATAATGGTTAGGTTTTGTATGTAATTTTTTTTTAATGTTTTATGTATAGGTTTTTTATATTTAATAGTTTTTATATTTTTTATTGAATGGTAAGACTGTTATAATTTATGTATGCCAAAGAAGAAAAGGCTATTTTGTGTTGGTAATTTTAATTATAATTTTTCTAAATGATTATCATTTGATCTCAAAAAACTAGTGGCGTGTAAGATAAGGTATAAAATAAATATATTTGTAGCAAAACATAAATTGATTGTTTTATTTACTAAAATAATAATTGAAGTATATACGAAATAAAATAAAAGAAACATTTATTATTAAATAAAATTATAAGCACTAAAACTTGCTCGTCGAATCGACGCTGCATAGTTAGGTTTAAAGGAGTATGTGCGAAGGTTAGGTGTCTATGGTTAAGTGGACTCGAAACGGTGAATTACGAGTCTGTATGGTATAGTGTACCTATCTACCTAATTAATATTTGTTTTTTATGCTTGTCTTGCGCATAACGCCCCATAAATGCTTTTAACATTCACCGAACCCGCTACATTCACCCCCTTTAACAATGAAGGTAAAGCGCCTACCGATAAAAACAAAATTGAAAGATATTGAAAGGGAAAGCCCACGTTCAACAAATAAAATTCAGCTGAATGTTTTTCCTACTTTACATTAAAAATCGATCGAAGTTGGGTAAATGTCTAGACTGAAAATGCGAAAAATGTGCACTTTAATCAGGGAACTGACAAATAGTCTCCAACGATGACCTCAGTGGCTATTTGTCCCTCTACTAAGGGGTCATTCCGAGACAATCGATTCATCGAGACACCGCAAATGCTGTCGTTTATCACGAAATTGACTTGATTATGTCAATCTAGCTCACGGAACACCCAAATGTATACGTCACCCTTTTCCATAAATCTACCTAAATGAGGTTACATAAGAAGTTAAGAGTTTTTCGCAAATAGCGGTGTTGAATATAGCAGAGAATTAAATAAATAAAAATATTCACGAACATTCAACACAACGCCTTTTAGTCCCAAACTAAGCAAAGCTTGTACTATGAGAACTAGATGGCTGATAGAATACATAAATAAATTTTTTTTGTAAATACATACTTATAATATATAGAACACCCAGACACAGAACAAACATCTATGTTTACAACACACAAATGTTTGTTCTCGGTGGGGATGGAACCCACGACCCACAGCACGGAAGGCAGAGCTACTACCAATCTATCTAGTTATAATTAGTCAATAGTATTATGCGATAAGCTGCCACAGTCTTAAAATAGTCTTTAATTCTTGCAAAACACCATTTTTTCAGATTTAGTAGCAAGATGCCTACTATAGAGCTTTGCCGACTTTTACAAATTTTTATACAATAGGTTTTCACACCATCCTTTAAAAAGTTTACTTAAAGCACTAACGAAGTCTATTCATGCTATGCCACCTGCATAAAGAGGTGACACATAACATAACGTAGATGGTATATTACCTTGACTCATGGATAATTTTAACGAGCCTAGAAAGCCCTTAAACATCTTCATATTATGTCCTCCATCCGGTTAAAGGCAGAACTTACAAAACGCTATAATACAATTTAGGAGATAAAACCACAGAGTGCTCCAACAATAAAAATTAAATAAGGTGTTTTAAAAGTCAAGTAAAATAAGTGATATTTACCATCGATATTACGCATTCTAAAAGCCTACTAACTTATATTTCATCCCATGGAAAGGTAGAGGCGTCAGCGACAATATTACAAAAAGAAAATTGGTTTAAATTTATTTTTTATTTAGGTCATGTAAATGTTGACGTGGAGGAAAATGTGATTCTTGTGGTCCAAGCTTTTCTTGACTATGTAAATGCATTTCAAAATAGTTACTATAAAATCCTTGATGTAAAACCGCCTAAAGTGCTTGCTAAATAAAGTACAAAATAAAGCTTGTTGCTGACAAAAAGATTTTATTTCACCATCTTTATCGTGTTGCGCTTGCGACATAAATAATGGTGAGAATTTTTAATGTTCATTGAAAGAAACATTGTATGCATCTTATACAATCTACAAGTATACAACATACCTACTCAAACCATTAGTTTACTGGGAGAAAAACAAAGTGAATGCATTTGGAAAATATAATTTTAAAGTTATATTTTCTAAGCACAAAATCACACGTCTAAAAACGTAGGTAGGTAAGTGTAAGCAGAGTTATATCGTGATTTTATTCAAGGACGTCTGGAAGAGATCGCTCTTTAAGTACCTATCGCTTAAAGAGCGATACTTGTACATTTATGATTATTAATTTCTTTTGGGACTTTTTCTTGTTCATTACGTATCGATGTAGGTACAATAAAGTGTTTTCATTCATTCAATCATGTGACTTATGGCTGCTTATATAACTTGAAGCAAGCATAGAAAGGCTCGTTACAAAAAAAAAATCTGACATGAGAGAATGATAACAAAGATTCCATTACTAGAGGTAGGTAAGTTAATCGGTGATTGTGATCATGACAGTGCCAGTAGTGCCTATTATGTTCAACCTTGGCCGTCATCTGGCTCTATTGTTTACTAGTTTATAACCGGAAAACTTATTTAATTGTGAGGTTTTGTAGTTTATAAAACCGGTGGTCTGGCAGCAACCCTGCCTTTAAGATCCTGAGGTCGTGAGCTCAAACACGGTCGTGCACATTACTATTTTACCAATAAGTAAATTCTTGATTATTATGTTTAGGCGCGCAATACCAGTGCTCCAAAACGGTGAAGGAAAACATCGTAAGAAAACCCGTGGCTTAGTCTTAGTTAGCTTTACTTAGTCCAAGAATTATTTATTTATTTAATTTTCCATTTTGGGGTACGCTAGTCTTTTCAAAGCTGTAAATAAACGAATTGTAGGTAATAGTAGAGTCGTAATAAATTGCATTCGTTAATTAGCTCTTTCCAGATTAGCCTATTTGTAATGCCCGGACTAATTAGTTTTATGATTGTACGTAGATGCATGAAGTTAAGAAGTCGCGGAAGTTACGCATGTTCTGTGGGGCATAGAAGAATATCATTAGGTTTTATTGAAATATCATAAAAACAAAATGGCTGACAAAGTAACTTGGCATCCCAACAAAACCCCAATAATATTTTTACTACATTTTATAATGTTTTATTAGGTCTGATCAGAATTTCTAAACCAGTTGCATATTACTAACGAGATACCTACTTCGTTCTTTCCCTGAGAATCTTTGTTTTTATAGATTTTTATTGATTTTCATAGATTAATCGATCCTCCTAGATAGCCTATGGATAAAACGGAAAGTATGATCTTCCAATAATTTTTCGCACTCATTATTAATTCATTTCAGTCAAATCAGAATCAGTATTACAAGTGACTCACTTTACCATACCACCGCGCCGCGCCGTCGACATTTTCCTGTTATAAAGCGGATATGCGGGCATTCTCATTTTCTATTTGACTATTTGAAGCTAACTAGATACCAAGTGTTTTATAGTTACTCGTTAGATTGAGTAGGTAACAGAAATGAATATACTTGTTGATTAATTAAGTATTAGTTTAAATGTAAAATTGCGAGCGAAATTAGTGTCATCATCATCATCATCATCATCATCAACCTATATCAGTCCACTGCTGGACGTAGGTCTATCCCAAGACGCGCCACTGAGCCCGGTCTTCGGCTCTTCTCATCCATTGTTTGCCAGCTACATGTCTCAGATCGTCGCCCCATCTTGCCGGAGGGCGTCCTACACTACGCTTGCCTAAACGCGGTCTAATTAGTGTAAACTTGCCTAACTTGCCTAATTCAAACGTTTTTTTGCGGTAACTAAAATTGAAGGAAGAAAAATTACTACCCACAATCGGAATTAGATGACGATTTGCTCGCATCTGGCGTAATACCGATAGCAAAAATTAATATAAGCATGTTACATAATAAGTTTACAAATGAAATGGATGCGATAATCATAACATGATGCTTCATTAATGACGAAAAGGAACGGATTCTGTTTCCAACGATGGATATTAAATAACAGCACATTTTATAATACAAATCTTTTATTTTAATACCTATTTATATACTAAAAACTTACCTTAGAAAAAGGAATTAGGTACGTAACTCATTTTATATAAAGTGTGACGTCCTGTCAGTATGCACAATACCTTACGTACCTTACCTACAGCACGATAAACTTCTAGAAGTCTAGATACAGAGTATATATACCCTTAATAGTTTATGAATATCAGCTGGAATTGTATTTACAATTAGAAATAAAAAAATTGGTACTTAGCATTGCAAAATGAAAATAAGTATAGGAAACAAGAATATTTCCTAAAAGAGCCGATGGGCCTATAAGCACACAGTGAGTGGCTTAATTAGTATTGCATTTGACCAGTTGACCGTAACAGAGTTCGTGCCTATTTTGTTCAAATTGTTCTAACGTAATTCACTTTAGTTTTTTTGTCATTTTTACACTATCTATTGTATAACTTTTGACTAGCGTGGTCTATTGCGGATTGTATAACAAAAAGGCAAGGTACCTTTGAATGGCCTGATTTGGTTGATATTACTAGAGACTTGCTCCGGAATCTATTATTTGAATTAGTGCTGCTCATGCCCAGGTTAGGAAACTGAGACTTCAGTCAACAGACTGATAACTTTGTAGCAATTATTTTTGTAATAGGTACTTCTCATACTCTCAGTCGGAATGAACTTATTGCAACTCACAGAAATGCTCCGATTTACCTACTCAATTTTTTCACTCATCATTGAATAGCATAAATACTTCTCTGACACATTTTCGTTGCATATTTTATACACCATCACCATCATCATTGCCCACTGCTGGGTGTAAGGCTCTCTTTTTGTGCTATCCACTACTGTGGATACTGAGCTAATCTATTCCATTTATGGCTCGCGACATTGACGATAGCGATGCTAGGTTACATTTTTATACTCCTGTTGCTGTAGAAATTTGAAGACTACAGCAATTGAATACCAATGCAATCCCCACCTTCAGTTCAGGGTATCATGTCAACAAACTAATTGCCTCTGCTAGCGGACCTAATAGCACCATGAATTGCAACGAGTACGTGGCACGTGGAAAAAGTAACTTATGATTGATTAGACGGTTATTTACTGTACGTAGTTAGTTATTTATCCAAATAGATGTGTAGATTATGACGTTTAATTTATCGCAAGTTCGCTCGCACATTTCAACATTTTTGAAGATATAATAATATAACTAAATGTAATTATCTGAAATTGCAGAGCTTCAGGGTCGAGAGAAAAACAATGCAAAGGTTCAGTAAAAATATCACATTGATCAAAACAAGTTTTCTAACCAAAAAAATTATCGCAGCAGAGTTTTTTTTCACTATTTTACCATTTTATTTACTTAAAAGTATTTTATTTATTTATCCTAAAGTTAACAACCTGCTAAGTATAATATACTAATGAAAATATATAGGTATGTCTGAATGTAGAGTTGTACAAACTAGATTTAGGTAGCTTTGTTATTTGGCCTTCAATTGAATAACAACAAGATTACAAGATTAATATGACCTATTTCTAGGATTTAAAGTGGCTATCTCAATTTACCAAACAGCATAAGAGAGAAACCTAGTAGAGTTAGGTAGGTACTTGCTATATTACTAGGTAGGTAAGGATAGTCACAGATCACATAATACTAGTTCAGTATAGTACCAAGTAGGTATTACTACGTATTACTATGTATCATTGAGTTGAAAAACGTACCTTCGTACCTACAAGAGAAGCTAACTCACTTCATTGGATGCCCCATCTATTTGTAGTGCACGCACTATGGAATTCCATTCAATTCAATTCCATAGTAAATGGTGACGTCATTTCTACTTTCTCATACATTTTACGCACCTTGCTTGTAACATAAATGAATGTCATCGCTACGCCAGGTACATAGTTTCATATTATGGGTGTGTGCGCTTATGCAAATCTATTCCTTAGAGCATGAAGTTTTTTATGGCGAGTGGATACAGTACATCTTAAGCTCAAGACCTGGCATGCCCCATTCCATAAGAACTTCCTGGACATAGGTCTATCCTGAATCTGGTTAGACCCCGGTATGTGGAAATATGTAGGAACCATTTCCCATAGCGCATATTATGTAGGTAACAAGATCAAAGGGCGTAAATGTAGCGACACAAATGGCGACCCTTGGCCTTTCCACTGAAGATTGAACGCTATAAACGAGAGGCAACTTGTCTTCCATGATTTGAGAACCTACCTTTAGGTATAGGTTTACTAAAGTGAATCGCATTGTGAACTAGCTTTGCGGACCGTAATTTTGTCTCTGCTATTTGCGTATGAATAACCATAACTGTTTTTTTTAAATTAAATTATAAAATATCTTTGGTATTTATGAATATACTAAATACGATTATAGTAGTTGTAAATTAAATTTACCTAATTATTACTGTACAGTTTTACACGATTCGATTTTCATATACAACCTGAAAACCGCTCGTTTGAAAAACAAGACGAGGACGACGACTACAAATTCCAATTATTTTGCACGTTTCTTACAATCAAACTGTTTTCATTTTCCATTTCAATTCAAAAACATGCTCATAAACATGAAATTTAATACAAATTCGGAATAAAAAGAACAATAAAATCGTATTGAGCGTCAGCGCAATCGCTTTACTCGTAACTCGACAGTTTGTAAACAAAACCCATGTTTAAAACTCCTTGCATTGTGTACTCTATGCTTTCTCTTACGCAATGGTATGCGGCCAAGCAAATTTGTAAACTGCAAAATCAATTATTCTACCAACCAATTCAAATTCGATTAAAGTAGGGATATGATGAATTTTTTATCGGAAACTTTTTATACGATAACGGGCCTTAGTAAAACCGTTAGTTTTACTTACCTACCTACAAGTAACTTTTGTTTTAGACTCCTACCAACTCATCCCACTTATCCTTCGACAGTGCTCTACTAATTTATGCACGATCAGTAAACTGAAAGCAATTAACATTCTAATTTTATAAAGATTTTATTGAAATACAGGTACTTTTCGTTTTAAATATGATCAACTATGTATTTATTTATTTGTATGCTCAGCAATTGTTTTGTGACTTTTTAAATTTTGTTGCTCATATAATTAAAGTGCAGGAATAACGGGTTTACAAAGTTTTTTTTACTTTAGGCTGAAAATTTCTATCTGCTTGGTTAGATCACATATTTTAGAATAACCATTGGAGGTAAGCTCAATAAAACTTTAATGGTGAGTACCTATAGTTCTAACGAATACTTGAGTGGAAACCGCGCTTAGGCAAGCGTAGTGTAGGACGCCCTCCGGCAAGATGGGGCTACGATCTGAGACATGTAGCTGGCAAACAATGGATGAGAAGAGCCGAAGACCGGGCTCAGTGGCGCGTCTTGGGAGAGACCTACGTCCAGCAGTGGACTGATATAGGTTGATGGTGATGATGATGATGATAGTTCTAACTTTTGAAATGGGTACCTAGACCTACCTATGTATAAATTATGAGTAAGCTATTTCTAAATTATATCTCTACTAACTCCACCAGCATGATGACTCGATTCAGACTTCTTTTTACCGAAGAACACAAGACACATAAGAAATAGTAGATATTACTTATTTTCATATAGTATTCTTTCATTATTCGTTGTTGAGCACGAACTTAAAAATCAATCTGTTTTTGTTTTTAAACGTTTTATTCAGGAACTTGACAGAATAAACGACTGAGTATTTACCGATGAAAAAATTTAACGCCACGCTATGGATTCACATTATTTAATCATAGTTTACTTTTCGAAGAGGAAACGTCACTTTTTTATGTGTTGACTTATCACCGTCACCTATGTGCCCATGTTTTAGTTTTAATAGTTGTTCTAGAAAAAAGTTGGTAGGTGCCTCACGCAACGTAATGCCTCCCAACTTAGGACCAACATATTAGTACCTACTGTTTGGTTTTTCTAAAAAGGTAATTGGTATTACCTACAATGGTTGGCTACGTAGGTACCTTTTATCTAGGCAAAGCTAGGGAGAAGTTAATACCAAGTTAAATTATCTGATACTTATAAATATTTTTCTATATACAAAACGAATCTATTACCACAGATCATAATAATATAATACTATCTATTGATTATTCAACTCAGCGGAACTTTTATTTCGTAAGAAGTTGATATCCTTGTTAATATTTCACTAACATGACCTTTTGTTAATAATAACTAAAACTCAACAAAGTTAATTATTAAGAGCGATACGACTAAATTACATACCTACCTACTGTGGTTGATAACTTTTTTGATAAATGGGTTATTTTTATAAAGCCTCGTTAGGTACTATTTTGTACATAATTAAGTAGTTTTTACCTAAGTTGTAGCCCGCCCCAATGTGTAACCTACTTAAGATCTTTTTTGCTCTAGATGGGTATCAATTAATTAGGTAGATACATAAAGGCGGGACTTTATGTTTCATGGTTAAAAATTAAAGTAACAATGAGAAAATACCTACATGCATAAGTATAATCATAAATCTATGACATCTGTAAGTAGATAAATTGTTTTCTTTGTCTAGGATAGGTACTCTACAGAGAAGAGATAGAGAAGTAGTTAAAACTTATAATAATCTATCTATAATTAGGTGAAATTCTAATTTTCCCAGACCTTTATTAAAGAAATTGAATTTCTTTACCTATTTTGCGGTGCAAAACCGCAATAGTTTCCTTGCTGTCATAACGCCTCATAGAATGCGCAACAAATTTTATTACAATGATAATTTTACGATAAAAAAACGTCATAACACGACCAAACAGAGCAATTTACCGAGTACATATTTTTATGAACAAACAAACAGACACATAACATACCTGTGATAGAAGGATGATGCCGACTGCTGCCGGCAAAATGAATGCTACGCCGCGTCGTTTCCTAATCAAAACAAATGAAAATGACAGTGAATCGTCACCGAGTCACTGGCCTTTTTTACTTTTTTCTGACCAAAACACAATCGCGTTTTAGAGTAAATACAAAGGAGATTGATTACAAAAAAGTTTTCAAGTTGCCGTGAATTATTGCGTGAGTATGGAGTGAAAAGGCGCGCGGTCCGTGTAGAGGCGCAGTTATTACTGACTCGAACCAACCAAACGTTCAAGTTCCGTCGCCTCTCAGTTCTACGTTGAACGTAGACGTAATTTGGCGTAACTCACCACCGCCGTAGCCGTAGGTATAGGGGCTACAGTATCCTGGCTCCTGGAATTATGACGTAGTGTTCTTGCGTACAAAGTCCGGAACCGGTCAAGTGAACACTATCAACTCGGTCTAGTTAGAACCAATTGGATGTTTATTACAAACGAAATTGATAAGTAATGTAAGTACCTAATATACTTACCTACATAAATTGTATTGCAGTACATAACTTTATGGTGGCCACTTGTGTTTGATAAGAACATTATAATGGTACCTACCCTCACAATATTGAATCTCTTTGGTAATCTGAGTTCCTAACGGCACGTGTTCTTAGTTCGTGATCTCTTCCAGGTAGGTAAGTTTTTTTTAGGTACCTACATACCAACTCAACTGTTTCATGTGTATTTTGTAAATATTGTGAATATTGTAAATACTGTATTAGTTGTAATTTTTTTGGTGAATAAACTACACTCTAGATATTTTTTGTCAGATTAAAGTCAGACCTACATACCTACCTAAAAATATTTACTAATACGTAAAATACAGTCAGCGAATACATTGGGCAAATTCTAGACTATATTACAAACTGGGTATTATTTATTCCGAATATAAATCAATATATTATTATTTATAACTCTTTTGAAGCTGACTTAGAATCAACGCACAGCCTAAACTATAAGTCCTAGGAGGTTAGTATCCTTATAATAGTGTAGCCGGGGTGCACTAAGAAAGGAATTTTGAAAAGTCACACTCTAAAAGGTCTAGAACGCGAGCAACGCCGCGAGAGACGGCTAGTTGCAATATAAAATGGTTCCTCCTCGTCTTTCGTGACGTCTTGCTATCTACTCATGTCAAGTTTTTTGATCTAAAACAAAAATTAAATTGAAGCAAAAACGTAAAAACATAATCACAATCAAGTATTTGAAGCGCGTTGAAGTCTTTTGTATGGGGAGTTTTCCTTACGCACAGTGTTCAACAATGATTCTTTCACATGGTCGGAACGGCAATGCGCAAGTTTTGCTTGCGAGGAACTCCTCGTACCACACCCAGTTTTACAGCACTGATCATTACAGCACCTATTCCACTTATGAGCAGCGATTAATTTGTATAAAAATGAAACTTGGAAACTCCGACTCAGTCACCAAGTGCGATTTTTATTCAACGTGCATGTGTTCGTGCATAGGTAGGGTAGACTGGGTACGGGTTTCAAATGAAAGGATAAACATTTGTCTTCAAATAGACCTAACAATAAGAGGTTTAGATGCAACTGTTGCCAGACAGTTACAACAATTGAAAATCTGGCCAGGGGGTCAATTGTAACACAAAAATAGTACACAGTGCATGCATTTCAATCACTTTTATTGTTCATAAATCACATTAAGGTACTTTTAAATTAATATGGCACCATTTCAAAATATTTTTAGGTCGTCTTCTTAATCAGTCTTTAACATTTTCACTTTTAAAGTAGGTAACATCGTAGTCATTATCATCTTATAGGTACTCGGAAAAATATCATCAAAAACAAAACAAGAACAACTTCTAAATAAAAAATTAGGTGGCAGTCATGTCCGGACATGTAAGCCGCGTGTCCCTCCCCTTGTACCCGTCACTGTACAGTGAATAGTTTTGCGAATATTTGTATTGTTACAACCGTACCCAGTCTCTCCTACGTTGTACTTATTATGTACAGCGTGCATTGAATCTATTGACAGGCGTCATGGCTCAGTCGGTAGTAGCTCTGCCTTCCGTGCTGTGGGTCGTGGGTTCGATCCCCACCGAGAACAAACATTTCTGTGGCAAACATAAATGTTTGTTCTGTGTCTGGGTGTTACTATGTATTATAAGTATGTATTTACAAAAAAAAAGATTTATTTATTATATCAGCAATCTAGTTCCCATAGTACAAGCTCTGCTTAGTTTGGGACTAGAGGGCGTTGTGTGTAATGTCCAAAAAAATTTATTTATTATTTATTTATTATTTTTCCGTGCTCAGAGACATGTAGGAATAGAAACCTACGTAAAAAAATAGTCAACACAAAAACCGTCAACAGAAAATCTCCTTAGATCCTCTTTATCATTACTGGCCATCATCAGAACTTGAGGTATGGAATTCAAATTCATGATACAATAGGTACCTACCTTGAGATTAACTATCTAAATAGGTACCTATAGGTACTTTTTTGCAAACTGCAAGTATGGCTGAGATTTCTCAACACTGGTTTTCACAACTGATTAATATCATCATAACTTGAAAACGGTTCAGCAAATTTTCGCTATTATTATTATTATTTATAAAACCTCAAAACAGCATTCAAATTTGAGGCCTAAAACTTGACAAAAGTCTATTACCTACGTATTATTATTATTATTAGGCTAGGCATCTTCCAGATATTTCCAGTGAGAACGATTTTAGGCCTTCATCCACCGACTGAATTTTTTGACATTATAGTGTACAACTTAGTGGCTAGTGTGGGCTAGTGGCTGTACAATTTATATAGAGCTATTCACATTATCTCGGATCCGGCATTTTTGCCGGTCCGGCGCAGTGGGAACCCAGCCTTACTCTTTGATAGGTATGTAGGTACCTACCTGCATACATAGACCTACTAACTACTACTGTAATAGTAGATTATTATACAAGGGGATAAAGCAGTGTCTTCTGTCGCGGGTGACGATTTAAATCGCGAGCGTAAAGAAGGACTCGAAGTTTACTCCCGAGCGTAGCGAGGGTGTTAAAAACTTAAATCACGAGCGAAGCGAGGGATTTAAGACGAGTCCTGAGAGTAGCGAGGGATTTAAGTTCACCCAAGACTAAGACAGCTTTATCACCGAGGAAAATACTCTACTTTTCGTACCATTTGCGAAAAAATTAACACAATAATAATATGAGATAGCATTTTAGAACATTAACTTATTTATAAAAATAAATTAAAATAAACTTAACGTTTATGTATTTGAAGAAAACAAAAACGCGGCATTTTCCTAGACTAATATTTTTTTGTCGGAAAAGCAAAGGCATCAAGCTCATACGGCCTGCATAATAAATGCGTATTCCTTTTTCAAAAAGATGTATAATGCTTTGTACACAAACTCAATGGTGTAAACACAGATGTAGTTCCGTATAAATTGTATTCCAAATTTAAATCACTTTCTCCCCCTAGAGGATGAAAGAAATCCAGTACAATTTTCTCTCCCTGTTTTTAACAGATTAAAAATGACTATTGTTATGTTCGCTTTTTGTGGCATAGAATGTCACTTTTTTGAGCAAGTGGTACGAAAAATATATTATGTTTTTTTGATTGTAGTGTATTGGTGTTCTGGTGCGGCGGTAACTTACACGATGGGGGCAGTTATTCTAATCATTCCAGCTGTGATGTTATTTAGACTGAAAACACGAACATTACTACATGTAACATATAACTTTACCTTTACACTGCCATACTAAGAGCAATATGTATATTTATATTCAGAGTTTGTAAATTCCATTTTGTTTTTATACACCGATTCTTTGCATATAAATGTAGGTATAATAATTAGTTACAAACTTATAATTTATCTCGAATATTATATAAAACTTTCATTACACCTTTGTTTTCTTGATTAACAATTTCATACCTAGGACCTTGAATGCAAATTAAACCTAAAGTAAGGTAACCTAAAAGGTACCTACCTGAATAAGTTAGGTGGTACCTAGACCTTCTATACGACTTAAATCATATAAAGAAAAAAACAAGGTAGGTATGTAGTTACTTATATTCTTTTATTTACCTGCACATTAAAAGGGAATCAACAAAAAAATCCGGAATGTAGGTACCATCCTTAAACTTTTAAAAAATCATTATGCATGGCATGAAAAATGCTTCTACGCGTAGTTACATAAATTCTTTTATTTACCTATACATTAAAAGGGAATCAACAATAAAAATCCGGAATGTAGTACCATCCTTAAACTTTTAAAAATCATTATGCATGGCATGAAATATGCTTCGGCGCACTGATTCCCAGCCGCTACGCTTAGTTTCAGTCACCAGTTTTTCTTGTAGCTTTTTGATGTCATACTCGATCTCATCGACTACTTTTTCCGTTTCCGTTTTGTGATCTGCCTCCATTTCGTCACATCTGAAAAACCAAGTTAGTAAGTAAATACCTATGCGACAAATGCGCCGAACGCAGAGGTTCGCCAGAGGACAACTTGTTTGTCGCTTACTAACTACCTATTGAGTTTTAAGTTTATTCACAACACAACACAAAAGTTCATAATAGGTATTCGAGTTTGGAGAGCCAAAGTGCAAAATATAAAAAAAACTTACTCTTTTTTGAATAAAATGTGAACTTCCTTCAGAACCTTGAGCTTCTGTTTGTAAGCTATTGTAGCCTGTTGAATGCATTTCATGTAGTTGCCTGTAAGGTGTTCCAACTTCTGTTCATTTTCTTTCATTGCATTGTAATCTGCTTCAAGCTGGGTTGTTATTTCCGAGAGTCTCTTGAATAAGTTCTCATTGCACTGTTTTCTACAATAAAAGAGAGGGCACGTCCAATTTATTTTGTTAGAACATGCCTAGTGTATTTTACCCAACTTTTACGTTAATTTTTTTAGACGACACCTCGATGACTTGGAAAGATCGCAGGAACTCCGTGGCTGGAGAAAGCTCAAAATCGTGTCTTCCAGAAAATCTATGTGGATTATTGTGGAGTTTATATCTAGTGGTAGACAGCTTGATGATCATTGATTAGTGTAGTTTAATTTAAATACATACCTAGCATCTAGCTGACTACTAACTAGATCCAATATCTTTTTTCGAGATTCTGGGTTAGTATCGGAACTTGCGTCTGCTTTTCTCTTCTTGGCACTTGCCTGGTAAATATTTTCTTCCTCAAAACCTTCAGTTTTAGCTGTGGGCTTCATGGTCTTCTTAGTTTTTGGAGAATCTTTTTGAAATTGCGATTGATTCATAAACTCGCTCAGCTCGTCAGTAATTAGTTTCATATTTTTTGAGGCTTTCTTGGCTGACATTCTGTTTAAATATCTTGTACGAGATATTTACTTTTTGAGGCTTTACGAGTAGTTTACTTTATTTGATTTATTTAATTCAGTTCAATATCGATTGTTGCCTTTGCATGCATAAGTAGGTACCTACCTACTTGCTTGACTTTTTTTCTTATTTTCCCGCCTAAACTAAACCCGCAACTATTTAAAACTCCCGCGTTCGCAAAATGGAATGTTACTAGTAAAAACTGCAACTTCCGCTTCATATTCCAGCCAGTATTTTGCTGTATGAAAACGAGACGAGAACCAACGCATAAAATTACCAAATAAAAGCACATTGTAGGTTAGCAGGTACTCCCACCACCCACCTATCTTTATTAATTTCGCGCTAAACCAATACTCCCCACCGTAACTGCAGCCCTAGCCATCTATTATTGACGTGTAAATAAACTTGACTTACTATCTGAATAATTTTATACAATACTAGCAGCGCCTCGCGGTTTCACCCGCGTAATTCCCGTTCCCGTGGGAATTCCGGGAAAAAATATAGCCTATGTTCATCAGGGATAATGTAGGATTCTAATGGTAAAAGAATTTTTTTAATCGGTCCAGTAGTTTCGGAGCCTATTCAATTCATACAAACAAACAAACAAACAAAAAATCAAACCTTTCCTCTTTATAATTGTATATAGATAGATATATAGATAAAATTATATACATAGTTTCTAACCTGTGCTCAGGACATAGGTTTAACAGAGTATAGTATATATTTGGATTACCTGTGGTGGGTATAATATCCAGTTTGTTATGTTGGCACTATTAGGTGACCGTGAAAAACACAGACTGTAACTTTAATTCGTTCTTTGGTTCGTAACATTCTTTTCACTCATTCTTAATCTTGGTGTGTGTGTTTCATGGAAATGTGTTTTAGCAGTTTTCTGAAAAGAAATAAATTTAGAACCGATAAAAACTTGTGCAGTGTTCTCGTAGACCTAAATATTACAATTACAACTTTCTGAACGCGTTAAAACCATACATTACGCTCTAAATCTCAATGAAAAATGTTATTGTGCGATCGTAATGGCGGCCCGTCGCGTCCCCCGCGCCTCCATTTCGGTGACAGTCAAAATATGACAATGCCGATACGTAAAGCTTGAAAATGCGGTGTATTTGTAAATAATTCGTTGTAAATATTATAGATTACGGTTTATCACACAGTAACAATGAATCAGGATCACCACAGTATCAATACGGGCGGAGGCCAGCCTCCTGGGAGTTCGGAGGTTCGCAAGTTTCAAGTGCTGTCTGTTTTTTGTTGAAATAATTGGAGTGCTAATTATTATGATGACGGTGATTTCAGTCCCAGAATCAGAGAGTACAGGGTCAACAGCAGCAAGTGAGTCTGCCAGCGACCACGTCAGCCACTGACCTGCGAGTCAATTCGGCAGCTGTGAACGTTGCGTTGTCCAGTGTAGCAAAGTACTGGGTGTTTACGAATTTATTTCCTGGACCGATACCTCAAGTCTCCGTGTATGGGCTACCTACTGGAACCAGAATCGAAAATGGGAAAGCGGTGCAGGTAATGAACAACTTTTCAAAATAATTGCAAAGAAAGTATGAAATTGCAAGGAATCACATCTTCTTGTAGATTGTAGGTTCATTGGTTACCATGAAGAAAATCACTACAGCATCCGACGTAAGACTGATATAGAATCTATACCATAGATTAACCTGCCTACATTATTTAGGTGTATTATTCGGTTCATAAGCAACTATAAACCTAATAATTGGTCACAGCTTCATTGTTCAGTTCAGTATGCACAATTTGCTTGAAACAATTTATGTAAATTGTGTGTTCAACTAGAATCTGTTAGTTTTGACCTTGAGCATTTGTGGATGGCTAGTACAAGTGTACAGTAGGTATACATAACTAAATGAATGGATAACCTAAATGTTCTAGTTTTCATCAACCTTGGATTATAATGTACCATTAGAGTTTTGTATCCATTGATTATATTGTTTTTAATTAAATTGAGCCTAGGCCTATATCTGGAAACAAGTCTAAGGCTTGTATGCCGATACAGAAATTGTTACTCTTAGATTTGAGTAAAAATTGTGATACAAAAATATAGGTATTCTTTAGTTTGGATCTGTGCTTGAGCAATGAATCGGCATACAAGCCTAAATGCATTACTTTAAAAAAATAATTATTAAATATATTGAATAATTGACAAAGGTATCCTTTAGTTCGAGTTTTTTAATACACAAGCATTGCAAAGTGCTATATTTTTAGGACCTTGGACAAGGACATGCTAGTATTCTCAATGGAGATCCAAACATCATTCTTGGACATCACAGTGTACAGCCACAGGTCACAGTGTCGGCTTCCCAACAGATTCCTGTCTCACAGATTATTGCCACACAGTCTGGTCAGGCACATGGTAAGTGAATCAAATAATTGATGACTAATGTTTTAAGGGCAATGATAGTTTGCTTCAATGATGTCATAGATAAACAAGATCTAATTAGACTAAATTAATTGTTCAAACATAAAAGTAAGAAAAAAACAAGTCCATCTCTAATGGAACTGCATTATCTATAGTAGGTGCCAAATAACACCACCTTCATTCACCCACCTTTACCACGATGTCGCAAAATTAAATTTATGAATGGCTAATTCTGTCGCTTTCCATACAAACCTGTCGCTAAGACGGTATCGCTCAAATCTCGTAGTACTGTTTGTTTACCATACTTAAATTGAATTTTGCGACTTCGTGGTGAAGTTGGGTGAATGACCTGTAGTGCGGTGTTATTTGGCACCTACTATAATAATATTTTTTGTTTTTGAGCACAACTAATTAACTCATTAAAACTTATTAAAGAGGCAGGAACACACCTACTTATTCTACCTTGTGGTGATAATGTTTAAATTCATTGAGTATCTTAGTTCTACTTTCTTATCTCATAAATATACTTTTTTTTAATTTTTCTGAGATAAGACAATAAATTGACATTAACTATTTAATTTTTTCAACTCAAGATCCATTTTTCCTTTCATTCATTGGAAAATTTGTTCCAGAAGCATTGGTGGCACACAGTCAGCAACAGGAGCTGCAATCATCCAACCAGGTTCAAGTCACCACAGCTCACCACCAGGTACCCAATAATCGGGTGGAATTTGTCCAACATAGCATTGATATGGTAAATCCAAGTAACACTGATTACTAGCGGGAATGCTCGACTCGCTGTTATGTAGATAGCTAGCTTTGGATGGCTGCGTTTGAAGGAAAGCAGGTTTCCGACGAGTTGTACACTGGTGTTCAGCATCGCATGCAACCTAGTGTAATCTTAGGAAATTAAAAATTATATTTTTACAATACTATTCAAAAAAATTTTTAGATAAAGCCTATAGCAATCTGCATGACAGTACCAATGATAATGATAGCTTTTGGTTTCCAAAATTGTGACAGAGACCTTTTGTGACCCTTTCCATTTGCATCTCAGTAGCGGGGAATATGTGCCACTTTTAAATAGTTCCAAAAGACCTCACGTTACATTGAAGCAAATAAATTATTTATGATAAGAGGCTTTACAATTTTTCTTTTAGGGAAGAAATCTTTTGAAAGAATGCATGGATTCAAATTAGGTATCAAATTGTATTTCTCTTATTGCATCTTTTTTATGATCTGCATGTTAAAAGTATTTTCTTTGATCTGCTCTAATTATAATGGTTATAAGAATTAGTTTTGTAATTTAGTATATTTTTAAGTACGAATCCCTTAACAACAGGCGTCAACAAAGCCGGATTAATTGTTCATATAACTTATTTTTTGTTTAGGGGCATCATGCTCAACAGCAACATTTAATGCAGCAGCAACTGATGGCGGCAACGCGACCAGACCATTCAAATCAACAGGTAATCCTTACCTACGAATACCTAATATTGTCATTGTTATTGTCCACTGAAGTATTACTGCAAAGAGAATTTTTATTGTGCACTCAAATCATAGAATTAGAAACATTTAGAAACATTTTTGATATGTGGTGAAAAAAATTTAAGAAACATTTTTGATATGTGGTGAAAAAAATTTATCATCGTAAAGTATCGTAGTTACACTGCGGCGCAACGTCAAATTTACTGTGGGACGACGCCGTGTTGCCACGCAATGTAACTCGTTAATTTCCTTTGCATATGAAAAGTGTATTGTGGTTCTCGATGCAGCGATACGCACGCAGTGTGATATTTTGTGTTACCTATGATAAAAACATGCCGAACTAATGCTTGAACTAACATGCACTTGTAAAATATGTGTTCCTATGCTCACGCTGCTTCATTCTTACATCATGCAGGTCAGCGAGGTAAGACTATAAACTAAATTGTTCACAAATACCTAAATGATCTAGTTATAAACATTATTTTTACACTGAATTATTTTCCATGTTATGAAGTCACTTAGGCCTTCTGCACACTTGACGGAAATTCCGTTGCGGACCTTTCCCGACGGAACGTCAATACATGTTATTGCATATAAATTACAAATAGCAGGCACACTACGCGGAAGATCGGTCGTTCGTCGCGGACGATCGTATAGTACCGGATTGACTCCCGCTGAAGTTCGGCGACGGAATTTCCGTCAAGTGTGCAGAAGGCCGTATGGTGAATATTTTGTCGTCCAAAAGTTGCTCATAATTTACCAAATGATTTGACACGCGCAACCAATCTTGCTATACTGCACTATCTCTATGGTAACTGAACTTTGAACTGTTTCTTCCGAGTGTATATATTTAGCGCGTTGTTTTTTTTGCTAGTGATTGTCTCTTCTGCATAATTTTAAATTTATTATTTCGTATTACATAAACATATCGCACTGTTTTCTGTATTGTCCAACAATATTGGAGACACCGTTGAACCAATCAACTATGGTCAAATTAGGACCTAATATTACTATTTAGAATTATCAGAACCGACTTTCTTCGATTGTGAAGAATTCCTGGTATTTTGAACATCGAAAAGTGCTACTGGATGAATTTAGTATTTCGATTTAAAACCTGCTAGAACTGACTTTCTTCGATTATGATGTTTTTGCTAGTTTCTATCTACATCCGAAATGTGCTACTGGATGGATTCCACCAAAATGTATAAAAAAACTTCACCATTCTTCACCAGATCCAACTAACTGTCAGTGAAGATGGCATCGTGACAGTAGTGGAACCTGGCAGCAGCAAGATAGTTGAGAAGGAAGATCTGCATGAAGCCATCAAGATCCCGGAAAACAATATCACCGTGCAACAATTGCAACAGATTGTTGGACAGCAAGTATGTTCTATCTTAGAATGTCCGTTTGATTGTTGGTTTTTCATGAAAATATATACACCGCACTATATTTCAACTTCTCCAATCCAGTAGTCAGGCTTGGTAACATAGAATAACTAAAAAGGCTGTGTTTGAGTTACAAGTCTGAAACAATTCGACTGGAACCATTTTGAACAATAAGTTTCAAGCTTCTAGCTCAAAACATGACGATACTTCCTTATAACTTTTCCCCCCTTTCAACCCTTTTTTGCATTAAAAAGTAGCCTATATCCTTTCTCAGGTTCTAGGTAGACCATCTGTGTACCAAATTTCATTTAAATCGGTTCAGTAGTTTTGGCGTGAAAGCGCGACAGACAGCCAGAGTTACTTTCGCATAAAGAGAATAGAGAGTATTCTTACAACTAGTAAGCTCTATCGCGATTTCTTTTAGACAACTGTTTGTATTCTCTTTACCCTTTCATAAAGGATCCTCTTAATGATCAAAAACAGCAGTTCACACAGGTTCTAGACAGCGTGGTTCGCATCGAGCAAGCGACAGGTGAACCGGCCAATATATACGTCACACATAACGCGGATGGAACCACGTCTATCGAAGCCAGTGCCGGAGACCCACTGGCTATCGTCAAAGATGAGAAGAATGGCAAAATGGAGACAGCTCAGTTTGCTATACCTACGGAAATCAAGGAGATGAAGGGTATTGATTTGAAGGTAAGATAATCTGAATCCTGATTTTGACATGTCCAGTCGATCAAACATTGTCCAACAGATTTGCTGAAGATGTCTAAATCAAGTATGGTTTCGGATTTTTATTTGTAGAAGAGAAAAACATCGTTTTCAAGCTGTACATATATTTTTTATCTAAATAGCGGTGAGTCAAAGGGAAAAAATTGTAGTTGGTTTTTTTAATGGATAATGGACTTTTTTTTTATGGACTTTGTTCACAAAACAACTATTAAGTATTTTAGCTATAACTTGTTTATTGTCAGTAAAATAAAAAAATATTCTCACCTTATACTATTTTTCTGGCACTAAACTTGTTTTGAGACGCCAACAAAACAATGAAAATGATGAGAAAACATCATCAACAGAGTGTGAATGCGATGAACATGGAGGGTGCAGTGGTGAAGATATCAACGGGTACTTCAGACCACGACCTTCACGCGATGTACAAAGTCAACGTCGAGGATCTTTCGCAGCTGTTAGCGTACCACGAGGTCTTCGGCAAGATGGGGCCGGATGGACAACCGCAGGCTAAAGTTGTAAGTATTCTTATATCAGCCATCTAGTTTCCATCGTACAAGCTTTGCTTAGTTTGGGACTTGAAGGCGTTGTGTTAAGTGCCCGTGAATATTTATTTATTTATTTATAGAGACAATGACTGATATCCCTAGTAATGGTTGGAAAACCTACTGACACTTCACTTTCATTGTTGATTTCTGCAATCTATATGGCCGGCTCATTGCCATTTCAGCTTGGTAACGCTGAGAGCTATGTTAGTAGTACTGGCATTCGAATAGAGAATCCATAGGTGCACGACCGGGTTTGATTGAACCCGCGACCTTTGGAACGGAAGGCGGGGTTGCTACTACTAGACCACCGGTGCTCATTCATATCTAACGACCTGTTTATTCTACAGGCTGATGTAGAAATAGATGCACCAGGAACTAGCTCGGGAATGTCAGAAGCTGAATCGTCGCCCGGTCACCACGCCTGTGATATCTGTGGCAAAATATTCCAGTTCCGGTACCAACTCATAGTTCACAGGTAATTTCATTATGTTCATTACATTTCTATGTGGCACCAAGGAATCTGCTCCGTGAAACTATAGTCGACTCCGTATTGACATTCTCACTACGCGGCATGGCTTCGGATTCGAGCTGTCGTTACCGCACATGCACCGCAGTGTAATTGGAAATGTCTAAATATGAATCGTTTCACTCAGTTAATAATTTTAAGCTTGTCATAAACTCTTCGGCGTTTTCGGGTTTTCAGGGCGTCGTTTTGTATCAATAACAAGTAGATATCAATTATGTATCAATAACGCTGGTAGAGACCAGCGACGATGAGTTTGCATTGTACCAAATAATATATTTTAGTGTGCGATTAACTACCCTTTTGTATCTTCAAGAGTTTTGACTATACAGAAATCCAAGGAGATGTGTGCACCGCACTAGAAAACAGTTTTGAGTCTTTTTAACATTTATTAATTTCATGTATCGCTTTTCAATGTTAGCCATTTTGAAGCAACACCGATACTTTTGGATATTATTACTTCTATTGTTTTTTTGCGTAGGACAAACAATCTCTAAGGCAGCCAAAACTCATCGAGCATGCTTTTAGATTTTATCATCTACTAACGAGAGTACCAAGACCGTAATCCAATATTCGGGCTCAGTGCAATTTGATAACACATCTTAGATTTTATGATTTGTCGTAAAAATCATGCTGATAGCCGCAAGCATAATACGATCGCCTTGACCTTGACTTCTCAAGAGCACTGAATGGCTGCGTCGCGTTTATGTAAACGACTTTAATTATGAAGAAAATTTTAAGGTTCCATACTTTAAAAAAAATACTTTTTTTATTTCCACAAAGTTTTTTATATCATCCCAAAACCGAACGGGATTCGAAGTTGCGACCTTGCCCTTGATACGTAAAACTTAATCATTTATTATAGTGCAAGTAGCACTGTATGTTCTTACTGTTCTTAGACAAAAATCTATTTTTTATTATGTTTTTATTTTTATTTTCGTTATTTCGATACAGACGATACCACGGCGAGTCCAAGCCGTTCACGTGCCAAGTTTGCGGCACGTCATTCGCGAATCCCGTTGAACTATCCCGTCATGGGAAATGCCATCTTGGTAAGAATCAAACCACTTATTTTTTAATAAGTCAACCGAGTCCAATTTAATAATGAAATAATGACATGTATTTTTATGAATATTATTTTACACCATATTTAAAGTTAGAATTTGAAATCGTAAAAGTATCTACGTAAAAAGTACTTTTCTAGTAGTGTATCAAAATAAAAAAACCTACGATTAATTTCTGCTGGCGCCTCTTTTGAACTCCCAACCTTTCACCCAAAAATTCGGCTCAAAAATAAGTCAAAAGGTAATCCCACATAAATTTATTCCAGCCGGCGACCCCGCTGAAAGGCACGCCAAGAGAATGGCTCAGGACAAACCTTATGCATGCTCCACTTGCCATAAAACGTTCTTGCGTAAGGAGCATTTAAACAACCATGTACGCAGTCACACAGGCGAAACTCCATACAGGTTCGTATCTCTTATCATTGCCCAATCCAAACAAACAACCAAGCAATAATGCATTTAGATGCCAATTTCATTGATCAGCCCAACCTTGAAACAACCGCATAATCAGACAGTTGGTTTCGTTATAGGCGTGCTCAGTAAACAAGTTAGGCCGATGATGTCCAAAGTAATGAAAACAAAGCACTTGAGTTGCTAACAAATAAGTTCATAGAGTTCAATAAGATATTGAACGCACTGAGCCAGAAATGGGATTACGGTCACATTTCGCTTATCAGAAATTCCATTCAAAGCTTGAGAGTCTGAGCATAATGCGATAACCATTGAATCAAACAATGCTAACAATTCGCGCAAACACTAAACGCGTCACAGAAGTTTGCGGCATCATTACATCATTCACAGAATTTGGTATGGCAATTTTAATTTCAAACAACATGAATAAATTCAGTAAAATAAGTACATATTCATGTAGTTTATCATCAAAACAATAACACATAGTTCATAGGATTTTGTTTTATTTTGTTTGACCACATCCCTAGTAGATAACAACTAGTTATATAGTAAGACTTCTAGGCATGGCAATAACTTTTTAGATCGCAAAGAAAACCTTGTACTTCTACAGAAAAAGTATGGTTTGCACTTGGGTTAATTCAACCATGCTTTTTCTTCGGAACAATGTGTATAAGCTAAACAATATGTCACTTCAGATGCGAGTTTTGCGCCAAAACGTTCACCCGTAAAGAGCATATGGTGAACCACGTGCGAAAACACACGGGCGAGACTCCGCATCGATGCGATATCTGCAAGAAAAGTTTCACGAGGAAGGAGCACTTTATGAACCATGTTATGTGGCACACAGGTTCGTACATATTTATATAACTACTAGTTTAATAACGTTTACGTAGTAGTTAAAACCCTGATTATGTTGAAATGTGCGAGTGAGAATTTGTCTGACGCTTGTCAACGTAGTGGGGTTTGAACACACAGGTCCACTCTGTATATCGTTTGCGATAAAAATGTATCTGGGAGTATACGTACAAATGGCTGTTACTTTTTTATGGTTCAGTACTCTATGGGGTTGACGATGCTTTGAAATTAATTGTATTGTATACCTACCTTTGTCGTAATTCAAACAAAGAAAGTTCATATTGAATAAGCACTATTTTATTGTATGACATTCAAAGGTAAGCGGCGCGACACGAAATCGATTTGTATAGGTAATTGGGACAGGTGTGCAATGAACTCTCACAATAATATGCCCGTTTTCGTTCAGAAAATCCATTTACGCTATAGTTTAATCATTTGCAGCGTCGCGCATTATTCTTTCTGTACCATTGTTTTGAGTTTATATTGATTTCGGAATTTTTAGTTTGTAATACGAAAAACCCAAGCCTGCACGAGTTTAACAGGTTAATCCCTGTGCAGAAAGTAGATAAAAGACAATTGAATGATTCAACTATCTATCCAGTTTTACTAAATACAGAAATAAATACACTTAAAAACAAACTAAATGTTTCGAGAGAAAATAGTTGCATCATTGAAGTGTTAATATTTTATTTTCTGCCTACCCAAATAGGTGAAACGCCGCACCATTGCACGGTTTGTGGAAAGAAGTATACTAGAAAGGAGCATTTGACAAACCATATGAGATCGCACACGAACGATACTCCGTTTCGTTGCGATTTATGCGGGAAATCCTTCACGAGAAAGGAACACTACAGCAATCACATTATGTGGCACACTGGTTAGTACAGCTTTATTTACATGACCATTCGTCTGCCGGACGCTATTGAACTTGGCATGTCAAAAACAATTTCAAATCAAAAAGTTGATTTGTCTGGTTAAAAAAACATTGGTTTTCTTGGTAGGCAGGAACAATAGAAACTATTGTGTTCCGATTCCTGATCGAACTCTACAGTACTAAAGCTGATCCAGTTAACGAGCCTTTTCGTTAAAAAAATATCAAAAAATGTAAAATAACCGTGGTACAGAATCCTGTATCTCTGTATATTTTCTTTTGATTATACTTCTACTTTTCCACCATGCCTGATTCAATTCAGTGGCCGAGCATAAAGATGGTGACTTGCTAATCGCTGTGCCCTGTTGTAACAAGGCAGGCTTGGATTTTTTCTAAATGTTTAACCGAAATAATACGCGTTTCGTAAAGCATGTTGTGTGTTGACGTATTACAGGCACGTTTTGTTCAAACTGCAATAAAACTGAGGCAGCCCTGAATTTAGCCGTATGCATAGAATTTATTTAAAAAATCTAATAAACAGCTAAACGGCTAACTTCAGTACCGCCAAGTAAGCCGAATTTGAGCCAGCTTCTAACTCATGTAGAGATAACATAAATACGTTTCTTGCATACTTTTGGTCAGTTCGTTCAAAGCGTGGTTTTCTATGGCTAATATGAGTAGTATTATGGCTTAGTAATTTAGTTGGGTCGTCATTGGCAAAGCAACGTGTGCACTTGCCTCAAGAGTAAGATCCACGTATTGTTTCAGGCGAAACCCCTCACCGCTGCGACTTCTGTTCAAAAACATTCACACGTAAGGAGCATCTTCTAAACCACGTCAGACAACACACGGGTGAATCGCCTCATCGCTGCAACTTCTGTTCGAAGTCGTTTACACGGCGCGAACATTTGGTGAATCATGTACGGCAACATACCGGAGAAACGCCCTTCCAATGCGGCTACTGTCCTAAAGCTTTTACGAGGAAAGACCATCTGGGTAAGATTTTCTTCTATTCATTTTTTTTTATACAATATAGGCAACCGTTTGACCGCAATCTCACCTGATGTTAAGCAATGATGTGGTCGACGATGTAGCACGGTTACCTATTCACTGTACTCTTGAAGACTTCCAAATTATAGTCATTCGGGAACACAGACGCCGGCAACGACAAAATCGTATACAGGATACATGAACTCATGAAACGGGTCAAACTGAACCCTAATAAGATGCCAGGAAATTTTTGTAAGTAGATCAGCGAACATTTTAATCACAGATAACTTTATAGTTGAAAAACCGCTGGGTTTTCCACAAGTGTTTGTCAATGTCAACCTAAGCAATTCCCATTAAATATTAGCAAGCGCAATGAAGCCATGTAGTATGACCATGTAGTACCCATGCTAGAGCGCTACAATTTTAATTTTAAGGTGATTCATGACTTATCCCAAGACATGATGGACATTTTTGCTTACTTATGAACATGGAGTTTTTTGTTTGCAGTAAACCACGTCCGGCAACATACAGGCGAGTCCCCTCACAAGTGCTCGTACTGCACCAAATCCTTCACCCGCAAGGAACATCTTACAAACCACGTGCGTCAACACACGGGCGAATCTCCACATCGGTGTACTTTCTGTGCTAAATCATTCACACGGAAGGAACATCTTACGAACCATGTCAGGTGAGGGTTATTACCATTAATGGAGATTTTTGTGGAACCATTTTTCGAACGAATGCCTATAACTTTTGAAAGTAGTTATGGAAATTGTAGTTTACGAGTGAAAATAAAGCCGGTTGTTAGTAATGTTTACAAAAAAAGGTAAACAGATTCATTGTAGAATAATCAAACTTACAAACTATGGTAACATCCCGTTTTCATTAAAAATATGTGTGCTTTTAATTTATGGGCAGTGTCTATACATTTATATTGTCTATCAGTATACCATCCCTTAGTAGCACTACAGATTGTTATTTTTTATTAGGTTCTATATTAGCGGAGTTGGTATAATATCAGAACCAAGCTTTACTCTGTGCTGACTCTACAAAATTCTTAAGATTCAGATCTGTCTTTTACGATCAAGGCCTAAGGTTATAATAGGGCGGATTTCTGCTAGAGTCAATGAGCAATGAAAAAATTCAATGTTAAGATTACTCACTTCTTTTTATAGGCCTCTGAAAACAAAACATCGGTTTTGGCTGTTTTTTCTCATCCATCACTCAGTGATTGCAATCATAATTAAGATTTTCAGTAATACCTAATACTGCTCCAAATTCTCATTAAAATAATTCCACAAAAATCACCATAATTTATTATGTAACAAAACCTGGTAATTGAAGTAGAATAAGTACTAAAGTATTGACCGATACAATGCTGTGCTACGAACCACTTTAACAGAGTCGGAAACTTTTTAACCATCCTTTGTAGCATTGTCTTCTTTTCGTATGCATGTAGAAAGCATGATAGTAGTTTCTTCATTTAATAATTCATTCAAGTTACAAGTTTAGCAACAATCAAATCAAAAAATTACCATAACTTGTACTGTAGCAATTTATCGTAGTACTTCATTCTTCCTGCACACAACTAATGTCTCTTAGAACACTAGAAGCCTCCATCTTGACATTGGTAGCATTTTTATTTTAGCACGGGAAGTAGCCTTAGTAATTTCCTAGTCGTAGCGTCTGTCCCGCCCAGACGGCATTTGTGTGAGGTTTCCTGTAGCACAGCATTGTGCATTCCGATTTGTGGCTGACGATGCTTAGTTCACACCAAAATGAAGCTTACCACGTAGTGATTAGGGTGAAGATATATTCGAGGGTGACGATAACTATAAGCGCGAACGTAATTGTAATAAAAGTTATAAACGCGAATCTGTTCCTTACTTGTATAAAATTAATGTACAAATCGGAATGTGCTCTGTGCAGACAGCATACGGGCGAAACGCCACACAAGTGCACGTATTGCCCGCGCGAGTTTTCGAGAAAGGAGCATCTGAACAGTCATCTCCGGCAACACACGGGGGTCACTCCGCACTCCTGCTCTTATTGTAGCAAGACGTTTACAAGGAAGGAACATCTCGTCAATCATGTGCGGTACGTATCTCATACAAATAAACTATTCTACGATCCAATCCAATACAGTTTACATAAAAATTGATTCAATTATTGTATTGTACTGGCTGACAATCAACGCTTGTATTCATAGAAGAAGAAAAGAGGAATTCTAAAACAATTCCTTCGATGTATTGTATTTGAGCATGATGCGTCGTAATACAGTAAAATTTCTAGTACATTGTTATTGAAAGCTTTTAAAAGTAGGCATCCATTTTTGAGATGAGGCCAGCCAGCATGCGTTAGCGTCTTGAAACTAAATAAAGCACATTTTAATTCGAATGTTCGCGTAAAACGTCTCGCATCACGAATGATATTCCAAAGAACGTATGTCATAATAGTTAAAAATCGATGACAGGAAACACACCGGCGAAACTCCGTTCAAGTGCACGTTCTGTTCGAAGTCATTCTCCCGCAAGGAGCATCTCACGAATCACGTGAACCTACACACTGGCGAGACTCCGAACAAATGCCCGTTCTGCACTAAAACCTTCTCTAGAAAGGAACATCTTACCAACCATGTCAGGTTAGTGGCGTTCACTTATTCGGAACAGGCAGCAGGTTGTTTGATTCGGTAGCGATTCGGACAATAATAATACAGATCTTTGTGGCTCTGAAGTTGGTACAAAATTGGTACAAAAAGGTTTAAATATCTCGGACACATTCTTACTGACGACATGAAGGATGACGAGGATCTGGAACGAGAACGGCGAGCCTTAGCCGTGCGGTGCAACATGCTCGCGCGCAGATTTGCTAAATGTTGTGATAGGTCAAACTTACGTTGTTTACCACCTATTGCCAAAATTTATATACCTCTCAACTTTGGATATTCAGAGTTCAATATAATAACGCCTTCCGCATATTGATGAAAAAGCCCCGGTTTTGTAGTGCGTCGAGTATGTTCTCCTAGGCTAGGGTTCCCGACTTCTCCGCTATCATGCGAGCTCGAATCGTATCGCTCTGGTCCCGCTTACGTGCATCGAATAATGTTATTCTTAAAACGATTGCTGAATGCTTGCAGATAATTGCTTCTTTCGTTATTGGTTATCTGTGCACCACAGTGGGAATCACAAATAGGTACTATACATACCTAACCTATGAATATGAATATATTTCTATTTCTGTTTGTTGTTTGTTATATTCTAATCTGACACGGTATTTGTATTGTATTTTCTTGTATGGACCTATATCCGAAATAAAGAGTTATTATTATTATTAAATCAACGTCTCGGTTGCAAGGAGCTGCCAGGTAGGATTTGATAGGCCTCTTCAGAACCACAAAAATTCGTTGTGACTGATACATCTAGATCTGATCTCGAAAGCTGTGAATCTAAATACAATCGTCAACACCCAAGTCTCGTTCCGAATTGTCTTACTCTGTAGTGTCGGTGTCTTTTCCTTTTTCAAAAGATTACATTTGCTAAATTCTCGTAATGTTTCGTAATTATAACTTTTATGCACAATTAACCGCCTAACTCGATAAATGGAACTAGTTTCATTACACATAGTATTTCGCCTATAATTACGTTATCCTATAACTGCAATTATTTGCACCTAGTACCTATAGTACTCAATCTTGCTTGATCAAATCAATATTTTATGTAAAAGAATATTTTTTTTATGTATCTCATATGTATGTTTTCTTTTTCTAAGAATACACACGGGTGAATCGCCGCACCGCTGCGAGTTCTGCCAGAAAACGTTCACGCGCAAGGAGCACCTCACAAATCACATGAAGCAGCACACAGGAGAGGCACCTCACACATGCAAGGTTTGCCAGAAACCTTTCAACAGGAAAGAGCATTTACAACAGCACATGAGGTTAGTACTAACATAGATAAAGCCGCATCTACACTAGAAATTTATACAGCATCTGCCACTTTATATCCATGTCCCGATAAACAGGATACTGTGTTGTGCCTGGAACGTTTTTAGATGGAGCACAAGAAGTACGATATATTTTTTTTATTTATAACAGCGACCTCTCTTCCTATCCTATCCTATCCATTTTTCTTTCCTATTCCTACAATTATTCGACAACTATGCAGGGTTGGCACAATAGGTTGAAAATTTGTGGTGCCACATTTACAATTTCCATTCTGATTCGTCATTTCGGTGGTTTTCAATCTTTCTTGGATGTTTTACTAGACCAATATGGATGGGTTTATAATGTAGAAGTCAATTTAATCCTGGCACCACACTAACAAAATCCGCAGGTAGAGGCTTGTTCATTATCAATTCGGATAATGGCAGGGGTCAAGGCAGTAGGCTTATAAATTGGTGCAAGGTCTTTTAAGGTTTTTAGTGCAAGGACAAGGATTATCTTTGTCATTGTATTACAGTTATGATGTCAGTCTACTACACATACAATTTACTATGTAAAAATCAAATTATGTGTCCGTTCAGGTATCATACGTCCGGCGAGCGTCCATTCAGTTGTGACGAATGTGGCAAATCATTCCCGCTAAAGGGAAACCTCATGTTCCACGAGAGGTCCCACAACAAGTCCGGAGCTGGTCCAAGGCCGTTCCGGTGTGACATCTGTTCTAAGGACTTCATGTGTAAAGGTGAGTTTACCAGACTTATGTGATTTGAAATTGGGCTCACGTCTTGAGCATGATTGTACTGGTCCGTTTTAAGAATGCCAGCACTAATTAATTACGTTGATTTTCGCGACATTATATGTTACGAGTCACTCATACCCATGGCACTGAAAAAATAGATTAGACCATGAACTCATTTAGTGTTATTAGAAAAAAATAATTTTGTTATGTTTTACTCATTGCTACAGTTACTACTAGATCCATGGTTTTTAGCGTTAATTCCTCGCTTAGATAATCGACGCGTGGAAATGCGTTATTCTAGTTGATATAAACATTTTCGCCATTTTACAGGGCATTTACTAACCCATCGGCGGACACATGTCGACGCGAGTGAGGAAGCAACTGCCGAGGCACAAACAGAAACTGAAGAGTGTCTGACTGTGACCACCGACTGCACCAACAAGTGCATCAAGGTGGAGCTCGAGACCGTCGAGCATAGGTATCATACCAAATTAATAATGCAATCAAATTCTTCATGACTTACCATGAAATTGATAAACACAGTCTGTGTGCGCGTTTAATTCGTTGGATTATAATTTTAAAGAAATAAACGTGGACCCTTATGGAACACACAGAACGCGTGCTCGAGTCCAGCACGGGTCGGGCGAAACCCATACAAATGCAAGCACCCGATACGCGCACGCGTTCTGTATGATTTGGGTTCTATCAGATGTGCAAACCTACGTCTGAATCAAGTCTGGAAACAGTACACTGCTCAGTGGGCATTACTGGAAAATAAATCTAAGTTTTACTTGTCTTATTTTGCAAATTTTTTAGATCTTCGATAGAAAACGGACCAACTGAAACCGTAAATGTGGTGGTGCAGCCCGCTCTTAGCAATTCTACAAACCACATAGTGACGCAAACACAAAATACTGTGATGCAGATTAGCAGCCAAGTAAGTTTATCACAAAACTGGCAACTATGACTAAAGATAAGAAACTACAAGTTCATCTCATAAGTATGATATAAAAAAATCAAAATATCTGACTGAAATCTTTCGTGCCGTAACTGTAATGGTAAACTGTTTGTGATGAAACTTGAACATGGTGTATGAATAAGATTAGCTTAGTCTACCTTATATCTGGGTGGAGATGGTTTAACTGACCAATTGAAGGTTCCACCACTATGTTTTATTTAACCTTGTATGAATAACGTTTCACTTTGAATTACTCAAAATGGAGCGATCGTAACGAAATGGACTTAATCTTTATAATTTGAATTACTTCTCAGCAGGTGCGCGTGCCGTCCGCTAGCCCGGGAGATGCAACGGTCGAAACATTTACCCACACAGTTTCGGCGCAAAATCATGCCGGCACAACCATATCTCACCATCCCGTAACTGTCAACTACTAACATAAGAAAATGGCAGGCGATGACAGTCCTGTTGTGAGTTAACCAAGCGCGTCTGGTTCTAAAACAAACGCGGAAAGTGAACAAAATGATTACATCAAAGCAATAGTGCTGAATGTACAACAAGCAAGCTCGTATGAGTTAGTGGCCAACTCTGTTGACGGAGTTTTTAAGCTGCTTTAAGGCCTCCGTCATGGCTTAACGACTGCTAGAGCCGGGACCGACAGTTTAACGTGCCATCCGAAGCACGGAAGCCCTCAGATGTAAATGCCACTAACAGTCTCTCATTCAAATAGTGACCGCGCAGATAGACAATCGGTGAAGATTGACTATTGACATGGCGCTGCTGAATGCACTGAGGCCACATTTACTTTTTATCTTATTTTTATTTTAAAAACCTGCACAAATGAAACTGTACCCAGAGGGGGTCTGGAAAATCTTTCTGAAATTATGAATAAGTGATGAAATACACGTTTTGTAACTATTATCAATAGATTACACTTAATTGACATTATACAAACACGCATCATTTTTTTTCCAATGTTGCGTTTTGTACGAGATGTGTGATATTTCGTACATTGTTAGATCATTGTGCTAATTTATACATACCTGTATTTTATGAGAATGTTAATATTTGTATATATTTAATGTAAATTTAGATGATAAACTAGTTTTAACATTACTTTTAATTTATAATTTTATTACTTTTATGAAGTTATTTGTGTAACTTTTTTTATTAAATTCTAGCTCTTATAGTCAACTTGAATTACAATAATTTTTCAAGTGCCATTAGTATTTACTACATTCGGCGCCAACGATAACGCTCATGCTTAGGTGAATTACGTTTTTAGTTATTTCCGCTAACAATGCATACGTTATTGCGTTCAGCATAACGCATGCATTTTTATCACAGGTAATAAGATGCCAATTCCCTTTATTCACTGCATTTTTAAGTGTTTTTCTAAAATATTTTTGGTGCGGAGTATAGAAAATGCTTTGAACATTACAAAACTGTAACTGAGTTATAAAATAAATGCCATACTAAAAAATCACTAGTATTTTTTTAGATGAAGATTAATACTTCAGGTCTTTGATATTAATTCAGTAAGGTTCCCTGCGGCCCTTTGCTCACTTTGTCTGAGATTTAACTCTATTTACGTCAAAATGACGTCGCATGCATACTCTACTCGCTATTGGGTGAAACAAGTTTTCGGCCGAGATATGACGTCATCTCTAATAGAATTAAATCTCTACTGAAGCAAGCATAAGACCCCATTTGTACCTACTCAAATTTTCAAAAACAATGAGGAAATATCATTTATTTTCTACACTATGTACTAATAAATAAAAAAAGGAGTTTGTTTCAGTTATTGAATGAAGATCTTTTTTCTCATTGTGTTATCTTTTGAGGTTACCTACCTAAGTAAACAGTTTACCATAGAAATAGCCTGTAGCTTGGATAACGTATACTATGAAAAAAATAACTTGAAAAGGGTTTATTTATCAGATGATTTCATATGACTGATAGCCGAATCAACCCATAAAAGCCATACACATAGACCATCATGTAGAGATAAGAAATAATACATAATTGTTTCTTCAACATTTTGCAGCATTCTATATGTTCAGCTGTTATTTAGAAATATTGTTTGTAAATAGTAATTTAGTTTTTAGCTAAAGCTGTAACTAAAAGCTTTAAGTAAAAAAATTATATCATTTTATATTATTAACAATAACATTTGGTTTATGATGCGATTCAGAATCGTCTCACCACCAATGTAACAATGTAACAATTAGGTATATGTTTGAAACCGCATACATGAAGCATAACTTGGTTTTGTGTATGGAAGTACCTACTTGCATGAATGTGATGCACAAGAGTGCTTCATAGATGTGGCCACAGCCTAAGGTGAGAGATAATGATCTACAATGGTTTCAAGGTAATTTATATTTTATAGTAAAATGAAACCTTTATAAAGAATAAGTAGCTTTTAAATTTCTAATTATGTTCAATAATTTGATAATGAGATTAAAATAAAATGTGAAGAGAATTTTTTATTTCATTTTAATACTTTCTACCTTACTTTGGAAGTGCTGATCATCTTAGCCTTAGATGGTACCACAGAACACTTATTACGGTACTTTAGGATGGTTTAGGTTTAGTATGTACTGCATAGGGCAAGAGCTAGTGGGAAATAAGAAACATGCCCGCTCCAATTACTATTTACATGTTCATAGTCTTGCAAACAACCTGTAAAGACGATAAAATGTGAAAGCACTCATTGCATCAAAGTCATTTATCTTTTATTAGGTAGGCATTTTAATTTTTTCACAAGGATCATTGGATGTAAAAAACAGGCTTTGTATACTGATAACAAAATATATATTATACTTATTTTTTATGTACACTTATAATCACTATTAGCTCAAGCCTCAACTGCAACTTTAGTTGGACTTTTGACTTTTTTGGGCTTCTCTGCCGCTTTATCTTCGGGAACCTCTGGTAAATTGTCTGTTGGAATATCTGGTAACTGGTCATCCACATCTAGGATAGCCTCAAGTTCAGCTTCAACTGCTTCATTATCTTCCTCAGTTAGTTGGCCAGAAATAAGGTCATCAATCTCTTGCTGCTTTTCGATGCCTTCTCTGGTCTCATCTAATATCTTTTCTATTTCATCAATGCTAAGGATATCATGAACCTTCTTCAAGGCATCATTTCCTGTCTTTAGGCCGTCTATCACCTGTAAAAGAAACAACACTGGGCAAATGCTGAGGATATTTTGCAAGATGGAATACCTGATGGTAGGTGTCTCTCTGGAAATGTTAGTAAACTCAAAGTTTAGATCTAGATATTGAAAATGTTCCGGGAGCGTCTTCTTCTTATAAGATCAAATAAAGTAGATAATGAAACGTAGACTGACCTGAGTTTCGATCTGCGCAAATTCTAGATCATGAGTAAGCTGTTCGAGTCTCTCTAACTGCGTATCTGTGTTCTGCAAAAGGTTTTCCTGATACTTTTTCTTCTTCAACAGTAGTTTTGCTCGATCGCGTTTGCCTTCGCCCAGCAGTTTCTTTGCAATTTTCCGGTCCTTCTCTAAGTTAAATTCTATCCTTTTCTGATACTGTTTCAGCTTATCTCTTTGTTGTTTCAGTTGCAGGACAGCTTTATCTTGCTCGGTTACTCGGCTGACTGGCTTTTTATGTTTTCCAAATAAACCTCCCATCTTACAGTAGCACAAAGTTGTGTTCAGAGAAATTTTCAGGATATTGAATTATTTGAAATGGATGTGTAGTAAACCTAATTTATCATCACAAACTGGGAATGCTTTATTTGTTTTCATTTGATTGAATCAGGATGTAAATAATATTCACTACCTAGCTTCACTGAAATCAGCTGAGCTCGTTCATAGAAAAAGAATCGCGGCGCTACTGCTATACAGATTACAGAGCAACGTTATTTGGATAAAAAAAAATAAAAAAAATGGTTTTTATATAAAAAAAGCTTTAGTCTATGATGTTAGCAAACCACATTAGCAAACATTTTTTCTCCGGATGCTGAAATCTACGGGGTAGGGCACCGAACATCCTAGCGGAAAGAAGCCCAACACCATATGTCAGAAGTGGTTACGGTCTACGTTCACTCACCTCAGTTTTAGAGGGATTTTGATAGAGAGCGCTAGTGCAGGAATTGCGGGAATTTTGAATCCCTAGCCTAGCCCCTAGGTATTTTGTTTCTTAAGAATTTTTAAAGAACTACAAAATTTCTTTCGTATTTCTGACCAGTTTGAATAACCGAGTACATGAATATGTAGATAGTTCATCTACAAAGCCTACTGAAACAGAGGAAGAATAACAACATTTTTTGATGCTAATTATATATGCATTGGCGTACTTACCGGTAACTATTCAAGCATCCAGGCTTTGGAAACCGATACAACTTTATAGTTTCGTGGGTGGCTGCAGATTTTCCACATTTCACGCAACTCTTTCATGTTTATTAGTAATATTTTAGTTTTTTTCGTACAACCAAACGATAAACAACTTATACAATGGCCGACACTAGTGTAAATTTGAAAGAAATCAACATCATTCGATCTTTCGCCTACTTTCTTACAAAAGATTGAACTGGGCTCCTCGTCATAGACAAGTGTTTTCGTCCGCAGGAGTTCTGTTGATCCCCCCTGGTACGGGGTAGGACATTTATTTTCGTCTATGAAAAAGTAAATTTCTTTAGCAAAATTGACGCAAAATATAGTTGGACTTGGTGATTACTGATTATAGTAAAATGCGCTAGCAACATTTTACTTGGGGTTTTTATCTAAAAATTGTTTCCAATGATAGTGTTTTCCTTGTATTGATCGGTAAAGAACTCTAGGTAAGGTAGTATAAACCGTGACAATGGCGGTCTTGGCTGCTGCTCAGCTACTTGACGAGCTGATGGGAAGACATCGCAATACGAATCCCAATGAAAAGATTAGAAAGCCAAACTGGGAAGACCCTGAGGTAAATATAGAAGTCCTATCATTCTATTGTGTTTCGGTCACCCCGAAAAATCAAAAAGTAGGTAGTCCTACCTACTCCCAGCTTCCCAGTCATCACAAGAATAACCTAACTTTTTCGGCGTCATTATTTATTTTTATTGAGTCCTGCCTGATTCCTGGCTTCATTATATTCTAGGATCATAATAATATTAAGAAGTTAACTACCAGATAGACAGGCAGGCCTCCCCTTAGTAGAACTTGTAACTTCCCTAGGTTGTTTTTAACACCTGAATAATTTGTAAGTTCATGTCCCATTTTGGTATGGATTGGCTCTTACAGAGTGCATGTTGCAGTTTGAAAATATTTTTACACCATGTCCAGGTTCTGATAACAGCTTCATGTTGAGGATCTGAGATTTTGATAGGTGTATGTCAAAATATTGTTTGTTGATTTAAACTACATAACCTGTCTATTTAGGGTTTCTTGCAATTGTTGTTGAAGCTTTCAATAACTTGAATAAACCACAAACCAAACTATTTGAAACTAGCGACCCGCCCCGGCTTCGCACGGGTAAAAAAGTAAAAAGTTGCAAAAAGCTTACAACGACGCCTTGGATTTGAACTTGCGTTGGTCTGACCGCAGTCCCATGGTATTACCCTTTGGCCTACAAGAAGCCTGTTACCATGGTTGAAATTACGGCTGTCTTTTCCATATGTCAAATTTTCAAACATAACGTTTAGCTGTCAGTTGTGTTTTGCTATACCATTTCTATTTTTTACACCTTGGGTTATCAGTGTTTCTTTACAATATTATGCATGTACATATTATACATATAAACCTTCCTCTTGAATCACTCTATCTATAAAAAAAAACTGCATCAAACTCCGTTGTGTAGTTTTAAAGATCTAAGTATACATACATACAGACAGACAGACGCAGGAAGCGACTTTGCTTTATACTATGTAGTGAATAAACAACATAGTAGTATCAACTCCCTTTCTTATGTGGAAAAAAGAGGATGAAAAATTAGGTTAGTTTAGAAAAATACAACAAGAGAATCAATACCATTGTTTGCCTTTGTTTCAGTACTGCAAATACTACATGGTTAAGTTTTGCCCCCATGACTTATTTGTAAACACGAGAGCTGACCTTGGGGTGTGTCCTAAAGTCCATGACGATGAGGTCAAGGATTTGTTTGAGAAAGCTGACACTTCATACAAAAAATCACAGTATGTGGAAGAGTTTCTACGTTTTTGCCGTCATATGATAAATGATGTTGAAAGTGAGTACCTAAATATTTAACTAAATTATTATTATTTAACACGTTTTTATAGACCTGCCACATCAATTTTTTATACTATTAAGTAGGCAGACAAGTGGATGGCTCACCTGATGGGAAGCAGTTAGCATACGCCTGCAACACCAGTATCACATGTGCCCTTGAAGAATTTGAAAACACCCATTTTTAAGTGCCCCATACTGTAGTCGCTAGGGAAAACCTCAGAAGGAAGATCATTCCACAACCTGAGTGTTTATAATGAATATAATTTGCATCAAAAATTATAATTTTTCTAGTTAAGTATAAAATTGTGTTACAGGAAAAATACAAAAAGGAAAGCAACGCTTGGAGCTGATGAACTCAAAACCTGAAGGACCTCCAATGACAGCAGCTCAAACAGAAAAGAACCAAGAACAAGTAAGTTTCTTGACTTTTACATTTAAGAGTCTACAAACAGTTTACATAGACTTGTTACATGACAAAGATTAATATAATTTTCATCCCACCATCTCGGAAAGAGTATTTTTGCTCTTCAATATCTGAGTGCAAAAGCCGTTTTTATTCTCTAGAGGATAAAGTAAATTGAATTTAGAACATCGTGTAATACTTACCTGTCATAATGTAGTAGTTAATACCTAAACTGAAATAAAAGTACCTATCTTGTGATTGTAAACGTTTTTTTTTGCATTTAGTCATTTCCTCGCTGAGGTGGAATGAAAAGTTACGTGTTGCACTCGAGTGCAAAGATTTTCACCTCGTGCTCTTTTGATTTCCTCGCTAACGCTCAGGGTTCTAATTTTGAATCACTTGCTGCGCTCGTGAATCAATTTTAGAACCCTTCGCTTGCTCGGTCATCAAAATTGAACACGCAACTTTGCACTCTTGTATAACAAATAACTATTGTTTGTGCCTGTGATTTCGTTTACATCATTACAAACTTTTGCGTTTGTAATATTTGTAGGATATCAAAGCTGAATTTACAATGACCCCCAGGTAACACTCCTCTCCGAGAAGGTGAAGGCTCTAGTGCAAGAGGCCGAGGAAGCCGGAACAAGGGGAGAAGTGGAACAGGCCCAAGGTCTGATGAAGCTCTGTGACCGATTGAAAGATGAGAAAGATCAGCTGCTAAAACAACAAGAGAACAGGTTTATTATTACATTGCTTGTTATTATATCTAGCTGTATATTTTTAAAATTAGATGAATAATTTCGAAATAGTTTAGTGAAACTTATTTGGTGTGTTATTTGTAAATTGTGAAGACACTGAAAGTTACTGCCTATTGAAGAATTCTAAGGCAATGGTCAAGTTTATAGTCAAAGTATTTTATAAGCTGCAAAATAAAACTTGAGTACCAATGGCATTTCCTGGGAGCTTTTGAAACCACAGCTTTTAGAGTTTTATTATTGTCTTATTTTCATATTGGTGCTTCACTAAAATTTGGGTAAAAGAACCATGAAAAAACTAGGAAACCAATTTTAACATTCCAGTTTTAGACTTCATAACTGGTTTATATTCACGTAGTTTATGACGATTCAGCGTGATCCTTATTACTTTGAACTATTTCCAGCCACTGGTCCATAACCGCTGAGTTGGCGGCCGCCCAAGAGAAACAGATGGAGGTATGTCCAGTTTGCGGCGCGTTTCTTATCGTCGGCGACGCTCAGCAGCGGATCGATGACCATCTATCGGGGAAACAACATGTTGGGTAAGTTTTATTTGCTACTTGCATCTTGCAACTTGGTCACTTCATGGAACAAGTCATTTTTGAAACTACGAGTGACAGAGAAACAACAGACTATTGTCAAACTTACACGGCTTCTGTTTTCGGTCAAGGGTTAACAATTAAATAATTTCACCACTATAGTAGGCACATCACTCTTGAACCCTATAAAAAAGCAAAAGCAAGCAAGCTTGTATGAGTTAGATAACGAGTAAAGACTGACTAAGCAAGGTATGTTGTGGCATACCTTGCTTAGTCAATCTTTACTCGTGCTTCTTGAACTCTATGAATCTTTACAAATAGCAAGTCAGGAGAGTCAGCAAGTCACTCGATAAACATTTATAAAGTTGTTCTTGCAAAGGTTAATAGAAAACGAAGTGGAGTTGAGACCTAACAGAACCCACAAACTACAGCGCAGAAGGCAGAGCTTTTCCTGCAAGACCAGTTTTTACTGTAATAATGAAAATTAAGTTAATAATAAAACTTATTTCACACAGCTACTTCAAACTCCGCCAAGCCTATGAAGAGATGAACGAGTCCCGCGAAAAAGAACAGCAAGAGAAAGAGAAAAAACGACGCGAAGACAGAGAGAAAGAACGGACGAGGGCTTCCGGCGGCGGCCTCGGCTCCGATCGGCGTGATAGGGAACGCATGGAGCGAGACAGAGAAAGAGATAGGAGTGAAAAGGGCGACCGCGAGAAAGACAAGGACAAGAATAGTGACAAGGACAAGAATAATGGAGATAAGGAGAGGGATAGTAAGGACAAGGATAAGGATAAAGATAAGGAGCGTCACAACCATAGGTAAGCGATAAGCACCCACCAGACTTGATTGATGGATGGATTGAGCTACTTAAATTCGTAAAATACAACAGTAAAATGAAGGTATTCCACTCTACACCACCAGAACGACACAAACGGTGGTGTCGTTTGGAATCACTATTCCGTTCGACACTACCGACTATTAGTGATGTCGATTTGTCGATGCAAAGTAAGGCTGAGGCCAAACAAGCGTATTTTTTGAGTTGTGAGTCGCGTAATTTCTGCTGCATTTATTTTCATAGAAAAGTCCTGTTTGATTCACACGGCGACGCATAATGAGTTATTTCCGACCCTTAATAGAAAAAAAATCTGTAATAGACGTTCAAGACATCACTGGGGTAGTGTCGATCGGAATAGTGATTCCAAACGACACCACCGGTGGTGTCGTTCTGGTGGTGTCGAGTGGAATAAACGGTAAAACGTATGTATGTTGTATAGGTCGAGCCGCGACGAGAAGAGCCGAGACAAAGACCGCGAGCGCGAGCGAGACCGCGACAGGGATCGCGAGCGAGACCGCGACCGCAGACATCGCAAGGACAGACATCGTACGTATACAAAAACATGTTATATATACATACATACATACATACATCATTAATATTAGCTTCCAAACTTTTTTAATATTGGAACCACGAATAATAACACTCAGTTTAAGCTAACTATGCATCTAGAATGCGGATGACAAGTTTGCTACTGCATTTCGAGAAAAGTAATGTTACGTCCTGTTTCGAATATTTTTTTGGATCTTCTACTAATATTTTGTACTAGTCGGTTGCGTCATGGTTGAGTTTAGTCAGACGGCGCACGTGTTAAGTTGAATTAAAAAATGTTATTCCAGGGTCACCCCACGAGCGGTCCCGCCGGCGCTCCCGTGACCGTCGCTAGTATTGACTGAGGTATCACAAATTGCGCCTGAAACCGGTAAGTAGATAACCCTCCCTTATCCTATGTTTCCATCCCACAGCTAACCTTACATCAGCTCCTAACCAAACTCCTTCCAAACTTATGAACACGTCACATATTTTTAAACATTCCGCGCTATCCAAAAGCCCTATCCAAAAATGTAAAAAAATAAAGTAATAAAATGAACAATGTTATTTTACAGCAAAATGTAGAATTCCAAAATATAACTTCGTTATATGGCAAACATGGGGCGTAATGTTGACCCATTATCGATTCGGTAGATTCGTCACGCCGACGGACCTGGCAGGTATTTGATTGGTATTTTGAATAGTTGCCGAGAGGAGGCATTGCATTGCCTTTCTGTGTATCGTTCATGGCGTTCCCACGAGGAGCTTCAGCGTTGTTTTGAGGTATTTCTATACATTGTACGTTTCGTCGTCGTGAGCACTGGTGCCGATTGAAAATGCCAGGTATTTGTTAGGGCGTTCTTGATACAGGGTTGAATCTAAACATAACAATGGTTTGCCTAATGATATAGGCATAATTTCGAGATAAATAAAAATAAAAATTATAATTCAATTACCCATCATTAGTTAAGTAGCAAAATAATGTACTACCGCTGAAATAACTTTGCTTATCAACACCAATGTTCGGTTACTGTACAATGCGATACTGATGTCACATTACGGAGTATGGAGCACACGCTGTGCGCATATCACACCATCTACTGTATGTTTCCAGGTACCCAAATTCAATGTGTGGCAACAAGTTTTAACAGCTGCTATGTAAAGTTTATTATTGATTGTAATCGTTGTTATTTTCTTTTAAGTATTTTATATTCTCTTGTATTTTTTATACGAAACTTGATGCTGCAATTACATAACCAATAGGTACCCCAATACCAAACCGGAATCTGTTTGCTAGTGATTCTTTTCTAAAACATTTTCTTAAATTATTATTAAAATTTGGCTGTAAATAATGTCAATCCTAGCAGCTGATTCCAACCACTAATAAAGGGCCCACTACTAGCATACTCGATGGACTTTTCAGTTGGAATCGTAGACGAAACCAAACGCGGAGAAACGCCACCTCGGCGGCGGTGTTAGCGGCGGCGCCGAGGAAAATGAGGTACTTTTCAAAATTCAGGCTCTAACTAAAAGGCTGAAGAGCGGACGACGCGGAAAACAGAAATCTCAAAGAACATCACTCCATCGGTTTTAAGGTGACAAAATGACATAGAATATAAATAGAATAGTCACGTTCGTTCTTATAACACTTGTCCTAGAAATTCGATTTTTTTATCTACGAAGTTGCATGTCGTTCATCAATTGACTAGGTATTCTCTAGTTATTAAAATGTATGTACCTAACGTGTAGCTGCAAAATGAACCCTAGGGAGTCACTGTTTTTCTGTATACCAGTTTCTACTGAGGAATATGCAGGTATTTATAATTTTATTCTACTCACGATGCTATGTCGCGTGTTAATGAAGTGTGATTTAGGGTTTATTTGTTGAAATAAAAAAATCTACTAATTGTTCATGGTTTTCATTCAACCCATCATACCAACACCAGCTACCTAGGTATGTTAGGTATCCAGTAGAACCACGAATATTTTAAGAAACGAGCATTGCCTGGTACTTGGTAGGTTCAGGCAGGGACCGGTCACCGGTACGTGAATGTACTCTAAAATCCTTTGCTAGGTGGGTACCTAGGTACACTAGCTATGTTAGGTACATAAAAAGCTAGGTAACAAGAAAATACGCGTGCCGGTATGGCACATTTCTTCCAACAAAAACGGGATCTTCGTTATGTAATGAGGTGTTTTCGTATACCTCTAAAGGTTAGACCGCACTAGGGCGGAACTGCACTGCAGCGGAGCGACCAAGGAGCGACGCGACGTTTTCAATGTAGTTCGGTATAACGCACTAGAACTGCAGCAGCACGGCATTTTATCTCTCAGTCGGTTGGCAACCACTGAACGCGATGGATGAAATTGGTGTGAACGTATATATATATATAAAAGAAGACGGACCTGACTTACCTATCACATTCCAGGCCAGACCGCTAAAGCTAGGGCTAATATTTGGAATGTACTTTCTTTACATGGCATAGGCACCCGCTAACACGGGATTTTAACAAATTTAACCCCAGACTGGGTCAAACTGGGCCTAAACGTTAGTATGCAAAATCGTATTCCTTGAAGTTATAAATACCAAAATTGGCATGTACCTATATTCATCAAACTAAATAAATAAAAACTGTATTTAAAAAAAACTAGCTCAACACTAATTCGCTGTGCTATTAGTTGTTAAAGTTTGCATGGAAAAATTGGTTTGTTTCAAGCTTAGGTACCTAGCATGTCCTTACAAAAAAATAAAATACCTACGAAAGGTGTAGGTAGGAAAAGAGATAGCGTACCTAGGTAAGAAATACCAGCCTCTGAAGCCACATTTAAAGAAGTAGCTAAGTGGGTAGGTAGGTAAGTAGGTACCTACTTAAGATCTCGCTATAAAGTCAACGGGAAGCATAGTTTATGTGTTGCTTTATTACTGAGTACCTACCACGCGGGCAAAACCGCGGGCGCTACAGCTAGTATAATATAGATGGATGCCTCGCAAGTGTCGCGGACGCGCCGCTTACTATAACGCACTAAGCGGCAGCGGAACTGCGCGACGCGAGCGCGTCAGCTTTGCCTAGTTGCCCAACTCTGTCGCGAGTCGCGACGCTCCGCTGCAGTGCAGTTCCGTTGCCGCGTAGTGCGGTATGGCTAGTACATTTACTTGGAAAGAACATTGAAGCTACCTGTCGTCGCGTCGCTCCGCTGCAGTGCAGTTCCGCCCTAGTGCCGTCTAACCATCTAATGTGTGTAAACACAGGCAAGTTAACTCCTTGACTGTGAGTTTTATATACCACCGCTCCATGTGTTTCCTTTGCCTATGTTCTAAGGATAGCTTTGGGTAAGAAGCTTTGTTCGCTTAGAAACTGTCAAAGTCAATGATGATCGAATGAAGTTTGATCAGCTGAGCTGTTTTCAAGCTGTTTTGTTTGTTGTTGAGTGCGGCTGCGGGCTGTTTTTTGGTTCAACTAAGATTGTGTATTTACCGCTGAACTAACTAAAGTAGGTAGTTTATGGTACCTACCGAACAAAACACTCAGGGGCCTTATTCCCTATGACCAATGCAAGCGCGTTACACAGCACGACAAGACAGGGGCGTGAAATCGCCTAAAACCGTATTCCCTATGCCATAATGTCATTCCTTACTGTGACGTCACGGCGTTTGGGGCACGATTTGAACTGTCAAATGAACACGCTCGCTGCCTAGCGTGATAAGGTACAGATTAGTGTGTTCCTGATATAGTTAGTATGGCACGGCTCGTTTCTTTTGCACATCTTTTGAGGTTATGTCATTGTGACAGTACCTACCTTGAAAGTTGTTTATCAACAAAGAAAATTCAATCTACGTGGTTTAAAATAAAAGGCGTGAAAAACAATATTTAAGTAGTGATAAATGGATGATTACTCAATCATTCATCACGATAGACTCGAGGCATTGATTATTCAAAGCCTAGTTATGTTAGTTTAGTTGTTATTTCAATTCATTGTGCTGAAGGAAACACACATGTTTTGGCGAAGATGTTGATTGGATTTATTTGCAGAATGCAAGCAAGTACCTGCACAAAGGCCAGCTCAGCCTAGGTAACAGCTTTGGCTGAGCCATGCAGGCCCATCTGACAATGGCTGCGGGGATAAGCAGCACCCTACAAGGCCGCGTAAATTTAGTATTTGTAAAAATAAAACAATCTTTCTTTTATTTCTGTTTATAATTTATTAATAAAATAAAATCACAATAATTTCCTTCTACCCGATGGACTGACGACACTGTTAGGACCGCGGGAAGTCCATGGACTTCACAGGCATAGAGGAGTGACCTGGGGGTTCCTAGGATTTGTTGTTCTTGAGAGGCTACGCCCTCGCATTCCAGGACTACCTACGTGGACAGCTGATTCTTCTTCGGACAGGCAGCCTCTGCAGAGTGGGCTGTCTGTGGCTCCAATGTTGTAGAGATGTTTGTTCAGTGGACAGTGACCTATTATGCTCTCCACGATGGTTCTAAGGTTTCTATGTATGTTTAGACACCATCCTGCTTGCAAGGATCCCAAGGAGGAAAGAATATAATTCTTTGCTAACCCTGTAGTACCTCACAAACAATAATTTAGGGTCCATTGCAAGAGGGTCCGCAGAATCCCTCAGTAGCTGCCTGCTGAATTGCTGATGCTGGTATTTTGTTGGCGCCAACGTCTTACGCGTTGTCTTCGCAGAAGAATATCCATTTTATTTTGCTTTTTCAAAGATAGGTAATAAATAAGTTCGGCTATGATATGTCAACAAACAATCAAACAAAATTATTCGTTCCGAAACTAGTCAAACATGACTTGAATGTCATTTATTATCAATAGTTTTGGGCTCTTAATTTTTTAAATCACTCTAAAATATAGTAAATTGAACAATTTGATGGTTGACAAATCTTATAATTATAGATATTTATTACTTGAGTTGAAAATTCGGAACTAAAAATAATCCTACTAATTTATTAGTAAACAGATAATTTTCCGAGTGGAAGTTATGGAACGAATCATGTGAAATAAAACACGAGGCATAGACAACTAGTCTTGTGGCATACAGAATACCATTTTTCGGTTCCACAACCAAGGCGTGTTTAGGTTACGATCACGGTGTGACGTCACACGGTTACGGCAAGGAATCTCCTATGTCATAGGGAATAATGCCCCAGGATTCATAATGAGCATGATTGGTCTAACACGTCAACAAAGAGCCCGAGCGGAGTTGCGAGCTAATTTTCTATATGCTCTTTGTGAACTGAGTGGTAAGTTTTTAGAGCTTTTGGAGTGTTTTACTGGTAGGTAAGCTTATAACCATGTCATGCCCGATTTCCCGATTATAACCATGTCATGCCAGTTAATTCAGTTCTGCTGTCGGTGGGACATGGCTACCTACATACGGGTTTCCCAGTGGCAAAGGAAAAAGCTTTCTTCCTTTGCCACTGGGAAACCCGTATGTGAAACCTGTTGATGGACGACTCAGATTAGTTTTTCTGGAAATCTATGGGGTAAGGCTATGGTCCAGCTGTGGACTTTTGCAGGCTGATATGATAATCATGAACCCTGCTTGGTTTCTGCCTGCCTGCTAGCGTTTCCACCAAAGTATCAAAAGATCTAAAGATTTGTTGGTGCTAGTGTTTCCACCAAAAAACATTGTGTGAATGCATGTAAAGATCTAACGATTTGTTGTGCTTTGTACTTCCACAACTTGTAAATATTGCGAGATTTATACAACACAATCAATACAAACAATCTGCACAAGATTCTGAAATGTCAAACATGCACAAGGGTTGGTGGTGTTAACACAATTCAATAATGTTCACAGAGTTGTGCATGTTTTGTGTAGACATCTTCTGGGTGGAAAGTGTGGAAACCCATAGTTACCTATCATTGTTTTGTTATTGCAGGCGAGCCATGCAATATTACAACTTTTGAACAAACAACACTAGGTGGCACATTCAAAGGATGGAAAACAGATGGAGCAGAAGTCCTAGTGCAAGGCTTACAAACTCCTGGAGGAGAGAATGTGCATTGCGCTTTGATGAGAACATCGGACATTATTTCATTAGAATTTAATAATAATAATATTGTGCTGCCCACTCGCTGTAGAGTTACTGACCCTAGTAGTAGGGATTTGCGTGGCTGCTGAGAGTATTTTTATATGATGATGAGCACATGGGTTTTAATGTGTATGTGTGATGTAATCTGTTCTAAATAAGATGAAATAAATACGTAGGTAGGTAGTACCATACATAGTACCTACCAAAGCTACTATTTGTCTTGTTTTCCAGCACTGTAATTAAAAGATTTTTAGTATTTTTGGACATTGTTATTGTAGAAAATCACATTTCCTGATGGAGGACTTCATTACTCACACAAAACCTGATAAACCAACAGGTAGGCTGTTTTCATTTCCAACAGTGGTAAAACGTACTGAAGAGTTTCAGTATTATTACCTTTGTAATTTATCGGTAGATGGCGTTACTACCCTATTTCACACGCCTGCTACGGTATTAGGTACCTACCTACTTTTAAAAAAAAATTCAATTTAGTCAAATTATGTTCCTAGCTAAAAAGGTACTACCTAGAGACCTAGGTCACAAATCACAAATCATATTATACTATAGGTATACTAGCCTACCTATTGGTAGGTAGTAGTATATTATGGGTAGGCAGGTAGGTATGCAACGTACCTACACCTACCTACTAAGGCTATATTTTTAGATTTACATAACAAATGGTAGGTAAAATTTTAATTGACTCCTACGACTTTACTCTCCGAAATAAGCTTAGAAAATCTGAAGAAAATTGGCAGCAGCCGTAACGAAGTATGGAGTTTGCGAAAAACGAAAACACGTGGATTGGCGTCTTGGGAATAAATGGACGTCTACGAGGATGGATGACGCTACTTTGTATGGGTTATTAGGTTTTTGTTCCCTAAATGAGGTAGGTGGATGTGCCTACACATACTTAGATAGGTATTTTGTGATTTATTAATGAGGGCCACTCAGCTAATCGTAATGTTTTGAAACGTAGATCTAGAACACAGTTAGTTACACAGTATGTCATCAATAGATAAGAACAGGTAGTTAGGAAATCGGAGTTATTACGAATGTTTTCTATCCGCTTTACCAAAAGCCTTTCTTGAACAGCGGGGTGGCGGTGAGTTGCATAATTTTTAGTTAGCTGTCATTATATAGTTGCATTTCGATTGCGTTCTATATAACTTTAGGTTAACTATGGTAGGTACCTACCGGTAGGTGCCGCTCTTAGGGTAAACTTTTGTACCACCTGGTAGGGACCACAATTTTCCAGACGATTATGTAGAGTAGGTGTCTTCTCCAATTCTCCAACATTTTGGAGTGGTATATTACAACATCTCTAGCGTAGAGCCTCACAAGGCCGAAGCCCGGCGAACCTGTTGCTCGATCGATTTGTGCCACTCTTGTACGGCGCATACTAGCGACCTTTGCAAAGAGCATATTTTCTTTTTAATTAATCCACTGCTTACACAAGCTTTCGTTCCTGGACTCACACGCATATCTTTAAACATTATAATAAAAACAGGGAGTCATGCATGCGGTCGCCAAGGTATCGCACTCAGGTCAAAAATAATTAGTATTATTAGTAGGTATCTATCTCTACTTTATGTTTCACCAGTTTCACCCAAATCGCAGCGTGATTGAGTTACAAACTCCATCATAGAAGTTCGCGTAGCCTTTTATTTCTAGCTGGCAATTTTCAGAATAAAATTTCTATAGTAGGTGCTGAATAACACCGCAATACAGGTCATTCACCCACCTTCACCACGATGTCGCAAAATTCAATTTATGAATGGCTAATTCTGTAGCTTTCCATACAAACCTGTCGCTAAGACGGTATCGCTCGAATCTCGTAGTACTGTTGGTTTACCATTCATACATTGAATTTTGCGACATCGAGGTGAAGGTGGGTGAATGACCTGTATTGCGGTGTTATTTGGCACCTACTATAGCTGGTGTGCCGTAGACGCTCTACGGCGTAGACCTTTTACGCTCGCACAACGTAGCGTAAAGCCCACTTGTTCTAAAAATAGGCATGAAAAATTTACGCCAGCTGCTCTTTGCAAAAACCCAGGTATACCTACCTACACTATATAGCAAATGTACGGTTATAGGTAAGTATAATCGAGATCGGTGGTTCCTATGTGTACGTAATGTATAAAAAGGTCCGGGTTTTCGTATCACATTCAAGGTAGTTTAGCTAAGCTCTCTCGCGGTGCAATGTGTAGGTAGGTATAGGTAAACAATATGTACGTAATGATATAACCTACCAATAGAGTATTTACGACTAGTAGCTCTGGGAGCTGTAGACCTCACGAAAGTCTTAAAGTGCACTTTTATTAATTTCTAATTTAAGGCTTATTATTTAACTTCGTAATTTTTCTCTTGTGAAGACGGTTATAGCGTGGCTGCTTTTTACACGTTGTAAGATCACATACAACCATCCCACAGATAGCCTGTGACCAGCATAGATGAGCCTATGTGGCGTTTGAGGCAAGTGGCTACTTAACATTACGTAGCAAGTTTTTTATCTTTACGAAAAGCTCGTAACTAGTGGCTCTGGGAGCTGTAGACCTCGCGAGCATACTAAATATTCCAATATTCAACATCATCAATCAACATCATCAATGTCGTGTAAGGTGTTTTCTGAAAGTCTTTAAGTGCACTTTTATTAATTTCTAATTTAAAGCTTATTATTATGCTGATGCTCTCATTCAGTGAAGGAAAACATCATGAAGATAATTATCAGTTAGTATTCTAACAGCGACGAAACGCTTGCAGCCTGTCACGTATTGAAAACTAACTATAATGCAAAATGTTGTGTGTGTGTGTGTGTGATGTGATGTTTTTTCTATTTAATTTTGTAAATTTTTGAGGAATGTAATGTGCAAGTGCATTTTCCGTTTTGTGATTTTTTTGATTTTTTTGCATCATCTTGTGTAGAATGAGGTCCTTTGTGTTTCTCTCAAATTTGATTGAAAACCATCGATTGTTTGATGAGCTATCCTGTTCATCATGCTGAAGATCCTTATCAGATCTTCGCCAAACTTTTATGAGACCAACTTATAGTTACTACCTTTGGTGGAGATATCCAGTATATCAAATAGCCCCCTTTTTGCCCTTTTTTTGGGGGAAGTACCCTTCCAATCAAAAATCCCCTCCGACAAAAAAATTCGAATAAGTCATATAACCTGTGTACCAAGTTTCGTCCAGATCGGTTGAAAAATGCGACCTGTAGAGGAGAACAGACAGACAGACATCCGGACAAACGCATTTTTGGCCAATGTGGAAACTGAGACGCTTCGCTCGCTTCGCTCGCTCGGTCAATTATTTGTAAATCCTGAGTTAATTAACTTCATTTATACATTATACACAAGTATTATTTTATACATACCAAACTTAAGTTAAAAATAAAATCTAAATCGAGATAAAAATGTAAGGGACACAATACTTTTACCGCAGTGAACCATGAACACTATTTACAAAACAAATATAATATTACATACCACTGTAATAGTGAAATATTGCCGTGGGCTTCTACAAACGAATGAATCCAAAGGTAGAAAAGGCACAATTTCCTCGCGTGAGATACATGGAGTACAAAAAATACCTATTTTTAGGATGGTCCATCTGTACCATTATTATCATCCTACTAATATTTTAAACGCGAAAGTTTGTGAGTACCTATGGCAGGATGTTTGTTACTCTTTCACGTAAAAACTATTGATCCGATTTGGATGAAACTTTGAATATTATATTGTCCGTGACCTGGATTAACACATAGGCACATTTTATCCTGAAAAATTAACGGGATCCAACGGGACGCGAACGAAGTCGCGGGCGGCACCTAGTTCATCATAAATTCCCTGCTGCAAATAGGCCTTTATCGTCGCCAACTTCCCACGATCTTGACCATCTGTCCATCGATACAGATGACTTTGTTCTCCAGTGATTGTCGGTGCAGAAGAGATTGTACTTACAATAGTAGATAGGAGCTTGATCTGGATGGAACTTATCATTGTGCAGACCTGTGATACACTGGTTTTTTTTAAATAACCTACCAGAGGTTGGATACCAACTATTGTATGTTGGATATTTCTACTAAATTAGGTGATGCTAAATTGCTCACACTTAGTTGTTTTTTTTAATGATCCTGAAGATCTATCAAAGAGATGTGATACCATATCTACGAGTTCTCTACTTCGCGTGAGGACAGACTTAGTTTTGCCTGCGGTCGCCAGATTCGCCCGAGGGACGCTAATCTATTTCCCAGCATACCTTTTTACCTGTCTATTTGAGCTCACATGAAAAGACAGTTTTGTAGTATTTTAGATTAGCGAAAATTATTTCGCTGGTATCTACGGCTATTTCAACTGTCCCTAACAAATTTTTGTTAGTTTGGCGACACGATTTATCTACCTAACGTGGTAATAAACGAATTTTTTTTTATGATTTTTGGGTGCTTACTGCGTAATAGAGGCCTCACTTAGGTATATTGACCTTGAACTAATCTACAATTAAATACTAATTAATATTTTGAGGTTAATAAATAAATGCTAACTACGAAATTTTATGATAGGTTTACTTCTGGCATGAAAACTAATTTAAATAAAGGGAACCCGTGTTAGAAGGAAGATAAAAGCATCATTAAGTTTTTCAATGACCCTGCAAGCTTTAACGATGCTTTTATGGTAGACAAAGGCCTCGTTATGACTGTTTGGAGATTCGTAGTGGAAAATTTCGAGAGGCAGATAAGTTTATAAAAAAAAATCGACCATAGACTCGTATCTACTTTGATTTGTGCAAAGGTACCTATATGAAAACAGAAAACACCAAGATAGAGGCCATAAAGTCCTCATAGAGCTACCCCGTATTTATAAAAGATGATGAAGAGGCTTTTCTAGATCGCGCTGCCCTATAAGAGAAACTGATTAACCACTGTTTATGAATCTGGGGGTTACATGTATGTAAAATGAAGGTTTTTTTATAGAAAGCACGTTGTTATTGAACGTCTCGGTATTATCAGTGAGACAATAACTGAATGCAACCTACGTAATGTCGCCGTAGCACACCTTTTTCAGAACATTTTTGATCAAGAAAATACTTCTGAAAAGAGAATAAACGCACAAAAGGCCATTCTCTTCCATTTTCCTGTTTTCAACTGTTGATTACCCGCAATGATCAACTTTGAATGTAAGTTTGTTGTTTTAATTTAAAATTCTAATATTTTTTACAAATGAGGTCGGGTATAATAAATTTCCCTAAGTGAATTGTGTTCCCTTGAGATTTTTCATGAAAAACTCGAAGCTGGCGGCGCCATCTGAAAATTATTGCCGCAGAAACTTCCCTGTTTATCAAATGAAAGAGAATTTTAACCAGTTAAAATAAAAGACGTAAGTAGGTACGAAGTAGAGACATAGGTAGAGGCGTAGGTATATTTTTCAGCGCGCTTTTACTTTTCACCTATACAGCGGGACGCTGTATATGTCTGGGACATGATTTAGATGGAGCAGTAGCCTTGCCCAGCCCCTATACCATCCTTTCAATCGAGTCTGCCTTATCCACAGAAAAGCCATAGTGAATACGTGCGTAGCTAACTAAACCACGGGTTACCTCACGATGTTTTCTTTCACCGCTTGAGAGCACTACCATTGATCACATTTTCTCACAATCCATAGACGCACGACTGGTTTTGATTACTTAGACTAAAAACCTACGTAATAACAGATTGTCAAACAATTGTTGCTCCAGCCTCAGATCTCTTGCAATCTCTCTGTTGTCCATTACTTAGCTGACTCCGCAACCGATACGATCAAACACAATAGTTTGGAAACAATAATCTAACTGCACTTTGCTATTTGCAATAGCAGCGTTCGGTAGTAAGGTGATACGTATGTTCTACTCTGTCATTATTTCATTTATGATTTTGTCCATCCGAATCCGAATTAAGTTGGTAGAATTTTACAACAGTATAATTATTATGCTACAGTAGCCATGCCTACCAGCTGGTAAAATAGTGCCTTTCAACTATTTTTCTTACGAGTATATGTAAAACAGCTACCCAAACATATCTATAGGCAAAGATGCTATAGCTATTACTACGTTCTATAGTAGGTGCCAAATAACACCGCAATACAAGTCATTCACCCACCTTCACCACGATGTCGCAAAATTCAATTTATGAATGGCTAATTCTGTCGCTTTCCATACAAACCTGTCGCTAAGACGGTATCGTTCGGAATCTCGTAGTAGGTACTGTTTGTTTATCATACATAAATTGAATTTTGTTCCTTCCTAATTTGGTAACCCATCTCCAAGATTCTTTTATTTTTGTAGCGTTTGAGTACTGCCTATAGTAAGTCTAATTCTATAGTTGTTTTAGACATATTGCACTTGTTTACAAAGAAGCCGACAGCGTGATTAACGAGGTAGGTAATTTGCGGATGAGGGTCACTCGTGTCGGACCTGTGGGTCACCATTCGCTCTTAATCCAACCCTAGGGGGCCATGTGGGGATTCGTGAAACTGTAGGTACCTACGTGTGGTTTTTGTTGGACAGTTTTTTGTTGTAACACGAAATTCCCAACAATCTCATGTTTTTGTTAGAAAGCCGTACCTACCACACCTATGTTTGAAATCTATCTCTCTGTCTAGATTAGTATCAAAGTTCAGTCTGGCTCTAAAATATTGCCGAATAATGCTGTTTTGAATAACTTGATGAACAAATTTACATGTTTTAAATACGCAAGGGCGAGCACGTTTTTAACCGTAAGCCGAGCTAAGACCATGGCACAGATCATATTATAATACTATACTTGTATGGTCACAAAGTCACAACTCAGATCTATTTACAATTCAAATGTTAATGTGACCCAATTCTTTGGCCTTGTAACACATTGGATCTGTACTAATCTCCGTCTATTCCAACTTAACTAAACACATGCCAAAGTCTGCCAAACGCCAACAAAGCGAAACAGACTGTCTCCTAATAAAATCAGTTGGCAACCCTAACCTTAGACAAGAAAAGAAAAAGAAACATCTCTTTTTCGAAAAAGGTCTTAGTCCACTGAGAAGTATCTGGATAAACTGAGTCTTCTTGTAACCTATGGATAAAGTGTATTCATAAGGTTGAACAAGTCGCACACCTTTCCATACAAACGTGGAAGGGTAACCACTCCACTGTTTGACGTTGACCAACCAAAACTAAGGATTATATCAATTTATCTCGTCATAATCTATGTCTGCATACAGTCCAAACCGTAAAAAATTATTCATTTAAAAATACAAGCTTATTTTAGCTTGTATTTTTTAAATGAATACTTTGTATGGAAAGGTGTGCGACTTGGTTGTTCAACCATATTAAAAGTTTACGCCATAAAGAGAGGGAAAATAACCTGCTAAGTTCAGAATAAAGGCTACTTTCAGGTTCTACCTTATTTATTTATTTAAATGTAAATTATGAATCCATATTAAAATAAATGTTTCCACGATCTGATATTATTGGTTTCTAGATGGGTGTGATGCCATGACACTCGGTTTTAACTCGTGCAACGATGCAAATAAATATTGATAACTAGCTTTCGCCCGCGACTTTGTTTGATCCTGTAGATTATCCAGGGTAAAAAGTACCCTATGTGTAAACCCAGGTTACGAACTATATATATCAAGTTTTCTTCAAACCGGAGCGGTAGTTGCAGTGAGATTGAAACACATCTAAACTTTGACATACATATAATATTAGTAGGGTATCAGTGGAGTATAAGCTTAGTCTCGTTACTTTGTAGGCGATGTTCAGTAACTAAAGGTTTTCGAGCCATTGTTTTCGCCCTCAATGGTCGAATAACAGTTTAGTTTCTACGCGCGTAATGATAATGATATGTTCTGGGAATTCCGTCTTTGAGGATTATACCGGTTGTTACACAAGTATACCAGGGATATTATATTTTTCCTAAGAACCTTTTACTTTGGGATCCTATTGATATCAAGCAAAATAGAAATAAATCTTACTTTACGAATGAAAACAACGTTTTATAAAACTATAACGAAAAATAAACAATTGCCCTATGCTTGGAATTGGCCCTGACTACTCATCTGAATGATGATCTCTACTTTTTTTCAGCATACCTAAACCTTTTTTATAAATTAGACCAGACTTGATCAGTCATCAGACTTCTAAACCTCGTACCTCATACTTAAAACTTATTTCTCTTTTTTTGTTTTCTTCTTTTCTTGGTATGCAATAAAGAATATATCTATTTATCTATCTATCTAAACTTCCTTCCTGTGCTACGGCGTAGCTATCTCGTAGAGGCAGCTACGCCGTAGCACAGGAATGAGAAAAAATATATTTTCAGTATCGTTTTACTTACTACTCTATAAACCGCATACAAGCCGCACACATACTTATCAGTAATCACGACCTACAGACATGCAGAAGTTCCGAGTAAAAAATAAAATTCGTGGATATACAATACACTACGTACGTTCTACGTTTGGTATACTCCAGAAATCCCCATACTAGTGAAGATTTTAGGTACAGGTGAAGTAGGTAGGTTTGAGCTGTTAAAAGCTGCCACCTCCCTCGTTGAGAAGACTTTGAAAAGGATTTCAATCAGAGTGAACGTGAGTCGATCCACGATTTACGCCACTTCGCGCCGAGAGCCCTGCCTTACCGCGAAAATTAATGCTAGGTAATAAAATCTAACAACGATGGTTACTATTTTTACAATATTAGTTGCTGTCAGCATACACTGTCCCGTCCCACTACTGAGCCCGTAGTCTAAGTTTTGTTTCGTTGATCGAAACGCATATCGAGAAGCGATTTGCGAGATATTCTGTATGAAAATCCGATAAGCACCTCTAGCGGGAGATTTGCAATTTTTCTTCACACAAAAACGGAGAGATTCTTGATTCTCGCTTGTCGCAAATCAAACAAAACTCAACACAACTCGGACCGTGGTCTCCCTTCGAGTTTTCCAGAGTGTACGTCATCATTTTCATTTTTCATTTTTTGTTCCATTTTCACTGATCGTTAAAGTGATGAATTCTTCCCGCTATCGCTTGTAAGTGTGGTTCAAATTCAAATTCAAATCGTTTACTGCACTTATGATGTTATAAAGATGTTGTATAAAAGGTAGCAAACACAAACCCTGTTAGGGCACAGCAATTTGTTGAGGTACATAGGCACTAGGTGGCATATTTAGGTATCTGAGATACAAGATACAATTTGCATAAATAATTGTTACAAATTAGTCTTAACTGTAGGAGGCATTTTACAACTTATTTACCTTTTCCAGGTATCATAAAACTTATACTTAATATTTTGTATGTCTAAGTTTATCTTACCTGTATAATAATTTAATATTGCACTTTTTATAATATTATATTAGAAATTACTACTCACTGCAAGGCATTCTTGCAGTGAGTAGAAACAGTTTTGGATGAGGAACTTTTTTAAGAGAGTTTTATGCGAAGCCGCCGCCGCCGTACATTAGTCTCAGGGCAGCGATATTAGTCAATATCTACTATCTAAATATCTAATAATAAACTAAGCAGAGCTTGTACTATGGGAACTAGATTGCTGATATAATATTTTTAAACTTCATACGCACCAGTCGCTAGTCACTATTGTCTTTTTCAGTATCAAAGGATTTGGATCTTGCTATGTTTGTAAAATTTATCATAAAATTGATGTCCATTCCATTACGCTTCGCGGTAAGGCTGCCGGATCAGCGGCACCGGACGCGCCGAACAAAAGTAAGTTCTGTGAGTAATGCTCACTTAATTGTGCCGAAACGAGTTTGGTCGAGGAAGTTCAATCAATATTGTGATGAATTGATCTGTAAAATGTTTGATTTTTGTAAAAAGACCCTCTTAATTTTTTTTAATGAAGGTGCGGTCTGATTAATTGGTAAAACAGGAGCTGGAAGATTTAAAAGTAAATAAACACTAATAAACCCCGCATGTGTACTTATTCTGTGATAATTTTTACTAAAAACGGGATATTTACCATGATTAATGATTATGTTCATAACCATTATGATAGTTTCAATTGTATACTGTTATGTTACAAGTAGGTAAGTAATTAGAAAAATAAATACATATTCACGGACACTTAACACAACGCCTTCTAGTCCCAAACTAAGCAAAGCTTGTACGATGGAAACTAGATGGCTGATAGAATACATACATACATTTTTTTTTGTAAATACATACTTATAATACATAGAAACACCCAGACACAGAACAAACATCTATGTTTACAACACACAAATGTTTGTTCTCGGTGGGGATCGAAACCGCGACCCACAGCACGGAAGTAATATAAAAAAATTTCAAAGTTAGCTAAATGTGTATGTAGATTGTAGGTGAGTGTGTAGTTAAAACTTATCTAGGTATGAACTTGTACAGCCATTAAGGTGTTTAACATTTTATGAAAGGCCACCTTAAACTGCGTTGAACATTTTTATAACCATTTTTATAGGAGAGGACCTCTGATAAAACTCACCTCTATTTGTATAAATAGCTGAGAGAAAACTTGACCTTTTGTGGATCGTAAAAATGAACTTGAGAAATAATATTTCAGGGTTAAAATTTGCCCCGCAGAAACCAAGTTGGTTATAAATCAAGTGCCACCGCTGGCTCTGAGCACCTATTTAATGTTATAACTGCCAACATTACCTAATATTAAAATGAGGTAGCAGATGGTATAGATAGGGCGTTGGCAAGAATGACCGATCTAATGTAACCAGGGAAACCACTACTGTAATTTATTACATATAGTTACCACACTGTTACTGTTATCCCAGCGTGTACAATGAGTTTGCCACTTGGCTCAATTCTATCTTGTCAGTTGAATCGTAGATTTTCATTTGTTTTAGGCAACTTGGTATTCAACTAATGAACAACGATCCAGCTGCATATTGATGTGTCAGCTAAGCTGTAGATCGATCAAACTATAATTAATTGGAATCGAATAGAACGTTAACGTTGTTTTGTCGAATTAAGCGCCAGGTTTTTGGTGCAGTGGCGCGCCGTTTTCATCAGATATACATTTATTTTGAACTAGAGGACCGTCCCGGCTTCGCACGGGTTTTTATGGTTTTTTTTTACACCTAGGGTTACATTATTGGAGTTTTAGTAAGGATCCCTAATTTTTTTGAATATATAATATAGCCTATGTGACCAGAGGAGAGTGTAGCTTCCCAACGGTGAAAAAATTATTCAAATCGGTCCAGTAGTTTCGGAGCCTATTGAATGCAAACAAACAATCAAATCTTTCCTCTTTATAATACATATTAGTATAGATGAAATAAAAATTAAACCTAATGAAAGCGGATACTATGTAAGTAAGTATACCAACCTACCTACATAATGGTACGGCTACGACTGCTGCGCTTCGTAGAACATTGTATTTTTCCTGCTACACTAGCAATTAATGTTACTTTACATTTTTAACCGACTTCAAAAAAAGAGGAGGTTCTCAATTCGGTTGTATTTTTTTTGTTTGTTACCTCAGAACTCCGTCATTTATGAACCGATTTGAACAATTCTTTTTTTATCTGAAAGGGTATGATTCCAGATTGGTCCCATTTTTTTTTTAATTAATGTTTCTTACCTTAGAACTCCGTCATTTATGAACTGATTTAAAAAAATTTTTTTTTATCTGAAAGGGTATGCTTCCAGGTTGGTCCCGAACTGCCATCATCATCATCATTTGATGATGAAGGCGTATCAAATTGAAGTCGGTTTTTCCAGTTTTTTAAACTTATAAATGGATGGATGTCCCTCTCCTATGCTACAACGGTTCCAACATTCCTTTTTCACCCACTGTTACAAATTTGGGGATAGTATTCGATGCTAGGCTTAGCTGGGCTCCTCATATTAAGGTAGTTTCACGTAAATTCTATGCTGCTCTTCATTCTATCATCCGTCTGAAACACTTTCTGCCTACGTCTACCAAACTGTCATTAGTAAACTCCCTTCTCCTACCTATAATAGACTACGCCGATGTAGCTTTCTTAGATCTTACTGAGGAACTGCTCAACAAACTTGACCGCCTTTTGAATACCTGCATACGTTTCATTTTCTGTCTTCGTAAATTCGACCATGTTAGTTCTTTCCGCGCTCAACTTAAATGGCTACCCATTCGGGAACGGAGGAATCTGCGGATCCTCTGTGTTCTTTTTTCTACACTTAAAGATCCTTTCTCCCCAGACTATTTAAAAACCCGCTTCCAGTTCCGATCAGACACACATGACAAAAATTTGAGATCAGATGACAACCTCTTATTAGAAACCCCTCAACATTCAACTTCTTTTCGCGGTAACTCCTTTTCTGTCGAAGGGGTCAGGCTATGGAACGAACTGCCTTACGAGATCAAAAAGGTACCTACCTCTGTGTTCCACCTTGTTTTACCATACCTACCTCTGTGTTCTGTTACGTAATGTTCTATTTGATTTGTTATATATATATATATATATATATATATATATATATATATATATATATATATATATATATATATATATATATATATATTAGTTATATATTAAATTATATAGTAGGTATAGCTCTTAGTTTGTAAGATAAATATTATTCCCTGTAATGTCGCACGCCAACCTCCTCACTACACCACCACGTTTGGGTTGGCTGGCAGACAATGCTTTCAGCATTAAGTCCACCCTTTGTAACAAATTTATAATTTTGTGCAATAAAGTATTAAATAAATAAATAAATTATCATTATAGTTACATCGTTCTTTGTTCAACTTTAGTTTGATTATTCATACTACGAGTACTTACTACCTGGTAGAGGTTGCTGTTAGTGATAAGACCGTCTATATTATTATCACTATGTTATTTTTCGGCGTAAAAATGTATGTGTTCGGTCATCAATAAATAGTTATCTACCCATCTACATATTTTGAAAACTAGTTTAGGGAAAATTTGTGGGTCTGTCCCGTCTGGTTTGGTAACTTTTGGGATAATATTTTCATCAATTTATCGAAAGTTTTTGCATAAAAAGTACAGCTATCCACATATTTGAATAATAACGAAACTGGCCACCGAAACTTTGCATAGGACTGTAGTAAAGGACGAACAAATATTGATTCGCGTCCTTTAATTTAGGGTTGTTAGCCGACAAACAGAGAAGTTGGAACAACACACAAGGTTGCAAAATGTAACCGAAGCGGTTTACACTGGGTGTGAAAAAACGACTTCTGAAAAATTGAAGTTTCTTAACCAACAAAATGGTTTCATCAAAGTGATGAGTTTTTTAATTTTGTGTTAAATTAAAAGACTCAATGCTCTACGCAATTCGATTGGGTCAAACATTTTTTAACTTACTTCGACCTTAATTTATGGAGTACTAGATAAAGTACTAGCGCGTTGCTGAAAATAAAAGAACTCAATGTAATTTTGACTATAAAAGACCCCTATTTTTACTGAAAACAATCCTTCAATTATAACAACTCAGAAACCAGAAATTTAAAAATAAAAGCGAATGTCTTCTATAAATTGTTATGTTGATCAAGAATCAAGAGTTACTTTTTTACACTCTGTGGACGTACATATTATGTATAAGTTATACTAACTACGTTGTGTGTAAGTACAGAAATTTTTCAATTGTTGGTTAAAAAATCTCATTTATTGTTTTCCAAAATGTTTTTTATTCACTACATTATTTAATCTAACTTTTTAATTAAACCTCTTCAAATAAAGCTATATGCTAACCGTACGTCAGAGAATCGTACACTTTTAAAAATCGTATCGTATTTTCGATCCTATTTTCGAACTTTGTCATCGAAGGGCGTTTGTTTTTATTATTACATTTCGGTCGTATGTAAATTGAATTGACAGAATAATCATTTTAAATCGATGCGTACCGACGGAATACAAATATCAATACACAATTAAAATATTAAATGGAAAAGGGTTCTGAGCTCGTGACATTTATTCGACGAACATTTTCATGATTTTTCGTGTGTAAACCTTGGGTTTTTAAACTTTTTATGTGTGCTTACGCAGAGCCTTCGCATAGCTTACGTGGTAGGCACCCTACAAGATTATACGTCTACTGGCTGGGTATAAAAAGTAGAAATATATTACGAAGGGGTTATTCCCATCGAGCCCACCGGCCGGCCCACCAGTGGGGCTAGACCTATTGACTAAATGGTTAAGTGGGAAAAGAGAAGAATTTTTAATAATTTAATAAATAGATGGCCCATCGTCTCCGATCGTCCAAAACCGGGAATAGTTGATGATATCGTAAGGTCGCAGGAAACATTTTGACACAAGGCAGGAGATCTACTTATGGACTGATGATCATGAACCCGGAACTGATGATCGGCCAAGAGACTATCGTAGAGCGATATTTTCGTCCAAAGCACACTACCATTCATTTAAGAATTCATGAAAAACGTAGGTTTAGCGGAAAATTTTCCACAATTTCAATATTTGCATGTAATTTTCCGCTTATTAATTCTAACAATGGATTTTTTGTCCAGCATTTCGAGATACAATAGCGTTTGTGAAATTGGAGCTAATGCCTGGGGATTTTTAAATGGATTCAAGGCAGGGCTGAAATGTAAAAAAGTTTATTCAGAGAGCCTCGCTTTTGACTGACGTGTGTATAGGTTCATAATTGTAGTAGATACAATATTTATTATATAAACACTTCACATTCACATATTATTATATGCGTGTACTGTACCATTGTACGTCTAGTAACAATACATAGGTTTTACAAACCCCAGCTTCTTGTAAAATTAAAAAAAAAATCGTAGCACCAGTGAACAAAAGGAATAACAGGAACAGGAAATTGAGTAGTCACAATGGATCTTTATCCCTTGAAAATAGCTCTGCAGAACCGATTGTACTTTGGTATTTCCAAATCATTTATGTACTCGTAGGTATGTTTGTGGTGTTTGTTTAGTCTCATATTTTTCTGGACAACATATCCTTATTTTCCCATCTAAAATTTTTCACGATCCATCATATTATAATCAAGTTGTGGAACAACTGATCGATGACGGTTTCTGTGTGTTTTGCTGCACGAGTAATTTCCATTTTAAATTAGCAATTTTTAAAAACACAGTAATTTTGCAAACTCGCGCGGCCGAGACAAAGTGTCAGAAAAAGTGACATTTTTTTACAGACAAGCAAAGACTACTTTTTAATGACTTTTTATCCTTGGCAACGTTGTTGGCATGGCAACAGACAACTAACACCTGGCGATGAATCAACCATTACAATATAGAGTTTTTACGTACCTACATAGTTTGTATCAAAGTCAGTGTAAACTTTTTTCGGCCTTTTGTGGTGTAACTCTCTATTAACAAAGATTGAAATTATCTTATACCTACCTGTAAACTTAAAATTACAAATGTTTTGGCCTAAATTATAATGCAAAATTGAGATAGCTTACTCTACCTTGAGGTTGAAGTCAACCGACCTACTTAGTTTAGTTATACGGATGCATGGTTTCATTTCCGCCATATTTCGGGGAAAATTTCCAACTACCCTCATTAGATAGGTAAGTTCTTAGCTGAAGACTCGTTAACAGCCCTAGCCCTACTTCATTAGGCAAGAAGCACCTTTTTAAGTCTATGAAATGGAAGTTCAGATTTTGTTTGGTGATAACGACGAGGGTCAAACTTCAAAAATTATAAATATATTAAAAAAATCTGAATAAAGTTGGTTAATTTTAAACTTAGAAACTAAGAATTATGCAAATGGACATTTTGATCTAATGATACTGTTACTCATATTGTAACATATTAATTTTTTCGCGGCGGACTCGTGGTCACACCGTTTTGCTACACCAGGGTGACTACGAGTAATTTCTTTTACTCGTGGTTACACTACTCTGAAAGGGATCGCACTTGACTGAATAGTGGGTATGTAGTGAAGTGCCCGAAAGATAGTATATATGTAAAATATCTAGTGCTTTGAAACTCCTTGATAAATACTGTTGAACTTTATGAAATAAATAAGATTTCGTCTTCATTCGTATTTTATTGTAAATTGTATTAGCACATATTATTGTATAAAAAACAAGACAGACATCGATACGTCATGCTTACAGCGCCTCCTATATTTGTATTCAAGAGTAGGCCGAATACCAAGCAGGTATAATACTCAATACTCCCACTTAATTATTATTCCCAGAAAACGTAATAATAATTATTTACATACTTAATTAACATAACATACCACATGAGTACCACAATCACCCACCCGAATATTGACCTAAGTACTAATCTTGAGAAAGTACCTATCTGAGTTTTCAAATTGACGTTATTAACAAAACTCCATATATGATTTTCATCATGAGACTTCCATTCTTCATATATAGCTTTAAACCATCCTTTGGACTTTGAACTGTTAACCTGATCATAAGTTTTAGGAACATCCAATTCCATTGAGTTTGATTCTAAAACCCTGTTTCGTGGACGAAGAGCTATCTCTGTAGGACTTAAGTCTCTTATGACACCTACAACAGGTGGTTCATAAGTCTCATCATCATCATCCAAACTTTGCATGCTGTCATCACTATCAATGCTTTGAATATTCTCATTTACTCTTGGAGAGCTAGTTGATGGTACTTCTATATCTGAACTCGGCTGTGAAGTTTCTTCATCAACTGTAATTTCTGTTATATTTTTCCTGATCTCTAAACTTTTTTGCTCATTAAAGATAACGTTTCTTGATATGAATATTCTTTTGGTCTGCGGATCAAATAGTCTATAGTTAGTAAAATTATATCCAACTAACATCATTTTTTTACTCTTGCCTGTAAGTTTATTTCGCCTTTGATCTGCCACGTGCACAAATCCTTCACATCCAAACACTCTGATGTGATCTAAGGCTGGTTTTGTTCCATGCCACAGCTCGAATGGCGTGATGTTCGGCGTTTGACTTGAAGAAGTTCGATTGAACAAATAAACAGCAGTATTAACCGCTTCTGCCCATAAGTACATAGGAACATCACGGGTGTACAGCATAGAACGGGCGTTTTCTACAATTATTCTCATCTCTCTTTCTGTACGGCCGTTTTGTTCTGGCGTGTAGCTAGCTGTAAATTCTTGTAAAATACCCTCACTATCCAAAAACTCTTGAAACTCTTTGCTATTATATTCTCCTCCATTATCACTATGAAGAATACCAACGCTATGCAAGAATTTCATCTTAATCTTTGCATTATACTTCTTAAAGTGATTTAAGACATCGCTTTTGTTCTTTATAAAGTACACATACATGTAACTTGTAGCTGCATCTTTAAAAATAACAAAATATTTCATACCTTGAACTGACTCATCAAAAGGTCCACATACTTTGCTGTATACAAGGTCACCTGGTTCAGGCTGCCCTCTGCTGGATTTTCGGAACGGTTGTCTGGCGTTTTTGCCATAAGCACAGCCCTCTCTGACATTCAGATGCCCCAATCGTTCATGCCATATTTTAAGATTTTTTTTCAAAACATTGCATACTTGAGCAACCACAGTTTTAAATTCCAATTCATACAAGTTATTACTCTGCAGTGTAGCACACATTTGTAAATCATTGTCCATGTAAATCATTGCATTAAAGTCCTTTTTTACAATTCTGTAACCCTTTCTTGCTACTGCTCCTTCAGAAAACAGATTTCTACGCAATGCGGGTACATATAGGACATCTTGCAGTATGCTGGTCTCCCACTGACCATTGATACACTTGCTGATCAAAACATTGCCTTGTCCTAGCACTTCAATTGCTTCTTGATTACCTAACTTCAATGGACACCCTGTATAAGGATACAATTCTTGAAAAAACTCTCTTCTATACGACATGTGAGCTGAAGCACCACTATCCATTATACACTGATCACTTTCAGCTCGAGCCCCTTCTTTGGCAGTGATACTGAAAACTGACATATTATATTCTCCATGTGTTTTTGCTGGCACATGACAGTCTCTTGCAAAATGACCGTGTTTCCCACAATTATAACACTGGAACCTGTGCTGCTGACTTTCTTTATTAGCATACACTTTCTTTGTTTCATTTTCTTCTTGATTTAATGGTGAATATGTTTGCACTTTCTTTAAATTTTGTCTTGATACCACAAAAGCTGTATCATTCTCTTCTTCAGCATTCAAACTCGCTTCTTCGTCTAACAAACGTGCAGTCAAGCTCAAAATTGTCTGGTTTTTAGGATCAAGTGACAGCCATGCCTGACGTAGAGATCTGTACTTGGGTGGTAAAGTGCTCAGGACTTTGGTCATAATGGCTATGTCACTAATTTCTTCTCCGCTTTCTCTAAGCTGCTTCGCCAAACTTTCAACCTTTGCAATATGTTGAGCAATAGTGTCACTCACAGACATCTTATATTGGTAAAACCGTTCATTAAGTAACATTTTGTTTAATTCTGATTTTTGCTCTTATATGGACTCCAGTTTCGTCATTATTTCTTGAGCTGTTTCACAATTTTCTACCAATGATATTTGCTGCAGATCCATGGCTGATGTAATTATGAACATTGCCATTCCATCATCTTTGTTCCATTGTTCTTGTTCGGAAGGTGTTTTGGGTTTTTGCTTCGTGATCACCAAGCCCTTCGCTTTCAATGCGCATCTTATTTGAAACTTCCATTGTCTGTAGTTCGTTCCGTTAAATTTTTCAAAACTCATAGGTTTTATACCCAAATCCATTTTCATGCTTTATTTTACCTTACCAGCACGACACGTTTCCACTTTCTGTTCTTTTCCTTCAAGAAGTATTTATTGAGTATTATACCTGCTTGGTATTCGGCCTACTCTTGAATACAAATATAGGAGGCGCTGTAAGCATGACGTATCGATGTCTGTCTTGTTTTTTTATACAATAATATGTGCTAATACAATTTACAATAAAATACGAATGAAGACGAAATCTTATTTATTTCATAAAGTTCAACAGGTTATGGGGCCCAGGACGTTATAAATAAATAAAGAGCAACATAAAAATAATATGGTCAAGTATTGAAAAAATACCGGCATTTCTTTTTTCTTTGAGAACATCTTTCCATATAGTTTCGAGGAACAAGATGGTGCTACATCAACTAGTTATGTCTGGATTTTTATCTGGAATCTCTTAGTCATGTATGGTCTCCTGGTTTGTGAAATTCATTTTAAGTCTTGCGATAGGTAATGTTATATTTAGTGGCACTCGCGAATTTTCTACATCTGCAAAAACCATTAGGTAGTGGTAATTGTCAAAATTATAACTAATTAGTCTTTACAATTTTTGTAGGGGGATCAAATTATTAAACAGAAAATCCATACCGAGGAGTGTAAAAAGAATCACGCCAAAAATGACTTAGCGATGTCGATAGTTAATATGAAGGAGGAGGCTGGTACTTCGGCGAATTCAATGCCTGCTATTTACAAAAATAATGTAAAAGCTTTATATGACAAAGGTATTCACTTAGTCACTGAAGTACCATCGTTTCGTAGTGTAAAGTGCAGCTTATATTCGGCAAGAAAACGCAAGCTGCAAATGGACAAAACTGTTTTTACGAAGCTGAGCGAGGTTGAGATTCCTGCACCATTTGAAAAATCTTTAGTGGCCGATTATCAGTACGAGGACTCCCGATCATTGGTATTTTGTTTTGATGAAGCAAAACAGTTATTGGGTGAAGTTAAAGAATATTTTTGTGACGGAACCTTCAAAAGTGCACCCAAGCCATTTCAACAGTTATTTATTATTTACGGTGATTTGGGAAGTTCATCCGGGACAACTAATGTGGTTCCACTTGTATTTGCCCTGATGAGTGACAAAAAACAAAGCACATATTCGGCCTTCTTTGACATATTACAAGCCAAATTTCCCGAATGGAAACCGGACAAGATTCATCTAGACTTTGAAGTTGCAACATCAAATGCACTTAGAATTATTTTCCCAAATGTCGAAATAAAAAAATGCTACTACCATTTCACGAAGAGTTTGTGGCGAAAAGCTAAATCTATAGGTATAAAGACGAAGCTTTATCGCCGTTTAGTAGGTTTGTGCACTGCTCTTCCACTATTACCCGAGAACCAAATTAAAGAGGGTTGGTCTTATGTACAACTGCAATGTGCTCACTTAAATAACACTAAAATTAACGCTTTTCTGGCGTACATGAAGAGTACGTGGCTTAAAAATGATGCATGCATAAGAGAGTGGTGTGTCAGCAACGAACGCCATCGCACTAATAATGTCGCAGAAAGTTATAATTCGGTGATAAATAAAAATGTTAACAAGAACTATGTGACAATAAATAAATTATTACATGTTCTACATAATGACATTAGAGTAACTAATATTACAACAGCAAATTTCAGCCCAAACGAACGGAGACAAACAGAAAAAGAAAAAGACGATTTTATTTTAAATACTCAGATGCAGCTAATTCATAACCAAATAACCGTTGGCCATTTTTTGGAAATTTTACGCTAAATTATGAAGGGGAGAAGTCACTAAAACAGTCTTATTTTTTTATTTGTGTAAGGCTTACTTTATTTTTTGTGTATAAGTTACAATTACTATTTTTGTTTCGAAAGCTACATTAGTATTTTATTTTTGAGTAATTTATTGATCCATCGTAGATTTTAATTTAATATAAGTACCTTTATTTTTCTAATTTTCAAATTTACTGCCAATTTAACTTAACTGAAATAGTCTGGTTTCCATGATTCTCTTGCATATTGTGTGACCGTTTTTGTTACATCTGACAGTAAGTGTCAATTTGACAGCTGTCTTTGAAAATGTAGATTTTGATCTTGCCTTTCATTTGAGCCAGGAACTAAGTCTACCACGAATGACCACGATTAGTTTCCGAGATATAACAGTTTTAGTTTTGAAATCTACAGTTAATTTGACTTTGGTATCGATTCGGTTGTTGCCTTTTTCTAAAGTAACCTAATTTGACAGCTCTAAAATTATAGCCGTCCTTGTCGTTTCAGCTTATGAGAAAGGGACGGCAACATTTTTAGTGCTGTCAAATTAGGTTAGTTTAGAAAAATGCAACAACCGAATCGATACCATTTATTGCCAATTTTGACCAACAGTCTGTTTTCTATGATTATCTTGCGTTTGTGACAGTTTCTGTCACATGTGACATTAAGTGTCAATTTGATAATGAGTGTCAATTTGACAGCTGTCAGTCTTTTCCTATGTGCCTCCACTCTTCTCGAAATTGTTTTTACCCAACTGCAAAAACATATATACAATTATGTATATAAAAAAACCCTGTCCGACTTCAGCGTACTATTTCCCCACACTAGCAGTGTAACCACGAGTCTTATGTTTTAGTAATTACTGTTGATCACACCGCACAGTGTAACCACGAGTAAATGAAATTACTCGTAGTCACACTGGTGTAGCAAAACGGTGTGACCACGAGTCCGCCGCGAATTTTTTGGATTTTTCAATATATTTTTTTCAAAAAATACTACACCATTATTTTAGCCGTTTCAACCAATTTCAAACCAAATAAAGCTTGATTCGAGGAACAAGATGGTGCAAGCCGGGTCACGGTAAAGACATTTATTTCAGCTGTAACGAGTGCCTCCATTTACAGACGAGATAAGGCTTTTTACTCCCTGAAATGCCTATATTAAACAGTACAGAATGTAAGGATGAGACACGAGATCCTACATAAATATTGGGCTTACATTATGTAACAGTTTTTTCCTTCCTGCCGTAGGGGAAAACTCAGGCAAAGAAGAAAATAAGTTTAAAAACTCAAAATTACAAGAATTTATTTATTCCAAGTACATAGTAACAATTAGGTGTAAATGCTATGCTTTAAAGTACTTAAAATTAAGTAAATTAGGTAGAAATTGCCTAAAAGTATACTAAATAGATGCTATAGCTGAATGGTGCACATCTGACGTCTGACTCGGCGGAAACTTTGATATTTTTACAATATGATACTCGAGTTAGTAGTAGTTAGGGATAGGGAAAACTCTTGATCCGGTAGGTGAGTAGTGGTGAAGAACGGGTTTTAGCTGCCTTTCTTCCTATTCTAACTAACCTGAGCTACTATGGACTAGCCATTTTGTTTTGGGTATGCGAAGTGAACGTGCTCGGATCTTTAGGTATGGTATCGACCAGCTGCTAGGCTCGTTCGACGCGGGAGTTTTGTGGTGTGGTTCAAGAAGTCTGATCGCCACTTGACAGCCTCGCTGAAGATTATAAATAAAATAAATTAGTTACTGAGTAGGGAAATTTCTTCATCGAGGTACAGTAGGTAGTTTTATGTGAAATTTTGGCAGGTTTTTACCGTTATTTAAAGATATCTACCTTGAGGCTGGTATGGTGGGATACGCTGGTTGTATTTTGTATGGAAATGCTTGAAGACGGTTACGAACGTTCCGGTCCAATCTTGACTTCGCAAATCGCGTTTACGCCGGTACGACCTGAAGTAAATGGATACGAATGCATGGGTCAACCTTGAGTAGTCATAACGCTATCATATTTGTCCAGGATCACAATGGAAATCGATTTAAAATTACCTGTAGTTTGGTGATTCAAAACGTATGACTGTTTTGCGTTCAGCGACCTTGTGTTTCGCTTATTCGCACTCCAAACTAATTGGAAACTCGTATCTCATGTAAATGTATTGTAGAAACAACTTCGGTATTCTTTTTCGAGTATAAATGTGGCTTATTTACCGAAATAAAATTAAAATTCGTTGGTTCGAGATGATACTCAATAATTTTCAAAATCTCCTCTGCCACAGACAAGAGGCTCGGTTTTTTTTATTCTCGATTCCGTTTGGCATGGATCATAGAGTGTTTCTTTTTTATTTTTCTTTGTATCGGGGTTGCCGTCTCGGTAACTCAACTCTCTACCAACCACCGAATCGGTATCGAACGAATGTTTTTTATTATTTTGTTTATGAGAAAAATTATGTGAAATTTAGTAATAGTTGAAGTAAAAATAATGCCAATAATAACGAAGTATCGCACCGGTGCCAAATCGCCCTAGCAGGCCGTTCTAGGCCCGAGTTCTTATGATAATGATTCTATCTCGATGAAAGGAAAATTTGAAATATTTTAGCGGGAGATTCAAACTAGGTACGTTTTACTAGGTGATTGCTATGATTTTTTCTAACGTGTAGATTATATGTAAAGTGTTAAAAATCGAAGGTTACAATTACATTACATTCAATATGACAAAAGCTCTGATCTAAGTATAGGTAACTGTATGGGATTTTTTTTTTATAAAAAGTAAATGAATAAACTTTCACATCTGCTGACGTAGGTAGCTTCAAAGTTTATTCATTTTGCATCTTTGTCAACGCAGAGTGAAAAGAGTTCCAACTGGCTCCGACGTTATTATTTTTCTTCAAAACTTTATGCCATCTGATTATGCTCGGTTTTATTTTCAACTCACTTTTGCGTGCGGCTTCATCCTAACCTAACCATACAATTGTAAAATAAAACGGAAATCCAGATGGGCTGTAACGAGGCCATTTCAGATGCCATCCGAGATTACGAGAATGCCCAAGGTCTACCCTGCGATGTAACGAAGATTCGATTGCATTCGAGTTACACTGCGTGGGAACGACGACTCGGTCACCGAGTTATAACGATTACACAGTATTACTGCACAATGTAACTTGAAATGTCGATGCTGACCTTTGCTTCCCACAGTTTACAGAGTAGACCTTTAAAAAGGCCATAGCTTCTCGACAACTCGTTTTAGCTCGAACCGAACGGTTAAATTCTAAAGGTTGTGAGGAAAAGCGTCCTATGTAATGTAACTCATTACTCACATAGGGTATCTTCCTTGAATGCAGACATTTTCTAACATTTTTGCCTCAGATTTACCTCAACTCTACTGTGTTTGTCTGACAATTTATGACAATTCCAGGTCGTTGTGAAAATAAATGATCAGAAATAAAATCTCAAAGTTGCAAAATACGTTAGTGAGCAAGTGAAATAGAACTCAGTGTCACAATAATAATAATACTAATACGCAAAGAATTACACTTACCTAACGACAGTCAAAACCAAAACCCTCCACCTATGAAAAATAACTAAAACTCTACTTCACCTGAAGAATATAAAGCAAACAGAATAGATGGAGGAGGCCCTTACCCGAGAGGGGTCCTTACAAATAAATTTAGTTGAAATTGTTATTTTATTACCTACGTCTAATTTAAATTGTTATTTAATTGTCTATGTTAAACAACAATAATTAATAATTGATTGTGCATGAAATGTAAAACACTGTAATGGTTATGTATGTAAGGAATAAACAGGCTTTTTTATTTTTATTTATTTATTTATAACGACAGTCAACGACGAAAGCTCAATAGTTCTGCGTGATGTTGCCCCACAATGTAACAAATTCAATTTAAACTATTAGTTTTTCGCTGTGTAGTAGACCTGCTTATGGCCCTGTAAAACGTTAAAGTCGTTAGGGTTTATAACAAAATCAAAGTACCCATCTAAGCTTTCGGGAGGGCACTTAATTCAATGCCCAGATCAATGTCTTTCGCAGATATATATCCACGTGACTTGAAATAGATAAGAGCTTAGTTTATATTCGTTTTATTGAAAGACATCACGTAAACTTAGCATTAACTACCTACTTTTATCTCAGGTATGTTAGTAAATACACGCATTGGCTTATAAGAAATCTACAAGGTGTGTGTTTGCTAAAATCTGGCAAAAATAGACCATCTGCACCATCATCTACATTCTACACTTTATTTAGACCGAGTGTAAAAATACGAGGGATGACTAGAAAGATTTCTATCCATCTTCCATATTTTATTTTCATAATGACCATCTTATAGCAATATGCTATTTGTCTATGCCGTATTACGAGGCGAGAACCTCTCAAAATTCTGTCCACACACCCATTTGCTTGAGGCTCAGTCACATAGTAACGAGTTACAGACTTATGAAAGGAACTCCTTGCTGGATCTGAATGCAAATGTGCACGATCTACAAGAAAATCACGATTTTCCGTGGACTTTATCATGAACAAGGTAGGGTTCAGATTGGTTTAGTGTTTATGTTGGTGACACAAGTAACACGTGAACGTGGGGTGATTGTTCTAAGTGCTATGGGAATCGAGTTGGAATTTTTATTGTAAACTAGAGGCCGGCCGCGACTTCGTTCGCGTTCCGTGGGATCCCGTTGATTTTTCGGGATAAAAAATACCTAGTCTATGATTGTGTTAATTCAGGTCACGGACCATATATATTCCAAGTTTCATCCAAATCGGATCGCTTGTAAAAATTTCATCTTTGTACACGTAGCTTAAGAATGAAAATTATTATTTTCTTAATTTGATTATTTACGGCCAGGTTGTGTACCCACCAACATAAAAAGGTTTTATACAAGCTGTCAGTTGTTCTATGTCAGTTGTGTTTTGCTATACCTTTTCTAACAAATGGAATGGCTGGACTGATGTTTTTACTGATAATTTTTTTTTGGATGTTCATCTTTTCCCCGGGAACAGGCTAAAAAGTATCCTATGTGTTAATCCAGGTCACGGACAATATATATATTCCAAGTTTCATCCAAATCGGATCGGTAATTTTTGCGTGAAAGAGTAACAAACATTCATACATACATACATACATACATCGTTACAAACTTTCGCGTTTATAATATTAGTAGGATACTTTTCGTTGCACTTTCATGACGTTTTGCTCGCTTTGTGACCAAATATAAAGTTGTTGCTTATCCAACTTAATTCAGCTCTTACGTTTTATAAGATTTGATCATTTTTATTCCGTTGTCAACTACTAGGGTATTAGAGGTTCAAGTGACCTCGACTGTAACGAAGTACATGAAACATAATAAGCATAGTCAGTGAGTTGCTAATTTAACATTCCAACAACTAGTCAACTAGGCAATAAAGGAAAAGCAAGAATATTTCTGCGCGTCGTAGATTTAATTACGTAATTACTATTAACGCTCGCTCCACTCTCGTCATCTCTGTTTACAATTTTACGGAAGTATCTTAAACATTTTCATTTAATTTTTGAACTGTATACTTAAGTACTTATAGCAATATTTTATTTACAGTTTTTGTTTTATTTTTCTTATTTTCTCTAAAAAAAATAAGCTCTATGGGCTGAAATAAGTTTATTATGTAGGTAGGCAAGGTTGTGGTCAAAATAGTGACGAATTAAAACAAAACATGGAGATGTGCCGAATATGTTTATATTTTGTTGTACAGTTAACATCATGAGACAATGTTTTAAAAATGTTTTATTACTAAAAACTAGGCATTCCATTTTCCTTTTCAAAATCTTACGTGTCCTTATTAGTATTAGGTAACCTAATAACGATAAAAATATGAATACTAGACCTAAAAGCAAGTTTAAAGTTCTAAAAAAATCAGAAGTTCAAAAAAGTATTTAGTGTTTATCACTAAAGCTTGAAAGTCGATCATAAATCTCTTTTCATCCCATTTAATGGAACTTTTGTTGAAATAGTTCTCGAAGCCGAAAAACTAATAAGATCCAAATGAAAGTAAACAGCGGTGTTTGTGTGGTCCTCACGAATTATTGGATCTAATACATTCCAGAACCACTCTAGTAAATAATGTTTACCTTCTCCTACCAGTTTCTATTCAGTAAACCAAGATAGATAGCTTACCAATTGAATTTAGTAGGTATTTATTATTTCAAATAATATTTTTGCTATATCTTATCTCGTGTGAGGTTGTCCAAACTGACTTCACACACGGCTTAGTTATAGTAGTAGCACAGATTATATAATACTGTAGTAGATACTTAGCTCTATTTTCTGCGCTGTAGGTTGTGTTTCCATTACAATCTAAAAATATTTGTGATAAAAGTGCTTAGTGGTTGGTTTTATGTTTGGGACATTATTGAAGTTAATGCCGGTTTCACCATGCTCTGTTAGTTAAACTAACAGCTTGTTAATTAATTAAATATAATCGCTGATCTGACGGCCACCATATAAACCAGCTAAACAAAAATACATCTGCTTGCGTTTTATTTAAACAGCGTTGAACGTCGTTTTAATTTAGTCCCTTGACATTTTGACGCCCGATTACGTAACACTCTGTGAGCAAGACTTTGGTGAAACCTGGGCCTTATACTTCTAATGCGACTTCCAACTGACAATCGTTAAACGAAAGAGCATGTCTCTGTTCCTAAAACTAACTTATAGATGGCAGTGTTTAGCATTTTTTGAAGTTATACGACTTTTAACTGACAGCGTTAAACAAAAGAAAAAGACATAACCATAATTTCAACCTTGAGCAGGAGAGCTCTGTTGGCGCAACAGTGAGACTGTTGGACTGCGGTCAGACCGACAATGGGAGCAGGTTCAAACCCAAACCGGCATTATATAGACTTTTTGTTTTTTATTTTGAAGTGAAAATTTAGTACTGCATGTTGGTTAAGTACATAAAAATAAATACTAAATTATAAACACAGAGCGAGAGTGAATGCGTGGCACTCGAAGTATAACTTCTTCCGCGCGTAGGGACTGCACGCACTGTTTTTTTTTCTTCGTAGTTTAGGTTTCATTATTTTGTGCCATTTTTGTAGAAATTATTTATTCTCAAACTGTTGAAACTCTAGGTACATAATATCTATAAGATCTCTTTTTTACACAGTTTCACAATAAATGATTCGTATTCTTATTCTTATTCAACCACGATGACATTGAAAAACAATGTTGTAGTTAAACGTTTGCTACTGACAAAGTACAATATTGAAACGGTAAAATAGCTTTCATTTTATGGCTAGTTTAAGTGGCGATAAATATATGTCGGCACTTTTTGATATTTCTATCGAAAACTTAGAAGAACTTGATTTTCGCTTTTGTGGCAGAAAAACTTATAAAGTCGTTTTCATAATTAATTTTCTTTGATTAGTCTTTTTCTAAATTTAGTTTTTTAATAAATAGAGACAAAAACCATTCATTAACAACCGGGTGTTTAAATAAAAAAAATATAATATTTGTATGGTGCACTGGTTGGTACTAGGTACCTACCAAGGTACTTATTTATAAAGCTTAATAGTGACCCTGTTTCAAAACTTTCTTGTTATTTTATAGTGGTCCAAGTTTGTACTTACTTAAAAGATTCACAAACTTATTGACCTACGTACGTTACTCAAGCAGTTATGTAGTACCTAGTGTCGTAATTTTAAATATTTTTATGGCAACACTACTTTGCGTAAAACCAATAAGCTAGCCGGTAATAAAATGTATTTAATGTTGTCTAAGTAATAAATATTCATTTGAGAATTTATCGTAAATAATTTGGTAATTTAATTGATATTATAATTTTATTGCAATTTTAGGGTAAAGCAGAATAAAGTCATGAATAGCTGATAAGTGGTGGTAGATGGCGCTAGTGGTGCATACTGCTTTACCCTAGGTTTAGTCACGGTGAAGGTGGGCAGTTCGTTGTTGGTAACCGAGTTGTTAACAAGTGATAAAATAAGTCAATGTATTGTGGTTTCGGAATAAAGTGAGAGATATTCAAGATTATCCTGGCGTTTCATTACACTAGTAAAACCTCATATTCACATTAGACCTACCCGGTTAGCTTTTATAAGATGTCATCTTGTCATAAAACATATGCCCACCTGCTAAAAAGAGAGAGCTGATAGCATTAACATCACACATCGCGACTGCTGGGTATAGGCTTCTCTTTGTCTGGGCCTCTCCTCACTAAGATGCTTTCAGTATTAAGTCCACCCTTTGTAACAAATTTATAATTTTGTGCAATAAAGTATTAAATAAATAAATAAATAAGCTGATAACCTAGTTTGTACTGCTCCAGACTGTCAAAATATTAAGCTTTATTTAATTAAATTAAAAAGTTCACTTTAGATCGTTAATTAAAAATCCCGAGCTACGCAAAAAAAATAAATAACATTGACGAAGCTTGCTTTGTACTCTTTGTTTTTAATCAAAAATTATTTCGCTACCATTAATTTATCTTTTCCTATATTCTTATTGAATAATTTATAGGTTTTGCAAATTTTTGTTAGGTGTAGGTAAACAAAAAAATAATTGTTCTAGCTTGTACAAACACAAATCTTATTGTAAGTGTGTTATAGTTATGATGTTCAAAGACGTAGATCATAACTTGTTCTGTTGTTATCCCCATGAAAAACCTGGAAGAACAATTTTATCAGTTTATCTCCATCATAAATAAACATTATTTGTGAGAACGGTAAAAAATAACGACTTCTATCACAGAGATAACTTGATTAAAAAGCTATAGAGCATGAACTTGGGAAGGAAAATGTGATCAGCCAAGCTTCATCGACTTGCATACATTACCATAATCTGCCCATCTATTGATCTTGTCTCACTATCTTTCATGCCGTTATAAATCCATTTTTGAAGCCTGGATAGGTAATATGAGCAAAAAAGTTCACGATATTGTAGAACCTTATAGATCTTAAAATGTACTTAGAGTGTAAGTGATACCTACTTCAAATAAGAGAGTTATAATGAAGATAGTCACGGACGTCCAAAATTAATATTTTGGCACATCATATCTAAAAGGAGTTAGTCTTTTTGTCCATTTTTTGTTTAATTTTCACTGATAAGAAAAAATCTAAACTTTACGAGTAGGTATTATTGACTGCAGGTACTCTAGAAGCTGTATAGTTTGTGTCGCTACTCTTCGTTTTAATGAGCCTGTGGAGGCCCTCGCTGCATAATTCCTCGTTAGTTCATTCAGAGTTCCCGTTCTTGCTATATCGTTCTCTACTTTTATGTAGGAACAGTTGATATGTTTAAAAACCAACGTTCCTACTTAAAAGTATTGAAAGTTCATCAACCTCTTTGGATATGCAATTATTTAGTTTTCGAAAAGAAAATCCAGCCTACTATCTATGTAGAGTTCTACTAGAAAAAACAAAAAAAAAAACACAAAGAGTAGTGTTTTCTTTTTTTGATTTAGGTCATTACAACGATTTTTACACTTCCGAACAAAGTTGAGCGCGGTATGTCATATTGGGGTCACCAATGTCTCGATGAACGGAAAAAAGCAACGTTTTCAAACTTGTATCTCATGTAACTAAACAAACATTTTCAATATTATTCACACTACGCGTAGGTACCTAAGTGGATAATGAAATTGATTTTGCTGTTCCATATTTCTAAACTAACTTAATTTGACAGTGCTAAAATTATAGCTGTCCTTGTCGTTTACGTTTTTGAGAAAGGGACGGCTATATTTTAGTGCTGTCAATCTAACAACGGAATGGACGTGTATAAATATCATTTAATTTTCATTATCTTCACTTTTTCCTTACAAAATACTGGATCACTACAACAAAGCATTATTTTTCCAGGGTAAAACATTAAAACAGGCAAACTGTTACATGAACAGAAAGGGTTTGTTTCAGTGAATGTTTAATAACGCCTCTTCTGCGCAGGTATGAGTTAAATAAATAATAAATAAGAATATCTATGTACCTACTCGTACAATACTCGGGGGTACGATTTCATGAACAGATTTCTACTGCGACAGGATTTACGTAACGTTTTTCGTATCATTTTATTCTTATAATATCTACTTCGGCGCTGCGCTAGGTTGCTGGTTGAAACTGGTTTGGCAGATTCTCTCAGTTTGACTCTCAATTTAACAAGTTATAATTTCCTGTTTCGGGTCCCTATACGCTAATCTGGAATATTCAGCTACCGGACAAAGTTTCAGATCGAGAAATCATCAAATTGAAAACACTTCGCTGTATGTAATTAATTTTTTTGTGAAAAACCCTATATCTTCGCTGACAGCAATTGCTTGTAGGTAATGTAGGTATATTAAATCAATGGCCAATATTCATGATAATTTATGTCGAAAGGTAGATTTATACGTCTGTTACTCGTAAGTCAAAATTTGAAAATTTTTGTGCTATAGGTACACTACAGTATGCTATTCAGTCGTGGGTATAAGTTCATATAGAAAAAATACTGTAGACTTCGGCTATTTTCTATGTAATCAGAATTGCAATAATTTTCGATATTTCACATCCAGCAGGTGTAAACCTCAAGGTTTTGGGTAATAGATTCCGCCAGAACATCTGATACGCGGTGCGCGACCCCAAATTTGCACCTGAACTCTGCTAATAATATTAACCTGTCGCAACTTGGACTAATAATTCTAGTCGAGAGCTCTGATGTAAGCAAATTCTTGCATCAATGAATGTATTTTTAGTGGGCTAGAGAAATCATCAAGTCTTCGTAGTGTAAAAAAATGTTTGCTTCTAAGCCATTTGGGTAAACTAAACTACTTAAATACAAAAGTTTTAACTTATACTTATATTATATTATATACTTGTATTTAAGTAGTTACTTAACTACATTTTTTTTAGAAGGTTCCAACTTCAAATATCTATTATTTCAATAATCTTGAAACAATACCTTATTTTAGTTTACAAAACTCTTTAGGGACTTCAGAATGTCTACTGAAATGTTTTATTTTAAAAGTTAGAACCAAACTCTAATGGAAATCTTTCTCGAGACAACGAGATTTACGAAGGTAAGGCAAGACAGAGGTGATCACTTAATTGAATTTATTTCTCGTTATAAAACAAAAACGAAAACTCAAAGATGATTCGTTGGATTAAATTTTGTCAGTTTTCAGTATAAAAAGATCACAATAACGTCGATTTCACAAAAGCAAAAGAAGGGAAAAGTAATAGTCGATTATTTGCTAAATTTCTGAACATTTTCTTAAAGGTAGCGAGTAGCTCAAGAGATTATTATGTAGATCGAAAAACTCGTCTCTTTCAGCTCAAGTTACCTTCACTCTCCAAGCAGTTTAGTTGTTTAGTTTTACTTACAAAAACTGAATCTTTCCAAGGTATGTGTTCCGAATACTATCGGAACTCGTCGACGAAGAGTCCGAACATGAGGCGTAATTTCCGCCTTAATAGTGATCGGCATCCACTAACTTTGAATTAACCTTTGGCGTAGAAATTAGTGTCGACCAAGTTTCACACTTGATTGGTGTCAGCATAGTAACCTTGTACCAAGAATTCACAAATGAATACAAAGAAATTGAGCGATATTAGTTATAATTATTGTATTTGATAATAACATCCGGCTAGGTGGGGTGACGATCTGAGACATGTAGCTGGCAAACACTGGATGAGACGAGCCAAAGACCGGGCTCAGTGGCGCGTCTTGGGAGAGACCTACGTCCAGCAATGGACCGATATAGGTTGATGATGATGAGGATGATGATAATAACATCCAAGGTAATTTTTAACTCCAATATTCTGAGATTTTTAAGATCTGTGCATTTGTTTTGACTTTCGACTAGAGTATATCACACGCAAACGCATTCGCAAAGCGAGACATTTTGTTGAGAATTGCACAATTCCCACATCTCCCGCTAGAGGCGCTTATCCGGTTTTCATACAAAATTTTTCGCTTTGCGAATATGCGTTTGCGTGTGCTATACTCGAGTCGAAAGTCAAAACAAAGGCACAGACTCGGGGCTCGGTATAATTTTTTTTCTCATCAGTTATAGCACACTGTAGGATGTGTTTCATTAGCCTTAGATAATCTAATTTACCTACCTGTTAGTTTAATGTGCACAACATCTGTGTAAAAATAAATAGGTTTGTTTTTGCTCTCAAAAAACTGAAAAATACTACGTCAAAACAAACAGCTTTAATGGTTTATCATGCATATGTTTGCTCAATAATAAGGTATGGCATTGTTGTTTGGGGGAACTCTACCGAAATTTCGAGAGTCTTTATAGCTCAAAAAAAATGCATTCGCGCAGTATTTGGTATGAGATGGACTGAGTCCTGTAAACCTATTTTTAAAAGCCAAAAACTTTTGACTGTGCCCGCTCTGTACATTTATGAGGTCGCCAAATTTATTAAAAACAATGAATCTCTTTTTGAGAAAAATCTTAACATCAATAAAAGACTAGCAACTATTATTCGTCTGAAGATGCCAGTGCCTAAGCTGGAAACTTACAGAAAAAACTGTGTATATATGGCCCCCCTAATTTACAACTCCCTACCAAAAAATATTGTTGATCTTCCATATAAAAAGTTTTGTACTGAGTTGGAAAAATGGTTGATATTGGAGAGCTTTTATTCAGTTTCTGACTTTTTGAAGAAGGGTTCGTGTCGCTTCTACAACTATTAATAGGTAGGTAGGTACTTTTGTTGTTACAGTGACTTTCAGTGTGTTGTTTTATCGAACCTAGTAGTTAGTTGATGACCTAACTTTTGCACGCCAATCACTTTGGTAAAAATATGCGGCACTTATTTATACTTTTACATCTTTGTACTTATATTACCATATTTTTATGCAAATAAATGAATTGAATTGAATTGAATTAAAAATCGTTGAGGAAACAAGAAGGCACCATCACTTTCTTTCTTTTCCAGTATTCATGGGTGACCTTTCAATGTTGTAGTTTGCTCAATGCCCTATCGACAAGTTGTTGGTCAGGTTTAGTTCGAGGTAGTTTATCCTGAAACAGGGAAGCTATTCTTGTTTAATCAATAGTTGAGTAGCAGTCTTGGATAATACTGTATTTTTTGAGAGCTAATGTAGGACTATTTTAACGCGGATAGAATGAGGAAAGATCACGTGTATGGTTGTTCAATCAGTTTTTTTTATAAATAAAAATATGGAGACATATCTCGCACTCAAACTAATTAGGTTTGTGGGAGCAAACAAAAACTTATCACACCGGATTATTAATGTTTGCTTCCCAGTGTCACTGTAGGATCTTTTCTTTCTAACATTTAACCATTCTAAGACCAGTCAAATTCATGCCAACATGGCAAACATTTGCCAGGTTGGGTATAATGTTACAATCTAACTACCAAAAACTAACTTAGTTCTAAGTAGTAAGTAATCCCAAGATACATAGATTAGTAACTTTGACAGAGCAGAGGTTGCTGCTATGTATGTTATCTACTTAGCTGGCTACTATTGTAGGAGTTTATAAGCATGAGTCAAATATTTATGCAACGGTTAAAAATATGAATTTGGCGGTGAACATGTCACAGTAAATAATAATAATGGTATTTAACAAAATGACTTGACATGCAAAAAAACACGTAATTTCAGAAAAAAAAATATTTGTTTTAATTATCTAGGTGCAAACTCTAACTGTGGAGGGTAAACTAACTAATTCAAGTCATCTGGCTTAGGGCTTTGACTCTGGTCTAACCCTGAATATAGTTTAGCTAGATTAATAAAGGGCTAGAGTCTAGGGTAACTTAAGTTTAGAACTTAGAACGCGAACTAAGTGCTAGCCTGTATATTGTGTTATGAAACAACTTTATTTATTTATTGAACTAAAGCCGTTTGAATTCGACCTTAATATTGAAATATTTTATAGATCGGCTATCTGAATCAGTGCCTATGTGTCCAGCTGCAAATTGCCTAGTAGGTTATGGGTAAGAAGAAGTGAAGCTGCTTTTAACGAAATAAGCACGTGATTGGCCGTAAAAAATTTGGATCCCATTACCAGCCAATTTTACGATACAATTTTTCTGAAATTCATTTCATTTCAAATCTCGAGAGACAATGAAGCAATGAATCTTGGGAGACGAACTCGTTTTGTTTGAGTTTTGCTATTCGAATCTTCGATCAAAATGATTTGTTATTAAAATTAATTTTTAATTTAAATTTGTTAGCTAAAATAACTGTTTTCAGTACTTTTCTTTGCTTGCCTTTTTGTATTTATTTTTTCATTCCCTTCCGTATTTATTTTACGCTCGTATATCGTTAGTTTATTATTTTATACGAGGACATGTTTATATCATCCCACAGTTAGCCACAGATTATATAATACGCCTTAGCTTATCAGGCCCTAAAAGAGGTGAACAATACAATACAACGTAGTACAAAGGACGTCTAAATACTTAACAGTAGCGGCCCCATTAGTACGAAGCTCGTCCTACCTGTAAAAATGTTACTGTACCTGTTTAAAACTAGGCAATATTTTTTCTTATATTAATGGTGAAAATTAAGTGTTTTGAACAACAATTTTGCCTGAGCTAATTATAATTAAAAATCGTAGCGTAAAGGTATCTTGATATTTTTTCTGTATATGTGAATTATATGTGTTGTGTTGAATAAAAAAAATAATTGATTCATATCAAAAAGTTCAGATTATTCAGAACAAGACGATAGATAAACTTTATCAATTTGCGTTTGTAGTAGGTACTCTACCTTTCATAATTGTACATAGTTTTTTTACAGTTTTAAAACTTTAAAAAAATAAATGAAAAGTTCTAGTTTTCAGTGTCAAAGAGGTCTCACTACTTTAATTCTCTATTATTTTATTTTATTTGTTAATTCCGGCCATCACCGACATTTTGACAGGAAAACGAAGATATTTGGCCGCCACTCCAAGCCAACCACTGACTCTAAAGGCAGTTATGTCTTGCTTCATCTCGATTAACACATTCACTGCAGCATAAAAGGTACCAGTATCTACATGCTGCCCATATCTGCTTAGCTATGGACATTGTTATGTTTAATTACGGTGTGTTTATCTAAGAATATATATTTAAGCGTGTGTAACAGGTATAATACAAATTGTGTGATATGACGGTTGTTTGATGAGATATAATGGATCTTCTGGCAGTTTGGTGTAGTTAGAGAGCAAATGTGCTACTATACCTGAACAAACATGTACATTGTACATGATATATACCTGTATAGATGACGTTTCTTGCTTACTTTTACTTCTCTAGAGTAAATATTTCATTAGTTTAACTCAGCACTGTCTGACACGACACCTATACATATTGCCAATGATCTTACATAATTATTATGTTATCAAAACACTTCTGTAGCAATAGGTACCTACCTAAGGTATAAACGAAACGACGGGAAGTAAATAAATGTGTTTTTAACACTTTTTTAAGAATCATGCTTATGCTTACTTATTCTTCTCTTAGAATCATACTAATATTATAAATGTGAATGTAAGTTTGTTTGTTACGCTTTCACGCGAAAACTTCTTAACCGATCATCATAAAACTTTGTACACATTTTCTTAGAGGTATTAGAAGTAACATAGGATACTTTTTATCCGGGAAAATCAACGGGATCCAACGGGACGCGAACAAAGTTGCGGGCGGAAGCTAGTATTTAATAATACAACCCTATAGTAATATCAGTTTGTTTGTCAAACAATACAAGCAAAGTAAACCGATTAGAGGCAAATTGAGTGGCCGATTACTGCTGAATGGTCTGACGAGGGCGACGATAAACGATCTCCCATAATTTATGGGACAAATTGTTATTATTGCACGAAATCCACTTCGTGGGAATAACAACCACATTGAGCTTAGTTGTTGGAAATAAAATCGGTAGGAATATATCCTTCCATTACTAGGGGTGAAACCTACTATCTTTTTTGTCACTACCATACATCCGATTTACACACTCATAAGAAGCGAGTTAAAAATAGTATCAGAGTTCCACTGCGAAGCATGCATCAGCCTCTGCAATCAATCGGTCGTTGGCGACCGATTGATTGCAGAGGCTGATGCATGCTTCAATAGTGTAACGTTCACATTCATACTTTTTGTTTAGAAATTCACACAACTTTTGCTCATTTTAATTAAAAGGAGCGTTTCTATGAACATTACCTGGTAGAGATAATTATCTTCACAGAGCTAAGTTTCGAGAAACGGAAAGTTATAGCGAAGGTAAATAAGTACGAGCGCTAGCGTAACTTAGAAGCTATGTGCAAGTTTTTAAGCTCTCACTAGTTTTCCAACCAAAGTCGGCGTGCGATCTACTTGTGAACTTTGTGCATGAAAATCGTTTTACGCTGGAGGACAAAACAGTTTTATGAATGGCTTTCATAGCCAACATTGAGAGCCAACGTGATAGAGGCGCTAAGGAAGTGGTTCAATGCATACTTACCTGTATCTTGGAGCTTTTAAAGTTTATTTCTAAACGAATATGCTATCCTAAATAGCTTCCTTCAACATTCAAACTGCGATATCACCACAGTTTTTGAATAGTGAAATTCTTGTAACTTTGTTCGCGTTTTTATATTGAGACAAACTTATCGAAAATAATAGATATTTTTTATACAACTTTTTAACCCATTTTTTTGTTTATATCATTTTATATACCTAGATAATTCTAGGTGCTAGTTTCTCGTGACCGTGATAAAAAAGAGTTTAGGTACAAGATATCTACATAAAAACAATGAAATAAAATAGGTCAAATTAGATGGTTTAAACGAGGAAACTTCCTCCAAAGCTATGCGAAAGTATTACCTATATCTATTGTTTAGAGAATGTTAGCTATCATTAAGTGTCTTCGTTGTTACAAAAGTGCTTACTTTTATGTCACTAGGACACTGTCCTTACCTTACGACCTAAAAACTTACACAGTTGCACTATTTCTAATTAAAATATTGTTGCATAGTTTTTGTTTGTCGTGCGCCCATCGCCAGACTTCAGAGTGAACAAAGAAATTACTCATTTGTTGTAGGTTCATTTATGAGGGGTAAGAAATAATTGGTATTTTTTGGTGAAAATTTTAAATTCCACCAATATAAATTGTAAGGAACATTTTAGTGTAACGAAACCTTTGGTTTTTAGCTTTATTTTTCTAGCCCTTAGGCAGTTACTACTTACTAGACATTTATAATAATGGATTAGAGGCTTGAACACACATTAAACGTAAATATTTATACAAAACACGATTCTTTTTATTTTATATTTTCATGATAAATTAAACATGACAAGAAGGACACCGCCCACTAAACTTCAAAACGAAACAACCTAAGGTATTTGGGTACCTACTGTTAATTATACAGTTTTTAGCATAATTAAAACTAGACAGTTTTGAGTCCGTTGAGTCTATACCAATTTTGCAGAGACATACATTGGTTTGCCCCCGGGCTTCGTAAACAAAAATTGACACTTTTCCAAGATAAGTGAAGTATACTCTACCAACAAGCGTGATACTAATCAAGAATGTGTTGTTTTTCTTCTTCCAATCAAGCGAAAAACAGACGCCGCTAGACAAGAGTTCCAGAAAAGAAAAGTCATAATTATCTGATAAAAATGGTGCGTTATTGGAAGAAAAACTAATTAGAGTTTGCATTTGGGTCAGACTGGCTCTAGGCAGGCGGGTTCAACGCATGTACATAATAGGTTACGTTCACACCAGATATTACACTAAAAACATTTTAAATGTGATTTGATGACCTCTATATTTGAAAATGTGTCATTTAAAATCAGGAGCTTATCCATATTTTACATGTTTTATGCAAAACTAAGTAGGTACTTGATATTTATTATAGATTTATTTGTTTTAATTTGTTTAAGCATAAGTAAGCATTATTAAATGGGCCGGAGGCTCAGTGTGTCTCTTAGAAAAGTTATTAAAAGAAGCTGACGTATTTTTTGAGTTTCGCAAACATCTGAGTTGCCATAGGCAAGTAAAAACAACTTTCAAAGTGGATGAGCACGCTTGATGAATTGTAAAAATGTAATTTGTCGTCTGTTTACTTAAAAACAAAAGATTGTCTCAAGCGATCTTCACTATAAGATCGTCTCATACATATAGTCACCTATAAGAACAGGTACGCATATAGTTATTCTGTATTTTCAGCAAACAAATAAATAACTATAAAGTATCGTTAGACAGAGTTAATCTGTCCAGCGTGCTTTATTAAATTTTGGTTGGGTAGAGCGTTTTCTTTGTTCAAGAAGCCTTTGAAACATTGCCTTTCTTTTGGTCCTAATTATTTGACAAGCAAATCCTTCTCATCGTTCCCAAAATGGGCATTATGTTGTTCAACGTGATAAGAACCCATTTGAATTCGTTTAGAGGAATCATGCAAATGAGACTGTAAGCGCGCGGTAACAAGGTTAAACCACAGTACATATAAAAGAAGGATGACTCAATATGTATAATTGTGTATAGGCAATAGGCGTGTAAAATAGAAAACGGATTTCAATTTTATAAAATGTGGGGAAATAAAAAACGGATTTGAATTTTAGATTTATTTTTCAAACTAACATTGTCGTAACTTCGTAACTTGACAGATCACCAGCTAATTTAACAGGTGTACTCAACTATGAACATTGTTCATACACTTAAAAGTAATTACACAATCAGTACCGAAAAACAATAATTCATTTTATCACGAAATTTACTTTTATCACGAAAATACTATACTTAATAATTACTAAATTCCATTTAATCGATTTCATGAATGAGGGGATAAAAATAAAAACTTTAAACATTACTCACGTTGACTATCAATACACTATCTAAAATTGTAGCTACTGATTCAAAATTCCATTGAAATTTGAGTTAAAAAAATAGGAGGAATCACGGAAGACATAAGGTTTTACAAGAAAAAAATAAAAAAAGAGATGCTAATAATAGAAAGACTAGCTTAGAATTGTTGTATAAAAAAGTAGCTAAAATAATTTGACAGTAGAAAATGTATAAAAGAATAAAGGCGATATTAAATGCTAGAAGTTCTTACTACTACTACTGGATACAAAATAGAGTTAGTAGTTCGGAATGATGAAGTTAATTCCATTACACGGGAAATGTCTTAATTACTTTACAATGGTCTAATAATAACGAAAACTTAATAAAGTCTCAACAAGGATTATTAGTCTACCCTCGAACTCTACAGTATACATGACGAGAGTCTACTCCAATCAACTTCACAAGCTAATACTTTAGAAATAGGAAAGGCACAGTTGAAGTATAAAATTTATTGCTGACTTCCCTACCTAGACACTTTCGTTACACACACTAAGTCAAATTTTCTAAATAAATAAGAGCTAACTGACTGACTTCCTTCAGCATTTTCCTCCTGCTTCGGTGACTTCCTGGATCTCGAACGAGAAGTAATTTTATAAGCCAAAAACGTTGAAAGACCTTGAGTTAATTAAAGTAACTTTTACTAAATGTAACACTGCATTTTGTAAAGACTAGATTTGGCACGGCTAATGAAAGACGCATTAAAAATAATTAACCTAAAAATTACGTTCGTCGTTGACCACTAAATATTTTTGTATTACACTTACTACATTCTAATGTCTAACTCGTATGTGCGTATTGCCAGTTAATTGTCTAAGTTACGTACGATTTGTAAGAAAATAGGATTTAATTTTTGTTTCAGAAAATATTTTTTTTGTCTTTGAGAGAACATTCTATTCAATTTATGAACGAATGCTTCCGTAATTATATATAATACTAGATTGACAAAGATTTAGCTAATAACAATTAACTACGAGGCTACACGGTCGTTGACTATTTCATCTTGCAGTAACACAACGATTTAAGTTACATTACATAATACTCGTTACAATATTTTATCGTAGGCTTTCGGTTAAATCGTTGGATTATGAATACACGATCATATAATTCAATGATTTGAAACCGCATAATCGGATAAAGTAACAACACTCGCAATTGACATACTAATGTGGAACGAGCTAGCATGCAGTTACAGAACAAAAAGTATTTTGATTATTCACTAATAAACCAATTTCGTTGAAGTTTTTGAAAGTCTTAACTATTTCATAAATAACTAATAAAACTTTAACAGTAAGCACCGCACTAATAATAAAATTACGAAGTGAACTTTAGCTCTCGTAGAAAATGTTCCACCACAACAAATTGACTAGCTCTAACTCCTATCTAAGTAATTTTATATAACTTAAGTTAAATTTATTAAAGTCTCTTTAACAGTTGAACCGGCCGCCAGCGGTAAAGAAAGGTAGCGTGGAAAATGGAAGAAGAACGTCACATTAAATCATACAATTACAATCAATCACCAAACCTTCTGTCAAAACTAGAATGCAGCACTGAAACGGTAGTCGAGTTCATAAAAGTCACTGCACTGTGCCACCGAGTTCATACTTTCACTCATTACATTCCTTTACGATAGAGGAGTAGGACAGGGAGGGAAGGGAGGAAAGGAGGGTAGAGGAGGGCGCCTCGCTGTGCGTGCGCCTAGATGTACACCTCGTGGTGCTGGTGCGGCCGGCCCCGCCGGGACTAGGAGCCTCGCTCCGCCAGCTCGACACCGCCGCCTTCCTCCGGCGACCCGACTCGCTCCACAACATCGACTTTCCTCCTCTCCGCGATCACTATCCTTATCTTTTCCTCCTCGGTTATCGGTCGTTCCACAACCTCCGGCGTGGTTGGCGATCGCAGCGTGGCGCTTGCATCGCACGACGGTGACGATTCGGACGATAGCCTCCTCTTGGTGCCGGTGAGCCGGAGACTGGGTCTGTTGTGAGGCACCGCGAGCAGAACGGGGCGTAAGAGGCGGGATTCTTCTCCTCGGAGGGAGTTGCGTTTGTCGACGCGCTGTCGTCGGTTTTGGACGAAGGAGTCGCGTCGCGGTGGACTGCTTGGCTCCAACTCCTCGCCTTCGTCGGCGTCGATGAAGCGGGCGTCCTCCTCGTAGAGTGCGCTGGGTGCTTCCGATGTGGAGTCTTGTCGGCGGCGGCTGAACGCGTGCGGGGAGAGCGAGGCCCGCCTGGGTGGCAACGCTGAGGGGAGTAAGGCGTGGTGCGAGTGCATCGTCCGTCGCCTGCTGCGGTTGGGTGAGGGCAGCGGCTGTTTGGGCTCGCTGTAAGTGAAGTTGGTGGGTAGCGAGGGCACCTTGGCGATGGGTCTCGGCGGCGCGAGGCACTCCTGCAGCGCGCAGCACAGCGCGCGGTCCTCCTCGTCGTCCGCCTCGCGCTCCAGCTCGCGCTCCAGCTCCACGTCCATATCCATCTCGTCTTCCATCTGCTTGTGAGATTCTTCCAGGTGTTTCATGAGTACCTGTTGAAAATGGAAACACACAAGGTAGAATGCCTACAGTTTCTTCATTTTTCTTTTTGATATCGGGTTTAGTTTGAATACTTACAGCAACAACCACATTGACGAGTACGAACTGTGCCATGAGTACGAACACCACGAAGAATATTGGTGCTATGATTGTAGAAACGCAACAGTTCCTTACGCAGTCCACGGAACTGTCGCAATCTTCCCGAAGGGTGTCTTTCATTATTCCGTTCCAGTTGTCGCCGGTGGCCACCCGGAACAAAGTAAGGAATGCCATGCCAAAGTTTGCAAAGTGGGCATGTTCACCCAGCCCTGTAAAAAAACATAGCTCATACCTAATGGCTATTTTAAGACCCTTTTAAGATAATCAAATCCCTTGCGTCATAGGTAGAAGAAAAGATGGATTTAAATTTAACAATATGGGTTTCTCGAGAATCCAATTATTATAGAGTAGAGTTGGAAATTGCCCCAATTAAGATTAGGAATCAATTTTCATCGGATGTGAGCATGTAGGTTGATTTATTCGTCCCCTTATAAGATACATGAGATGTACGTTTGGAACGAATCCAACTAAATTCAAGGTTTAACTCGTGCAAAATACGATGCTGATCCATCTTTAAATGTTCAGTTAAACGTTCAGGGGCCTTATTCACTATGACCAATACAAGCGCGTTACGCAGCACGACAAGACAGCGGCGTGAAATCGCCCTATGCCTATGCCGTATTTCCTATGCCATAAATGTCATTCCTTACGGTGACGTCATACGGTTACGGCAAGGAATCTCCTAAGTCATACAGAATAATGCCCCAGCTTAAACTAAAAACATGGAATGAATTTAGGTATCTAAATATTTTGTATAATAAAATAACGTACCTTGACAAGGGATTTCATCAGAACATTCCAATCGACCAAATAATTCAACTCCCAAAGCCGCAAATATAAAAAACAGTAGAAAAAATAGTAGACCCAGGTTTCCCACTTGCGGCAGCGCTTGCATCACTGTGTCTAGTAAAGCTCGAATGCCCTTTGCCATTTTTAGCAGTTTCAATACTCTTGCTATTCGCAAAACTCTCATAACCCTCATTATTGTCGGGTTTATTGGAATAATATTAGATTCAAGCTCTTCTAAAACAATGCCCACAATAGAAAGTATCACTATTCCCACGTCCAATTGGTTCCACTTGTCTTTCATGTATATCTTTATCCCAAGAGCGACTAGTTTCATGATAGCTTCGAGAATAAAAACTGCAGTGAAGAAATAGTTGAATATCTTTAACGCGTATTGCAAAGCCGGTGGCATTCTGTAGTATTCAATAGCCATTGTCACAACATTCAATCCGATCACTCCAGCGATGGCCAAGTCAAAATATTTTGAAGTCACTACATTGTGGACAAATAATCTATAGTGCGAATAATCCGCGTAATAAGGTCTTTGGTGCATTTCTGAAAGAAACGTAAAACAAACATTTATTTCAAGCAATAAACTCGTGACACTTTAGTCAGTTTCTATAGAAGCACTTCGACAAACATATTTGTTGTCTAGACAACTTTTATTAGGACAATAGTCGGATGTTTTGTCTGCTAAACTTGTTTTACTAACTTCGTCGTTTTTTCTCCATTTGCAGAGCTCGTTTCGCCGCGCGACGGACTCTTTCCTCCTTTTCTTGTTCTTCGCGACATCGGTGAAAGTTCTCGACGACAACTCCGACAAACATGTTAAGCACAAAGAACCCGACGAGCAATATAAACGCGATGAAGTATAGTAGACGCCATTCCGAGTAATTTACTATTGGCTACGGAATAAAATTACACATTATTGAAATGTTCAGTTCAGAGTAACTAAAGTGTTAAACAGGGTAGCCTATTGAAAGTGGACCGAAAATTTTTTTGGGAAAAGGAAATATTGCTCACTAAAAAGTACTCAAAAAACTTGTGAACTCTGATTTTTGCGAAAAATAGTTAGATTCTTTGCATTTAAATTAAACGTCGGGATGTCTAAAATTGAAAAAGAAAAAACGCTTGAGACCACAGTAACTTGATGCCTTTAATAAGACTAGAAAATTGATAAATTTTAAGACAGGGTATGGACATTGACAATTATGTTACCAGGTTCTTATATCAGTGAAATTCTTACCTGTTGATCAACGCCTACCGCATCGAGTCCCGTGTACATAATATTGACCCATCCATCTCTCGAACTGAGCACGAACAATGACATCAAAGCCTTGCCTAGATCGTCGAAATTGTACTTTCTGTTCACCCATACATTGCCGTCGATAGCTAGGCAGTCAGTTTTGTTCTTTACATTTTTTATGTTTGCACCTTCGCAATAGAAAAACGCGCCTTTGAACAGCTAAAAATTTATTAAAACTGTTATTTTTTGCCTACTTTTTTTCTTCTTGCTTAAGTATTTTTAAAATAAATGTAGAATATTACATATGCATAGTTATTCTCTGATACAATGTTACATTTTGCCCAATGTATGTAGCTTGCATAAATAATTTATGCTATGCGACTAGTCTTCGGAGAACTCGCTTTGAAATCCAGAAACTGGTCTTGAGAAGCCCGGACATCGAGTTAGTGAACATGGTCATTCAATTATAGGATTTCGAGGGATATTGCTTTGATTCTAGTAGAGACTAGGAAACTATACTTGGTTTAACTAAACTGGTTATCTTGCCCTGATAATAAAGTTAGTTTGGTATTCAAAGGTTCATATGACGAAGAGAATAGTAACAAACAAATACGGCCAGTATAATAAAATGGCTTTTAGGAATGAGTCCGCCCATTGTACTTTCAGTTAGTCCAGATTTTTAAATTGTCCGTGTGTACAATATAGTGAGTCAGTATCTACAGTTAAAATTAACTTTACCTGAACACCCAAAATGCCGAAAATGATGAAAAAAGTGCAACAAATGAGCACAATGTTTCCGATGGGTCGCAGCGACGATAGTAGCGTTTGCACTACTAGCTTTAATCCTGGAGCTCTATTTATCACTCGTAAAGGTCGTAAAGACCTTAGTAATCTAAATACCTGTTCAGAAAAAAACACTAGATAAAGAAAACGCAGTGACTAAGCTAAGGCTAATGAACTATCCTATTTTGTGCAAAAAATTATAAAAAGTATGTATTTATCTCAAAACTGCACCCTAAAATTTTTTCACGCTGCTCTGTTTTTTTATAGAGATAATTTTATAAGAATCATAAAATTATCACTTACCCTGAGAATTCCAAATATTCTTGGACTGGACTCTGATACCAGTGACATTAGTAGATCAATGATGGATATTATCACAAGGGATCCGTCCATGATATTCCATCCAGATGTAAAGTAAGCCTCGTTACCGTAGAACATTCCAGAAGCTACAACCTGTGAGCAGAACGTCAGATTTCTAAGTTGTGAACCTTTGTTATAGGTAATCCACTCAATAAGATCACAAAGTTTTACGTGTTAGAGCACTGGATCATCGTACTGAGTAAAACAGGGTTAGAGTAGATTTCAAATTGAGTAATCCTAATTGAATAAACAAAGGCAACAAGCTTAGAATATGGTGAAAGGAACAACATTTTAGTATTCAATGTATGCGGCTAGAATCCTGAAATATGAAAAAAGTCGTCGCCAAAGTGATTTTCTATTTTGAAATTCAGTAACAAGGAAGGTGTCGTATATTTTTATGATAAAGTTCCTGTTGCCGGATAGACCAGCAATAAAAATAGCCACAATATAAAAATGTACCTAGAAATAAGATCAAAGGTGACTTTGTAATAACAAAATACGAGCTGTTTCATAAATTAAAACAACGAAAGATTTCCCTTAAACTATGACCATTTTATTTACCTTTATACATATAAGGTAACCTGACAAATTCAGAGTAAAAAGTCAACAATGATATAATTCTTAGGAGTTCAGTTAGTTGCTTCGTTGGAAAAATTGCATTGCCCGATAAAGGTGCACTTTCTTGATGAAAAGTGGCAAAGTTAACGTTCATACTTAAAGATAATGGATTGTCATTGGTTCAGCGAAAGCAATCAAATCACCATTTTTCATGTATGAAATATAATTCGGTACTACAGCCAAGTACTTTCAAAATGATACGTTTCAATATTATAGAAATTAAAAACTGCAGTAAAGTTGAAATGACTTGGAGTTGGATGGCATTAACCACAAATATAATGAAAAATCCGATGAAGTATGTCATGTTGGTAGTATGCTTTTCTAGTACGTAGTGCACCGAATAACAGTTGTATTTCAAGTACCTTTATAAACATCTCGACAGCAAACACAACAGTGAACACATAGTTTGCGCTCGACAGAAAGGATCTCTCCTTGGAATTGGGCGGAATGTTGGGTCGTTCCATGGCGAGCGTTATACAGTTCAGTGCAATGAACAAAAGGACTATGTTGTCGAACCAGCCCCTCGAGACCGTCCATGCGCAAAGTCTTCTCGCCCTGTATACAAAAATACAATCAAAACTAGCCTGGCGAAACTCTCGAAAAACAATCAATGTATAAACCGGGACGCTATGAAATGCGTGAACAAAACAAAATTCACGGTGCATTTTCGCAATAATAAAAGTCCAGCTTTTTTCAATCAAAACTAGTATAAGGTGTACGTCCTATCCTTTTCTCTATTGTAGGTAGCTTGATAAAGTCTAGAAAGTTATTAAATATAGGTACAGTTAAAAAATCGTTCAAAAAATGAATCTACTAAAGAGTATCGCACGGTTTTGCCATATCATTTTCAACCTTTATACTTCGGAACTTCAGTGTTACACCGCACCCCGTGAATAGGCTACTAAAGGCTTTGTCATGGATGTTTATGTTTTTTAAGCTAGGGCTGATACCTTATAATACTCCCAAACCACAAAATCTGTTCATTTGAAAATGCCACAACTTTAGCATCATATAGGTATCATAGACAAAACGTTTCTTATTCTAGTAGTATACGGGTCAAAAAGGACCACGAGCGCTTACTATGTTACTTTATCATTAAACTATAATAAATGGTAGTCTTCGCTCCGCTCGGTAAGCATTATTCAGTTTGACGCTGCGAACTGGCTTAGATACCATCCATTATCCTGAGCCGTTACTCTCAATATTCAATTTTTCAAGAATCCAATGAGTGTAAAATTTTATTACTCACGAGAATCATCTAAAGCTTTAATTCCAATATCTTGCAGAGATTTAGAAATCTTTTTCTTATTCTGTTCAGTGTCCAAATCATGCCCTATATTTTAAGTTAATTTAGCTTCTCCAACGAATTCACTTACTAATAAAATATTTATGGAACTCACTCAGGCTTTGTACTTTTCTGTAGAAATTCAGTAGCAGAAACCTAGCACAAAACTACGTGAGCAGGTCATCCACTAACATACTTCCAACTTGTTTTGAGGCCTTTCAATTAACACGGCTTGAATCTCTTGACTTTTACAGTACATTTAATAATCGTAACAGGAAAAATATTGGCGCTTGGTTGCTATTGTCTTTGTACTGATACAAATAAAAGCAAATTCAATGCTCAAAAATAATTCCCCTAAAATTAAGGAGTAAGAAAATTCATGAAATACTCTTGAGCCGGGTTTATGAAGCAGTGACAGAGCTTACGTATTTATTACGGAATTTTGTAATCTGAGGTTACGAGTGACAGACAGTCAAAAAACTTGAGAATGTCTAAACGAATTGTAAAGAAATTTTTTATTATTTTGTCCTACGATAATTATGAAGGTGGATTTGCAGCTTTTAAAATCGTTTAGGCTAAACTTTACAGGGCTTTAGATTTTCGACAAAATTAAGTAGACAATATGAATTTGACGTTTTACGACTGAGGCTACGAGTAAATATACCTGTTTTTGATCTAGAAGACGCACGTATTTAAGTAGTAAAAACTTACTTGTTATCAGGTGCGAATAGGTACAAGGAGTAATGTTCCTTCTCCTTCAGACATCCTGTAGGCTCCATGAATCGGAAGAGGTCTTTGAACCTCAGCTGTCTTCTATCGAAACGTGATGAGAATATACACATTCTTGTGTTGTTTATGGCCACCTACAATAATAAAGCAATAGAAAATTTATAATTGGAATAATTCTTTCATCCAGATCTCTCTGAGCTGTTAGAAAAAAAAATCAGGGAGTATAGTAAATTCCTGAAAATAATACACAAGTATATAAGTGTCCTATCTTTATATTTAATGAAGAGTATATATTTTTAATTACTTCCTATTGTTCCTTGTAGTTTGTTTCACAACGTACGACGCAGAAGACACGGTGTGAAACGAGGAGTTAAGAAGAAACAACAAAGAAGATTCTCTACTATACACTAGTATAACTATACCTATGGTGTTTACTCACCTCTTCATTGATCTGTTTCAGCGGTAATGGTTGGTTGTTCGACCGTATCGGTAGAACTTCGTTTATCGTCGCCCTTGCCGTCACGGGCGGTAGTGGCGGCGGAGATATGAGATTGCTTGCTTTTACTTCCGATGCTGTTGTTACTGTTAAAAAAAATACAATTTTATGATAACCGTAGTGATGTTTAAGAAATAAGTAGGAGATCTCCACTGGTTGGGGCTGTAAGCAGTTTGATTACAAGGCTCATTTCAGTTTTCCCCATATTTTTTATTTTGATTTGATGAGAGTGAGAATTATTTTTTGTACCGAGAATAAATAAAAACACTGCTTATTGATTGCAAAATCATTAAAATAATTAATTTTACAATCATGCCTAAATCAATTAAAAAAAATACTTACTTGCAAGATAGTCGTTGGTAAGTGACAGTCTATGGGGCGGAGGCCTTACATTATCTAATCGCACTGTTGAATCTGAAGAGAAGCCAGCTTCTGGAGCCTTCCAGGAATCCTAAAATTGTATGATTATTATTTTGGAAAAGGTTGTCGAATGTTTCAACTTTTTTCAGTTAAAAAAATAGAAACAAGAAAAATCTGGTTTTTACAAAATTATTAGTTACACTATTTTGGAAAACTTTAGACAATCACAGTAAAATAAAAGTTGTATTTACACACAGTAAATATCTTGGCGATGTAAGGTTTCTGACTGTTTGTCGTTTTTGAATTATAAGGATTTGACTAGCCTTGTACTTAAATAAATACCCAATAAAATGACTTACATCAGGCAACAATGGTGCATTGTGTGCAGACACCCTCCTGGCAGGGGGTGCCAGTACTCTTGGCGCTGGTAACTGCGGTCGTGTTCTGTTGTTGGGGATCTCTGACTGCGTGTCATTTTTAATCACCATTGATGATGAGAGGAGTATTTCATTCTTTCGGAGATTTGAACCTGTGATGAAATGAATTGGAGTGATAAAAGATTTTGACATTTTGCAAAAACTTGAACATTTTGGAAACTATGAAAGCCAAATAGTGTTTGATAGACAGTTTAAATTTGTAACTTTCTTGACCTGAAACTGCAAAAAAACTGGTAGAAATGAAATTATTCCTACCATTACAAACAGCATGATCTCTTCCGTTGTTCAATACAACTGCATCTGAGTCAGAGCCAGCTCTCTGCTTCGGCTTTCTTCTAAGGCTAGGTCTTGATAATCTCCAGCTATACCCTCTTTGGACCCTGCATTTATCTTCACCTGTGGTTGGAGTAACTCCTACTATGCTGACATTCCTAAAACCGTAAATATGTTTCAAACATATTGAAAGCAAACCTGTATTCCATATATTCTTAATTGTTACCTCGAATAATCCTGGCCTCGACTTAACCTCGAAATCTACCCAAAAAGCACGATTTTGAGGTTAAGTCGCGACGAGACTTATTCGAGGTAACGTCTAAGAATATGGTATTTTTTCGTTGTCTGGTAGTCTCTGGGATACAAGAGTGAAACCTGATCAAATCTATCACATACTCCACCATGACCAAATGTTCTCACAGTGACTACCAACAGAGACCAATTTGAGATGCCTCTGAACAATATTCTGAACCTCTAATAACCATCATTATCACTCTAGTGAGACTGCCTGGCTGAGAAGAAAACTGAGATATATCTCTTACTTGTAGATAGTGTAACAATATTTGTAAAACAAATACACTTACTTCTGTGAGCTAAGAAGGCTGGACTTATCACTGGCATTCAAACAGTTATCATCTTTCTCCTTCGCGATAGTCATTTGCAAGTTCTTTTCTGGCATTATCGGGGATTTAGGAGTTGTTGGCGTAGTAGCAGGGGATGTTGACCTAACTGGAGGAAGAGCTAAGGTCAGGGGAGGTAGGGCTAGACTAAGGGGAGGTGGGGCTAGTGACATGGGTAGCCTCGCCTTTTCAGCTCCGAGTTGCGCTTGAGCCGAGTGTAATGTTAATGTGTAGCTGTGTGGTGGCTTCAGTAGACCTGGTATGCTGGCACACTGGAAGTAATGATGCTGTATTCAAAAGTAGGTATTTATCGTACTCTAACGTCCAAACTTCTCGTTTAGTAAGCTTTACTCGAGAGTACAGTAATGGTTGCTTTTACACTGCCAGTGCTACGACATCTACAAGATATCGTCGGAGAGCTATTAGTACAAGACGTTGTCAAACTGTGTCAGCGCCGACAACGGTATTTTTAGTACCGACACTTCGGTGTTGTATATAGGTCTAGTTTTTTTTTTTACTATTTTGGTAAACAAAAAAAAAAAAAAAACTAGACCTATATACAACACCGAAGTGTCGGTACTAAAAATACCGTTGTCGGCGCCGACACAGTTTGACACAGTTTTTTTTTTTTTTTATTAGTCTTGTACTAATAGCTCTCCGACGATATCTTGTAGATGTCGTAGTACTGGCAGTGTAAAAGCAACCATTACTGTTATTGGGCAATGTATAATCGCCTATTGTTGTTTAAATCAGACTGGAGTAAAGCTTACTGCACGTGAATAGAATTGGACCAAAAGTACTATAAAAGATATCCTTCACGGTTTTAAAATACGGTGCTTTACGTACTGAAGTGCGGTCAATAGAATCCAAACTGGACAGCATAGATGATCTCTCCAAACTTAAGGCCACATGAAAATCCCTGAACGAAGCTCCAGGCTCTAAGGTGGTTGATGGTGAGTCCTGGGGTGTAGCGGCGGTATGAGTGATCATTGGTAATGCTGGACCATCTGTGTTACCTGCATTGTTTGCAAGCATTTTTTCCTGCAAAAATAATCTTAATATTGAATTTGTTAGAGTAATCTCGAAGTCATAAATAAATATTGCCCTGAAAATCTTATAAGGGTACGATTCGGATAACAAATTGAATTTCAACAAGATCTTGATTCAGGTGTTGTCAAAGCACTTATAAATATCAAAGCACCCTGCCGGCGCCCTGAATACAAACTCTATTTGTGAATAGAGGCTAGGCTTGGTTTCAAAGCGACATCAGAGTTGACGTTATCTTTTGTTCATATAATTTTATTTACCTCTCGTGAACGAACCAACGTTTCGTGCAAATAAAATCTTTTTTCACGAGCCCTAATGCAATGAGCCAAATTGTAATATATCTCACCTTCTGTAAATTACATTTGTTGGATTGAGCACAGTCCTTACAGAGCGTGGGATGGTGGGTGGATTTAGCTTTGCGACGACGCATCGACTTTTCTTTATGCCCGTTTACATCGCCCTTTGCTTTCCTTACGTCGTCAGCAGATTTCCAGTAGTTTTTTATTTCGTTCTGCGAGAAAAATATTGAAACACAATTAGATTGTATTGGAATAACCCTTTTGTACTGTTGGGAAAAAATATTATTCGAAAGTAAATCCACATAAACTTAAATACATAATATGCAAAAGTAGTTCGCAAAGCTATAGAATAAAAATGCATTAATATTGTAGAACAAACCATCGCGATCATAAATTATGAACGAATGCCTAGCAGACGTAGATATGTAAATGGTATTCACCTGAGAAAAGCTGTCACTGGAATGTGATCCCGAATTGGAATCCTCGTATTGTAGCTCGTTGTTGTCTGAGAAGCATTCGCCTGACAATTTGGATTTTGCTAACTCCCTCTGCTCACGTTCCCGCCTCTCGTTTCGCTAAGAGATTGAATAACACATGAGAAGGTGTTTCTCCACAAATTTTGCGAATGAGAATGTTTATCTTATTACAGCACTCACCTCTGAGCTAAATCCTTCGACTAGAATAGCAACCAGCAAGTTGAACAATACGTAATTCCCAAAAGTCATGAGCGTAACGAAATATAACGCGGCCCAATGGCTCGTCTTTTCCATGCCGTTAAACAACACAACATTCCAATCTTCCTGTGTCAAAACCTGAAACGTTTACATCAAAGTAACCATTCGGCTCGAGCGTGTAAAGTCGCTCTACCACATCAAGTATCATCCAATATTCAATTCACTTTAATAAATCAAAATAAGCAAGGTGTGCTGTCATATTGTAAGTCGTGCCTTTGTTTGTTATATATTGTAAAGTAATTCAGTGTTAATAAAGTAAACAAATCAATAAAACAAACTTGTTATTGTACAGCGTGTCAGCTGGTGTTAGTGTAGACAAGTATAGCATTGTTGTGTTAGTGTACACTAATAATGATAGGGAACACAGACGGCGGTTGGAGTACACAAAGCATATCAAGGAGTCCAGCATAACCTACACTACACAAGCAAGATGCACTAGTTAGCTACAAAGAGCGCTCGCTACGATGCATTTCGTAAACTCTATTAGGTACTTAAAGCAATCTACCACGCTGAATCTCTCTCTAGTTTTGGTCTAATTCGAGTATTCGTCTTATTTACAATCTCTATCAGGTTGTCAAATAAGACAGATTTAAATGAATGGTTACGAGAAACGCGTCATTTAGTCTAACAAAATATTGAAACGGGATTGCAAATAAACCGACTATTGATACCTAGTCTAGGGACGGAGCTAGGCTTACCTGGAACACTGTGACCGTCGCCCACAGAATGTTATTAAAATGTTTCCTGTCGCATTCGCACTTGGGATGGTGTGAGACGATTTCTGGGCAGGTACAGTCGCGCTCGGCGCCATTGTCTTCCACGTACTTGCAAAACTTACCACCGAATAGATACATGCCCAGAATACTGCGCGGTGAGGGCCCGATGATAAAATGAAAGAAAAAGAAAATGCTATGCGCATACGCCGCGACCGAGACAACCTGACGACGCGCAACTGTGCGAACAACAACACTGCTACGTTACGTCCCGTTTAAATAAATAACACTAATGTTACGGGCTGTGTATTTACAAACCTCTTTGTGATAAATTGTTCTTCCGTGCTAAAATAGTGCCACAAGACCTAAACGCTACAGTTTGAAAGTGACCGTAAAATTAGTTTTATTTTAATAAGTTATGGTCTATTGGTACTGAATGGTGATTGCAGTAACAAACGATCCAGGCCTATATAATTGGTTAAGCAGTGTTGTGTTATCGCCGTTGGGACGCTACCGTCAACAACGGATTTATAAAATGTTAATTGATCTAAATTACACAGATACAGTAATTAACATTGTGTTGTTTAGTGCAAATTAAATTTATTTGTAAATATCATACCATTATTAATTTCATTCTTTATTACTGCCTCGAAAACTGATAGAAAAAAATATAATGCAGTCAAAATAAATTGGAAAAAAAACAGACGAAAAATGTGCATAAATGCATACATTAAAAAAATAAGTAATCATATTCATATATACTGTATTCGTAGCGAAAATCATGAAAATTGTATGCAATACTTTTAAATTATTTATGCAGAAGAAAGAGACATAGTAAAGATAAAAGTAAAGAGGGTCAATTGTGTTCAACATTTACAATAAACTGAAAACTCAAGAATAGGGAAAGTATAATTGAAAATTAGTTTGCTATTGAAGTTAAAACAAGGGTGCTGGGGTTGCCGAAATCAGTGGAAACTTTAGTCGTAAAATCATTACAGCTTTCAAGAAGCGATCATTTGCGAGCAAACAAAATATGGTAGAGATTTGTAAACAAAGTGCATTCCACGAATTTCGTAAGTTTAAAGATAAATACTAAAGCGTCATGCGGAGTGATAGAGATACTGTAACCGAGTGCGGTCGTTAGTGGGAGTAAGTGGAGGATCGATAAGGTCACGCGACGCGGCTCTGAACGCCCTCAAGCTAACCTACGTACGCTCAACAAGCTCACTGACTAAAGTGCTTCGACAACTTCTGATGGGAGTACTGTACGGAACAACTGGTGACGTGACACTAGATGATGTTGGATTAATCTGTTACGTATGAAAACTATCTCACTAGGCAGGTTCTATATAGGGTAGCTGTTACGCGACTGAACGCCTGTTGACAACGCACGATGCTGCAAGCGAGCTTTCGGTTAACAGAATAGCCACAATGCTAGCGAGCGCTCCCCTTGCAGCAAGGTGAATGTTCGTTTGTGTACTCGCGTGGTTAGTCGATTAGCCGCCACAGTACAATCCTATGTTATGGGATTGTCATTTGTCATGAGTGTTGACTGCTGACGGACCCGTTTGTAAGCGTTTAGTAATGTTGCAAGTTCAGTCTGTTTCTGGATGGTCTGTTAGGTACTTTTATTGAAAAGTTGAATACCTGAAACACCGTGACAAAGGCCCATAAGAGAGTATCAAAGTTTTTTCTGTCACAATCTGGATCGCCATCCTCGTCTTTCTCGCAGAATTTGCACCCGAAGAGGTTCATACCGAGGATGCTGAACGTTACCACGCAATATACGATTAGATATACGATTCACCTTTCCATACATATAGAGGACAATACAAATATACTATAGGAGAGATAATATATATACGAGTACATATTGTGTGGGTAGAGGCTAGAGATGAGCGATTAGTGCAGGTGCAAAATAAACACGAGTGGTAAAGTACAGCACAGAAGCGTGACGTCACTATGAATAAGATACATTAAATAGAATATAAAAGTTGTGAAGTGTGATAACGACGGTGTGTAGCTGGATGATGTCGAAGATAGAAGTGGCACATATATTAGGTATAAGGATAAGTATGAAAGAAAATAGGAGAATTCACTCACAGTTAGTGCACAGGTTAAGGGATGCGGGTGTGACAGTTAAGTAGAAACATTCAGAATTTCATATTTTTATGGAGAGTCGAATTAATCTTCTTTGTCTACGGAAAAATGAATGAGCAACCATTAAGTGATTGCTAAAGAGGTGTCTCTACTCGCTACTAACAGGTATGAAATACGTAACAGTAAGAACATCGAGAATTCACAAATAGCTATAGAACTAAGAACCTCGATGACTAATATCTAATGAAAGGGTAATCGCAGGTCGAGGTATAAATAGATTTCAGTAAAATCAAGTTTTAATTGAGCAAAGTAATCAAGAACAGTTTAGTAAAAATTTGCAAAGTTCGGCAATATAAATAAAAATAATGACAAGAAGAAAGTATTTTAGAAGTCTGAGTTATTTTATAGTCCTAACAGCAGTTTTTGGATTTTCATCTTACTCAAACTAAATGTAGCTGAATTTTTACAACTTTTTGAAGTAGTTTTGAGTAACATGCAGTTTAAAATTTTTATTTAATTTTCAATTTTAGTTAAGATTTAATTTAGTTGCCGACTTTATAAACATATACTAATATAAAGCCTTACGTTACTAAACATAAATAATTACCTGAATATAAAGATGAAAAGGACCAGTAATGAAAAGAATACGGCCACATTATCCATTGTCCGAAGCATGACGAATAATTGTCTGCGCAAGTTTGGCATGAAACGCACTAGTTTCAGAATGCGTAAGAGTCGGAAAGTACGTAGTACAGATAAGCCAGAATTACCCGCCATTTCTTTTTCGTGGCCGTAGCTTTGGGCCAGTTCAAATGCGCTGCGTGAAAATAATAAAAACAATTGAATGATGATAATTGGTTGAGAGCATTTTGTCGATTGATTCGAAGGTTAGATTTTTAATAATGTAATTCGATTTTTGTGCCAGTTTTGCGCTGAAACTACATACATTTTCTTAAACTAACATAATTTGAGAGCACTAAAAAGGTTGTAGTTCATTTCACATACATAAACTCAAACGACAAAAACAATAGGTACAATCATGTTTAGTTTAGAAAAATGCATAAACAGCATTTTGTGGCAGTTAGATAAATATGAACTTTCTGCATAAAAATTGCAAACAGCCTTCGATTCAATGTTCATATAAAAATCACAAGGATCATTGAGAAATCTTACCTCAATATCACAATAACTCCATCAAAAACGTTGAAGCCATTCGCAATGTACTTGAACGGGCCTTCTGCGCCTATTTTAAAGAGCATCTCCACAGCGAATATCGCTGAGAACACAATGTTGCTGATTTCGACTATCACAGTCAACTCTTCGGGCTGATTGTGATATTCAATGCCCATTGACAACGTGTTGATTAGGATTGCTAGTAGAATACCTGAAACGTGAACCTAACTGAAGAGGAAAGCTTAGCGTCGTTTTTAAAATTGCATAAAGTATCACTAGTAAACTACTAACTTCTTTCAGTAACACATTTTATTACCTTGTTGAAAGTATTTGTGATCAACGACGTTTTTAACGTGTTTTCTGATTATACTAAAGAACCTGGATATTTTCTTCCAGAATTTGATACAGGCGTTCTTGATTCGAGTCTTTTTTGACAGTTTTTTTGCTGATTCAGCGGCGAGTAGCTCAGCACAGCATGAGTAATCTTCAATGTCTATTGTCTAAAAAAAAAGGAATTAATTAATAAATAATTATTAAATAAAATATATATATATATATATATATATATATATATATATATATTTTTTTTTTAATATTCACGGACACTTAACACAACGCCTTCTAGTCCCAAACTAAGCAAAGCTTGTACGATGGGAACTAGATGGCTGATAGAATACATACATACATTTTTTTTTGTAAATACATACTTATAATACATAGAAACACCCAGACACAGAACAAACATCTATGTTTATAACACAAATGTTTGTTCTCGGTGGGGATCGAACCCACGACCCACAGCACGGAAGGCAGAGCTACTACCGACTGAGCCATGACGCCTGTCAAATGTAATAGTAGTTTACATATTCAAGCATGGATCAATCCATATAACTTATTATAGTAGTTCCATGGCTCAAACATAGATTTTTCTGACACATTTCAATGCAAATCTGTCAAAAACTTTACACAGTTTCAATTTAGACTTGGCTAGGTACTAGATGATTAAATAAACAAAACCAACAGTAATAAACAATATTCTCATCACAACTATCATGAACTAAAATAATGTTGACGATAGTTGCCACTAGTTTGCAGATAGGTAAACACTAAGCAGCTTTGAATTCAACAAACGCTAACCAGCATCCATTTTATTAGATAGTCAAGTAATTATATTACCGTTACTTACTCCCGCTTGCCAATTTTGCTTTGAAAAGTTGAGAAGTGAAACCTTAACTTAGTTTTGGAATATTTATAGGAAAATATTAGATGATATTGATCAAAGGAGTGCCTGTGAGGAGAGGAATTACCTGCTCCGTCACTATAGTAACTTAAATAGACTAATGTTTCCCCCATACTGCGCACTGGTTGAGTCCATGTTTGAGCAGAACTCGGTAAACAGTTTTTCGTCTTGGTATTTCTAAAGAAATACTTAGATTTACGTATCTAGTGTACCTACAGAAATACAATAATATTTTTTGACTGAAATTATCGATTGTATTATTTTTCCCTTCCAACTCGCTTGCTGATTCCATAGGTATGTTCTTCAAAAAAAAAGTCCAAAGTAACCTGTCTAGTCTGTACCGCAGCGGACAAGACTACAGACAGAACCATATCGCTCAACACATCATTTGCAAAATTCTCACCTTTGTATCCCCTTTCTCTTCCCCAGCTCGCTTGCTGATTCCCTTGGTGAGTTCTTCGAAGAACGAGTCCAAAGCGACCTGTCCGGTTGGTAGCGCGGCGGACAGGGCTCCGGACAGCGCGAGCAGTTCCTGACACGACATGGTTCCACCGGCACCGGCACGCTCCTCCACTGTGTCTGTCGGCATGTCGAACTCTACGCCACGTACAATTGTGTCACTACTTTATATTGCTAGTAAGAGTACGTATAGAAGGTTTGTCGAAAGCATTTCTGATAACGTTGAACTGTGGTAGAAATGTCTCTATTTGATTTTGTAGTTTTGTTTGACCAATAAAAAGTCCGAAATAGGATTCGAAATAGTGTCTAAAGTTACAATTTTACCTGTCTAAAACGAAGCAAAAAAGAGATTAAATACCACGTTTTCTGTACAGCTATCTCTGTATCTATTGTACAGAATTTAGAAATCAACCACTCACGTGCGAACGCATTTGTGAACTGTGTTATGTTCAAACTGAAGTGCGCCACTAAAGAACGGTTTATATCACACGTGCTAAAAATCTCTCAACTCCATCTCAATGCGTGGAGTATGCACAAACGTGTACAGAAATACTTCCGAGATAAAAAAGAGTATAGAAAAAGGAAAAGATAGACAAAACCTATGCTGAAAGGTCCAAGCGAAACACCGAAGTTGAAAACAGTCCTATCCTAGGTAAGAGTATACAAAATAGAGGTAAAGCGAAGAGTCACATGCCCGTCTAGTTTATCTCTTACTTATAAACGCAATATGTATGTTTATAAGTAAGGCCTGTCTAGAACTACCGTCTCTAGACTCACCACCGCTCGGGCACTTAAGCCAGTCACGTTGAATCAATGAATCTACAAATATGCATTACATTATTTAAAAAGTTCCTCGAGCAAGAAAATGGAGGTGCAGATAAAGTTTACGCTTAAATTGAGTGAAAATACCTTCAACTTGTTATAAGTTCTGTGGAAAACAACTATTTTTATACATTACCTCCATGTCTGGTTACCTAGTTTTAAAATGTAAACGGATACATGAATATTAGTGAGTAAGAACCAATATCTACTGTAAAGTGACATAAGAACAGTGAGAATGTTGGTGTATATAATTAGTTTAGTATATTTTGTATTGATTTTGAATCTCGATCGCTACTCTATTTAATACTTCATACAGTTTGAAAAAAATTCCTGTATGTACTTTTCAATACAGAGAGCCTCTTAAGAATAAGCAGTTACTGTTGCAAGTACCTGTTTGAGTCATCTTCTCAGAGGAGCACACGTTATGAGGATGCCCTCCATGTGCAGAGTTTGTATGGAGGAGGACTGTGTCACTGAACATCACTGAAGAACGCCGCCGGGCTAGCGATGGAGGTGACAGCAAGGAGAGGTTTGAAGCATTCTGCGGTCGAAGGTTACGATTGTAGTTTTAACGTATGTTAGTCATTCCCTAGTATTTGTGAGTAATAGTATCTTATCGAGATCCTTTGAGAATGTTTAATAAGGTAGTCAGAGACCAAAGCACACATTTAGTTTTTTGACTAAAGAGATAAAAATGTGATTTATTTGTTGTAGTTAAACACTCTATGATAATAAAAAAATTATAATCCAGTAATATAAAAAAATTTAGACTGATAATAGACTGGTATTAATAAGATCTTAGGAAAGCAGTTGATAAAAAGTTTCAAAATGATTCTTTCTGAAAATTTATGGAAAAACCTGTCCAGCAGTACATTTCTACAAGATAATGATGATGATGAGCAAAACTGAATATTAAGACAAAAGTATAGCAATTCATCTGTAAATTGAAACAAGGTTGATTGAAATTCAACCGTGATCCGCGGCAAGTGGGACTGAGAGGAAATGTAAGTATGTCAAGGTTACCTCCAAGTCAGCGGCTGAAAGCGAGGGGACGCGCAACAGGCTGGGCCGCGAGAGGGGCTCTTCTCCACCCTCCTCGAGAGCCTTGCCGTTGGTTTGCTGTACAAAATATAAGTAACTAAGAAATTGAATTTCGAAAACAAATATTGATTGATTAATCAAACGATCTTTGTGTCAGCTTGGACGAATCGGTTGGTATGTTTTTTAGCATGTGCATAGCATTTGGTAGGCCTACGATATTTATTATTATTTATTTATTATAATTCATTGCTAAGACTTATAGGTAAATTGATTAATTGACATTTTCATTCTGTTTTAATTTTAATAGTACCTTGTTTTATTGTATTTTTATAAATAAACAGTATAAATATATTAACTCAGCATCATGTTGACTACAAAACATTTTATATTCGCCATATTTTACACAGATTATATATATATATATATATATATATATATTATATTTATCTCTGGCACAAAGGTGAAAACACGAAGCAAACATTCATGAAAATTGAATGTGAATTACCTATGAAAAATTACTTTTGTGGCGAACCCTAGAATATTGTTCGTAATGTTGCTGAATTATTAATGCCAGACTGACAACTATGCAAACCGAGACGTAATTTTTCTTTTGACCTACGTATATTCATTTTTTATGTACTTACCTGTTTTAAAAAGGAACAGTCATTTTTTAAATATTTCTAAATACTTATTTATCAATTAAATTTCTAAATGCTCCACTTATACAAATGAAAAGCTCGCGATTTATTTTATTTATGTCCCATTTCGGTATATTAAATCAAAGTTATTACGAGAATGCGTCATTATAATGAATATCAAAGTACTTTAATATTCACATTAAAATGACGTATAGGTCCTTTGTGAAGGAACGAAACCATCAGATTATAAGTTATTATTTACGTTTGATATTGGGTTCATGGCTACGCGCTACGCTTGAAACCAACTTCGTAGCAGTCAAGTGCTACGAAAAATCGTAGTGGGTTCGTAGCACTAGCGTGTGAGTGACCATTTTGAAAAATTCTCATGTTTTTTTAAACCCTTCATTCTGCTCTATGCCTTATTACAGACTTCATCTGCTTCGAAAAAACTTTCCTTTCAAGAAGATAAACTCCTCTCAAATTAATTCAGATCAGGCGTTATGGCTCAAGTCAACACGTATTCATCTTAATTTGGAATTCAGCTCAAGATATTTAAAATGATATTCATGACAATACATCCCGCCTACGTGACTTTATAAGTCCTCTCTAATATTACAATGTAATTCCAAGTCCTTGGAGGCGAGAAAGTTTGAGTTTTAGGTGTAACTTATTAATTTTGTCACCTGGAGTTTAAATGGAAGGGATAATAAAATTTGAGCTTATTTTAGGAGGACTGTTATATGGATGGCTGCTTGCTTGGTTCAGTTCATTTCAGCTTATTACTGTAATATCTTTCTTACTGTGATTACTTTTGATTATCCTTAGCAAGAGCGTCATGAGACGTGTGCCAGATAAAACTTTCATCGGTTGAGTTTGTCGAAAACTTAATAATAAGCCTTAGTTTTCATAATTCAAGGAAAATTTAAATAACTTATTTAAGCTTATCGTTTCAAGCTACGTTCTTACCTGTGGATGTACACGAGGACAGCAAGGGTGATGCTGCTTCGGTTTGCTCGATGGCAACTGTAGAGTTTCTTTACTAGTCCGCCATTGAGACCGTTGATATCGGTACAACCTGTATAATAAAACATGGTACTGTAAAAATTATATTAAACAATACGGATTCATCCCTTATGATCACAACATAGAAAAATATTAAAATCGGACCAGCCATTGCTGAGGGATGTTCGGTGTAAATACGATCAACTAATCTAAGCCGCAGATCACTGGATAAAATTTATTTTTAAAACAGTTATAATGTGGCATACCTTTCTCATTAGCTGATTATACTATACATAAAGTTGTATACAATTGGCACTCATAAAACCTATGTTTTTATTAAAGTTGGTTAAAAAAACACGATGATACTTACCAATAAAATTTAATTTAATATGTAAACATTATTACGTAAGGAACTCGTAATTCTTTCTGATTTTCTAACAAGATACTTCAGCGTACATCGTATAAACAAATTCATTCTTTCACAAAATCTAGGGATTTGACTGGATAAAGAGATTTGCCAACAGAATATGCCAGTGTTCTATATACTGAGTGATTCTGTCACTAAAATATTCAAAACGTTTTTTGGAATACAAAATCCTAAGGTTCCACTGCTGATCATGTCGTTATGTTCATTTGTTCGTGAATAAAGAGCGGAACAAGATTTCTGCACAAACATTAGTAAAGTAAAAGAATCAAGCTATGGATAAAACTAGAATTTGATATTTTAGGTTATATATTAATATCACTGTCTTTATGAAATAGTAATTCAAAATTTAATTTTAATAGGCACTGAATAAACAAAATAAAATAAATAAACATTCTTGGACATTACGCACGACGCCCTCTAATCACAAACTAAGCAGAGCTTGTACTATGGAAACTAGATTGCTGATATAATGCTTATATACTTTTTGTTTGTAAATACATACTTATAGTACATAGTAACACCCAGACAAAGAAAAAACATCTGTGTTTGCCACACACAAATTTTTGTTCTCGGTGGGGATCGAACCCACGACCCACAGCACGGAAGGCAGAGTTACTACCGACTGAGCCATGACGCCTGTCAAAATATGACTGGTTTTCGTTGTTTTTTTCTAAAGACTACTAACCTTATTTTTTTAGCCATTCTCCTCTTGAACCGCCTATACAAATGCGCCACATACTTCACTATCTCAGCGTAGCAAGTCGCGGGTTCGCTGTTATTGGTCGAAGAAGCCAATGTTGAGGTGGAGGTGAAACGAGCTCTTTCTGCCCTCATTCGTTCCATCTCACGTTTTTTAGTCTCAGCGAATTGCGTGGCAATGACGACCAGGCAGAGATTGATCATGAAAAATGATCCAATCTAAAGAAAATAAATAGATGGGTGAAATATTATCTACAAAGTTGCTGTCAACACAAATCCTCAAATATATGTTGACTATAAAATGCCTTTCGAAGAATGATAAAGTATATCAAAAATTCTATTAGCGGACGTGACAGGTAAAGTTTTTACGCTCAGCTGAGCCAATACCAGCACATAGGAATTCAAATATGTAGCATAGTTCCAGCACTTTTCGCTTGCAACATATTCCAATTTCCATTTCAATAAGGTTCGAACGGTGAAGCTGATTCTGTCTAAGCCTGTAATTGTACAGTGCTAAAGTCCACCAATTGAATTGTGTTTTTTTATCTATTATTTTTCAATGTAAATGATCTATTCATGAACGAAATATAATATTACATGTAATAGGCATGTAATATAATACAAATTTTATTTTGGCTTACGTTTTGCTAGCCTCAAAAATCCTACGATTTTCTGATATTACTGAATCTGGAATTTATCGAAGCCCTTAAATGTTGTGAAACTGGCTATGTATTCAGATCGTTATTAATTAATTTTCGTACCGATTTACGCGTAATGAAAGCTAAACCGTCTTTACCCTCGCTGAGATAAGATCGCTTTTAATTCGGAAACCCTACAAAAGGCAATTGAAACGTTGATTAGGGAGTATTGTTTTAATTAATTTTACATTCAATGGTTATCTTTACCTGACGGGCTAGTATCGATCGGACTTTCAGAGCCGATTGTAATGAGTTGAAAGTTAATCATACCTAATATCAATTATCTAGTCGTCTTTAGCATTATTCTTAGTTTCTAATGTTCTTAGAACTTACCACAATCAAAAGCACGAAATAGATCCAATCCCAAAAACTATGCGCATCTTGCACGTAGTACATTATGTCTGTCCAGCCTTCTAACGATATTACCTGGAAGTAAATATGTGAACTTGTTAAAAGTTTTAAAACTATCTACGAAAAGATTTATAAGAAGACTTACCAAAAATATAGCGACCCATGCAAGTCCAATATTGTCGAACGAGATCGTGCCTTGAAAGGGATTTGATCCCCTTTGCGTGCAATTCGTATAGTACTGGTTCCAATTCACACAAGATATATTCGTCGGAGCGTTGTAAGAATATGGCTTTGCCGTCTCATTGCACACCAAAGGCCCATATCTGTACGGAGGGAAGTCTCCACAATAGTGCATTCCATTGTCCTCAGGCGTCGTGCAAATGTAGTCCAACTCTTTCGAGAACTCGTAGTAAAACGATATGCTGAAAAATTTTTAAACTTAGCGTTCAAACAAACAACAAGCTCAAGGAGTGCTATAGACCCAAGGATAACTATGAGTGCCATTTTTATAATGATTAATGTGGTTTGTAATAAATCGTGGAATGTATTATTCATGAGATGTTAAAATATCTAGTGCAGTCGGTTTTGTAGTAAGCCGATTTTGAAAATAAAATGGGCCATTTCTGATACATCTATTAGGTTTAGTTGCCGTCAGGCACGAAAATAGAAAAATGCCAAGTACAGGGTTGGTTTAACACAAACCCTGTCATTATGTTGACAGATTTATCTTGGATCTAACAAAAAACCGCGTGTCTAACTCGTGTTTTGGACTTAACTAGGTTTTTTCATATTACGTAACATCTTTAGCACCTTCACCTAGGTCTAACTATAGACTTTCGCTAAACCGACCCCACCCCGGTTTAACTCGGGTCTAACTTCACATTTGTCATGAAAATCGATTTGGTGACGGTTTTTTCTCAATTATTTTATATTATTTACTACGTACTATTTTTTCGAAAATATATTCGACATTGACATTTACATTGATAAAATCATTAACCGCAGGTACCTACCTACCTACCTTGTTTTGCCGCTAAATTATTTTTTGACTTCATTTATTCCTGTAAAAGTGGTGTACAATAAAGAGTTTTCTATCTATCTATCTATTGATCAGTTTTGAGTGAATGAATGAAAAATTTCACAAAAGAGCGGGGTTTTCTAAAACTTCGTTGAAAGTCTTACATAATCACGTCTCAGGTTTAACTCGAGCCTAACTTTAGGCCGAGCCTAGCTAGGCCAGGTCTAAGCCCCCGAAAAATCCAAGATAAATCCGGAAACATAATTAGACCGAAAAAGCGAACGAGTTATCCAATGTTTTAAATTGAGACAGAGCTTGGCATAGTTCTACTGAAAATGGCAACTTAAAACTTAAAAACTAACTAACTTATAAATATATAAATGTCATATAAATTGCCATTTAAACAGGAGTTTATAAATCAATTTATGTGTAGTGAATGTGGTGTTTTTAGAAAACAAATACCACAAGCCTGTTTCCGAAAAATATTATGATTGTAAATCTATCATGGCTACTAATGGATTCTATGTACGACACCATACGTCTAAACACTGAGTACAGGAAGCATTCACATGCTAAATTATGAAGGTAAACAAAGCGGTTTTATTAGGTGTTTCGATTAATGATTATGGAAGGTCGGGAAGGCCGGTAGCAGTAAGATTATCGTTAGTATCAGTAGCTATCGTTTAACGACATTACATGCGTCGGGGTACGAATGGTCACTATAACCCACATCATTTGGGAAGCCCGCTCGTTACCCTTGATGTCCACCATAAGATTTTTACTGTGGCCTTCTATTTTCCTTTCAATTGACAAGATGACAGTGAAACAGCCATTTTAGGGTTGAAATTCACATCGCATTTTGATGGTCAAAAGCAGAATTGAATGTTAATGAACACATACTGACAGAAGCTGTTATAATAGCAAATTAATGGTATCAGACATTATTGTGACGTGGTTCATGTTTAATTTGATGTGTGCGGCTAATTATCCATGTTTGCCGACATGATACAGTTGTTGTAAAATTTCGTTCGTTTGCCGGCAGTAGATATACAATCAAAAGAGTAGAATAAAATTGTGTTCGATACAGAAAGTAAGAGTGTGTTTTACATATTTCAAGAGGAAGTCGAAGTAACTAGGTACCCACGTTTGTAACTTAAACAACAAATTGGCAGTTCTACAAACATTTATTATAAATTGTTTTTTTTTTGGTTATTTTGTTTTTTAAAACTGCCAATTTATGAAAGGGTAGCAAGTACAATAGCACATCTGGACGGCAGACGTGTGAAAGTAGGTACACGGAACAACAGTTTGCAATATATTCTTAATAGAAACACATTAATTTTGTACGCAAATCCTTACGAGTTCACTCTGACGCGCACTCTGTACCATTCAGACAGGTCTCTGGAACACAAAGTTAGGAAGCCGTAACGGGTGTTATGTACCTAGAATACTAATGGATTCTATGTAAAAAATAGGCAAAAGTGATTTCAAATTTCTTTTATTAATCAATCAAATGTTTTTCATGAGAAAAAGGGGAGAACGAATCAGGTAGTCCATCCAACCATTGTTCTTACAGAGCATATCATTATAATAATTAGAGGTCGTGGAACAGCGTCCATCAGAGAAGCAAAGATGTTTATCTTGTGTTTAAGAGAGTGGTTGAAAAATATCATTGATTTTGTTATCCTTGAAATCACTTTTTACCAAGAGTTTGTAATATTCTAAGTTAGGTAAAATCTATGATGTTTCAATAAAGTTACGATTTAGAATTACTTGGAACTCTACATCTATGGTCATGAACCATTGTCATATCGTAGTTATCTCTAACATGAGACGGTTCACCATGCGTGTGTATTCGTATAGTTGAATTCATTTCAATGTGAGTATTGACGGTATGCAATATTTAAGATTAGTGTTATGATGTTAGTTTATAAGCTCTCAACATGCGCGTTTCACAATGTGTTGACTAGAAATAGTGCAAAAGTTTTATGCAATGAAAAAAATGTAAAATGACATGTAGAGCCCAACAGCATGTTAGTGCGCGGCGAGGATGTAAGCGTTAAATATTGCATGCAGTCAACGTTGGCAATGGGACGTGCTGCTAAGACGAGCGCTCGCGAGCAAATGGAATAAAATGAAAGTCGTTTTAGCCGCCATTCCGTCCGCAACACATTTCCACTTTAAACTGGCTACATCCAATTCCAGGTATTTACTTATTCAAAACTTTGTTAACGCTTACTTATTTCAAAGAGGCATAGAATGAAAACTACAATTTAAAACCCAGTTTTCATTCTACACTCGAGCTACAAAATGATTAAAATTAGAGAAACATACTTGGGTCTGAGTACGTTTGGTGGGAGTACGAGTTCACACCGTTGTCTCAAAATGCCTTCCCATAGCTGGACTCCTACTATGCCAAATATAAAGAAAACGAAGAAGCATAACAGTAAAACATTGCCGAGCATGGGCAATGTGTCGAGCAGCAACATAACTAGGATACGCATACCTGTAAACAAAAAAACTTTCACCAATTTCTGAACATTTTCATTAAAACAATGTTACGATGAAAGTGACGAGGGCATTATTTAAAAAAAAATAGCTCCACAAAAGTCGTGCTGTACAAATTGCTTATCAAATAACTCAAAAACTCTTTCTGAAGTCGGAGAATTAAATAAGTAGTTGCGATAAAGTATAAAAACTAGCGCACAGTTTTAATTCAGCGAGCTCGGGCCAAAGAAAATATTATTCCTATCCCAGTGGTGATCTTTGCGAGTTCAATTTGCTGGTAAGTGCAGCCGTTTTACATGAGAGCAATTTCAATTAATTCGTTGCCCGGACAGGAATGCTTACTTGGGACACGATAGTGTGGCGTTGGCATGATTTACTAAGCCTGTTTTAGGATTGGCTAATTTGAGCACAATAACGCAGCACATTTTGCAAGCGCTGCAACATAGTTTCTATCGGATATAAATCATGGGTATAAATCACGGGCGTGTTCGATTTAACGGAAAAAGTTGCTGTAAGCAGTATTCAGTGTTCCGTTCGACTGCATGAATGAACTCCCTACACAAAACACGTAATAAAAATATAGGGTGTATTCAACATAAAGCAACCACTGCCTTGTTAAAAATGTACAAAGTACTCCAGAAACTGACCTAGAAAAATTTGAAAAGCCAGAGCGTAAGAGGATCCTGTTGTTTTTCTTGTGCAGAACCCTAAAAAAGCACGTGCAAGCTATATATCATGGCGAGGGCCAATTAGTGCCCATGTATGTCTAACCGCGGGCGGATGGCTCGATTTAATTTGCGGGAGAGTTGCATTGTTCTCGTTGTTTGCGAGCCCCAGATGGGGTTTGGTGAAACTTTAGTGCGCGCTCGTCTTTTGTTCCAATGTTCAATGGCAACCATTTAGAAGTCGTGACTACTCGTGACGGTTTTCGATCAGATTTATTGAATTCAGTGTTGGCTTCAGTTAGCTTGCAATGTTTTGCTGAAGTTCCTACATTTGCCAAAACTATTGTTGATTGATGAATTCAGTTTTAAGAACAACTCAACTCACCAGATTGAAAGTCCAAACAAAACTGTTTATTTTGGTTCTAGTTTGCTTCAATTGAATTGAATAAAATATAGACCGGGATTTTCCAGCGGCGGTTGCAGAAGAGATTAGAGACCTTCCGGAAAGGAGCAAATTTCCGCCTTGAAAACGGTAGGACTAAAGGTCGTGATCATTAAAACATGATTTACCTACATCATGTAGTTGAAATCACGTGCAATAAGAATTCTTGATCTAAAAACTGATTCAATTTATGATACGAGATTTGAAACGTTTTTTACATTGTATCGAATGATTGTTAAAAACATAACAAAATAATGTAATAGGTAATTATTAAAATTATCCTTCAAACGGTTATTCAACATAAACATTTTTTGTCAATTAGGTATACCTAGTCACATTAGTTATTAGTGGTTGTTAGGTATAGTACCTATAGAATTTTAGTAAGCTTTGGATAACATTTAAGTATACGTATTTATACGCATCAGATTTGACTATATTCCTTGAACTCAAGCATTATTTTACATGTAAAAATCAATCTATCCCTACTTCTGTAATCTCCACCGTATTGACGTGTTCTAGAACATTCGCTGAGCCCCGGCTCACTTGTTGCTGCGATCGATAAGCGCGGCCCCTTGATAAGCGGGTTCATTTCAGTACGTGGTAGGTATAGATTTCTGACCCTAACGAGTTTTAATGTTTTCTATTATAATGAGAAAAAAATAATAAGTACACGCATGTCAGAAATTTAGCTAGCGTAAAGTTAAAACTTCATGAACTTTGAAAATGAATAATATGCAATTTGAAATGTTTTTACTTAGTTTCGTATATTTTTTGGGACAGTATGCGGCCAGTCCATCTGATATCTACTAGGTGATTATCTTAGCTTAGTTAGAACAATGCGCTATGTCACAGAGTACTTCCACTGAGAATGTACCCTGCAAGGTATTGCTCTGCGTAAGATGTCAAGATGCTAAACCTCACGTTGTTGCAATTGCGCCAGAATACAGCAATCCCAATACCACCAAATTTGACGTGATAGTAAAAAACCTACATAACTTTCAAGCAAAATCTGCAGCGTGTAGGTCACTAAGTGTAGAGCCCTTTTATTAAGAGGTAAGCACCAAGAACCGGGGCTTTAAGAAAACCTGCTCAAAGCTTTAAAGAACCCGTTTGATGAAATTATTTTTTATGGTGCTAGTTTATAAACTTAGCTGTTGCATGTCAATTCTATTCAAAGTAAAAATATTGAAGAAGTTTTGAATGAAATTCTATAAGATTTTCTAAGTAACTTAATATAATTTTGTTTGTCTTGTGGAAACCCGGTTTAAAACCGGTTAAACCGGTACACCTTCGGTGGGATTTGATTGACCCATTCTTGTTAAAGTTGTTAACAGAGAGTAATTGTTTTTATTCTAGAAAGATTCTTATTCATTATTAATCCGATAATTAAAATTTTCGGAGTGCATTTTGAAGACTAGACTAAATCATTACTAATAAGTGAATACTCACTTGGTATCCTATTGATAGCTCTCAATGGACGAAGTACCCTGATAGTTCTGATCGCTGATAAGTTTATATTTTCCACATTCAATCCGTACTCCAGTGATCTGGAAAAAAATTAAGCGTCCTAAAAAGGCCGACAAAATGGGTGGAAGTTTTAATAATTCTATATGTAGGTGCATGAAATTTTTCGAGCAACACCAAGAAAAATCTTTAGCTCCATAAAGTGCACATAAAATTTCTGTTGTGAATAATTTAGAGGCAATGAATATTCATGGACTCTGCATAACATACCCAGCCATAACAATGAAAAAATCCAGTCTATTCCATGAGTCGGCTAGGTAGGTACCATGGCCGTAGGTACCCATAGCCACCATTTTGATCGCCATTTCCACGGTGAAAAAGGCGAAGATGACGTCATCAAAAACCTTGAGAAAAAAATATTACTTAGTACTGGATACCTATTAAATTAGGCGGAGCCAAAAAGAGCTATTTCCATGAGTTAATTTGATTTATAAAATGAATGAAAAAATTAATGAATTCATTCATTCATTCAAATCTACAACTGTAGCTGTTCTCGTGGTTTTAGTTTACTAGAAAGGGACGGTAATGCTTTAATGCTGTTTTGATTAGTTTTTTTTGTAATTATAACTATGTAATGAGACCTAAAATATTTACTAAAAACCTTCTGCTCTTGATGCTTTCGATGTTTTCATTAAAATTAGAGTGGTTTGGCGAATTTTAAAACACCTCAGTAAAAATTCTTTGATATTTTTCGCAATTTTTAAGCTATGCTACAAAGTGCACGAAATTACACAAAATCTTACTTCAGTTTTAAACTAAAATGCACGTTTTTTCGATGTTTTTTTCATAATAAATAACAAACACAATCTTTACATTTACGACAACAATAGAAAATGAAATGGATCTCAAAAAAAAACATTCAGCGTGTAAAATTAAAATAAAAAAGAATCGGCTCTTTTTAAATTTGGAGGTAAATAATATTTTACCAGCAGTATAATGCATGCATTATGCATGACAGACTTTTTGGACGTTTAACCTTATTACTCATTCGTCATTTCGAACATTTTGCTAAATTAAAAAAGGTTTGATGTGCTTCCATAGGATATAAAACCAGAAATCGATTGTTTTTTTATAAAAATACTAGCTAAAGTACAGGTTCTTAGGTACGTAGATACTAACCTGTAATATTTTACACCTGTTTGTCACGCACTGGTCGTCAACGCACGGTTGGTACATCCCCAAAGTCACACAATTTAGCAGGATCACCAACATCGATATCCGCTCGAACCATGTGCGGTGGAGTTAAGGAATAATATCGCTTGGCAAAATGTATTTCAGTAAAACATGCATAGTAAATATAATACTTTAGTAACATCTTATTTTGACGCGAGCGAGCGAACGGCAACGAACAAAGGCGAGTGTGGAATTGCGTGGACATTTTAGCGAGAACAAACGAAGGAGTGCAAATGCCTTTGCTTGCATTGGTCGTTGTCGTGGTCTTTCGTGTTGAACCAGCATTGCTACCAATTGCTAGCGGTTCCTCATGCGGCTTCTATCTCAGCAAAGCTACTCGTTAGCATTTACATAATACTCGTGCAGCTTACTGGGCAACTTAGAAAGTTTTATTTTTTACATTGACAAGCGTTTCAATGTAGATCGGACAACACAAAATATGGAATAACTGTTCCGAGCTTACAACTAGTTTATTGGACGCAGAGTTCGGCTGGGACTACATGGCATCCGTAATTCCGGATGTCATGTAGTCCCAGACTAAAACCATCTACGTCACCGCAACATTATTTTCAAAGCTCAGAGTTTCCAAGTAAAATATCCTACGTAATGAAACTTCCCAAGTAAAATACTCGTATGTAAATAATCCGAGTTTGGGACAAGAAAAATAAGTATTAATAATATTCTAGTTGGTTGTTGTGGTTAAGGGTCGACCTTGATTCTACTCTATTTTTCATGAGTGTTTGTTTGGGAAAATACGGATCACGGCTTTGCGGTTTATACTTTGTAGTTAAATAGGAATTACACAACTGTTTAACTATATAAACTAAAGATACAACCTTATAAAAATACATACTGAGGTAGGTTTGGTAGTACCATAGTATTATTATGATCTGTGGTAGTACCACAATACCTCCCTCCAGCTTTTGTTTTACTCTATTCTGCGAGAATAAAGGGGTATTAAGAAGCTCCGTTATTGAAATAGAGTCGAATTGCTACAACATAAAGTTCGCGTAGAAAGACAAAAGCCACCCTCTCTTAATTAGGAAGACTACAAACAATGCGAGAGAAATGTGAATACTGTGGATAATTAGAGCTTAGTTTGAACTTTTTTTAGTGATTTGAATCTTGCAAACCTATTTGACTGTATAATTTTTGACTCCGTTTTTTGTCATATGTATAGGTTTGACAGAAAAATCTATTTCTGATTTATTCTTAGGCTTTTTAAAAGAAGAAGAAGCGAGCTTGACACTGGCAGAATTCTGACAACTAGCCACAAAAGCCATAAACCAAGAAGTTGAAGAAGAGAAAATCCACCATTTTCTTATCAAAACAAACGACAGCCGACTTGACGAATGACTTGACTTGACCTAAATTATTTCAACTAAATCACTTGACTTTGTCAAAATTGCCTGTCGTAATGACGGGCAGAGGCCATTATTGAAGAGAAGAAGAAGAAGTTGAAAAAGAAGAAAAAGGAGGTCCGTGCTTTTATTGAGTGGTTTATAAAAACTTAGAGTTCCGAGTAGACCGATTAAATAAGTAGTTGTAAGAGTAGTTAGTAGCCGCTCTCGGGTGTGCACCATGCAAAATCACTAAGAATTCTATACAGGCGTCAAAGCTCAGTCGGTAGTAGCCCTGCATGCCGTACTGTGAGTCGTGGGTTCAAACTCCACTAAGAAAAACGAATTCTGGGACTAGAGGGTGTTTTGTAAAATGTCCATGAATATTTCGTACTGATCTTTGGGGATGCCGTTCAGCAGTAAACTTCGGTTGATATAATGATGATAAGATTGAACTGCAGGTTTTAAAACACGAGTTTTAAATACACCGGGTAAAGGTCACAGTCTATATACGATCTGCCACGACCTCGCATGCTCCATAAGGTGTTCATTAAGCACGTTTGAGCTGAGGCTTGCATTCATTAACGTCGATCATGAATACCGATTTCAGCCACCAGCATGTGTGCAGTTACTCTGTCGTAGGTGCCTACTCTATGTGCCTATCTTGTATATAGAGTACAAATTCAAACATTTTTCAAACTAAGGTGGCTGCTAAAGCTTGGAAGTTGGATGTTGCTGACAAAAGAAACCGAATGAGGGTAAAGATTAGCTGAAGTCCTTCATTGAAAAATGCATACAAATAACTTTTAATAGGTAGGTAGCTATGCAAGAGAAATTGCATGCAAGAACTACCTATAACTTATAGTCCTGTCAAATAAAAATTCACTGAAAATCAGTGATGACATTGTTTTGAGTACCTACCATCCTGATACACTGAAGAAAATTACAAAGACTGTTATCACGAGGAAGGTAGCGAATTCGAATTCCGCTCGATCCATAACTTTTGAGATTACTTTTGAGAATTTTTATAGAAATAAAAATCAGGTGTAGCATCACTGGGACTAAATGATCAAAGGTTTGTCGTATCGTTTCGAGTTACACTGCGCGGTGACGCTATGTCAACGCGTAAAGTGGCCACGTAGTGTAACACAAACATCACTACCGAATTGTTAATCATTTTTTGGAGTACTAGAATTGACTCTATAGAATAGATAGTTTTCTTCAATTTATCTACTGATACAGCGACACCACCTTACCTTAATGAGCTTACTAATTGGTTACGGAACCCCCAGTGCGTAAGTTTCACTAACCCTTGCTGAATTTACGGTTGGTTAATTTAATAGAGTAGACACCTATTATATACGCTATGTACAAAGGTTGTATCGATAAACATAACCAGAATAATAGCAATTTATCTACGTAAGCTAAACATTCATAATCATAAGTAAAGATTGGAATGACGGGTGCGAAATCACAGTTCTGAGCCCTGAGTCTGTGTATTTAATTTTTTTTTTTGACTTTCGGCTCGAGTGTAGCACACGCAAACGCATTCGCAAAGCGAGAAATTTTGTTGGGAATTGCACAATTCCCAAATCTTCCGCTAGAGGCACTTATCCGGTTTTCATACAAAATTTCTTGCTTTGCGTGTGCTATACTCGATTCGAAAGTCAAAACAAATGCACAGGCTCGGGGCTCTGCTGTGTACTAAAAATGATTTCGTAGAGACCAAATGCTAGGTGGAGATTTGTGGAAAAAAATTCAGGAAACCCTGCTAAGCCATAGCATGCTTCGATGTAGCCAGTAGTGATTTCTTAGTGAGTATTTCTGGAATATACTAAAAATAGATCTACTTGAAGTTGATTATGGTTACGATGTACAGCAACAAGCTGCTTCACTATAGCTCGTTTATGTCTCCCGATAAATATAGCTCATTTTTGCAAGATATTCTAATAAGTATAGCCTGAAGCTCTACACACTGGCTCATGCGCATATTTGTGTAGAGTTTTCATAGACATAAAAAGCTTAAAGCTCTTGATACCTCACAACTTATATACGTATAGAGTCTACCAATATTTATACATAGTTACATGTGGATACATGGTTTGATTTTGTTTTTACGCATGGTATTTTGGTATACATGGGCTAGCTCATTTGCGCCGGGTTTTTAGATAAACATTGAACGCTTGCACAGCTCCCAACGCGACCTCAGCCTTCATAGCATCCATCGGTAAAATACCGTAGCTTGATTACGCTCATGTTGTTGCCTCAACAATGTTGGATGAATGTTTTGGTTGGGACTGGCAACACGTTCGATTTGTTCATTTAGGTATAGATCCGCTGATTAAACCGCAGGTGTGGATTCCAAATAATGTAGAGCCAAACGGTGTGGTTTGATGATTGAGATTGTTGTTGGTTTGTATGAATTTTGGATTCAACTTCACCCAAATATGGATTGACGTTTATTAATTTGGTATTTTGGTCGGTATGATTTCGTCCTTGATTTCTTATACAACTACAAAGTCTCGAGCAAACATATACCGATGCCCCTAATTTGCTCGTTAGTTCAACAGGAAAATATTTTCAGCTGGATTTATTTTATGCATCCGACACAAAAAAAATTACCGCCATAAGAGGCGTAATGATCAAAAAACGCAGAATTTGCTACTCAAAATGGTCCATTGTTAGTTTTTACCCATTCTTTATGAAGCAAACTTGTGGTATTCTGTTTTGTGAGTATACTGTGTACATTAGTGTTTGCAATAATTAATTCAGTCTATTCGGATTAACTGAATGCTATAATAGATACAAATTAGTGGACGGCTTCATGCACACGTTGTTTGCAGTGATACAATCTATTGCGTGAAACAATATTTACTTATCTAACTATACACAGGGCTTAATATAACTACTCCCTAAAACTTCAGTATGAACAAATTTAATAACATTTGTAACTGGGAAATTTGATGGAATAAAATTTAAAAAAGGACTCTTTTGAGCAACCAACAATTCGAAAAAATGGCTGATTTATTCATTTTTGCATTTCGTGCAAAATAGGTAGAAGTAGTTTTAATTTTTTTTAAAGAGCGCCAAAAATAGTGGGTCATTCTAGTATTTCAATAATTTAGATGTATGAACTAGAAAGTTTGCATTAAGGAAACACAAATAAATCGATATTACCAACACACACCATCTCTACATGGAAGATTTGAAGTAATACCTCTCATGCAATTCTGACACCCAAAACGTTTGGATAAAAACACTGGAACAATGTTATCGGCAGTACCTATAGATACCTGTCTTGAGGAAAAATCTTCGAGCATAACATCAAGGTAAATAAAGAGCTCGACATCCTTTGTACTCGGGAAGATTATCTTAATATTGGCAAGTAAGAACTTTGTAAGAGCCTGAGTCGACCTGACTTGCGTTTTCTATTATATCTCTCATCTGTTTGCTAAAAGGCTTTACAATGCTGTGTTTCAACGTAGCTATTTTATAAATCAGTTTAAAAGCCCTGAGGGTAATTATCTTTGTTTGGAGCTGAGCACGTCAGCGTTTATCCTGTTTGTGCATCGATACGCATTCCCGCGAGTAGAGCGCGCGTTTTTCAATAAATCTAGTCAACATTCTTATGCTATTATGAGAATTCAATTCAAAGACCAATTTTGAATTATTCATCTGTCCATCCATATCTATTTGCAACATGAAAAGAAAGAATTTATAGTATCGTGGAAACGACAAACAACTAAATAAGTCCTATGTAGATAGGTATAGGTAAACCACGTAATACTTAGTCCACTACCTGCTTTATTACAGTGAGGGACGTGTGTGCGGGGAGATCGCGCGGAGACCGGCAGTGCTTTTTGGATGTAGATTCGCGTATGTTAGTTCCATGGTAGATTCAGTCTACTTGTCAAACAATGGTATCGATTCGCTTGTTGCATTTTTCTAAACTAACTTAATTTGACAGCACTAAAAATGTTGCCGTCCCTTTCTTATAAACTGAAGCGATAAGGACGGCTATAATTTTAGAGCTGTTAAATTAGGTTAGTTTAGAAAACGGCAACATCCGAATCGATACCATTATTTGTCATAATGTCAAACAAAATCACCTGCCTATACCCCTGTTAACTTTTTAGAGAGGTCATTAGAGCTAAAAGAGAAAATTATACTTATTTTTTCAAAAGCCCGAGGCAATCAACTTTATGTTATTATCAATGTTAAGCATTAGTGTGTATTGCACTCAAACGCTTTGAAGCTTTTAAATGCTGCATGCTCATTAGTTTGAACCACGCTGCTATTTTCGAACTAAAAATATTGCAATACTCTGCAGATTTTGAGGTTCTTCCAACTGCGGGTAATTTTTATAATTCACCTAGTAAAAGCATAGATTATATAATACTATACCTAAAAGTATGATTGGGATTCACTCTTGGACGAATGTCCAAGTATTCACAAAATGTCCAGACAAGTAACCTTTATAATAGATCCCAACAACTAGATTGTATTAAAAGAAATATCCCTTTGGTTAAGTTAAGCCCACGTACCCACGTTTTATAACAAAAAAAAACAAATACCTGCTATTTGTTTCCCAGATATTTCCATGACGAAGCGCTCAGGTAAACATGATAAATTCTCTGCGCCGGCGAAGTATTATGAACCTTGAGAGTCAACTCAATCATTCCTGTAAACTCCAGACACTTGGATATCTATGACACAGTTTCTGGAGCTGTTAACCTGTATCTACCAGCTATTCGGAAAACATATTGCTGTGATAATGGCCGATAAAAATTCTCGATGTCAAACCAGCAATCATTTTATTTTATTAGCAAAAAATAACGGAAAGTTTTGGCATAGCGTATAGTATTATATAATCTGTGGCATAACCAATAGTAGTATAGTATTATATAATCTGTGCCAATAGACAGGTATTATAGCGTCAGCCTTCAGAGCCATGGGTCGTGGGTTCGGTTCTTTCTAAGAACAAACTTTTGTTTGTGGCAAAATTAGATTCTTGTCCTATGTCTAGGTGTTACTAATTTATTAACATGTTAACGTATAGATGTTTGATCAATGTTGTTCTTCGAAAACTGGCTTTGAAATATTTCTTTTATCCTGTTTGTTTTTTTTTCAATCTTGTTTTATCAAAAAAAAAGCAGTGGTCAAACGTTTTACTCAATCCTTTATGTAAATGTAAAAAAAAATTATGCACTGCGTATACTAGGTTTGTGAAGAACAAACTCGTAAATGTGACTTTGCTAAATCGACTATTTCCACGTAAACCTAAACTAAAACGTACATAACTAAAAGCGTAAGTTCAAAACTTCTACTTAAACCATTGTTCTGCACAAGTATTGTTGCTTACGACTTAATTAAGTTTATACAAACGACCCCAGATTTACCTAAGCACTGTTGTGAATCCTTTATTCGTCATATGAAAAGTGCACGCAAATATACACCTTACTTTAAGGCCAATAAGGAATTATTTACATTGAAAGATCGTTGTATATTAATATCCATCTGGTTTTGTTCCAAAAAATACTGAGCTGAGATTGTGCCTACTAAATAAAAAAAAATACTTCTAGCGTTCTATGAGTTAAAGGAACATTAATAAGTGTTTGCAAGATCTCACAAAAATCCTCAGAGCATGATATTCAAATAATTTTAATGCATCTGTGATTTACGACCGTCTTGCACCGAGTTACATTTTGAAGTGACATAGCAAATTGTCGTAGCCCAAAAGCTAGTGGTAAGCTTTTGATATCAATCAAAAAATTTAGTGGCCTTAGTGGTACTCGTAGTATTCGATAGTTACAAACGTTAGTTAGTTTTATTCATATTGGTCTTCTATAGCTGTGCTGGCTGAAATATTTGCTAAATCTTTTGGCATCTCTTTTCGTTGTCATGCAAGTGAAACTGACAGAGATTTTTTAAAGCCGTGCTGAAATGATAAGTGAATAATGAATAAAGGGATAAGTAAACTTTTGACCAGTGAATAATAGCCGAAGCTAAATACTTAATTCAACAAATAAATTATCACTGTCACTGACATTTACTTTGTGGTTGAAGAAATATCTACTTACTTTTATTTTTCATTCTACAAGTATGATCTGATCACATTCGTTACTAGAGACTTTATTTTAAAGTCGGTAGCAAATAAACAATTTACGAGAGCTAGCAGGCTAGACACTAACCGCCAAATTATGTTTCTAGATTTATCTTGGATCTAACAAAAACCGCCAAAAACCGCGTCTGTTTTGGACTTAACCCCTGTCAAAGCTGTCAGATTTATATGTTACGTAATATGAAAAAACCTAGATAAGTCCAAAACAGACGCGGTGTTTGGCGGTTGTTGTTAGATCCAAGATAAATCTGGAAACATAATTTGGCGGTATAACATCTGCGCGTGAACTGTGCTTGTGTTTGACTTAAAAAAGTGACCATTGACTCCTCCACTACGAGGTTTTACGAATGATGTTCAAAGACGTTGACTCAGCTCGGCTCCCGTCAACCGTAAAACCGACATTAAAGTTAGTGTTCACCAAAACATTAACCGCCGGTTACTGCTACCACCGGTTATTTGAAGAAATATTTGCGTAAAAGTTTCAGTTTATGTGGCTCTGGACATATGGTGAAACGTAAAACCACGGAATAGAGGGACCGTGTGCAAGAATTAAAAAACATTGAGCTTTGGTAGACATTGATGTCAGGTCAAGGCCTAAGTAATCTTTATTAATACAAATGTGGTGTATTGTGTAACAAAATGTTGTCTTGCTGGACATAAATCTCTTGACATAAATCACTATTTGGCCCACATGGTGCTGGGGTCAGCTTTCCTCACACTCTTCTTCCACTTCTCCCTACCATTCATGACGTCGTCTTCGGAAACGTTGCATGCTCTCATATCGCGTTTTAATGAGGCTGCCCAGGTGGTCTTTTGTCTCTCTCTGGGTCTTTATAAATCTCTTGGTATAAGTACTGTGCATATCTTATCTTAACTTGTTTCTGGTCTTATACTACCTACTTATTGTTTTTATGTTTTTTTCACACTTTTTCGGTATCTAGATATTCCTTTTCTACTCGTGAAAACCTTTATTTGGTATATTACTGTTTCCATTCTTGTACCTAATCTTATCTATGTTGTTGTTTTCCTATAAATAAATAAATATTTTAAGAAAGCAGAATTGTGATTGGAGCTTAATTTTTATCCAGCATAACTTTGCTATGGACTAAATGATCATAATCCCGGAAAACTCTTTTGTAAGCTGGAGTATCCTGTTGTTGTGTTTGATTATGAATACTGCGCTTGCTATACCAGTATATTTACCGTTCGGCCACTTTTAGTGATATTGGGGACATAAAGAAAATTATACGACAGGGGCTTATTCGTCTTTTAATGTGATGTACTTACCTACTAAAATACTGTCTCTATGTCTGGTCGAACAAAACTTTAATCTTTACCTACTACATTTGCATTTTACAAATCATTGGTAATAGAAACAGTAATATTATGAAATATTTTATAAATTAGTCTGGACTAAACGGCGGTTTACTCGGTTGGTGGGTATTGTGTTTGTGAATAATGACCTAAGTAATATTTCAGACCTTGTCTTAGCTTAGTAAATTAACAGCGTGAAGACTTCTTAGCTCGGTCGAAGTCTGTAAGCAAAGGTCAAGGGTTTTGTTCCTTATTTTCAGGTTCTAAATAGGCCTTTACATATTCTAGATGATTTAGGGGCCACTTTTTATCTATGCACCAATTAATGAGACGCTTCAGCACCTAGGAGATTTTTAGATGGAGTAGGCCTTATACCATCCTCTTAGCCTAGTCAGCCTTATCCACAGGAAAGACAAGTACAAAGTGCGGTGCTGACTCCGCCGCGAGTTTATTCACGATGTTTTCCTCCACCTTTCAGGTCATAATAATGACTTTTTTTTATCTTTGTTGTTGATTTCCTGTTCAGAAATCTCACCGGTTCCACTAAAGATTCATAGTAAATTATGTACCTAAGATACCCATTAAATTCCTGCAAATAGCACTTATTTCTTGACAGCCTCGTCCATAGACTTTTCTACTGTAGTTTTATGTAAAAACTTCGCAACTTGCAAACAAACAATAAAATAAAGTTACCCCACGAGATTCACAAATTATAGCAAAGTACTCGCTTTGGACGTCCCCAGATATTTTCCCGTCGACAATTCTCATTTTGTCGTCAACGGTCCTCAAAACTCGGCGCTTCGTATCTCGTATATTTTTTCTTTTGTTTTTTTGACCGTGTCTTGGCTGAGTAGTTTCCGTAGAACGCTGTTTTGTTGAGCTACAAGTGAGTGTGCAATGTATAGATACTACAGTTATGTACGTGTATACCTGCAAGGTATTTGTGATACCTACAATCACTCAAAAGTTGCTTCGTTGATGGATATTGGAAATATTTGCGTAGGGATTTTTTTCTGGATATCAAAATTGCTACGTAGCATGATAATGGCTCGACCGAAGGGATACTATTACCATTACATTTTGAGTTTTATCGAGCAGTAAAATTGGCGTTGATACCGCTATGGGATTTACGAGTCATGGGTCGAGTATTCCTTGATCATGAGTTGTTTTCCAGAAAAGAAAAAAGCTTTTCTCTCGACGATGGAGAATTATCACCTCCATTTATAGAAGGCAGGTAGCCCTACAAAAGCTTGGCACAATCGGGCTGATGCTAAAACGAACATTCCGTCATTAGAGAGTTTATGTTCTACCCTTTGTTTGTACAGGACATAAGACATAGTATTTTAGTGTTCCAATCCTGGAAAATACAGAATACTTTATGCAAAAGATTTCTAGTTAAAGTAAAAGTAAAACATTAAAACACTGAAGCTCTTATCTACTTAGCACAAAAAACTTTTGAAGGGACTTTGAAACAGACATGTGTTGAGTGTAAAAAGGGCGAAAATTTACAAATTGCAAAAGTTCCGTGCCCTGAAAGCAGACGAAATAATACTCATACATAAGCATGGTATTCCATCTGTATTCGTGCCTTTTTACGAACTTTTTGTATTAAATAAGTTACTTATACATAGAAGATTTTTATGAAACCAAAATAAACGCTGTGTGGTATGTATTCAATTCAATTCGATTCAATTCAATTCATCTATTTCATGCACGCAAGTGATTTACATAATATTAGGTATATTAGGCAAATATACATTTATACAATGTCAAAATTATAGAGTAACAACTTAAAAATAACAATAGTCGCTTAGGTACAACCTAACTAATTTATTAAATATTGTACCAGTCCTCTGACGCCAGCGAGATCAACTTTTAGTGAGAAGGCGTGAAAAAGAAAGTTGAAATGTCAAAGAGTAAAAAAACAAAGTCATCTATATAAGTTTCTCTTATGCCTTTCGTTCACATTTTAACCCTTGCTGGGTTTATGCTGGCACTGCTTGCGTTTAGCTTTTAGAATTTGCTATATGTTTCTACTTGTTACTCAAAAGCTTGATTCTAAAGTTAAACCGGCTTATCAGATACTGTTTGCTAGCTCGTTAGTACCTAACCAGTGAAGGGTTTTAATTATAAAAGTCAGCTTATCCAGTTACATGAACGTTGTAAAAAGTAACCCCAAATAAATTGACTCCGGGGTTTTATTCGAGTTTTTACACTTAAAATTCATAATAATGAGATTATTTTGTTTAAACACGTAACACGTAAAAAGGGTAGCGGATTTTGTTTACCCTTTTTACTCTAATGACCTGTATAATGAATACCACACACCACCACACAACCCTTAACGCTTCATAACATATTAAGACAGGTAAAAATGTCTTTGTTCAGATTTTCTATTCAGAGAAATCATTATTAAACAGAGCACTGAGTATAGTTGAACAAATTCGTAGCATTCGTAGCACCAAAACATTAATATTTATGATTCTCTGATCAAAAAAGGTATTATCTATACTATTATTCGATACTTAGATAGGTATAGCTTAAACTCTCTCAATCAAAAGCAGCCATTTGCTACGAAGTTCATTGTACGCTGGTTGACAGATGGTGGAAAGTTTCGCATGCGTACGAAGTCGTGGGTATCAGCTAGTTCAATCTATAAAAAGAAAGCTATGTGAAACACCCGGCTTTAGAGGGTTCTTCTCACGCATAATTTAATTGTTTCTTAACCCTTAGCCGCTCCCCGCGACTGCCGTGACAGCTTGCCATGACTGTCATATTATTTCGCAATCAACTTGAAGCAAACGACGATGAATGAAAGAAGAAGAATGATTGAAAGATAAAAAAATATTATTAGGTGAAAATGACACTAGTCAGGCAAAGTCATGGCATTTACTAAGTCATTTTTCGTCGCTGAACCCAGTTGTGCAATTTTAATGAATAATCTCATTGCATTATGTGGGGCAGAGCGACTGATATCACAAAGGTTTTATATTACTGAAGGGAACGCTTCGCTACGGCAGCCTACCATTGTGTTGACAAGCTGCAAAAGTGTGTTTAGATCGTTTTAGTTACAATTCAAGTACCTAGTAGCGCTAGTATTTTCATTGTTCGACTATTGGTACATGTCCCGCTAAGCATATAGGTAAGTGCAAGCATACCTACATTATTGGGATAGAATGCATAATTATGTAGGTACCTCTTGTAATATAAAAATGTGAAATTAATTTAGTATATATTTTTATGTACATAACCAATATGCAGTACTAAATTTTCACTTCAAAATAAAAAGTAAAAAGCTGCATGAACACTACCGTCTATTATATTTTGACTGTAGCGTATTAGTCTCTTTCTATTCCCCCCGCTGTCAGTTGGAAGTCGTTTATCTTCAAAAACACAGGCGGTCAAATGCTGAATTGCTGAACACTGCCATTTATATTTGATTGTAGCATTTGTAGCGTATTAGCCTCTGTCTCTTTCTATTCGGGGGGAATAGAGAGACATAGACTATGTCCTCCCGTAACGCAACGTTGTTGGAAGTTGCATTAGAAGTATAACTTCAAAAAAAAAGATGTCCGAAACATACTATTACATTAAATGAAAAGCAGTACTCGTAGGTAGCATTTTTACAGAATATTTTTTTATAAGCCTAGTAGTCCATTATACAGGGCATAATAAAATTAGGTAGTTATTCCGCGTCCCAAGCATTTGGCAATGTTCGTGTATTCATTGAAAGGTAATAAATCTTAGGCAAATAAGCTTTTCACGAAAATACCTCAAGAACAATATTGGTTCACGGTTTCATTGAATGATTGTCATTGATCGCATGATGCGGTTTATTGATCGTAAAACTACCGTTAAACTTGCACGTTCCGTCTAATTTTATGACGTTACTGGTTTGGCTTTTTTTGCATGTCATGTCCGTAACGTTGAATGAAACTGATTGAGTTTTATGTTTTAGTAATTAATTATATTTTTGGACGAATAAAGCTGTAAGAAAGCGTTTAATCACGGGAAACATAAAAATAATGTAAACAAATTAAGCTTATTACCAGAAACACTTTAATGAATTTCAGTGCTGGATTATCACGAAGCATTTGAAACCATTTTAATTTTATGTCATGGCCAGTCATGTGACCACTAGAATGTCATACACAGTATTAAGCATGACGCCGTCTAAATGAGGCTCTGCTGTTCTGTAAAGACACGCGATAGCTGCTCTCATTTCAAATCATCGAGTCTCAAGCTTTAATATTTCATTCCTTACAAATGGACTGACATTTCTGAAAGAACTCCATTCCGATAAAAGTGTGAGTCAACATTACTATTTCTGAGTGATTGTGTTCTGCGTTGTTTCACTTGCAAGCTGTTTCTTTTTAACCAGTTCCTACCTCGTATTTCTTGTTGACTCGCTTGGGTTGTTGAGCTTGAGTTAAGCAGCCTAAGCCCTAATTAACCGTAATTATACCGTTGGGTTTGTACAATTAGGTAAGCATAAAATAAATGATACTCGTAGGTACCGAGAGTAATAAAATAATGTTACTGAGGCCCTGAGCACACCTTCGCTGCGGAACCGTAACAGTGGTACCGCTAGATGAATTCCGCTGCAATCAAGTGTATCTAGTTGGTGTAGCGGAATGGGAATCGGAACCTCGCGCGAGTCAGTCAATTTTGGAAAAACAACGCGGCACCGCAACAAAATGGCAGCCAGAGCGCGGAAGTGTGGCTGGCGTCGGAGCAGATCGACGAAACCGCGCGGAGAAAGACATGGAATATAGACAAATCTATGCGTTAGAACAGGCAGTTTCGCTAGTGTTCTGCTTCTCCTACACGGGACAAGACATGATGAAATTACTGCGGTGCCGCTGTTACGGTTCCGCAGCGGAGGTGTGCTCAGGGCCTAATAGTTACGTGTTTTTCTACGCTTTGATTGCTGTACTTTATTGAAAGTGAAGCGTTAATTGGCTCGTTTTTCAATTGTTTTTATTTATGGTATAGTTTGCTTTGACACTAGATTTAATAATACTTTGAAGTGAAAACTTCTTTATCACCGTTGTGATTTGAATGTCGATGAAACGAAAAAGCGATGAAACGAGAAGAGAGATCCCAAAGCTAATTTTCGTACGCATTCTAAGGAGAGTGCTGGCCAAGCGGTCTATCAGATTGGATCGAATCAAGACTAACTCGTATTGCGTGGGTTCAAGTCTCGAGCAAACTCGTTCACTTTTTGGCCAAACTTTTTTGAAGTGAAAACTTCTTTAGCATCCCAAGCGGTCTAACGGATTGGATTGAATCGAGATCAGCTCGTAGTGCGTGGGTTCTAGTCTCGAGCATACTCTTTCACTTTTTGCCCAAACTTTTTTGAAGTGAAAACTTCTTTAGCATTGTTGTGATTTGAAAGTCTTTTTGAAGATTTCAATTCTACCACGTGTGAATTGCACACACATGTTTTTTTTTTCTTTAGGAAACAAACAGTTTGATTTAATATTACAGATAAAACATAAACCAGCAAAGTTTCTTCCATTACATTAGCAACATTAGCACCAATACGTCCAACTTACTAATAGTTTTACGACTGCCAAATAAATGTAATGCAAAATTAAACAAAGCACACCCTTTTTGCGGCTGTTATAACGTGAAAATCTGTTTCAAGTTCCCTGAAAACTCAAAAACACCAATTTAAGCGTCTAATACAATCTGAATGTGCGGAGCTCGGGCGGATATTAGCATAATTGCGGGTCTGATACTAAATGGGAAGTCATTTGTGAGCGCCGGCTACACTTGTTCTGTTCATGTTGGTTGGCATCCGACAATGAAGTTGTTCTATCATGTGATCAATTACGCATAAAACCCTAGTGGTATTTTGGTAGCAATCCAACCTTCCGTGGTTCGAACCGTCGTGCATCAATGCATTTTTCTATTCGAATTTACGTACGCAATGTCTTCACCAAACGTTGAAGGAACACATCGTGAGGAACTCGCAGCTTACTTGGCTTCGAACGTATTGACCTTGTGTTTCATGTGGATAAGGCCAACTAGGCTAAGAGGATGGTATGGCTGGGCACTACGAGTGCCCACGTTTTCTGCTTTCAAAACATTCTATTGTATTTCCAATTTGCTACCAAATATATTTGAGTAAGAACAAGATAGTTGAATATTCAAACTAGATAGAACAAAATCCGCAAACGCCTGAAATCCGGGATGTAGACGGGCCGAATGTTTGCGCGTAACGAGCCACTAACAAGCCATCGCAAACACGTAAGGAAATGCCGACAACGTGTGGTCGAATAAATGTCGTAGTCTTCTCGTGTTTGTATTTATTTATACTGGCCAATATAGCTCAGAAGCTGTTCATTTACGCCAGAATAGTGAATCGCTACTTGGATTAATTTTATGCAATTATTGTCATCTCATATCTTACTAATAAAGCATTCCACTTTTGCGCACCAAAAGATGCGCACCAAGAACTTCCGCACCTACGCTATTCTACTTTTGTGCACCAATATATTTTAAGATTGGTGCGCAAAAGTGGAATGCTTCTTACTAATGGGTAAGGTATTGATAACGGCGGTGCCAACACTGTGCGTCTAATACTAAATTTAAGGCATTAGCTCCCCGACGATATCGTGTAGGTTTCATGTCATTGGTAGTGTGAAAACAACTTATAGAGCCTATATATGGACAAGTTTTTTCATCCAAAAATTCTTCACCAAAAGCTAGCGAGCGTTGCTAGGGAGTGAACTTAACTGATTTATTTTGGATTTATTTCAACACCGGCATATAAAAATGTTCATAATAAATAAAGAGAAGCACTGGCTAGCTTCCAAGAAAAAATTCAAACATAAGTTATTTATTAGGTTATTGTGTGAACAATGCCTTACAGAGTGACTATGTAGCTATCCAGTATACTCGTATTTAGTGCCATAATGAAATCACAGCGTCGCAAATAATAGTTTCTTCATTTAAAATACGTAAAATGTATATACTTAAAATGTACGTGAAATGTTTTACAGGTTTAAATTGAAAGCTCACCAAGCGCCATTTTTAGTAAAAACGATAAACAAGGACTTAGGTACAGTCAGTAAAGAAATTTGATGCGTTTCAAAAGCTTCTGACTATTTCTTTTGTAAGTTTTGCAAAAGTTAAGGTACGAATAGGTCTTTATGCTTTTATACTAAGTTCAGTTGATAGAATATTGACTTTATATTGTAATATATTTTAGTTACTTGAATTTTAATAACTCTACTTATGTTGCTGATTGTACCCACCTACTTCTCCATTGAGTTCGGAATAATTTATAATGAAAAAAAGCAATCACTCTAATGGCTCCTAGTTATTTATTGAAAAGACTGCCAGCAAAATATATACAAAACTACAATGAGTTGGGTACAAACTAACTTGTAGCAAATGCTCTTAGAGCTATAGAAAACTATATTATTATTAAACTGTGACTTTGCTCGGCTGGTATATAGATACACTATACACTATATAGATTCTTTTGTAATAGTTGAACCAGATAAAGAACTACCTAGATTTGATAAAGTGCATCTAGTGATACAGCCAAGATGGTGTGATGTAGTCTCAAAAATGTTGATGACGACTGAAAAATTTAGCATTATTTTCATTTTCCAACTATGAAAAAGTAGTACTTAAAAGAAAGATAATAATAAAATTTCAAAATCCTGACATAATGTTCTACTTCCGATACTGACTGTACGATTGTCTAGCTTCAGAAAAAACATCAAACGTTACTTTTTACCAGATTCGTATCGTGGAACTAGGTATAAAAAAAGCTTACCAAGTACTAGTTTATTTTATTCTCTACACAAAATACACAAGTTTTTTTATCTCTCTGCTGTTTATGGACGTTATTGTAACGGCAACTCTTTTTTTATGCATCCTAGAGTAGCATTTGGCTTGTTTGGCTACGTTTTACCAATTCGGATACTCTATGTCTTTTCACATTCAAGGTAAAACGATTTTTTAACAAAATCAAATTATTATGTCCTGTATACTAACTTTAACATCTAAACACTCTAAAAACTCGTAAAGTACATAAACCTTGACAAGTTCAGTAAAAAATTTAGTTTATTTCGTCCAATTTTCCCTGAGTACTAGATTATTTTTGTTGACTCTCTCGTTTATAAATTGAGTATGTATACTAACAAACACAACGGCGTTTTTTAGTAGTTTCGTTTTTAGGCTGGTTTTTCATAATTATGATGTACGTAGAGGTAAATAAATAACAAAAGACAGTAATAAAAAAAATGGGACGCAAACTTACTCATACATTACAATAGCCGCCCACACAATGCTAAAATTTGGTGAGCGTTATGGTTTAAACAATATAAGATTCATTACACACGTGTTTCGCTATGATATTAACCAGATTTTTGTAATTTATTATATAGACTCAACCGAATTGTTTGAACTTTTTATAATTCGGTATTTTCAAACGTGACGTAGAGTTTACCACGTTGTGAAGGTTACCGCAAAAATAAACGCTGCAAAAACTGCAAAAGAATGACTGAATTGTTCCATAATATTTACGAAAAGCTGTCTTATTATGAAGCAGTTCACGTAAAGAATATTCAGCAAATGCGACTAGAAAGATAGAAGCAAGATGAGTTTCTGTTGCAAAGTCAACTGTGGCCATACAAGTTAAAGAGTAACTCTATAGGTATTAGATGGGTATCTAATACCTACGGTACTATCGGCAATTTTTAGAGATGTCAATTTTTTTACTAATAATTTTTCTTACAGTAAAAACCATAGAATTGCAAACGAATTTACCTGCCACGTTCGCCTTACACAAGTAAATCTTCAAGCGGCTTCAATATTGTCCCAAACATTATGAAGGCTTGTCCCAATTTGTAAATTGGGCCTTGTCTCTTAGTAACCGAGTCACGAATCTGCTTGCCGTCGAATTAATTATCTTTGTCTCCATAGTAGGTATATAATAATTCATATTGTGGCATCTTTTTGATATTATTGTAGGTAAACCTTGTCTTTTCATCTATTTGATTTCATTAATTATTTATACAGTATCAGGATCCACTTTTAACCCTTTGTCGGTGCTGTGAGTGTCTTGAAACCGACTTAATTCGTCTCAATTAGACACATAATAGTAATTGTATGCCATTACTGAAAGTCCCATGAACCGCTATTAATCTCAAAGCATGGGTAATTCATTGTTAATAGTCCTTCGAGTTGGATTTACAGAAATTGATTCACTGAAAATCAACAATAGAAATTGATTTACTGAAAACTATGAATTTAATTAATTCACTGAAGTTTATTTAATAACAATATAATCGCTCATTGCTTCGAGCAGGATTTATAAAAAAATACTGAAATAATAGATATTACCTGTTAAGTTACCTTAAATCTATTAAAATCAGAAGCAAGGCAGAAACTGTGTTATTAAAGTGATGAATTTAAGCTCGATTGAACAGCTCTACTTGACTTACAGAGGTCAGATGAAAGCGTTAAAGCTTTGAACACAGCCGGCGTCAATTATTCACAGGGAAAATGCACCTGTAGTGCATCGTTCGTTGACATTTTGTTTCTGTTTTTCGAATGGGTTCGGTCCTTTGAACCGGTGGCAATGGTAATAGAGCTACAGAGTGAAAGGATACGGTTTTATTCATTCAAATCACGCACAAGCAGAAATATTAAATTTTGTGCGTGATTTGAAGTTAGTTCGCTAATTATCACAAGTATGATCTCTTGGAAATAACAACGGTTGTTCGTACGAATTTATGTATTTTAATTACGTTAAACTTGGTCATGTTCTTAGTACTTAGACATATTTTAATAAGCTCCTTTCATTACTGAGTATGTTGTGTTGGTTAAGTAGGACTGTTTAAACTCTAGCATTTGTGGAAAATTATGTTCACAAAACTTTTACTATCCAAAAACTTTTTACATAGGTAAATTAAAAAGTATTAGAACAATATTCATACCTAAAAGTTAATATATTATCTTTCTTGACAAAATTCCAAAAAATAATACTACACTTTTTCAAATTAACTTCAGTGAACTTGACCGTTTTTTCCGATAAAATACCTAACATGTTACGGATCAAAATTCTGAAAGATTTTTAGTTCGTTCGGTACTTTTTAAATTAATCGGTAACAAATCCTACAATTTTATTGGAAGATTAAGTAAAAAATCTTCCGTCCAAAGCAATGTTAGATCATGATTTATGTGCCGTAAAAAAAAAGTCTACTGCTAAATCATAATGTCGCAAATGTTTCCGTCAACATGCTGGGTTTGCAACGGAAAAAGGAAGTGTGTTTGTAAATATAGTAAACTTTACGAGCTGGCCTCGAATAGTGGTGACCTAATCAAACTGCAACTCATAAAACCATCATTTGGTTTAGTTTCCAGGGGTTGAGTTTTCCTTGGATAGGTACTTACTTTCTTGAGACTTATGTAGACTATCACGTATTGAAAAGGATATGGATTGGTTATGAGCGCCAAGCACCAACTCCTTGGCCTGGTTTCTTGCGTGAGGTATCCCAGGGCCACCGGGACAAACCCCGGGAACGGGAGTCCCTGCCCCACTGAAGTCTCCGTACTCAGCCCCCCCTCCGAATCCGACTCTCCCCCATCGGACTCAGACCCCCCACTAGTGTCCGTCTCGGGCCCCCCTTCCCGATACCCGTAGTAAGGCATTTCTCCCGACATCCACTTAAATTATAAGCTCATTTTCACTTTAGTCTATTACTTCACCATTTTAAGTTTCAACTGTTCAGATAGGTATCAGTTTGTATTCGCAACGAATGGTGTGATTTCGATGCGACCGACGCAGGGAGGCCCTCCATTGTTAAGATTGAATTGAAGTCAAATATTTATCTGAAACAAAAGGAAATAACATCTTATACGTTAATTGCATTTTGAATGTCATGAAATTGTTACCAATGATGGATGACTCATGTTTTCTTGGTAATGAAGTTTAAAGTAGTTTTCATTACTTATCCAGTTCAAAGACGATCAAATTAAAGAACTACCTACCTACCTTCTAAAATACGATCGTAAAACTCATATTCGCGTACACATCAATGAGGAACGTTACGAAAGCGAGCCACAGACGAGTAATAGTACCTACTCAGGTTGACTCATTAAAACTTGCCGGACTAAATACTGAAGAGCAGGGAAACAAAACCCAGGCGGAAAATAAAATGTTCAATGCTGATGAAAGACCACAGTATAAGCTAGGGTTTAGCTGAACCATAGACGCCCATGATTGAAATTACACAGTAAACTAATTACACCTACCTAAAGGTAGGCTTTATGGATAGGTAAAAGTACTCATAATGTAAGAAAGTAGAGTATTTGTTATCATATTTTAAGAAAAGTTCTAATACCCATCATCATAACATAGGAATTAAACTCATCAGGCGTCTAAATATTTTAGTCATAAAACAAATAGTTTTTACGCTAAAATTTCAGTGCATTATTGATGGTATCGTGAATCAGGCAACCCTACTGGCAACCGAATGCAGCCCTCATTTACCAACGGACGAAAAACGATTTTGGGGCACAAATAAAAATTTTACTGCATTGTACCGAGCACAGTATCGTAGTGCTAGCTGCAGCTGACTTAGTACACTCTTACAAAGACTTATTTAGAATTCAAAAAAGGTATTCAAATAGAACTAGCGTACTTGGTCTGAATGTTAAAATGGTTTGAATACTTTTAGTAGAAAGTTTTATAATAGTCTACATACATGTAAATTAAATTATGCCAGTGATTATTTTAAAGGTTTCAGTCCTTTCAATTATTGTTTTTGAACGACTCTACAGCTGTACGATTTTATTAAAACAGTGCATTTTGTTTTGCGTAGTAAGTGGGATACGTTGCATATACTTAGATCATAAATGAAGAAGTCGTATTATGCGATAAGACCGCCGTTTGCAGAACATTATCTGTTTCTATGTAACTGTAAGTTGTACCTACTTGTCTTCAATAAAGTTTTTTTATTATTTATAAACAATAGACCTTACAGCAAAAAATGCGCATCAGATCTTGTATTGTCTAAATTATCTTTGAAATCTTACTGAATGAGTCAAAGTCAAAGATATTTCTTTGACTTTGACTCATCAAGGTGTCGCCTGTTCGTATTTTCAGTTCAAATGTAACTTTATTCATTCCTGACGCATTTATTATATCCAAGGACTAACTTTACCGCTCATCACTGGTTTGATAGCTGTTTGCAGCTGTGTTATAGACCTGTTAACCTGTCGCGTAAACACCTGCACCTAGTTCCAGTAAACACGACCATCGTGTGGATGGAGCCTTTATGACTACTTCAGGCGACGTTAAACTTTTACGAATGCCACTCGTATCAGCAGGAAGCGTGTAAAATCTTTATTTCTGAGGTTTTGTGCTTCTAATCATAAAATTTTTAATTCAATTTTTGTGGTTTAGCATAAAATTACTCTACTACAACACTTCTACAAAGGTTTTTAACAGTTTTCTCATACAAAAACTTAAGAGTTGATTTGGTCGGCCTCCTTCGCCTGGTCATAAACAAAACACATTTTCTTCTATTCTCTCAAATTAGTCGTCATCATATTAATCATAACTTTCTGGAATATGTCATCATTCACACAATTCATCTTTCCTTTGGTCTGCCTTCACTTCTTTATCCATCCAAATATTACGATGTAATAAAAATAAAACCCACTTACTTGCCTTGAGAAATGAATTCTTTGGACTATTGAAAACGTCAGAAAAATGTAAAGATATAGCTGTCACATTTTCTATCACGCTTCCCTAACATCCGTAACATTCGGGAAAAGCCTAGGATCAAAGGATTGTTTGAGAAAAATCTTTCTATTGTGTTGACATAAGTATCACATGCACAAAAAACTCTATCAAGTAAAACATCAAAGCTTTGAACTAATTTCCTCCACAGTTTTCAAAATCATTTCAAAGATTTTCAAAGATGAAATAATGAGTTCCCAAATAGTTTTTGCTTTTTATTTTATACCTACCTTCATAGTATCAGCAAGTTCAGACAATCTGAGCTTTTTTGCAAATTATCCGGTATTATTTCGGCAATATTATCCATATCCATTTTAACCACTTACTGCACGTATAGAGTTAAAATACGGGTAATATTTTCCAAGATACGATGGCACCGTTCGGAAATCGCTTGGGGGCGGTCGAATGGCAATAGTCTGGCCATTTGTCCAATAAATAGATTCTAGTGAACCGGTTACAACCGCTGTAACATTTTTAAACGAACAATTTCCAAAATAAAAAAATTCTAAATATATGCCTTTACATCTATTGAACATGATTTATACAGCGTCAGGAGGCAACTTATGCCTACACTAAACGAGACACTGTAGTGCCTGGGACAATGTTTAGATGGAGTAGGCTTTCCCAGCACCTATACCATCCTCTTAGCCTAGTCACTAGACAGCCATATTCACAGGAAAGACAAGGTCAATACGGGCGGAGCTGACTAAGCCGCGGGTTTCCTCACGATGTTTTCCTTCACCGTGAAGCTCGTATTACTATTTATCAACGTAATTAAAAATACTTATTTTCGCTGTCTTCTGTAACTCTATGGCTTAAAAAATTGCAACCGCGAAGCGCTCGTTGTATAGGTTGTTTACTTGTTTAGGCAACTTTCTGTGCAATCGACAGGCGTCATGGCTCAGTCGGTAGTAGCTTTGCCTGCCGTGCTGTGGGTCGTGGGTTCGATCCCCACCGAGAACAAACATTTGTGTGTTGTAAACATAGATGTTTGTTCTGTGTTTGGGTGTTTCTATGTATTATAAGAATGTATTTACAAAAAAAAATGTATGTATGTATTCTATCAGCCATCTAGTTTCCATAGTACAAGCTTTGCTTAGTTTGGGACTAGAAGGCGTTGTGTGAAGTGTCTGTGAATAATCGCTATTTGGATGGGTGCCCGTTAGTAGCATTATACATATTTGAGCGCTTCCGTGCGTCGGAGGTCACGTTAAACTGATCACGACGGAAGCCTAAAACTCTGGTACCGCTTTGCACGGCCACGAACTTATACGAATACTTTTTATAAATTGCAATGGGTGTATTTTCTTTGGATTGGAATAAGCTCTTCACTGAATAAATAAATGTGCCATAACTCGTGAAAACTGAAGGTTTAATCCATTGAAACTTCATAAAGTATCTATTACTCACAGCTAAATAGCAAGAAAGTTATCGGTAAAAGTTTTAATTGCACTTGGATACTTTATGACTACTGTGCAGTTCTCAATTTTAAGGTTAGCTTAGGTTCAGGCTCCTAGGACAGGAGTAGACAAACTTGCTCGGATTTCTTAAAAAAAAAATGCAAGCCCTATCTCATGTCAAGCTGGTTACTTCTGCAATGGCCTCACAGAGCAAGTTCGCTACCTTCATACCTATACTTCATTATTTAGCTTTGTGCTTGATAACTTACCAAGTGCAAAGCAAAAAACGTTAAATTGTGTAACAATAAAAAAACATAATGATATTTAAGTACTGCCGACTTGAGAACCTTTTTCTTTTACGTCAGTTTCTGCTTCTAAAGCTGTCCGTGTATCAGCGGCCTTATAGATATAATAAAATAGAAAAGTTTCAACCGAGAGCTAATAACAGTTTTCTAGATTTATTTGTATTTGGAGAGCTGGATTTAACCTTATAAATCTGTACTAATAATATTTATTATCAAGCAAGTTTAGACATAAATACTTGTAGTAGTAAAGTTTGGAAATGATACGTAAAAATTTCGAATTTTTAAATAAAAACAAAATTTTCACACTCCTAAACTAGGTATATAACTAACAAAAATATAATGCCAATCTACGCTGGAAAACGGGAAACTTGCCGAACCGTGAAAATTAAAAAATCGAATTAGCAGTAACACGGCACACTACAACGAATCTCGTTAAGCTGAGTGCTTTTGGCAAACAGCGCTAAGGTATACCCTATTAACACTAGAAGCTGCACAACTTTCAACTTTAAAGCTCAGGAATAAGGAGTAGATTAACAGACAGTAAGTCAACTTGCGCTGGCTACTGTACGTTCCGGTTTATGGAAGGAAAGCAGCCGTGTATGTACGGAATTATGGCAATCAACGTATGCGTGATAACGCGCAAAATTGCGTACCATGAATATGCTATTATGTCTGAATATTCAAGGCAAATGAACCTGAATTTACGAATATACGGATTATTGATATAAAGATCAAGATTTTTGTACTGAATAAGAAATGAACTCAGCGTAAAATCGTGTATGGTTCGACTGACTCATCATTTATGAATTGACATGATGATTGTTTTGAAAATGTACTAAGCAGTAAGCTCTAAAGTTGTATAAGTAACTAAATTGTTTAGTAAGAAAAATCGTTTTATGTTGATTAAGTAAATGGCAACAACCTACCACCCCACCAAAGGTGAACTATGAACATTGTGTATACCCACCCATATATTTACCCATATATCTCGGAATCGAATGTCACTCTACTATCAAATAGGTAATAAATACTAACGATTGATTATAACCCCTATGCATGACGGAAATATCCATAAATTATAAACTCCTACCTGAATTATATACCTCCTTTTGACATAATAGCCCCAATCAGTAGAAGCCGTTAAACCCATTCTCTGACAGCCCTACATCAAAGCTCCCTGACGAGTCATAAGGACATGGAATATACTATAGACTGCTTCATTTATCATACAAATGACAAACAAACAGCTTCATTCAAACCGCGACACGCTGCCGTCATAAATCACAGACAACTCCGGGGCGCACAGTAAGTGAAATACTAATATTTTATTCAACATTGCTTGCTCCGATACCTGTGTTTCGAAAGCTGTGCCAGGCAGTGAACCGACACTTCATATCGGTTTTATTGAATGCACGGCGGCACGTAACTTGGAACTTTACTAAATCGAAAAATATCATTCCAGAGGTTAAATTCAGCTTCAACTTCTTTTTTAACTTTTGTCGTAGTTGGAACTTGAAGGTTAAACTCGTTTACTTTTAAAAATGTAACAGGGCATGACAGATGGTTTAACTGTGTTTTGTTTAGAATTTGATTAAGATTTTAAATATTGATAATATATTCCAGAAATCCCCACTAAGAAATCGCTACCAGTACATATTGTAAAGTGTAGGAGTCTTGTAATATTATTGCGTAGTTTTCAGATTGAGCTCTAAACAGTAATGTTTTAGTTTTACCCTCAAATTACCGGTTCAATATTCTGAGGTTTCACCTAGCAAAGGACAGACAATAACAAAACCACTATTTTTTATTACCTGAAACCACATGCTATTATTGCCACGTTGCAACGATAAAATACTAGCTAAATACTAAATGGAAAATGCCTGTGCGAGTATCTGTTAGGTTATTAACCCTGCGTTTATTGATTGCGAGCGCATACCTTCACACAATGATGATAATATATCTGTAAATCTTTTTTGCAACCATTTTTTTTTGTCGATCTATGTTTTAGGTTTCAGACACTCGTATCGATGTTCACTTTTTTTTTATAGATCTCTTTTCTTTGTTCTACCATTGAGCAGAAAAGTAAAACAATGATGGACAAGGAGCCACCTGAAATAAAGCTACGTGGCTTTATACTGTCAAATGTTTATTGTGGTCATCCGAACGTCAAAACAGAGTAGTATACGTGCCGGAACTGTATGTAGTTTAATAAAATAGTGACACAGCCTTAAAATATTATGAGCATTTCGGCTACGAGCATAACTGCAAGCCGTGGTACTAATAACGAAAGCTGGGTTTCAGTGCTTTTTTACTCATTTTGGAGTGTAAGCACTTGCAGTAAACCAAAACGTGAGGCGTTTTTACACTGGCTGATACCGACAATAGCAGTTTTAAATATTGACAGAAAAGTCCTTAGTTGACATTCTACAATCGCTAGAAATATAAATATTCTGAGTAGAAAACTCATCGAAGGGAATAGTGGCTTTTCATTATTATTTTTTTAATATTATTTTTCTGAAAAGTAAACAACTATAAAATGAAATAGTAATCTAGTGAAATGTCATTACTCATGATTAGGTGCCTACACCTTTTGATTCATCATTAAAACTGTATGAGTTAAAAACCAAGAAAAATGCCAAAAGTCTGTATTTAGCTACTAATGCCGGTGTATTAACTTGGCTAATAGCCTCGTTTATTAAATGGGGTTAAGCTCAAAATCCGCTATGAATTCGTCTAAAATGATTGGAGATTATGATACACTTTCAGTTTTTCTCTTTAGTCAAAATTACACCGCATATGTTATTTAAAGTGTACGATCGGTATGCAGTTGCGTCTGTAACAGGAACGTTACGGCCGATGTCTGGAATCACGGCAGACAGAAATAACACTAACCTATTGTGCTCGTTCGAAACATACATCACGGATCACCGACAATAGCAGCTACACATTTCTATAATACCGTAGGGCTGCTACGTTTTAAAATATCCTAGCATCTCGAACCATCATCATAATAATCATATTTTACAAGGGCAACACGCGTGTGGCACCTCTGGTGTTGCAGGCGTCCATGGGCTACGGTAACCGTTACCATCAGGTGCGCCGTACGCTTGTTTGACTACTTAGTTGTATAAGAAAAAAGTCAGCCTGCAGAAGCCAGCAGAAGTCCAAAAGGAACTATTTGGGTCTTCATCAATCCACTTTTCGCGATCTTAACAATATCGTCAGCTCTATATTTTGCTCTTTGTATCTTGAATTAAATTACTAAAAAAATTAATTTTTTTTTTTTATGTTTACCATAATTACTGTGATTGATTTGGAGTATTCTAGAGTTACGACTGTTAACCACTTACAAGGTTTCGCATATTGATAAGTAGGTAAATAATCTTTTGTAAACTCAAAACCATTCTGACTGAATGTCTATTAGAAAAAGCCTCTCGATCCAGCGGTAGATTTCATTTGCTTGATGATGATGATAAAATTCCTTGAATTCCAACACAGCGCCAACCCTAGCTCAGATGCTTTGATCTGTTTGCACTCAGTCAGCCCGGTCGATCGGTCTCGGATCGTTCGAAATATGCCATTTAGCGGTCGACCAGTACCTAACATTTTACGAAAACAACACAATACACTTCATATTAATAGAAAAGTAATAAGTAGAATCAATGTGTACTTTTAAGAAAAAAATAGAAGAAAATAACATGTTGTGTGACCCTGCCTACTGAGATTGGAAGAAGAAGAAAGCTAATCGTTAGACAGAGTCATTTATCTTATCCAGCAATCATAAAATAAATTTTATTATTCAGGACCTTAAAAACTGAAAATCTGGTAAGGTAAAGTATTCCAAATTGTTAAATTGAGGGTATTCTTTTAAGTATAATTGTAGGTTGTAAAACCAATATAGGAGCTAAGCCACCAATTTGTTAACATTAATATCGCAAATGAACAGAGAATCCTATAAAAATTCCGGCAAAGTCGTCCCATTTGATTTTGTCCGAAACGTCAGCAAGTCAAATAATTTACGTGACCAGAAAATACCAGAAGCAAGGAAACTCGTCCACGGTCGTATCGCGTATCCGCAGGAATGCCATTACTACATCCGTGATGGATCTGTCTCTAAACATGCCGCTAAAGGTCAATTTATAGAACACAGTTTCACGGAATAAAAAGGTTTTATACTAGGTACGGAGTAAGTAGGACGTGTAATTTCAGCGCATCACTTACGAAAAGTTAAAGGTTATCTATGGTATAGTATTATATAATCTGTGTCTATGAGTTTGTTCTATCGACAAAATATCGCTCAATCATGTTTGGGGACGAAGATTTGCTGAAATGTAGTTTGCAAGCATTCGATGAGAAGAGCCGAAGATCGGGTTCAATGGCGAGTTGAAAGAGACTAGTAGTGGACTGATAAAGGTTGATGGTGATGATGATGAATCTGCGGTACCCGTTTCAGTGCATACGCTCTCTTAATCCAAAGTGCTTGCTAGGACGGTTAAGCTGCTAAGTAAATGTTTATTCAAGCTCATCGGAACTCTAACAAGTTTTTAAGTCAGATGTACTGAAAGATTCTGTTTATGTTCATTCAAAGTAGTTTTTTCTCTGTTTTTCTTTAAATCGATTCTTGAATGGACTTGAGCAGAAGAAGAAAGCATTTTTATTTGTAGCGAATTTTTAGGTATTTACTTATTTATATTTTTTGGCTTGGCACAAATGGTCACAGGGCAAACTGAGGGGAATTCTCTTGTACCTATAGATTTTTTGGTTGAATTTGTAAATCTTAAGATTAACTGGCTATTATTTATTAATTTTTAGTCTACAGGGGATGGGTCAGGATTTACAGGGTACGACTATAGCATTATCTATCACAGAAGGGCCACATTACGTAGACTGTCATGTGATTTACACAAAAAAAAACTAGATGTCACTGCTAATACGGTGAAAAGCTGAATCGCGCTGACGAAAACATAGCAGCGGCTCAGAAAAAAAAGTAAGAAGTCGCTCACCAGAGAGTATTTATTGTCCTCTGAAGATTTTCATTAAAAACCACCTGACCTTATGGATTCGTTTTCAAAGCATTTTGTTCTTCTGTTTCAAAATTAATTGGAAATCACAAAGCGATAAACACTTTGACTTTCTCTTTGTTAGTTTTAAAGCTCAAAATAAATAAAAAATTCTTACATTTTCTACTTGAGGGGATTAGTGGTTGAATCACGGTTTTCCAATCAGCTGTAATAGTAAGCTTTGCTTTAGGAAACAACTTTGCGCAAAATTGAACCACACCTTTTGTTACCTTTATCAACTTTTATCTAAGAAGGCTGTAAGATTTTTACCAAAACATGGCTATACAATTCTTGCTTTTTTTAAAATATAGGTACTTAATACCGCATGATAATCGGAGTGTGAATAGTATTTTAGAGAGAGAAGACATCCAGAAGACATAATATAATTCTAAAACCTATGTATATTAACTTATTGTACATCTCTATAAATAAATATATTATTATATCATATACCAACACTACCCTCTCTCTATAGTTACCAGTGAACAGTGCCTAAAGTAATATCGGACGTATGGTATAGGGAAGCAGTAAGGGTTCTACAGCTAGAGGGGTCCACTTTCCCCACAGTATTGAAGAGGAGACACAATCTCCGAGAGGTTTTGAGATCTCGAGTATTGGGACTATGGCCTTGTTTCAAGATGTACAGCTAGTAAAGGCATTCCATATTTTAGAATGTCTTTTATAAGTACTTTTTTAAGAAAAACTTAATTTCTTTTGCGACTAAAATAGTAGTCTAATTTCAAAACTTTGACTGCAGCGGTTATAGCTCAATGGTACAGCAACCGACTGCAGATCGGTAGGTCCCCGATTCAAACCCGGGTGTCCCCTAAGAGTGACAGTTATATTTCAAATCTATGAATCTCTTTTTGTCGTCAGAGTCAGAACAGGAGATCATGATGACCCTCAGCAGTTAGAAATATGGCAAAATGATGAATTGCTAATTAGAATCATAACCCTTTTGTACGCTTCTATGTGGTCAAGTAAGAACTAAATAAAGCTCTTAGGGTCTTGTAGTAGAAATAGCGTGCCCTTTGCGCAATATGTTCTACCTCTCTCAACAACCTAATTCCTTATCACCTCAAAGCTTGTGGTATAGTTGGTAGGTAAGTAGGTACTATTTAAGTAGTTTGGCAGTCTAAGCTGTCGCAATATTTGGTAAATGTATACAGGTTAATGAGTCAAACATCTCTTGATTCTCGAACGACGAGTATTATTGGCGAATCCGCAATGTTTTAGTAACATGCCTAATTTTGTTTTGGTACATTTCTATTTCTGACTTTCCTTGAGAAAACCACTTCATTGATACAACACAATGTGGTTTCTGTTGAATGATTTTAAGGTTTACATCTTTTGCTATAAAGGTGATTGTTGCGTTTTGATTTGTTTGACCATACATATACAATTTACGTTCAGTATTACGCGTTGGCATGCACAATTCGTCTTATTGTTTATGGAGTTATCATCCTGTACTAGCAATATTTATGTTTGCATTTGCTTTTTTGACTGGAATGCTTTTTGAAGCTCTGCAAAAAACTTGTGAATGAAAAATTTACAAAATATTATGAAAACAGAATTAAATTTCTATTCAGACTGGTAATCGCTAAAAATATTTAGTAAACCACCTCGTGATTAGATGAAAAAAGTTTACTACTCTACAGCTTTTTTACGTAAAAATACGTCAAACTGTATAGGTACTTATGAGCGAACCGCGACTTTCTTAAAATGATACACAAAATTCTAAGCTTGAACCGAAGCTTCAAAAAGCAAAACCTTGCAAAGTAAGTCAGTATCGATTATTCCACGAAGAAGCCAGCTTATAAATATCAACATTATAAAGCTTATAATGTTACACTTTATCTTAGAAAATTCAATCAGTAAACAAAACCCCGCAATGAAAAGACTTGGAAGCCCGCAGAGTATATACCTACCACAAAAGGCGCTCGGCACCCGTTCGGTCCTCTCGCCTATAAACGCGGTAACAATGCCCAGATGATGGACATTGAAAATAGAACGTACAGTAAACATTGACCGGCAAAGCGTTGTGAAGTCGACGCGATGAGATTAACCAACCGAGCTTGTGATATCCCGTGACGTCATGCGACCAGTCATGGCGTGCTGATACGGGCATGTTTTGACAGTTAGGAAGTGTTTGGAAGTTCTATGTCAGACACTGAAGACTCTTTTCAGTGCCTTGTCTGATATCGAAAACTTATGTTTGACTAGTGAAGTAGACTGAGTAGGTACCTACTTGGTCTATGCTACTACCTAGATGATGAGACATCAATGTATTACTACTTAATCTCACACTCATCTCACCAACACAACTTGTTTACAGTCCAAATGCGGTGTGAAACAACAAGAGCGTTGGTCAAAAAGAAGAAGAATAGTAGGTACTGGTTTTATCTGCTCTAATAGGTATTTCAGAAAAGAACTTCCATCTTTATGTTCCACTAGCTTCCACCCGCGACTTCGTTCGCGTCCCGTTGGATCCCGTTGATTTTTCGGGATAAAAAGTAGCCTATGTGTTAATCAAGGTTACGGATAATATAATATGTTCCACGTTTCATCCAAATCAAATCAGTAGTTTTTGCGTGAAAGAGAAACAAACATACATACATCCGCACCAACTTTCGCGTTCACAATATGAATAGGGTAGGAAAATATGGATAAGATCACCCATTAAAAGATTATCGTTCATTTCATAACATTTATTTGCTTGATGTTGTTTCTAGATAATAATATTTAGTAATATCTCCTGTGGATTATCACCAGTAACAAACTGTGTAGTGAATCAGTCAATATCACTGACTTACTGTAGTAGTATCGCGTTTCAATAGTTTATGCTTTGCAAGCTGAACGACGGCTTTGTGTGCCAACCCTGATTGTGGCAGGCTTTCATGAGCTTATCGATATCATGTAGCTGGTTATTAGTGTCTGTTCTATACAGCATTTCTAAAACTTGAGCACAATTTAATAGTGTGTTCATAATCTATGATGGTCTTTATTATCTCTATAATTTACGGTATTTATGTAACTTTGTATATTCATGAGCTGTGTATTTTCACGGGGTAAAATAATCAAAGTCAACGTCATGAAAAATGAGCATCTTGGTACAATAAATAGTAGGTACGATTGTCAAAAGGTAAAGCCTAGTTAGCAGAACTAACCACGCATTTAGAATAAGGGTTGAGACCACGAACCAGAAGACAGCGCAAGATGGCTCCCCAAATTGATATGATCGCAAAAAACCGATGAACGCAGAAAAAATCGTTTGTCCAGTGGAATTCCACAAGCTGATACGATGACTCCGTGGTTTAAAATCAGTGGCTTCTACTCAAATGTAACACTATTTTCAAGTCTGATCTGTGCCAGCAAAATGGGCTTCTGTTACCTATCCATATCACTATGATTTGCTTATTTACATTGTAATAATCGATTTACAATTGAACAGATATGTTATGACATTATGTATAACGTTTTGATAGCTATTAAACATCGATTATACGGAGTATCTTTACATAAACCAAACACCTTGGTATTCGTGTCATATTTCAATCGTGGTCAAGAATCTTGGTGTCAGCAATAAGAAAATGTAAATAAACATTCCACATGCTGACAGCGTGACAGTAGATAGAAACAAAAATATTGAACCGTGAGCCAATGAGCAGACTGATCAAGTCCGAGTCGTATTTTTTTTCTGAATCACGTGCTAAAAGCTTTGCCCATTTTAGGCTCTAGAGAAGCCAGAAAAGTGTTATTACCACCAATATTTCTGCAATCTTTTCGCAATCGAATAAGAAGCTGAATTAATAAAAATATTACCTACTTCAAAGGACATGACATTACCAATGCAAATATGATTATCATCTGCAAAGTTTTGCCATTTGGCGTTCTGCCGAGTGGCCATGTCAACTACAACTATCCAGATTAGGCAACTGGAAGTCAGTGTCGCAGTCGCAGAGCTCACCGCAATTACATTTGAACTAGTACCTTACCTACCTATTTAACCTACAAACTCTGTTCCTACGATGTAAATTATTATAAGGGTAAATGCACAGGTATGGCAAGGCAAACGACTAAGCGGCTAGATATTCAAAAACTTTATAGTTTTTTTAATGCCATCGGTATGGCAGTTTATACTCTGGTGGATTTTACAGATTGACTACCACAAAAAATAATAAACCCTGGTGATGATTTAAAGTCAGTATACGCGACTATTAGTATTATTACTTATTATTATAGTATTACAGACCTTTGTTGGGCTCTATAGTGTCTATAGTCTTCAGGCCCGGGCTCGATGGTTAGGTTAGGTTTGGTTAGCCTATGGAGCATTCCTGCCCTACAAGACACAGACAAATTGGTAGGTAGTTACTAATCAGAGACGCAGGTTAGGTACTAAACTTAGTGTAAGGTTTTGCTATGTGCATTTTTGCCGTTGACTGCACCAGATTTAAGCTCGTCTTGGCTAGCTTGTTAAAGCATGTTCTATTATTTACTAGCCTACAGCTGCCCGCAGTTATTTTTGGGGACCTTGGGATAAAATATTCATCAAGTAACCAGCGAGTTTCATAATGTGTAGCTTATGATTCCAAAAGTTTCTTGTAATAATATTGAGAGCTCACAGTCAATCTCAAGGCAGCTATTTTTGCCAAGTAGGGTAATATCCATTTTTTACTATAAAAACTTCCCGTCATCCTTCAACGTTAAAATACTCCCGTATAACCCAACATTTCTTCATTTTATGATTTTAGTTAGACATTGTGTTTAGTTTTTAATTTAGCGTGCACCTTTTCTAAAAGCTGTGAATATTGCGAATTTAACACAATGTTATTATGGTTCATTTTAACGTTAAGCTTCGACCACATTTTGCAAGCATGCTCTGTAGTTGCCTACACGTAGACCTACACGTGCCGTACATGTACTACATAGGAGCTGGTGCGATCTCGTGTTGATTTTATTGTTAGCCTAACCCCTTATCTTATAAAAAGTTAGAGTAGACATTATGTCCGGTTTACGTATGTTAAACAAGACATAATGTCTACTCTAACTTTCTATAAGATAGAACATAAAACTCTTACTATATTTATAAGATATTACAGTTTCAAAACAGTAATGCAGAGAAGTAGGTAAGGCATCGTCAACATAACTCCTATTTAACCAATGTGGCATATACTCCGACCTAACTAAATCCCTAAAGATAATCATACAGGTTGTGGAAAATAGGTTGATGTAAAGTAAATGTAGAGCACAATGATCAAGATTATTCCTACAAATCTATGCACAGTAGAATTTTTTTCTTTAACTTCCAGTTTCTGTGATATACACTTAGTCAAATCAAATCAAATATTTTTTATTTCCGCTGCACTTAATTATGCTATTAAGATAAAAAAGGCCCTAAACAAAATAAATACCTCAGCGACTAACATACATCAAAACACCAGCACACAAAAATAAGGCCTCTATCTTCATTTGCTAAATAAAACGAAAACTTGCTTACAACAGGGGCTGGAGCTTCGAGCGGTCAGCAGACCTTTACACTACGTTCTTCGATTAAGATAAACATTGTGTCGACCGTCGGTAGCCAGGCATGTACACTCGTATAGCCCATGTGGTTATGTATGACTAGGTAAGTGAACGAGCCACACCACACCGCAATCTACTGAAGCGTTGCCAACTCCTGGCGCTTGTTGTAATTATTTGGAGCACGGGTTCAAAGTAAGAAATGATTTTCTTTATTTGAATTTTTTTGACAGAGATGTAAAATAAGATAATTTAAACTATACCTTTCTCTTATGAGGTATAGTTAACGTTAACTTTCTCCGCGTAATGTTGTCCGAGACTAAGACGGCATATTTCAATGTAATACTACATCTTATGGTTCCAATGTGGTTCTAAGCATGTATTGCGCAGACGTAATATCAAATCTCCTTATGCCAATGTCGACGTATAAGCCACGCTTATAAGTAGGCAACCTACAAGTATATTACGGAATACGTTTCCAAGTTCTGAAGGGAAACGACAGCCAGCTTGATAATTCGCTTGATACTGTCAAATTTTTTCGTCTAGTGTGCGTTACTCAAGCAAAAAGTGTTGAATCTGAAAATTCTAAAAATGCAGATATTTAGAACCTACTCCCCTGTAATTATGCCCGAAGTTTTAAATTTGCGTGCCTATCCCCATTTATCCTATTTAGCCCATAACCGTTTAGAGTTATGCTGGCTCGATTTTCGTTCCTGATTGAGCTAGCCTAATAAATGTTACCTTAAAAGGGAGCTAGAATTTGTGCCAATTAGTGCGCCAATACCTGAATTTGTGCCTCCTAGGGCTACAGAGTTATTTCAGCTTTTGCTGGAGTAACGAAGTTAAAAGAAGAAGTGTATACAAGTCTCTGAAATGTCATTACGTTTTTTAACACGATACTCCATAGCAATTTGGATCCGAGATGGTTTTGCTATGGTTTACAGCATTCTTTATTTGGCGATTGTTATGATAGTTGATTTATTAGGTGAACATATTGTTGTAAGAAAGCTGGTATCGTGAAATCGCAATGAATCATGCGGAAGACCGTGAGTAAACATTGTGTTAAGGTCAAGACTAGTTTAAACGTGTCTGTTTATAACCCGGATTCTGGGGAGATTCATGCATTATGTTTTTTAGATGGTGAAATTTTTCACAACTTCTAAATTCTTTTATACATATTTTGTTGAAATCCTTTTTTCTAAGAAGCAGCGTTACATAAAATATGTTGACTAACATAACAATGCCTGTCACTGTTTTCAAACTGAAAACGTGCCACATACTTAATGATAAATAATAAATATACACGGTGTAACATAAATACCTTGTAAGTCCGAAGGTGGGGTATTCTACAGGTCATGGTGAACACAGTGTTTGTTCTACGACTTTTGAGATTTCGAAGTTTTTCATTCATGAAATGAGCTCGTAACTTTTACTTAAAATGTACCTACACACAGCTAGCATGTGCGTGCGACGCGGTAGGATGGTACCTACGTGTGTATGCGTGTGTACGGGTTTACGCAAATAGTAAACAAACAATTAGGGTGGTCGCAAATTCCTAAAATAATAAAAGTTGTATATTTGTGTGAAAATTTCAATTACGATTTATTGACCCTTTGCACACGTTCAAGCACTCAGGTGGACGGTCTGATTACGCCCTCTTCGGGCTTATAGGGTAATTATGTTACACCTTGTATAAATAAATTCTTTATTTCAGGAAAGAACTTGGTACAAAAAGATTGAATCAGAAAGTCAGAAGATAAGTGTCCTCAGTGGACGTACCTACTAAGCTTGTATTTTTAGTAGTTGCAATATCCTTGCTCTCAATAAAACAGCGTACCTACAAACTCTTTGGAAATAATTCGTGTCCTACCTCGTTTTTGGGTTCTTTAAACTTTTCGTGCAAGTGAAATGTCCCAAAAACATTGACTACCGACCCTTATTGTCATAAGTAGCGTCCCACCACTCCAGGTGGAAAGACAGACTCAAAGCGCGGTCGTTACTGTGAGTGCGACGAACTGTGATGATGGGCCCCAATTTTCCCATGAAGTAGCAGTAGATTATTTACTAGCTTACTGAGACTTGACATTCAACTTTGACTCTTATTTCGTGTATTCTAAGGTTTACAGCCTGTCTCATTGTTTCTAGGTTTGTAATAGGGGCAAAACGTGGTGTAAGCTAAAAACTGAGGTGGTATTTTGAACAAAGAAAAGCTGATGGAAATAGTCCATCATTTGTTTTTATTTATGTAGCCTTTTATATCGCAGGACATAATTACTTATTTGTAAACAATTTCAGTATTGCTCTAGTTTTACTAATTTTCATCAAAATGAGTTCAGCTTTTACTATTTTCAAGTACTGTGACAATAATAAGAGCTGAACTCATTTTGACGTCGTAGATAGACGAAGATAAATGCTTAATATGTACTTTTGCATAGGACCGCAGTGGATGGCACAAGCTTGGGGAGGCCTATGCCCAGCAGTGGGTAAAGTCGGGCTGTGGATGATGATGATGATGATGATGTACTTTTGCATAAATAAACTTATATAACTGCTTCTAACTCCACATCCAATTAAGTACTTACCTACCTATAATTTCCTCGCCAGCTTACTCATCAAGATGCCGATATTGGTATGCTGTTCTGTAATTACGTTTGAACTGTAACATTAACCTTATGGGGAAGTTAATCGTGTTAATTGGTACTAAGAGGTTCGAATCAGCATTACACTTCTAAGACGAAAACGGTATTCTCGTTTGTAAGCTGGCAAGTCGTACTAGATATAAATAGAGTCTTTCAACTCGCGTAACTAAGTTAAAACGTCTACCTATTGGCTCGAGTCAAAACTCGAGTTAACTCAATTCAATCTGTGTACCTACTGATGCGGTTAGCTTTTCGAAATTGATGCGAGATAACGCATAAGAAGTGAGTTGACTCGATCGACTTTCGAGTCGAAAAAAATGAGGCGCACGCATACTTTATATAGCCAAAACGTACGGTGAGAGCATAGGTGTACGTTAGGAGTCAACTCAAGATATTTACAACCCAACTTGAGTTAAAAAACTAAACTCGGACATCGCTAAGAAGGTACCAAGCCGTAAAGGTTAATATCTGCTAGACAATATAGAAACAATCTACAAAACGAACTATAAAACTTTGCTCCAGTGAAGAATGCAATAAAGTAAGTCCACGACTGAGCTGTGTCTATTTGTGGCTGTGAGTAATAGACCAGCAATTACTGAGCTCTGTGCTATGTTCTTCAAAGTAATACCTAGCTCAGATTGAAAATCACCTATGGAACTGTTTTCTTAGTACAATTGTTGTGTGCTAACAAAGCCATTTTGAGCCTTATTACACTAGCGATTCCCAAGCGATTCCAGAGCCCGTAGTCTGAGTTTTGTTTTGATAGTCGAAACGCATATCGCGAAGCGACTTATAAGATATTTTGTATGAAAATCAGATAAGCGTTTCTAGCGGAAGATTTGCAAACTATTTTTCTCTATAAAAAAACTGGCTTATTCTGCGAGTTTCTCGATTCTCGCTTGTCGCAACTCAACATAAAACTCAGACTACGGGCTCTGTGCTCACTGCGTGAACCCCGCCAGTTGAGTTGCCCGCAGATCGCCAATGTGATAAAGCTGTTATCCAAGTTATAATTGCTAGAAAATAAAAAAATATGAAACCCAAATGTCACTTCTGAAACTAATTAAAAATGGAGATTATAGTCATATTTGAACAAAAGTCACGTGATAATTTCCATACTTTTGAGCACCTTTGCGGGGACTAGAATCCATAGATAGAACTCATCACTAATATGAATCACTATTTTACTACCACATTTTTTCATCATCATATCTTTTGATTATGCTCTTTGTTTTTAATGTAAGTAGACCATTGATGACAGAAATACAGCGTGAAACTCTTTAGATATTATTATTCTATTCAACTTTACCTCTAATAAAGATTTGCTAATAATATATTGCGGCTTTGATTTTGTTCGTGTGTTGACATCGTAACGAGTTTTTTAGTGTTTATAAATGAGAGATAATAAACTAGTATTTGATCAAGCAAAAGCTCCCAATTAAAATTGAATAAAATTACTGAAAAAAGTAGGACTGTTGATTTTGATCTTTATTTATTCAGGACTCCAAATGAAAATGTTGATAGAATTACTAGATCACTAGGATAAACGAAATTCCAAGGTAAATATTTAATTAAATCACCCGGGACAATTTATAGCTGTTCAAAATCCATTCCTATTTCAAATCTGTGTTTCGGCGAGCCTATTTATTTAAGTTGGACTCAGTTGATTGATTAGCTTAGGTAATAAATCAAAATCAAGGAAATCATTTCACAGTTCACTTCGGTTGTGGATGGAGTTTCAGAATATTGTTGTAAATCATATTAATGCGAAATAAAATTAATATTTATTTAATGCATAAAGTTTTAAGCCAAAAGTGACAAATTGCTCAAAAAAAGTTAAACGGGCCAAAGAGTATTTTTAACAAAATAGACCAAATTTTCCCCTGCCGGCAGTCGCTGGGGTCGCTAAGGAGATTATTGGACAAAAGTTCCAGAAATCCCCTACGCAGAGAATTTACGCTGGGGAAAACTGGAATGAGCCCAATCGCCTACTCCAAATGAAAGTTTTACTGCACTAGGTAAGCATTTCATATTTTTCCAACCAAGAGGTGCTATACTAACTATTTTGTGTCAAGTGCATAAAAAATTACCCCTAGATAATAAATGCATAATATTTTTAACCTAAAAATATCAAAAAATAAATTAAAGAAAAACACACAAATTTACCTAATAGTGAGCTCTTCCTCGAGAAACTACTAGTCATGCTTCCACGCAGACGGTTGTCGACCAAACAGCTGTTTTGTTATACATTGCTGAAAACGCAGTAAAGATTTTTACACTGAAACCACGTTTACAGCAATGTTTGCCAAAATATACAACAGCATGTGCTTGTAAATACAAATCACTGATCAGAAACACAAGGTTACTTGTATCTTCTGTAATCGTTATGTCACCAAGCGTAAATTCAGTTTGTTATTATCCCTATGGAAAATTTTTATACCTTTTTCCACCAAATCGAGAAGTACGATGCGAGAAGAATAAAAATTATAATTATGATTGATGGACAAAAAAATAAATAAAATATTCTTGGACACATCACACAACGTTCTCTAGTTTCCAGCTAAGCACAGTTTATACTATGAGAACGAGATTGGATATCAGCTAATATATACTAAGTGGCTATTTTAGTATACAATTCTATATTGAACTTGTCCGATTTACTTAGTTTAGTTGAATAAAACCTCGTGAGGCACTTTTGAATACTCATTTTACTCGGTCAATATAAGATTAACTAATATGAGGGAATCATTATCTCTAACTGCATCCCTTGCCAACTGGTACCACCGAATACGGAACAGCAGCCGGAACTAACATGCACGAGAAGGCCGCCCATTCCGACTCTCTGTAATCATATGTCATCGACCGCGAATATCTTGAAGACCTGCCAAATGGAAGCCCCGACCACGCAGTAAAACATCGGTTTGCAGAGAAACTGACCGCTTTGTAATGATCGTAATGTAAACCGACACATGTCAAATTTTTGTAATTTCTTCATCCAAACCCAAGTGTGAGTACTTGTTTGTAGGAGCCTAGCCCAGAGGAGTTTAGTCTTTAGTCCAAGAATAAATAATAGGTTTTTCACTTATTCACGTAAACTTATTTATGGCTAAAAATATATTCAACGTTACGTGGTAATATGAAAGTCACCGTATATTAGAAAACCGAAAGCTTAGCGAAAACGCATGTGGCATGAAATGTCGTGTAAACAATTGAGAGAATGTATTTTGATTAACTGGACTCAAGTATATTGGAATATTAATCGCTGACAAACAGGGTTATAAAGTTTCAGTGTGTGCCCTGTATGTAGATCCCAACTTAATAAAATTACCTCCCTAGAGAGATAAGGCAGCAGCAATCACACCAAGACTACTATTTTAAGTTACTTAAAATCCTAGTCTTGGTGTAACAGTCCCTTTTATAAGTTAGAACACACTAGGAGACATTTATTTTGCCAAATGTTGTTTTGGTAGAATAGAAGAGTATCAAGAATAAAAAGGCTGTTAAAAAGTAAAAAAAAACAAACTGTTCCCAAGAGTAGGTACTGAATGAAGTCCACCGATAGTGTATTCCAAGTGGCCACACACTGGACACAATTTATCTAATTAAGTAAACAGTAAAGTTGTTTGAAACATTGATACTATAGAGAAGAAGAAGAAAAATAATAATTGGTAACTGTAGCAAATACCAGCGCTCCGTTTATAATTTCAGATTCAGATTCAGGCCACAGCTCTCATGTGGGCATCTTTTGTACGCGCTTTGCTCGCAGCATTACCATTGTCTGTTTCAGATAAATGCAGGTATTACATAGAACATAAATAATATACTTGTAGGTAAGGTACCCTGCAAAATAGAAAACATAGGGGTAACTCCCATTTGTTCTATAGGACTGCTTTTAAAACGTTTTTTTCCCTGTAGTTCCATGGTAGGACTATTGAAACTAGCCTCTAATGGGCTAGTTTTCGTTTCAATAGTCCTATCCAAATGAAAGTTACCAGATATTAAGGATGAAAAAAGTTTTAACAGTTCTAGACGTAACAGTTCTATAGAACAAATGGGAATTACCCGCAAACAGTAGTAGGTTTTTTTGATATAAATATAATACCATAGAACTTTAGTGTGCTCAACTGCTCAGTATTCTTTTTTATTGACCATGTTGCATGCGCCTTGGCAGTGGTGCTCGGTGGACCATTGGGACTTTTAATTGCCTGTGGTACACCTGAAATGATCTAGGTGAACCCCAACAAATGTGACACTTTTATTACTCTTTTGAAGAGTCGTCGTGAAAGATGGAACTAGTACACAGTTACACACTGCTGATTCATCTGACATAATAATATCTTGATGATAATAAAGAAACAACATAATCTTCATGCTAAGGCTAAGCAGTGGCGGTGCCTTCATAAAAATACAATAACACATAATCATAATAATAATATGCGTTTTATAATAAGCCTCTTTTTTTTGTTTTGTTGAGTAGTCACATACCCAGATTACCCAGTTATTAATAAACTCGATGCAAGCTTGTAGTTAGTTACACTGTGTTTGTTTGGTCTCTTTTGATCGAACTAGAATCTGCTTGCAAAAGACAAAACACGGTGTAACTATTCTAAGTTTACATGGAGATGAGTTTATTAATAAAAAGATGTTAAATATCTCTAACATTATGCACAAACGGCATCATTGTTTTCCAAACTTTTCCTCATTATTTGTTTAAGAGAAGGTAAATATTCTCAAACCTCAAATCACTTGAGGAATTGATATAAATTATTCATTTTGGGAAATCTCATTTAATTAACCTGAAAATTACAAGACTTGTTGAATTAAATTCATAAAAGTACGTCTGGGGCTCTACTTGGAGTTTTGAATAATGGTTCCTAATAAACTTGTAACAGAATTTGATATATAATATTCAAGATGAGAAAAGAATAACGAACCTTTGGAATGTGAATGTAATATGTAGCTGAGAAAATAAATACAAAATTAAATGATACAGGATCACAAATAAAATAATGACGTAGTGATACGGGTAGACAATGTAGACATTACCTTAGATCTTTTAAGGGTAGATGCTACCCGTATATTTTCTGCCCTTAGATGTCTAGATGGCAAAAGACATGTCCAAATAGCTGTTTGAGAAGAATTTATTGTAGACATTAGTCTTTCTTATTGACAATATCGAATTGAATTTCACAAATATTTCTATCCACTCAAATGTGCGACATTAAAAGTTACTTAACTAAAGTTAGATCAGTAAAATACTAAACAAAAAAAAACACTTTGGTTGAACCACAGACTACCTCATTATATTCCGTAGCTAAACAGAAGTCCCAACTCCCAGTAGTTTGCCATAAAATGGGCGGCCTATTTAGATATCAATCATCTTCAAAACCGAGCGGGCTCTGGCCAGTCCTCCTAGAGAAATAGAAAAGTAATAAATGTTCTGCCGAGAAGAAATGAGATTTCTGAAGGAAATGTCACGTGACCACTGCCATAAACTTATGACGTTCTCTTCTTATGACGGTCACGTGAATTTTTTTTCTCGAGGCGATTGTAGAATATCAACCTGGCTAGATGGCGCCTTAATCACAATTGTATCGGAATGATCACATGACTTTTAATTCAAAACTGTCATTTCCATACATTTGGACTATTTTTATATTTATCTATTGGTTGTAGAATGGCAACTTGGCTAAGCATTGAGGGTATAGCCTCAATGCTTCTTCGGTTCTTAAGACCAATTTGCAAGACAACACTGATAAAATATTGGCACAAAAATAGGATTCTTTTCTTTCCCAAATAATTTCCGACATAACATCAATTTTGTCCCCGTCATCGACTTATGGATAACTCGTGATCCTTGTGATCAATAACAGAAGCACCACGCTGTTGTCAAATCTTTGTTATAAATCTTATTACAAAGGTGTAAGGTTCAAAATGTGGAAAAAATTATCGAGCGTGTTTTTGACTGCTGAAAATCGTTTGTGCTACAGTTTTATTTATGCGACGTCCCTTATCTGAAACCAACGATGGTTTAAAAAATTCACAGTGCGTGATTTAAGGATTACCTAGTACCTACGCTGTCATGCGTGAGGGTGTATTTTTTAGGTTTATTTAACTTATGAATATGGGCTACTTATAATTTTCCGAAATTCTTCAGTAATTTAAAAAGTTATTTTTCAGGTCACTTCCGATTATCAAGGCACTTAAAAATACAAAAATGTTGCCCATGGATTGTTTTGCTGATACGTCTTTTAGTAAAGAAAAGATTAGCTTTTCTTTTTCTTTTTCTTTTCTACCTGTATGGCATCTCTCCGTCATTTCGACAGACAATAAATTTTGCCAGCGATGAATTTGAAATAATATAAGTCAAGTCAAGTCATTTCTCGATGACGTGCTTGCTTATTGGTAAAATGTCATGAGATATAAATGGATCTTTTTACTGATTGCTCATACATTTTGGCTGATAGGTATTTTTGTTAAGGGGTCAATTTGCTTTTAAGACATTTTGATATGTAAAGGTACGACAGAAAAACAAACTCGTTAAACCATCCGAGTCGCTATAAATAAATAAGTATCGATTACTCGATAAAACTTAATCCATTTAGCGCATGAGAATGAGAACTTTTACGATCTATGCGTCATTACCGAACCCATGAGAATACCTTTCAATTGACAGGCCTATCTTGTACTTTACGACCTACTTGCAATGTCATCAAGTCGTTACTGAGAAACCTTATCGTAAAGCTATATGGTTCCATAAGGGTTCGTTTTCTTTGCAGATACATTGCATATATATTTACCTACTTGCAGTGGTGAAAGTGTCATCATCATCTAATTTCTTAACCGACTTCAAAAAAGGAGGCTCTCAATTCTGTTCTATGTTGAAGTTGTACTTCTAATGCGACTTAAAACAAGGTTGCGTTATGCGTTTAACGCTACCCCATACGGAGACCCACACAAAACGCAAAACACTTCGCTAGCGTTTTGATTGGCTGGCAAACAATGCTTTCAACATTGGTACTAAAATCTTATGATTATATTCCTATCAACCAGATTATACTAGTCTCAAAACACATTCAACCCGTTGATACTAAACTTACCTTTCAGGAATTAACATCAACCTGATTATACTACCATCAACCCAATTATACTAAAGTTAAAACCTACAGACAAAACAATATTAATGAAGTCTTCGTTTTCTAGTTAAATCAATGGTTATACAAGTATAAACGCGATTATACTAAAGTTAAAACATACCCAAACATAATAGTAATCTAAGTCCACCCTTTGTAACAAATTTATAATTTTGTGCAATAAAGTATTGAATAAATAAATAGCGCGTTCTAGGATCCGACCAAACTTAGCAGCGCCATCTAGTTCTGATTTAAGGCAACAGCATAGAACCTTTTCTAACTAAATAAGTACTGCATATTGGTTAAGTAGGTACATAAAAATAAATACTGAATTAATACTGAATTACCGCGCGGAGGGACTCCACGCACTGGTTTACATACATGTCATCCACATACAGGATATTGCACGATTTGCTTTTCTGTGACTTTTCAGTGGTGTTTATGATCACTAAAACAGCTCCAGTAAACTGGGAGCATCATCATCATCATCATCAGCATCATTATCTTTTCCTTGACTAGTTGTTAAACTTATAAATTATTTTCATTCCAAGATATTGGCAAAAGTCAGTTTTGTCAAACCAAAACCACCCGCCCGTTGCCTTGTAAACTTCGTAGAGAGTGGTCTCATTTAAATGCTCTACCTATAGTAGGACTTCAGACCAGTTGATCTGATGGATAATAGGTATCAGAAACTACAAGTGCCTTGGCACCACAGTTTACAGATCTGGATTAAGAAGTTCGAGATCGCCAAGTCCGTAACGAGGAGGTTACTTCGGGATGTTTGCAGTTGACTGCCTCACTCAGTCAAGGCAAGGTGATATTAAAAGTCGAAGCTGTAAGTTGTTATCATTGTTTTCTTTTTTACTTCTGTGGTTCAGTAAATACCGCTTGATTGCTAGGTTGGTTGTTTATACACGGTGTAACATAAATACCCTATAAGTCCGAAATGAGGATATTCTACTGGCCATGGCGAACAGTGTTTGTTCTACGACTTTTGAGATTCCGAAGTTTTTCATTCATGAAATGAGCTCGTAACTTTGACTTAAAATATACCTACACACAGCATGCGTCTGCGTGCGACGCGGTAGGAGGGTACCTACGTGTTCATACATGTGTACGGGTTTACGCAAATAGTAAACAAACACTTAGGGTTGTCGCAAATTTCTAAAATAATAAAAGATGTACTTTTGTATAAACAATTTAATTACGATTTATTGAACCTTGGCACACGTTCAAGCACTCAGGTGGTCGGTCTGTTTACGCCCCCTTCGGGATTATAGGGTAATTATGTACACCTTGTATAACCTTACACTAAATATCTTCCAATTTTACGTTAAATTGAATTAATACTAAGCAATGTTTAAAGAACAATTCAGGTTTTTACTTGATAATTCAGAAACAATGTTTTTATTCAATTTATTTTACTCGTTAATATTTTTATGGAAAACTCTGTTTCGAATCATGCGGCTTAAAAGTACGTAGAATTTTTTTTTTTTGGCTTCGTTGTGTTATTAATTAGAAACCCGGTTATGAAGTAAAAACATAAACCTTCTACGTAACTGATTACGAATCAAGATGAAGTTTCTCTTTTTTCTCTTGTTTTGCAGTTAAAATGTTACTCTAAAAAATTATGTCAGAGCTCCAAGTGATCAAACATACACAATATCAAACACAATAAACTAATCCACACGTGTGAAACATAACTCCATGTGTAAAACAAATAAGTTTAGACAGAGGTCGCTATCTGACACTTCCTCTCTGTAGTTTATACTTGCGTTTCCGTTCAGAGGTAAGCAAAAACAAATCTGACAAACGCGACCGTATCGTAACATTAGCACATGAGTTACACTGCGTGGTAAAGCTGCGACAATGCGGTGAAGTTCGAGAGTCACACGCAGTGTAACTTGAAAATTATTAACGTAACGTGACGATTGTCAGATTTATTCCTAGCGTGTTCACTCTGTTAATTGTAACATGGAACCTGATTGAACTGGTATACATTTATTTTGAAAACTTTTTAAATTTCTTTTTAAAGTGAAAATTTCTATAGCACCTTTGTGATTTGAAAGTCGATGAAACGAAAAAGCGAGGAAACAAGAAGAGAGATCCCAAAGCTAATTTTCGTACCTACGCATTCTAAGGAGACTGCTGGCCAAGCGGTCTAACAGATTGGATCGAATCGAGACTAGCTCGTAGTGCGTGGGTTCAAGTCTCGAGCAAACTCGTTCATTTTTTGCCCAAACTTTTTTCAAGTGAAAACTTCTTTAGCATCGCAAGCGGTCTAACGGATTGGATTGAATCGAGACCAGCTCGTAGTGCGTGGGTTCAAGTCTCGAGCATATTCTTTCACTTTTTGCCCAAACTTTTTTGAAGTGAAAACTTCTTTAGCATCGCTGTGATTTGAAAGTTATTTTAAAGGTTTCACTTCTACTACGTGTGAATTGCACGCATGTTTTTTTTCTAACGCGCTGTTTTTAGACAAAAGTTAAAAGCAACTGGAATTTTCCTGATAAATGTTTTATTTTGTTGTTCAGAAAACATGACCCTGCTCAGAGAAAATTGAAAATTTAAGTTTATCGACTTTTGTATACTTACCTTGTGTCGTAAAGTACATTCACGATACGAACAGGTTTCAAAAAACTCTCATTTTGTGTTCGTTCTAGGACAAAGGTAGCAATCCTATAAAGTGCGAAGTACTGCGAAGGGTACTTTTTGCTCGTTACGGTACATTGTTGGACGTTCAAATTGGTTACAGAGGTCAATCGATTCATATGGTACAATCCTACTAATATTATAAACGCGAGTTTGTGAGTATGTTTGTTACTCTTTCAAGCCAAAACTACTGATCTGATTTGGATGAAAATTGGAATATATATTGTCCGTGACCTGGATTAACACATAGGATACTTTTTCTTCCGGAAAATCAACGGGATCCAACGGGACGCGAACGAAGCCGCGGGCGGAAGCTAGTACGTAATAATTATTTGACTTTATGCTACGTTTCTGAAGCACTATTCTACCTTACATGTAGGTACCTTTATAAAATGCTAAAAATATTAAATTTTTAAGGAAATTAAATTAAATTTATTTATGCTAGAAAATTTAACAATAAGCAAAATACGGTAAATTTTCATAAAGGCTCACATTCGCGTATAAAACCGCAAAAAGCATTTCATTGTAATCACTTTTCCTGGACCTTTTCTGAGTTTTGGACCATTGTTGTGCTATTGTGGAACTTTTTCACTGGGTGGTCGGTTAAGTCAGCTACCACGAAGTCAGCTACCACTTAGCGAGTGATTCAAATGACTTTGGCGATATATTTGTACGTATTTGGTCCTGACTACCTCTTCAAACCACCCCTAGAATCTAGGACTAAAAATCTCAGAATAGAAAAACCATGAGTATCTTTCACTTCCTTTTTGTCTCAGTGAAACAATGGCTACAGTTAAACATCAGTGGTTCATCAGTTTGTTCCATCCATCACTTACTATCAAAATTAGCCATATAAATAAATAAATAAATATTCACGGACACTTAACACAACGCCTTCGAGTCCCAAACTAAGCAAAGCTTGTACGATGGAAACTAGATGGCTGATAGAATACATACATACATTTTTTTTTGTAAATACATACTTATAATACATATATAATATATAATATTCTATGTTTCTGTTTCTACTTATCGTTTTTCCTTGCTGCCAAGCAAGGTATATAAAATCTAACGCATGAAGGAGTGAGATTTAGAGTAGACTTTGGTAAGCATTTTATTATTTTATTATTATTATTAATTTTTAAGAGCCTGTAGTGTCCCACTGCAGGGCAAAGGCCTCCCTTCCTTCCTTCCTTTATTATTATATTGTTGGAAGCCCCTCGAAGAAGCCTGGATTATGTGACGTCACTTGTTTACGCACTCCTTTATAAGGCGATGCGCGCGAAGCGACCGGGCAGTCTTGATCGGACTTTCGTCCGATGCACATGTCTTTATAGCGCTCTAGGATTGCTAATTATTGTGCGAGACTAACTGATTGGTCGGTAACGATAATCAGTTACGAAGTTAGTTAGATTGTTTAACTAGTCAACGCTGTTTTGTTGGTTAAATGTAAACTATGCGGTTATTTGTGTAAACTGATGATTTCATGTCATTTTTTATTGCCATATCCTGATTTCTATGAGCATTAATGCGAATAATGGAAGTTAGCTGTTTGTCAGCTGTTAAAGTTGTGTGTTTTTACCACAAATACTTACTTCTTATGCTTTTTTTATTTGGAACCGCTTCTGATTCCTTACAATATTTTATTATCATCCTCATCATCATCATCTCAGCCCTGTATCACCCACTGCTGGGTATAGGCATCCTTCATGTTATGCCAGCCTTCTCTGTCTTGTGCGTGCCGCAACCAGGTGTTACCTGCGACCTTTACGATGTCATCGACTCATCGCGCTTTCGGACTTCCCAGAATCCTTCGGCCTGATTTCGGCCACTATTCCGTCAAAGCTTTACTCCACCGGCCATCATTTTATTATACCTATTGGAAAATCGTGATAGCATGGTGACTTGATAAACCACAAACCGGAAGGATTTTTATTTTTACACATACGCCTAGTTTATTAAAAATGAAAACTCGAGTCATTTGTTTGTTCAGTAAAGTACAAAACTAGTTCACGCACAGAATATCCTCGTAAAAGTGCAGAATATTTTGCACAAAAAACGCATGTAAAAAAGTTTTGCTACAAATGATGTGGAAGGCAGGATATTTTGTAGAAATACACGTTCTTTTCTCAAATATAGATTCACATTTGCTGCGTCATCGTCATTTTAATAGACATTGGTATCGATTCTCTTGTTGTATTTTTGTAAACTAAGCTAAATTGACAGCACTTACAATGTAGCCGTCCGTTTCTCATAAACTGAAATGAACCAGACTAAAATTTTAGAGCTGTCTATTAGTTTAGAAAAATGCAACAAAAGAATCGATACAATTTCCTATTTTAATGTAAAGCTAAAATTCACTTATCAAAAAGCAACTCCTTGATTACTAAATAGCTAAGTAGTAGAGCATGACCACGCTATGATCTGCAATTGAGTAAATGTCCAACCCCAAAAAATTTTTATACAGTGGTATCATTTTTGCATAGTTCGTTTGATGTAAGTTGTCAAAACGTTTTTCCAGTAGCGGTGCTTCCAACTATAAGTTTTCAAATTCGGCTATATTTTAAGCGCTGCAAACTTAGGGTTGTCACGCTCTTTTTTTACTTGAAGATTGCCAGAAAGATTTTCATTTTCACTAATGAAGCATTTATCGATCGTCTGCAATCCCAACTGTATACGACTTCAGGGTAATAAGAGCCAGCTGTAAAAGTTGGATCTTTATTAGAAAACTTGTTGGACAAGGTAGACAAAGATAAGGTTTACGCGAAGCTACAATCAGAAGTTATTATTCTGGTAAGTGTTCTATAAACTAAATCTATGTTTCCATACATAGGTTTAGTTTGTTGATATCAGTTAACCTTTGAGTTGATACAGTAACGGTTATTAAAAAGTAATTCCAAATAATTATTTCAAAACACTGTTTTTAATTCCCATGTAACTTGTTCATTAAACTTTTTTTTTATGCCATAGCTGGCAGACGAGCAGGCGGGCCACCTGATAAGAAACTTACACCTGATAAGTAAGAGTGGACGAAATAAGCATAATTTATTCAAAATCTTGATAGCAATTCTATAAACTAGAGTGTGTTAGAATCTTCAATTGATTCATAGCTTTATATTTCGATTTTATTGAAAACAAACACTTCAATCAATCTCGTGTGCCTCCTCCAATAAAATAGTTATGACTACGACCCTTCATAGGGGTATCAGTGCCAGCCCTTGCGTCAGCACGATTTACAAGTCTTCATTTTATTGACTGACAGCCCTAACAGGCTTCCATAGAGAAATTGCTCCCATACAGGGTGAAATAAGACCATTCCCAAAAACTTCAGGTGTTTAAAGTGTCTGGGTGTCTATGTATTATAAGTATGTATTTACAAAAAAAATGTATATATGTATTCTATCAGCCATCTAGTTCCCATAGTACAAGCTTTGCTTAGTTTGGGACTAGAAGGCGTTGTGTTAAATGTCCGTGAATATTTATTTATTTATTTATTAATAGGTAATATAAGCTAGGCAAGAGTGAATTTAACGGTATCTTTAAGACTGTCCTGCCTTATCGTCGTTGGCTTCATCGTCACTTACCATTAGGTGAGATTGTGGCCAAAGGACATTCTATCTCACAAATAAAAAAAATAAATATTCTTGAACATATCACACAACGCTCTCTAGTCCCAAACTAAGCAAAGCTTGCTCATATAAAAAAAATATTTTCTTTTATGTAACCAATAGTGTGAGTGTGGAAAAAATTAGCTTTGCCATATTACAAAAATACATACTTAACAAAAATGTATGGAACAACAGATATTTTTATGGTTTCACGAAAAAACTTGTTCAAATCAATGCGTACTTTTTTCTTTCGTACATCCCAAGTTTTCGGTTACACCCTGTATAAAACTTTGCTAGGCGGCGCGGGTCGACAAGGCATTTAGGGTAATAGTGTGGCACTTTTCGAATATTTTGTTTCCGAGAAATCAATTCAGTTTATGATAAGCTTTGAATATCGATAGAGTGCCGTGACGAGATATGGCTTTTAGCTTTAGTATGAATACTTACTACTTAGATTACACTAAAGTTTTTAAAAAAGGGAGTTAGGTACAGTAAAGGAGGTAGAATTTTTGCGACAGTAAGGGGAGTAGAATATAATAGCAGTGCGTGGGAATTTTATTTTTGTATTTCGACACACTAACAACGAATACATTATTACAATACAAAGCATAGTAGGTATCTCAAAATGTGGTAGGTAGGTCAAACTTTTCCTTAAGAGAGATCGTTGGGCGTTAGGCTAAGGGCAAACGGGCCACCGACCACAGCCACTGGTGTCCATCGAAAGCCACTTTTTATGGTTTGGTGTAGCGAGTGGCCGCCGCTGCCCACAGGTGTGCGACGAGTCTCACAAAGTAGCCACCGGTGGCTGTGGTCCAGTGGCCCGATTGCGCTCTGCTTTTGGTTTTAGATATTTTAGACTTTTTATTTTTTCCAAGTAAGCTAATAGAGTATAGTCTTTTTTTAGCAAAAGATGTCCTGTAAAATGTGTGAAGACTATCAAGCATCAGTTAGGTGTAAACTGATCTTCAAACGAACAAAGTCTTTTGTTAAAGCCATAATCAGTGCGGAACACGAGATAAGGAACAGAGGCAGCTGGCTGTCCCACTTTACACCTTGGGAGACACATAGAAATGCTTGTTGTGACAGTATCTCTATATAGACTGGGACCTATTCGGTGAATGACTACAATTAATCGAATATACGTAACACCATTTTTCCTGAAATAAAATTTCTGAAAGAAAAGTGACGTGACCATACTGGCCATTCTCATACATTTTGCGTTTGTTAACGAGAATGACAACTTGAAATATAGAATGACAACTTGGCTTGGAAAGCATTCCAATACGGCAACTTTGAAATAACATTTTTACGCTTGTCAATAGAGAGTACTATCCTTACTGAAATTCCAAGAAAAGTTTTCAAATAATTTCGACCGTCTCTATCTTTTTACGGCTATTAAACAATTACGCGAAAGAAAACGATCTTCCAGGAAATTACGTAACCTTGATAATTGTAATGAGCGCAATTCTTTCCCGGAGTCGCCCGTTTAAGTTTGGAGCGTCTACTCTAATTTTGTAATTCTAGTTTTATTTATTTTATTTCGGCCTGTATCATCCCACTGCAGGGCAAAGGCTTCTCTCCCTTTTTTCCACATTTCTCAATCTTACCATAGTGGGCCAGTCTCTTTTGTGGCTATCGAGATCGTCCAGTCATCTTCTCATTAATTTTAATTACATACTAAATTTTTTGATAGTATTAGCTATATGTTGACATGCAAATTTTATCAAGTTTAACACAGGTGCTACCCTAGTAACAAATAAATAAGCATGCCTAATAAAAACCAAGCAGATCAACTAAATAAAGACATCATTCAGTAATCTCAGTTGATGTCACCACGCTTCCTCAACTTGCAATCAGAACTTTATGAAGAACTCAAATTTTCAACTTACCTACGTTTTGAAAAGAACCGTCGACAAAGTTAATCAAACTTCCTAATTGTTATCACTGCACACTTCACAAGAACTTTCAATTAGTTTGCCGAAGACCACCGAGATCTGTAACAATGAAATATACTGTGAGATATTCTGAGGAATTCTTCATTTCAGGGCTGAAATTTTTCGTGAAACTCCTATAATAAGTTGGACTAGATTTTCATTAAAAATACTAATCAATGAGATTACAATGTACTAATAAGGTTGTGAGTGGGAGATGATTAGTCATAACGAAAAGTTTTTACACGGCGATGTAAAAACTTTTCTAAAAAGCTTGGTCAAACGCGTCTATAGGTGGTCAAATAAGTACTTCAAAAACCTCAAAAGTTGCTTGTAAAAGTTATTTCGAGTAATAAATTGTTCGCTTTATAATTCTTATCGATCAACACCATTAAAATGGTATTTCAAACACGATTTGTCCAACACTCCAGAGCCGTATTGATGCCAAATGGCCCGCCGATATGAAATACCTGAGTTATTGTATTGTTCCACAACCCAGTTCTATTTACATTCGGAACTCGCATTCCTTCTCTAATAATTTAAAATAGAAACATACAAACAGAAATGAATAAATCGATGCTGATAAAGATATGTTGTTACACCAATTTTTTCTTATGTAACATTCTGGTCGGTTTCATTTTCTTGTTTTTATTCATGCGCAAGGCTTAGTACATATTTCTTGCTTTTTAGGTCATAGCGTCCTATCACTCATCTGTTCGTCCTATACATTGACTATGACTTAAAATAGGTATCTATTACAAATAAACGAATGTCAGTAAAATTAATTGGAATAAAAAACTTTTTATTTCTGTGCCAAATTTTTTTTTAATATATGTCTTTTCTATACGCCTTTCCAAAGGTTTTTTTTAACAAAGAATTGTATTTAACTTCTTGGTACTTAGGTAGTCAATCTGTGAGTCTGGACCGTCGTAATCCATCAATCAGGCCTAGTGGGTTATTGGTCACAGATTCAGAATTTATTACGCGGTATTAGATTCAGCTTTTTCAGGATTTGCTCATTTCTTTCGGTAATATACGACTTGTTACGGAATAAATACTATGTGGAGAAAATAAACAATCATGTTGGTTATTATTCTGATGAAATATTATATCATTCTCATATTTTGTTCTGTTTGTTTGCGTAAAATTATCAAAAAAAACTACAATTTTCTTATATTTTAGTACTCTTGTGGTCGTCACTCCAGAATTTTGTGTTCAGAAACACCACCGAAAAGCGCGAGTTATTTTAAACTTTATTTTGACGATGGCACTGTCTAATTTAAAATACCACGCCGATAGGTGACTGCTGACTGCTGGAATTCCAAACAAAAGAAAACGCCCGTAACCTGTACACCAAAGGTTTGTATGATCTGTAACCAAAGTTAAATAGTAGCTAGCGGAAGCCTAAAATTCCGTCACCACCTGACTAAAAATAACATATAGGTATTTGGGTATTGCCCCTATAAATGAGCGCAATTCACCCACTCCCTGGTCATAACAAAAAGTGGAATGCTCTGCATCATAAATGCATTGTTTGTGGCATGTCAATAAAGCTGAGTAGCGGAATCGTCTGAATCGGCCTTGGTTTGTCATCCCTTAGATACCATTTTGCATTGAAAATATAGCAATGCCCTGATATAGAGAATCTTTGGAGCATTCACTATCTTTTTCCTAACGTGGTGGCTTGAAATAAAACAAAATGCTATTATTCTGCGTTTGCTAGTCGAGATAACTGTAAATCTGAGTGTCATAGAATTTGTTCCCCAAAAGTTATGCATCCTGGCATCACAACACTAACCAGATCTTATGCTTATTAGAATAATATAATCAATCATATTAACCAGAAGGTTTACTTTTCAACCATTTATCTGTTACGCTTACGCAGAATTTGCCAGTCTACCAAACTGGTAGTTCGTAGTGTCATTTCTGGCAAAAGACCTCAAAATTATTGACTCAGTCCACCAAAAGACATTCTTATCAACCACTCATGCCCGTGTAAAACGTGTTCACTGATAAATAGCGTTTCAGTATCTATACTAAATAGATTGCAGTCCATTTATTATGCACTTTAGCGTAACCTATACGTAGATAGATATACGTGTTTTCAATTTACTTAGTTCAGTTGTAGTGGCATTTCCGCCAAAGCTTTTAGTTATCTAGGCATTAGGCGCCTGATTCGCTCCAGTTGTGATAATATCGTGTTTTCGTTTAATCCAATGAGTTTCTAGTGTTTAGACACTTTTACTTGCTATCTTTGTTTTGGGTAAAAATAGAAAACCTCTTCACTAACTTATTGTACGCACATAGATAGGTATCTCTATAGCAAAATTGACATTGAAGTATTTATTCAGGCTTATTCCTATCGAGCCGACCGACGGGCTCACTGAAATTATAAAAAATCAGCAGCCTTAATCAATCGCCTCTCAACTTAAGATTTTTCCTATCAATATCAAAACCATACAATATGGCACTATTTAAACTGTGATTAAGTTTTGACTAAAGTTGAAATACGATTGTATGTCACAGCATTTTTTGGTAGGTACGGTTTAAAATATCTAGATTTACTTTTATATAACCTTAAGTTGGAAACACCTCAATAACCACCCAGGTTACTCGTTCATGTAATAGAAAAAAATAAAACACAATATCCAACGCTGTACGGTCTACTTTCATTTCGTATTATCTGTAATGGCGCTGAAACTTTCCATGAAACATGCGGCGGATTTATACCCGTAACAACCAGTTTTGTGAAACTTTTTGTCGTTTAATATCTAGGCACTTATACGGATCGCGGCATAAAATGTTCTCTTTTTTGAGATTTTAATTCCATTTTACTTGTACCTACAAGCTTTTGAGTGGATTTATTATTGCTGACTCGTCTTTTCGTTAACAATGAACGTTACGAAATAGGAGGGAGTTTTTTAATGTTGCGTACCACTTTACTTTGACAGTTGACTGTAAAAACCGCCAAAAAAGACGTAAATAGAATTGGAATTGGTTTCTAAAAATAAATATTAGGTAGACAGCTTTCGAAGCACCAAGGCACTTTACCTAAATGAAAGAAATAAGTGGTATTAGAACAAGTGTAAAAGTTATGACAGATTGCGTGCTAAGTTCATAGTTGAAACAAATTACCTCAGTGAAAACCGCAAAGCTACACTAACTAGTTGTTTGTCACAATTGCGTGCGATGCGAGTAATCAGAGTTGATGGCGCTGAGGTTCTGTGGCCGAGACTGTTTGTCTCGGTAAAATCTTGATTTTCCAACAAACGGTGGCTGTTACTGTAATTAGAAGCTAACTTGATTACACTTTTATCTTGTGCCTGCAAATGTATTTTTCCTAATCTTTATTTTTCTTCTAAAACTCTTAATTGAACTCTGAAGACTTTATGTTATGTCCTAAAGGTAATGTATTAGAGGCAGTGCTAAGATTTTTGTAGCAAGGATAATTAGCACCATAAATATTCTAAACGAGACAAAAGCTATAGAAATACACTAAAGAAATGCAAAAAAGTTAAACAGTATTAACCAAACAATAAAATTGTCATGCCACATAATAACTTATTCTGCGAAGCCCCTACCAATGCAGTCACGCGAGAAGGCTGCACGGTATAAACCCCTCAAAACCATTATCTCGCATCGGCTAAACATTTCCAAATCATTGCCTCCCGTATCGTATGACGTGACATGTCGCATGTCGATGACGGATGCCCGTGACTCGTCGGAAAGCAATTGAGCGTCAAACTGAGCCCCGAGTCTGTGCATTTGTTTTGACTTTCGACTCGAGTAAAGCACATGCAAACGAAATTTTGTTGGGTATTGCACAATTCCAAAATCTCCGAAAGTCAAAACAAATGCACTGACTCGGGGCTCTGTGGTCAAGCCCGTACGGAACAGAATGCATTCAAACTGTAAACTCAAAAGACTCAAAATAATGAACATAATTTATAAGTTTAAAAAACTGGAAAAAACGACTTCAATTTGATACGCATTCATCATCAAATGATGATAGCAGTTCATTGGGATTGTTCTATTGATCATAAACACCACAGAAACGTCACAGGAAAGCAAATACGCAGTGTCGGTACGTGAATGACGTGTTTTTTCGAGTTATTATTATTTAACTGCCAAACTAATGAACTGATTTTGATAAAAAGTTTATGGGACTAATCTGGAAGCATACCCTTTCAGATAAAAAAAGAATTTTACAAATCGGTTTATAAATGACGGAGTTCTGAGGTAACAAACATAAAAAAAGTGTATCTAAGTGTAATTTATTTATTCTAAACGATCTAGAAAAAACAATTCTTTCGAAGCACGAGATAAGCCAAACTGTGGCCAAACCAATCGAAAACAAGTCAGAGATATGATTCAATATGGTTCCGTTTCATCTTCAGGAAACAATCTTCGCGGAACCTTCTAGGTAAGTAGGTAGGTAATTGTCCCACGTTCGCATTTTTCTCAATATTTAGTACAGCTAGGTTATTTTCTTTTTTTACTGATCAAAGTAATGTATTATGTGTTTTGACTCAAATTCCCGGAAATTGGACTGACTTCGTAGCGGGGGTTCGATGTTTTATGTAGCGTAGCGATTCGGTTTCAATACCTTTTGTAATACGGAATTACGGAAGCCTTGTTTCTTGCTGTGGTTTGGTTAATTTTACCACACATTACTTGGTAAGCCTTGGTTTCGCGATCGTAACGCACAACGCAGCGGTGTGCAGCATGCAGCGCCGGACACATAGTTGTATGGAAAACGTCTAGTATGGGCTTTTGTTACGTCGCAGTCTGCGTCAGCGGCGAGGAGCAAACGCGGTACTCTGCGTTGTGCGTTACGATCGCCGCACCGGCGCGGTGGCAACTACGTTGCTGCTGCGTTGCACACTACACAACTTTAGGAAGTCGATGTGAGATGTCAACGTGTCAAAGATTTGTATAATTTTTTTTGTTTTTCGCGTTACTATAACAATATTATTTACATAACTTGGTTTAACTAAGGGTTTTTTTTCTTGCTCTCTATTTACGTACAAAGTTACAAGAAGAAAGAGATTGTTCTTTTTTCTTATATCTATGTATGTGCAAGGTCCAAAACTACGTAGAAAAGTAGTAAAAACCTTCACACGAAGCGTAAACGGAAATATACATTAACTTTTGCCCCGAAATATCACAATACATCATCGAGATGGTTCCTTTAAACCCCAAATTCTTCCAATGGCGGAGAAAGCGGGACATATCGAGATTTGGTCCCTTATTGAATTCCTTGCGATATTTTCCGGGCCGAATGAAAGGATGCTGCGAGGTACTTAATGGCCATACTCAAGATATTACTCTTTGACCCGTATCGTTCCGGTAATATTGTTGATATAATTGACTTGGAGGTGGGCTTATTTTATATGTAATGAATTGGGTATGATTAATTGAGGTCCTTTTTTTCTGGCCAGGAAAACATATTTGTTTACTGGGTACTACTTACAGTCATTAGAGAAAAATACAAAGCAGTTAGAACATTCATTCATAACTTTGCAGATTTTTTTAATAATGTCCTACCAACCATAACTTTCGCAGTTATGTTCCACCTTGGGTAAGGCTATTTTTAACCGAGTTTAAAAAATGAGGAGGTTCTCTATTCGGCCGTATGTTTTTTAGCTAAGTACTCTGTAAGTATTGTATATATCAAGCTAGTTATAGAATAATATTATTTTGTCTAGTTGAGGCTTCATATTTGAAGAAACACTGTAGCTATTATAATTAAGACCTTTTAGATCTAGAGCTAGGCAAAGCCCTATTATGTTGCCTTCAACAACTTTATTGAGAGACCATGTACAAAGATTACGTAATACGCTTACACCAAAAGCTTTTAATATTAACTTACCTACAGGGTTTCAACTTGAAAGATTAAATACCTACACTTGAAAGTAACAACAGACGACCCAGACGAGTCAAGTGGAAATCTCGGGACCGATCTCAGCACTATCGCGATAGGACTTTGAGTAAGTAACCATTACCCTTTCTTGAATCAAACGACAATCACCCTTGTATACGAGATGCTAAGGTTGGAAACAGAGATTGAAAATTATAGGTAGCCTTGGGAGAAAATATTTGCAGCTCAATCAGTGGCTTATAGACTAATTTCGTTAATGGAGTGTTTCAATTTCTGATTGAAGGGTAGGGTTATTTTGCTTTAAAATATATTTAATATTTGCAATTTGCAGTACTTTTAGGGAAGTTTTAAAATGTACCAACAAATGTATCGAAAAACAATGTAATGCAAAGAAAAACAATAACATCGCCAAGTTATACAATATTATACAATGTTGGAACTCATCAAAAAGACGGACTGAAGAATTGAATAATCCGCCATTGTTTTTAAAACTGAAAATGAAATTTAATACGCCTATAAAGGTGGTTAGTTTTCCACTTTTGACTTCTGCATGAAACATTCTTTGGAACGAACGAATCACTCAAAACATTCCATAAAATTTACTAACAAACCCACAGAATAAAACATTGAAATACTATGTAGATATTACGTACTAGGGAAACTAACGCACTACACTGATGTCTCATTTATGTGTGGTGCATAAGCACTCCAAATTCACCAAAAAAATGTGACGACATTTCAACTTTCACATACATTTGCGCGTTCCGTTTGTAACATAGTTTGGATTTCTCTAGTGCTGATCACAGAAGTGATATAAATGAATTTTACATAATAGTTATTATTATGTTTACCCTATCGTATTATTTTATAAACATTGACTAAAACTACATAAACTATTCACCAATCTGCGCTCATACTTGACTCGCAAACCCTTGTTCACGAATTTAATAATTCAGAAAACAAATCGAAATAATATTTTTGAAGCATTCTTATACGAAACGAAACCATGCTTTATTATTACAGTCTGACCACGCTTACCATGAAATAAATAGGCAGCCTCAAAACGATTTATGCCTATTCGTACCTAGTAAGTATCATACATTCAAGAGAAATTCCTCCGGGTCATCTATAAAAACTTGAATATCTTGAAGACCATGAATGTTAGCTTATTGAAATTATGCAAGCTATATATCAAAGTAATTCAAAAGTTTTTTTTTTTATTGAAAAGTATTAAACTGTCTTTTAAACACAACTTATTTCACTAAGGTAGTATTCATCGTTTTCACGATATTCAAGATTTTATATCTATAAAATAAAACTTATTATGACTGAATTTACATAATTAACTTTCTTATCAAATAGTTTTTTAATAAAGACAGTGGTCCGTTCTTATAAAAAGTTAAAGTAGACATGATGTCTTGTTTAACATACGTAATCAGGACATTATGTCTACTCTGTCTTTTTATAAGATAGGAGGAGTGTTTCTAACCACATGTTTTGAAATTCTGTCTTATTTTGAGTCGTGCAGAGTTACAGTAGTCTGACTCTAGTTCAGATTCGGCCAGAATAAATAAACTTCTGCACGTTGCGTTCGCTTCAGTAACTTTCGTTATTTTTGTAGACGTTATTGCTTTTAAACTATTTAAACGATTTAAAAACACATGATTATACAATTTTTTCCATCTCGTGTAATTTACCTGATATTGGGGTTAGCTTAACGTATAGTATTATACTTATAAGTTATTTTTCCTGTTTTTGTATCCAGTAAAACTGCCCTCTTTTTTTCTAACTAAAGCGATGCGGGGTCAGAAGGCCATGTTATACGAGAAATCTTGTATAACTTCATAATTGACCCCTAGTCGCTTACTGCTTGTTTGGCCGCGAAATTCGCATATAGTCTAAGAGACGTATGAAATATTCGCCAGTTTTCAGAACTGTGATTAATCTGAATGAGCCTACTGCTTACGGCTCATTTGCGTTGCACAAAGAGCGAATATCGAATATGAAGCTTTTTCCCTTTTGAGGGCTTGTTTCCACGAAATAAATTATTTACTAAGATGAAAGGATGGGCACAAAAGCTTTTGGAATCACAGGTGGTTTGTAGCTGAATGTTGACTTTATGCCAAATATATAAAAGTCTTCGAAATTTTTCAAGCAGTGGTTAATAATTTCAAGTCAGCCCCGTAATAACCCCAAGGGAATAGATAGGTAAGTTATCAAAAAGTATGAAACTGAGAGTTCTGAACAATAAGTCACGTGATCATTCTCATAATACTCACATTTTCTACTCTAATACTGGTTTGTAGGTCAACTTGGCGAGAAGAGCAGGGACAGAAATTTGTTCTCAATAATCGTTTAAAAAAATCTCGGATGGATAACGCAGTTTTTGTTCTTATAAAGAAAGATAGTCCTCAACTAGCTCGCGAACATGTTGCAAACTTGATAGACGAATAATGCAAAGTTTCAAAAAATATGTTAGTTAGGTTACAACTAACCACACGTATATTATGGGCACGATTATCAAGCAATTTAGGGTTGAGCATGTTCATCTATGCGTCAGCTCTACGCTCACACTAAAAGTGTTAATATTAATGGTTTTAGGAAACCACGCAACGTGGTGTAGATCGCGCAATGCTAAGCTGAAGCATACGATGGTACTCGGTTTGACCCATAATCATTATATTCAAAAATATATTCTATACTACAAACGCACTAACATGCATTTATCTACCACTGTCCGACCTAAATATGGAGAAATCTAGGTAGAAAAGTATCGGGAGATAAACGGTTCAAAAAAACAAGACACTCAATTTTATTTTCATCGGTTTTTCTCAAAATCAACATAACAATGCAGCAATGTTTTGGTTATTAATAATTCTTTTAGCACCGATTGCGGACCGGCCATCGATCAGCGTGTCCTGGTAAACATCTTTCAGAGTTTCTGTTGTAAGGGGGTCATGGAGTTTATGAATAACTTCTTTATAATGTGCTCTTCGAACAAACAAACTCGTAAGTTATTATCACGGGTTTTATACAGTGTTCTTTCTTTGAAATAAATGGGTGTAGGGTACTTTACCGATAGAAATCTCTCTTCTCAAAGATTTGCTGCTGGAAGAAAATCAAATGCCAAAGAGAGACGTTTAATTACTCAGGACAAAAAGATTCAGAGCTATTTAGTGGAAACATCTTCTGCTAAAAATGTATTATTTGACAAATAGCGCTATTCGGAGTTAGTAAATGCTACCGCCAACAAAAACCAACGAAATTTACAAGGTAGTAAAGACGAACGTATAGAAATGAAGTCGTAGGTGAGAGCTATAAGTAAGATATATTTTTTAAAGGCAGGCAGTAAACAAAGTTGCATTTTGTCCTTCGCAGCAAAAGCTCTTTCTCGATTTACGACTTTGCGGTGAGAGGCAGCTGAGGTCTTCTATGCTCTCGTATAGTCAATCTTTTAAATAAATCACAATTCAGCCAAGTTTCTTAGTTTAATATCAAAACAGCTGTGAAACCTTGCTATGGTTTTGTAATAATAATAATAATAATAATAATAAAACTTTATTTCGGGCAACTTAAGAAAAGTACAAGATGTAAATGCTTATTCTAGGACCCATATCAATATATACCGTAGAGACTAACATACATACAATATAAAAAAACACTTATTTATTTATTTGCCACGTAATCATTGCGCTCCGACGTGGGACGCGATTTCGCGGTGTCGAGTATCCGTCCTCGGAAGCGACGAAATGCGACACCCTTCGGCCAGAGAGCTTGTTCCAATGTAGACGTCTACAAAAAAAGCCTAGTATTTGTCAAGAAGCTACTTAGTTTACCTTTATAAAATCACATCATCGTATGGATCACGAAATCCAATTGCAAAAAAATTTGTTATTGGTTTCTGTTACTTCAATTTGAGCATAGTATTTATTAGATGCCATAAACCCATAGGTTTTTCCTCATTTTGCAGGCAATTCATACAAATTGTAAGCCTATCTGATTATTAAACATTTATTTTACAAAAGCCAACCCTCACAAAATGAGCAGTTCTATTTTTATTCAAAACAAAATTTAGAAATTGGTACAGAACCAGCAATTCGGTATGTTTGTAAATCATATTTTTATTGAGTTCCGGATAAGTCGCTTCCATTAGCTGCGTACACATTTGCGGGACATTCCTCTCGAGGTTATGACATTTTTACAACACAATTATTCTACTTTCGAGTACACTATGATGGCAGAAGAGTAGGTGACTTTTATAAAACAATTTTGATTTATGTTTTTGCCATACTCTAAATAGCTTCCTTACCTGACCTTTTGTTTTTAGTGTATTTTCTGTCAGAAATACGACTTTGTTTGGTTTTGGTCCATGCTCAGATTTGAATGAATTATCCGAACTTATTTTTATAGTAAATATTATCTGTGGCTGCTGTTTCTTAATTTTTGTGGTTGGTATTTTGATTGACGCCATTAAATACAGGGATTACAGACCTTTTGCTGTAGGGAATAGAATAAGTAAGTTTGTATGGGCTAAGCCAACTTTCCAACAGAGTTTTTAAGCCGCCCGAAGGCTTTCGCTCCATTAAGGAAGGACCACTTTAACATTAGAATGTTCTGTAAATTAATTAAAATGTGCCTTTAAATTTTCGTGTACAGTCAACTGAACTGGTCACTCTCCACAATATGTCTCAGGATCAAAGTAAATCCAGTAATTTTCATACATTTTTATTACAGAACACACAGTTATTATTATTAGTGGCATTCAGCCTTCGTATAGAAATAATGTAAAATCCCTCTACTCATATACCTAGCACTTTCTGTACCTCTACACTAATGCGTGTGTATATGTATAGAAATTGAGTAGAGTATAAGCATTTTATATGAGTTAGTTACGTATTTTTATACGATTAAAGTGGAATTTAATACGAACTCTACCAAACTCTACTAATTATACTTATTCCATACCACTTCAACGAATCGTGATTCAAAACCACTAGTAGGTATCCAGTGGCACGTAGATTTGTGGTGAGACTATTTTAGGACGGAAGCTCCGAAGCTACTCCAAGAGCCATTAAAGTACATTAGAACTGGAATTATTGACTATCTCAAATTTTATTACTACGATACTTACACATCTCGTTGGAACGTGACCACAAATATTAAATTTCTGAGGGTAAATGGATTACATGACTTCAAGTTACATCGCATGCCTGAATAAGTGCTCGAACACATTAGGCGCCCTAGGTCGAGGCAACGTCGGTTCTAAGGCTATAAGACCTCGTAATATAGTGCGAATTGAACAATAATTGTTGTGTAGTTGACCTAAATATAGATCATATAGGCACAGATCATATGTATTATAAGTATGTATTTACAAAAAAAAATAATGTATGTATGTATTCTATCAGCCATCTAGTTCCCATCGTACAAGCTTTGCTTAGTTTGGGACTAGAAGGCGTTGTGTTAAGTGTCCGTGAATATTTATATTTATTTATAATACTATAGCTGTAAGTAACACAAATAAAAATATTTGTTCATTGTTTTACAGAGTAAGTCCAAACAACCGCTAAGTAACTGAAAAGTGAGACAAAAAAACATTAGTAGCGCATGAGACCTCATCATCACCATCATCAACCTATATCTGTCCATTGCTGTAGGTCTCTGCCAAGACGCGCCACTGAGTCTGGTCTTCGGCTTTTGTAATCCAGTGTTTGTGAACTAAGTTTTACAGATCGTCGGAAAGCATCCTACACTATGCTTGCCCAAACGCGGCCTCCAATCAAGTATTCTTTAGTTCTTTGTGGGATAACCTGCATGAGCATGAGACCTGGGACGCCGAAAATGCCACCTAATGCGTTCGTGTTCTTTCTAAATACTTGCATGATACGTGCAAGAGCACGTTTCAAAGTAATTGCCAAACATTTGAACAGCCCACACTTTTACAAGCTTTTAAGACTCGGATGAAGCTGTGGTTCACATAATGGCTTACAGTTTTGCTTACGTGTTACCCTAAGTGCCTTGTAACTAAACTTCATCTAAATTGTTTCAGTCTATTGAATCACATCTCATAATACTCGCATGCAACAAAACGATAAAATTAAAAAAAAAAACATGTTTCTCGTCATATACAACCGCGCAGGTTTTCTAGAATGGATAAATTCAGAAATCTGTATGAAAACTATTTAATTATGTACTCGTAGTGGTTTGACTATCGCGCTACAGTGGCGCCACTGCAGCAAATTATAGGTTTTCGAATGCTGCGTCACTATAAAACGTGTCTTTTTTTGTTGACGGATACATAAAACATAAATTAAACACTTACATGAAACATGTCTAGCATAACTATAATATTACTTATAGTGAGTTGTAAAAGCGGTTTAGGCATTTAGTTCAAACTTATGAAATTACAACCTCAATACCCCATTACCTACAAAATCTTTGATCTTTATTCTTGTCTCTAGAAAACATTTGTCAAGTCTTTTAAAATTTGTGTATGGTACAAGCATTGTAACGTTAGGATTATCCCAGGTTATTAAATTTTTTAAGTTCTGGCGTAGGCGCCTGGAGTGGGTCGATCCGACGCACACCGGCTGATCTCTGCCTCTTAAATCTGCAAGACCGTACCACTTCAACAAGCCACAGACTAAATACAACAGCTCATTTAATCTATTTGTAGATGATCAATTGCATCGTGATATAAATCTCAGATTTCAAACCCCTTTAGATACACTTCAAAAATATCGCAATTCCGTCTAGCTGTTCATATTTTCTTGATATCGCGGGCATTATTGATAGTGTGACATGCCGTATGCATAATCTGCACAATGCAGCAGATTCCCAGGTGCTTTCCCGATATATTTCCCAATAATGCATGGTTATCAATTTGTCAATATTGCACTTCAATAAATATTATGTTTCACAGCTTAATTCTTAGCGATTTAAATGTTTACTAATCTGTAGTAGCGTTCTCACGCTGCAGCCTGGTGACAGGCTTGAATCGCATCGAATTAAGCTGTTCACATAATTATGATCGAACTTCACGTAAGGGTAAGTTCGTTTGATCATTAATTCTAAATCATTTTATGAGCCAGCTGTTTAACCCTGCAATCGACCAGACTCCGTTTTCTGTCTGTATAAATAATTCTACGTTCCCAACGGAAAACATTGCCGGAGTGCTGCCAACTCTCATCCTTCGTATTGGATGGCCCAAGGTATGATACTAATCACTCTATCTGACACCCTCTTATAGCCTACTTTTATTTTCCCCAATTTTCGGGTATTAGATTTTTTAGAAATAGTGATAATTTATTTACTTCTTTGGAAAATACGTAGCATATAATATATTTAGATGTCAATATAATCATAATTTTATATGTACTTATTTTAATGTAGAACTCTACATTATTATTATTGTAACTTACTGTAGTTAGTACTTACTGCTAACTTATAGGGTAAAGTTTACTACTTTTACTACAAGAATAGCAATCAAAATAAATATGGAAACCGCTGAAAAGCAATAAAACTGCAATAAAGCTATGAAACACGACGGTTTTGATGAACGCTCTTTAAAATTTACTTAAATGAGGGTAGGTTTTTAAAAAAATGTTTAAACAAGCGATTTTTATTTTAACGTTCTAATAAAAAATGACGTTGGTATTATTTTTACCCTCTTAAATTTTATGGTTTGAATTAAAACTCGACCTATGCGGTGCAGTTGCATGGGTCGCGGATTCTATTCCTAATATTTTTGTTAGGCCCCGGTGAGTTGGTAATGCAGTTTATGATGCCTAGTGTAGGTAGTCAGAACTATGCACTCGTGGTGACTATACTCACTCGTATTTTCATTGAATTTTTGACTCTTATAGACAAAGAAACGTGCTCCTTGCTGTTGAGTTATGAGTGCCCCTTGGAAACGAAAGCTTAACATTGAACAAATGAAACTGAATATCTAGTAGCTTTGTGCTAGATATTCATAAAATATTTACTATTATTTATATTCCTATTTTCCCCAAACAATACAAAAGATAAAAGCACAATACGTGTTTCCACAGACGACATGATCGCTCGCAAGTGAAGTGAAATAAGAAATCTGAAAGAATAAACTGAACATTGCTGCCGATATTATATTGCTTCATAGCAGGTTACGTGTCGAAGAATAGTAAAAGTATTTTTTTTCTATTATACTAAATAAAGTCAAAGTTTATTATAAACTTTAGAACAACGGAATTCTAATAATAATTTTCCCTAAAAATTCAAACTACTTACAGGTAGGTCCTGTCACAACGCTTACGCACTACATCCGATCCGTATCTGTGAAAATAAGTCTGTTACTAAAATATACAGATGACGGATGACGGAAATCGGATGTAGTGCGTAAGCGCTATCCGATTTCTGTATATTTTAGATACAGACTTATTTTCACGGATTCGGATCGGATTCGGATCGGATGTAGTGCGTAAGCGCTCTCACGGTATAAGCGCTCGGCAAAAGTGGAAGGGTGCTTTGAGCAGCTAAACAGATCTAAAATTCAAAGCGCATTCAAAGTCAGCGCTATTAAACCGTGCCGGTACCTACGTGTACTTTGGTTTTAAATTGAATATCTTACTCAAAAAAATAAGAGGAGCATAGCCATACAAAAGAAAATGTGCATTATTAAAAAAATACTGATCATCATGCAATTGAATTGGAATCCATGACCTTCACATAAAAAGGGTCAACAAGACACTAACTGATGTCGTTCATTGTAAGTAAGTACCCCATGAATCGGCAGAAGGATATCCTCGATTGGTTCGAGAGCTGTATTTATGTGCCTAAAGTCACGCGCAAATACTTCCCCTAATAAATTTCCGAAACATAACCCAAATAAGGGGCACCCTTAATATCCCGTATATTTCATAATACAAGCTTTACCACAATAGTGTACAAACTTAATCACGGCGAGGGATCGTGGTTGTCCATGTCTAATCTCTGGTGAACATTGGAACAGAGCCAAAACACAGATTAGCACTCCCTAAAGAAATCCTTTGTAACCGCTCTAACTTGTAATCTCCAACTATTTAGGTATAATCTTCATCAAATTCTAAATGAAACTTTATGGCGATGCTGTTGAATTGAAACTGCGGTAAACGGTAGAAATGCTTATGTTTAAGTACGATAAGTTAGTTATACAAGTTTATGACATGTCATGCAAATGGAAGACACTGGTGTTCTAGAGAATTTAAGCACACTGATGCTCAACCTTTCTGAGCCGAAAATTGTTTATATATTTTTTTCACTCACCACAAGGAGAAGACTCATTATTCAACTGAAACATCACTGTGAAACATGGGTTGGTTATAATATTGTTTCTGTAGTAATAATGATACCAATGAAGGGCATTGAAGGTAAAAGTATGAATAAAGTCATACTGTTTTCAGGATAAGTTTTTTTTTCATACGTTTAATTCATAATTTTATTTCATTATTATATTTTAGCGGTATTTATTGAGATATTACATGTTCCTGTTTACGAGTGTAAAGAGATAATTTAAAAACACATACGATATAAGTTATCATTCTATAGCCACTACAAAGCAATCTATAAAACGTCATAATGTGGTCACTGGTACTGATTCTCTTGTCTTATTTTTCGAAACTAACTGAATTTGACTGCTCTAAAATAGCCGTCCTTGTCGTTTCAGTTTCTGAGAAAGGGACGGCAACATTTTTAATGCTGTCAAATTAGGTTAGTTTAGAAAAATGCAACAAGCGAATCGATACCATTGATATGCCGTCCAATAATTTATTTCATTTGAATATGATTTGAATACATTTTTATTACTTCACGTTCCTATATTCTTGTGAATGTCAAACTTAGCTAGTAATAGATATAACTGTAGGGGACAGATTGTTAAGATGGTGTGAGAGTGCCATATTTTAGGCTTATTCTCGTGAATATTTGAGAAGGGTACTTTCCACATAAAGCCTGTAATAATAAAATTACCAAAGAAAACTCAATACCGCTGTAACCGTAGAAAGCAACAAGTACGCCTACGAAACTCTTTCTTAACAAGCTACGATTATTCAATTAAACCACTACTAAAGGAAATGGTGGTGTACACCGTTCAAGCTAAAAAAGAAAAATGTTCGTGATTATGAAGTATGTAGTTCTAAATCACGTAATTACTTTGTAGCGATGGGCAATTAAAAGGAGCTTAAAGCTCATAATTTTATAGCCTAATAAACGAATATACTTATATTTTTTTTTAATCTTTAGGCTTAATTTTTGATGAACTTTTATTTTAACGTTTTGTTCTCATAGTGAATGAGGAGCTTTTACATTAAAGTAAATAGGTATATTAAAAAATAATAAAAATTAAAAAAATGTTAATTTATTAAAATAATACTAATCTAAGCTTTAATATAATTGACTTATTTTAATATTATTAATTTAATTTCATTAAATAAAAAAATAAAAATTACCTTCTCCCACTCAAGCCCCACGTGCAGGCAGTCAATTAAGGAACACAAAAAAAACCATGCACCACTCGAGCCAACACTGAAAGTCCACAGGTCCGCTGCTCCGCGAGTACAAGGCAACCGTCTCGGGCGGCGGTTGCGAGTGCACTGCCGCCCGCCCTGCCTCAGCCAACCTGTTACAGGTATTCCAGACTAAGTAGCTATTGATGGACAAATCAGATTGATTTTCGCTCATTACCTGGTGCGAGCTTACATATTTTATTGGTTTATTTATTAAATTAGGGATGGGTGCTTTTATATTGGATCATTCGATTTCATTATAGGGATTACAAATTGTATCGATTGTGGTACATTGAAAATTAACAAAAGCTCGTACGCTGCATTTTTAATCGAATCCTAATCGAGACTTTTTCTAATTTCTCAGTGAAATAAAATATCTTATGCATAGATTTTCAGTTTTGATTCAGACTTTGGGAAAGTGCCAGCCTGAAAACTTATTATTTTCATGAGTTTTAGACATTTTTTTAAGTAAATAATTTTATGTTAATGAATACCAAAAAAGCGGTGACCACGTTACCATCATAAGGGACCAAGCCGTAACCCAAGTTTCATGCCATCGGAAGGACATAGCCGTAGTGATTAATCCGGGTTCCTAAATCGTAAGGTTTTATACAAAATATGGCCTTATAATTATAACAACGTTGTAAAAGTGAATCAAAGTGTTCAAAGAAAAATATCTTAATCTATTGCAATAGACCCCTAGTTGCTGACAGCTGTTTGGCCGTCAAGTGCGCGTGCAGGCTACTTAGCCCGATCACTTGATCTCTGTGATTTTTCGACTCTTACTGACAAGTCTCTTCAGGAAAAAGCGTGGTTTTATACCGCCTGCAATGAAATGCTACTGAATATTCAGCAGCAAAGACTGGAAATCGAATCAACGGGAAATCGGTTTACTCTTTCACGTTTGCTCTTTTTTATTTTTAGGTCGAACAGATTTATGGTTTATGCTGTAAAAGCTAATTCTGATTGCTTAGCGTTTCGCATTTCATGATGCGGTACAGATCACTTTGTCTCCGTGGAAATCTTATTTTCAAACTGTAAAAAGCCAAATAAAAATGGCTTTACTTGACCTTAATACAAGGAATAATAGCTGATTTACACTTTGTTAAGTACAAGTGCAAAGTGCTAAGCGGTTAGTTAACGTGTTTTTTGGTGTCAAGTTTTAAGTGTATTCAGAACGTTCACACAGTGTTTAGTTGATTATGCTATTTGTTATTGTAGATTGATCAATGATTGCTCAAAAAATTGCCGGTATACGTATAAGCGCACCAAGTTCGGGCGACGCTCCGAGTGCGGGGTGAGCGCAGGTGTGCGGGGGAAGCTACTTAACAGTAAAATAGACACGGCTTCTAATTACTTTACTTCGCACTTGCACTTGTTACCTGCACTCATCACTTAACAGGTATGCGTTTACACGCTGATTTTACTTATCGCTTAACACTTGCACTTGTAACTCGCGCTTGATACTTAACAAAGTGTAAACCAGGTATAATGGAGGTAGGTGGTAGGTGTATGTTGAAAATGTAAAGGCCAATCAGAGAAATACAATTGAGATAGTGTTTGATAATATCTGTAGTATATTTGAGTAATTTGAAACCTTGTCTTTAATTTCGTAATGGGTAAACTCTTAAAAAGAGCTTAGACTTAAAGAAAGTATTTATAAAAGTACTGCTTAATAATCACTCTAAATGGCCATTATTATAATCTGTCAAAACCACCCACACAGAGGTTTCTTCTCACAAAAATAATGCCTTTTATTTTAGATATTTTAAAAATCCACGAGACGGTAAAAAATATTCTCATTCAACAAGTCATTCAAGAGGAAAATTAGAGAAAAAAGTTGGACACATTAATATCTCTTTGTAAAAAGCTGTGCATTCTGGGTCGACCAATGGAGCGAGAAGAGTTAGTGCCATTTTTTGGCTTTTTAATATGAAATCTTGATGTCTAAATGTGTTTCATTTGGAGGAGGCAGATGGTACGCACGTGAAATATTACCCAATTTAAAACCACAAGGTAACTTGTTTTTCTGAGCCTACATCTATTACCTACAACTGTGTGTTTTATTTTTCTGCGCCATATAAACCATTTTATGGTCATCATCATTCTCACCCTAACTTCACCAACAGAGTACCGTAAAAGGCTTTCTTTTTATCTGCTGAGACCCATAGGCTTTTCTTCGTTTGTACTATTTCGTCTGGGGGTAAAAGGAAAGCGATGAAATATCTTATTTCGACACTTCTTTCGACTCAAACCACCATTCACCATTCAAAGCACTCTAATCTGTTACTTTTCAGTATAAAATGCTAATTAATTTTAATTTCATAATCATTTTGCAAAACTGCAGTGCAAGTACTGTTTTTGCCGATCGCATAATTTGACATTTAAAATCGTCAAAATTCGATAAAAATGGTTTTATCGACAGTTGCGGGTACGCTACCAACTTAGTCGATCGGTAGACAAATCCGTTAAATTTTAACGAATTGGCAATGGTGTTAACTATGTTTTGATTCTGACAAACGAAAGTGATTAACAGTAATATTGACAGTAAAGTAGTAAATCATGGCAGCAGTGAACGAATGATTTTGATAAACTCTGACCTTATTTTGGGAGTACGAATCTTTTGTCGACAAGAGATCTTACTCCCATGGAACGATACGATTCGATACGTTTATCGACTTGAGCGATCGACAGCTAAGCGATCGATAAGAACGGTACTTGCACTGCAGCTGATAGTAACTAATTTTGTCGAACCCTGCATTGGGTTCACTCTTCTGTGTATAATCTGGAAAATCTGTTGTGTATAATCTGGAAAGTTCATTAGGTACCTACCTTATTATACATCCTCACACGCAGCTACTTATAACAGGGTAGAGTTTGAATAAATTAAGCTTAAAGTACAATTAAAATTTAACAAAACTTTTTGAAAACACGCAAGATCGACGCAAAAACGATTTGTTAACCACAAAAGTTACTAAGGTAAGAAAATAAAGTGTCATTTTTTATTGGCGCCGCCCATTTATTCCTGAGCATACTTAGTGTGGCCAAACTCTATTAGGTACTACAATTTATATTTAATAAATATCATTTATTGGTTTTATTTTATGAAAAAATTATGAAAAGGGCATCACGCCGATAAGGTTACAAGGTCATTTCTATTACATGATTTAAGACTTCGCTGAGGACATGTGGAGCTGAAGTTATTGAGACGTGGGTTAGGGATACGTCAATAACTTTTTAATATCAGTAATCCGTTTCCTCGAAGCCTACACACGGACTTTATAGAGTGAAAGAAAATCCAGATACAAAGTGGTTACATAGCTTTCTTAAAATGGCGTCCGACATGATGACGAAACTAGATCAAACTTAACTTTTGAGAATTTAAAGGTGCTTACAAATCTTTTAGAGCCAAGTTACAGTGGTTACAGTAACGAAGGAGAGCTAAAACAGCCGCTTGACCGCAGAGCGCTGCTTAGCGTAGCACTACTTAATTCGCCAGTATTATTTATGACTAGATACAATTAACTTGTAAATTGTACTTGAGTGTGTAAATCGGCCACTTTTGAAATATACAAATTGTTCGGTAGCGTTGTATGTGTCGCTATACAATCGCCAGCATTTTATCCATTCAAAAAAAACCCTAGTAAGTTCGAGAGCTTTTTATCATCAAATAAAATAATCGTAAAGTGCAGTTATTTATCTAATCACTTACACCAGATCATTGCTAGGATTATAATAAAATGACGGCGTATTCTTGAAAAACTATCTAAGTTCCATGCTATCTACTGCCTCTTCGGTTCTTCTTCTTCTTTTATTTATGGCCTCTGTCCGTCATTTCGACAGACAATTTGCCAGTGTCAAGTGAAATATTTGAAATAATATAAGTGATGTCAAGTCATTCTTTCCGTCGCTGTCGTTTGTTTTATAGGGAAAATCGTGGAAATTTGAAAACGAAATCTATCATTTCAAGAAAATCACCTTTAACACTTTTATTCTAATGGTTCACACTTTATGTCGCGACCACAAGTATTGTTGGTTAAATTCCACCAAAATTAAACAACAATACTGACTATGACACAAGAAAAACCATTGAAATAAAAGAGACGCGGTCTTATTACAGAACGGGGACTAAAGAAAGTCAAGGTTTAAACGTCAAGATTTGAACGTAAACGTCACGGTTTAAACCTTGACTTTCTTTAATCCCCGTTCTGTAATAAGACCGACGATGTTTCCCCAAAAATGTCAGAACTTGACTATTTAAACTTGTCTCATGACAGATTACTTTGAAAGACTGAACTTCACAACTTTCTAGTAATTCTATGGTCTATGAAAAAATTGCTTCTAGTTCTAGTAATATATCTTATAAGTAAGCCAGTATCCGTCTACTCTTTGGGTCAAAGGCAACATTTTTAGATAAAAAGCTGCATCACAGTTCGGCCTTTTATTTTTAAAAAATATAGAGTAACAAATTGTGCACAAATGGCATTAAAATAAAGTTCAAAAAGCATAAATCCAAGTAAATACAAAAAGTCGTCGAACTAAAAATAGGTAAGTTGATGCAGATATGTTACCTATACTATATAATTCTATAGGATACACAGGGTGCAAAACTTCTCGTTTATATTTAACTCGTGCACTAATATCACTACAGTAATTAAACGGCTATGAAACGTTTCTTGAGTTAAAAAATAAAAACATTTCGCAATATACCAAATACCAATACTATGTCGGGCCAATTTTCACGGAAATCGAAAACATGAAAAAATATGATTGGGCTTTTACATCGTGGTATTCGAGTGCATGTGAGTAGTAGAGGTAATTTAAAACTATTGTTGATTCGGAATAATCGGTTTTTGGCGGCGAACCGGGATATTTCAAAGTTGCCTCATAAAAAAAGAAGAAAGAAAGAAAGAAAATACATTTATTTCGGACACACTATACATAGGTACATAACAGCACAACAAAAAGAAAACAACTTAGGTATTAGAACTTAAATAACATACTTAACATAACACTTAAACAAGTAGGTAGGTAGGTATGTGTATCCATATACCTGTCCAGGCGCAAACCTGATGTCGTGCTGGTGTAGGCATGCGTGAGCCAAAACCGGTCACAGCTCAGCTTGATGCCTCTTCACAACGTAAAGTGACGCTGGTTTTCAGCTGTGACCACTGGAGTGACTTCACGGACGATGAGTAATGCTTACGTAGGCAAGTACCCACACAGGCATCACCCACCTTAGATTAAGCAGATATATAATATGTTTAGAGACTACTTTACATTAAGAAAAAAAAAAACTAAAAATAAAAAATAAATTAAAATAGACATCCGTGTAGTGGCAAAATGGTGATGGAGTGAGGTAGCAATATTTATTCTGTCGTGACATCTTGGCACAAAAGAACGCCGAGCGTGGCTACGGAACGCACAGGAACAAAAAAACTGACAGTGACAAGCGTTGTCGGTTGCTGTCGGTTGCTGTCGGCTTTCGGCAGTGTCGGCAGTCAGCAGTCAGCAAAGACAACCTGAATTACACATGTAGCCTTGTACTGATGAATGATATTGTTTGTAATTTACATTATATCATTTCATCAATTCAGTGTATTTTCTGTGATACAATTATATTATATCCAATAAGAAAAATACCCACCGGCTTTCCCTTGATGTTTTTCTCTACATTGGCTCAAAATGGTATGAGTTTTCGAATAAAAAAAATGAATTTTACATTGGTGATCCAATCTAGAACAAAATGTCGCTAGGTAGTCTAGTGTACTCAGTATTTTACGAACGTGGATAGGTATAAACATTTCAGCATGATTGTGCCCTCTCAGCGCATCTAAGGAAAGGCACGGTTCCTTATTTCTATAGTCTGACCATGCTAAGTTTGCAATTAAATATAATGGCAGCCACTAAAAGATTAGTACACGGTATTTATTATCTTTACATAGGCTACTAATAACTTTCGTTGATATAAGTTGCCAAATCGTTTTCGCAGACATTCGGGCATATACTAAAGCGTGCAAACTAGTTATGCAACCGGCCAGTACATTCGTTATAACAACACCCAATGCCTAAGTGCAAGCTTGCAGTATTGCACCTGCATCCTGTCGCCAAGTTGCTTATCTCAACCGCCCACGCGATCTGTGCCTTGTGGCTCTTAGTTGGTAAGATTGTTTTAGTCATTCGTTCAGAGACTTAACTTCGTCTCGGACGTCTCACTTTAGTATAATTAGATTCATCGAATTAAATTTTTCATGAAATAAAGTTTAGTTTTTAAAAAAGCTTTGAGCGTTCCCCAAACCTTTACTAACTTGCCGTGGTCAGACACTAGCCTAGAATGTAGCCATTCCAATTCTACACAGCCTTCAGTAAAACTATACAAAGGCATGAAGTTGTATGCCACTGAATTATAAATCAGTAACTTTCCAACTGAAGAACAACAGAATAAGAGATGGCTGCTGAATATATTTCATAAATAGAGCCCAACTTCTTCAACTTTTTGTTTACAATAGCATTTTCAATAAATTCAATAAACTTAGCTTTTGTCGTATATTTCAAATGTGGAAAAATACAAATAAAAAATAAATAAATATTCACTGACATTTAACACAACGCGCAACGCCTTGTAGTCACAAACTAAGCAAAAGTTGTACTATGGGAACTAAATGGCTGATAGAATACATATACATATACACATTTTGTAAACACATAAGTACATAAAATACATATAAAATTTGTAAAATAAAGACTGTAGCTGTTTAGAAAATGATAAAAAAAATGTTTACAGCGTTCATGAGCTGCTCTGTGAGGCAAGAAACCAGATTACCACTTAACATAAGGTGAGCCATCTCCTTGTTCCTTCAAACACTTATAAAAAACCATTATAATATTATCTAGATAGACTCCTACTTAACTAATGAAAACTAATATTATAACACCGAACTTATCTTATTTTAAGAAAGATTCAAAATAATAATGTCACATTTCAGTAATAATTTCAAAAGAGCTAGTAGAAACTTGGTAGTTAATTAAAATTGTATAATTCAGTATGCAACCAAACGATATTATACAGTGGACATTGCATTGGCGCTCTGAAAATGGAACGGTACAATTATGCTCAGACGTGGGCATGAGCACATTTCTTTGATCTATCTATACTCTATACTATATACTATAATATTATAAAGAGGAAAGGTTTGATTTTTTGTTTGTTTGTTTGTATGAATTGAATAGGCTCCGAAACTACTGGACCGATTAAAAAAATTCTTTTACCATTAGAATCCTACATTATCCCTGATGAACATAGGCTATATTTTATCCCGGAATTCCCACGGGAACGGGAATTACGCGGGTGAAACCGCGAGGCGCTGCTAGTATTATATAAAAATGAATCCCTATTTCCCTTGGTCACGGCATCACGCGTGAACGGCTGGACCGATTTTGCTAAATTTTTTTTGTTGTGTTTGCTATTGTCAGGAGAAAGTTCTGATGAAAGAAAATATGAAGAAAATTTAGCGGAAAATTAGAAAATTTAAGAATACTTAACCACCATATCACATTTTTTCTAATGTAACCTTAGCGCTTTTGACAATATAATCTTTTTTAATGGCGTTTGACATAACATTGACGGACTACGTCATACATACATACTAATATAAAACTGTAAGAAGGCCAAATACCAAAAGTAAAGTTATGGATAAACCAAATATGCTGATCTACTAATAAGGGATTCTGTTTTCGAAGATCGAGTTGGTCTTTTTGTTTGTTCGCGGATCAAGCCTTAACTACTGGATCAAATTTCAATGAATCTCAGGTAAACCATTCAGAAGCCCTTATTCGGACTGAAACTTATGTTTTATTGAAATCAAAGACGTGGACTCTTAGGTATAGCTTGAACTTTTTAAATCAAAAGCAGCCATTTGCTACGAGGTGCATCGTATGCTGGCGTGGAGACAGATAGGTATATTTATGTAAAGTTTGGCACGGGTACGAAGTCGCGGGTATCAGCTTGTATACAATAAAGGCTTGATGCACGACAAACACTAAAATATGACATTTCAAAAATTCAAGATGGTTCCTTGATGTGTTAAATTGAAAGCACTCCTACTGTATTGTCTCTGTCTGTGTCTATAACGAACTAACTTTGTCTTTGGCACTGCGACTGAGCAAAATACTGAGAAACTTTGGAATGTGTATTTTAATTAATTAAATTCCCAGTTTTAATGAATGAAAACTGAAATACCTGGAACTGGGGATAGCTTTACAAATATATAATATTGATTTTAAAGTTTCAAACATCTTGAAACGCAAGTTCTATAACTTAAACAAGAGAGAGTAGATTGGATTGAAAAAATGTCTGTTGGTAGCTTATTTTATAAAACCGATATATTCCAGAAATCCCCATTACATCTTTAATGGAGATTTCTGGAGTATATCAGGTTTAGCCAGGAATTTCTCCATCAAAGGAGACCTTTACCTTTTTTTTTATTTGAAATTACCTACTGTTAGCTACATCTTAGCATGCTACAGTGTAGCACTGAGTGGTTTCTGCTTTTTTTTTCAGAAACTGTCCTTAAATTACCGGAACCTTTTTTTTAGAAATTACTATTAGCTACATCTTAGCATGCTACAGTGTAGCACTGAGTGGTTTCTGTTTTTTTTTTCAGAAACTGTCCTTAAATTACCCGAACCTTTTTTTTAGAAATTACTATTAGCTACATCTTAGCATGCTACAGTGTAGCACTGAGTGGTTTCTGTTTTTTTTTTCAGAAATCCTCCTTTAATAACGCGAACCTTTTTGCAGTTACAGAAATGTCAAATTACACTGAAACCTTTCTCGTCATAAATTCACCATAAAACGATGACAAATTAATACTCCCCTAATTATGAGTAGTCCGTACACGCGCTTAGTATAATTAATCGGGGATTATGTTTCAATGTCGTGTGTATAATCACAAGCTACTTAATATTAGGTATAATACAGACAAATCTAGAATTTAGAAGGAGCCTGAGCCAGAATTTAAATTTTGGGTAAGGGTTTGTCCCAACTTTTCTTTCATACAATATAGGTAACCGACTAGAGTTTTCTTGACAAATCTTTGTTGCGTAAACTTGAACGGTCTTATTCCAGAACGAGGACTAAAGAAAGTCACGGTTTATACATCAAGGCTTATACAACCCGGGCGAAGTATCGAGTTCCGAGCCAGGTGTCATGTTAATTCGGCCGGGTTGTATAAACCTTGACGTTTAAACCGTGTCTTTCTTTAGTCCCTGTTCTGGAATAAGACCGGAAGAGTTTGGACAAAGGAAGGAGGTTCAAGCTTTCTACGTACTCTTCTTTATCTTAATAATTCTTATAGCTACGAGTATATCGGAGACATTGGTTCTTCTACGGTACTCTTCATTCCGGATTTTATGTGGATTACTTGAATGGAGCAGTTAGGTAGAGTTTTTCTAAACAATTTTCTTTACAAGTCTTTTGTTAAACAACACCTTAACCCTAGCCTTAATCGAAAAAGGATAATAAAATAAAGGCTCACGTGGAAGTTTCACAATAGCAATAGGCCATCAGTCTCCTTTCAATGGAGCTTTGTCCTACGACCCTTTCTCAAAGGCTTTGGAGGAAGTTTGTACCCACTCCACACATTAGTCTTAGATGTTCTTATTATTAGATGCGTTGCCCGCGATCTAATGGCAAGTACAAAGTAAGATAATTGCCTTTTACTAAAATTGCGAACCAAGCATCCCCGCGATCTAATGGCAAGTGAAAAGTAAAGTAATTGCTTTTTACTAAAGTCGCGGACCAAGCATCGTTGGCTGCACGTTACTATAGTTGTAGACGTATGTACAACTTGTACAACCGTGATGGTGCTGCACCAAATCGTGTGTTTTTATCTTTTTTAGCAACGGTGTCATCATCATCATACCTTTAAGAAGTTTACTGGTGGATATAGTGATTTATAGTTCTCTCCCAAAGAATGCCAGAGAGAAAGACTTTTGGCCTTCGTTCCTTTGGGTGATTTCAAAGATTTTGGATCGCAGGTTCGCATGTTGTACATTCCCGTGTAAAATGTAGATAAAATAATATTTGACCTGTGGATGATGTTGGCGAATAACGTGTCTAGTAATAAAACGTCGTTGACAATAGTCTGTTTAATTTTGGTTGGGAATAAGCCGTATTGCGCCGGCATAAAGCTTAGGATACGATACAATGAATGTTTAATGATGTGGGATACGTTACTAGATCTACTTTTGACTTGGTACCATATAACGCGCGTTGATGTAAATGTTCTATTGTCTCGTTGGGAATAATAGAATTGTCTTATAGTACTTACCAGCTTCTGCCCGCGACTTCGTCCGCGTCTCATTCGCCCTGGTAATTTCTTAAGATATAGGCCTTTGTGTTAATCCAGATTACGAACTCAAGTTTCAGCCAAATAGGACTAGTAGTTGCAGCGTGATTGAAACACGAAAATCCATAAATAATAGATATAGTAGGATAGAATACTCATTATTATAAATGTGAAATAATATGAATGTTTAGATGTTTATATAAAGAGGCATTACTCCACCCATACATTATAATTATTATACACCCTCGACAACCTCCAGCGATTTCCAACTTGGCGTGGTTTTGTCGTAATTTCGACGACGACATCAGGGCCTCTACTGCGAATATTGATTTCCGAAGATTCGGTAGTGACGTTTGTGTTACACTGCGCGGTCGCCTCGAGCGACGGTATAATCTCTTTCGAAGTCACAGCGTTACTGCGCAGTGTAGCACAAACGTCACTACTGAATCTTCGGTAATCATTATTCTCAGTAGCGGCCCAGAAACTAGTGCTGAAGGCTACTGCGTTGTCGCATATAGATCAGTATGTGTGACACGCTCTTGTCAGCAATATTACAAGCATTATTGCTAAGCAATTAGTGTAGCCAAGACAGGACTTTGCTTGGGTTCGAGAACGTGACATGACAATGTGAGTTTTCTATGTTACGGTTGCGTGTTGTTGGTAAATTAGGCTATGATGGTGGTTAGGGGTTTTAAAATTGATCACTTTTATTCAATCAACATCATTGTACTTTCAGAATATTGAAATTGTAACTTATACGTAGAAAATAACTATGTTGTAATTGTAAACATTGTCTTTATAAAATCTAGTAAAAATATCATTAAGGTTTTGTTAGAATGCTATAAAAGTGACAAATGCTGTAACTTTGTGACTTTATGATGTCCAGACAATATCCCAATTATATTTTTACAAATTTTTTTACACTTATTATTACGAGTAGAACCTCATCAGAATAATCTTTTGAAAACAACTTTATATAAACAGCTCTGCGAGAATTATCAGAAAACTATTTTTCTAGGACTACGCAATCAATCTAGAAAACTCCGGTCCTTACTACAAGAATTGGATATTTTTCCCGTAATAATCGGCAAAACTGTGACATTTTGCGTCTTTATGGTGTTATGAAAGTAGATAAACATTTTTTGAGAAGTAAACAAGGAATTCGGCGAGAAGTTACAAACAAGTGCTGTTATTGTTCGCCTGTGTTTTATTGCAGGTGCTTTGTCTCTTGAGTGTTTTATTTCTTTCTAGACATGCCATTGTTTAGCTCGGGAGTACAAGCTGGCGAATTTTTGACAGCACTTTTACCTACGTGTACCTATAAAAACAAGACCTGCCTACAGCATGCAAAGGACGGATGTTTCTGTTGTTATTAGGTACTGTTTATGTGTTAATCCAGGACGCGGACAATATACACGGTGTAACATAAATACCCTTTAAGTCCGAAGGTGGGGTATTCTACAGGTCATGGCGAACAGTGTTTGTTCTACGATTTTTGAGATTTCGAAGTTTTTCATTCATGAAATGAACTCGTAACTTCGCCTTCTAGTCCCAAACTAAGCAAAGCTTGTACGATGGGAACTAGATGGCTGATAGAATACATACATACATTTTTTTTTGTAAATACATACTTATAATACATAGAAACACCCAGACACAGAACAAACATCTATGTTTGCCACACAAATGTTTGTTCTTGATGGGGATCGAACCCACGACCCACAGCACGGAAGGCAGAGCTACTACCGACTGAGCCATGACGCCTGTCATGACATGACGTGGTCTCGAGGTAAAAGTTTTTTTTTTTTTCGTAAATTTTATATGCTTTTGCTAGAATATTTATATTTAGGCGTAGGCTTACCTAGCACCGATACCATCCTCTCAGCCTAAGAAGCGCGGGACTTAGCCCTATTGATTTTGTCTTTTCTGTGGACAAAGCTGACTCGTCGTTACAACATAAATTATCACAGCAAATGTGTATATTTTATAATGCGAGTTTTCAAAATCATCTGACATTTAATATCACGCTCACCGAAGTCGATATAAAAGCTCCATAACTCGTACCCTTAGATATTAAGAAGCATATTAGATATGGTGCTCAACATATTCTCCGATGTGGGTCAAGGTGACGTACGATCTACCTACGTAGATCTTCAGTACGTACGTAAACAAGACGTTTAAATGTTTAATGACCGTTTTTTACGGTTAAAATGCCTATAAAAGGGTTAACGGTAAAGCTCTTGTTTTTTCAAAAGCGACGGTCGTAAAAAGACTTTGGAGATGTCTTATGTTACGGACACACTACTTTACCGTTTGCTACCGCATCCGTTAAGTGGTGTACGTACACTAGAGTAGAGAGATAGTTAGATATAAAATATTACCAGCATAATATTATGCAATATGGCATTATAAAATTATGATGATTTGACAAATAGTTTTTTTGAAGTTATACTTGCGACTTTCAACTGACAAGCGTTAAACGAGAGGACATGTCTCTGTTTCTAAAATTAACTTATTGATGGCAGTGTTCAGCATTTTTTGAAGTTATACTACTTTCAACTGACAGCGTTAAACAAAAGAAAAAGACAACCATAATTTCAACCATCAGCAGGAGAGCTCTGTTGGCGGAACAGTGAGACCGTTGGACTGCGGTCAGACCGACAACGGGAGCAGGTTCAAATCCAAACCGACATTATAGACTTTTTGCAACTTTTATTTTGAACTGAAAATTTAGTATGCATGTTGGTTAAGTATATAAAAATAAATACTAAATTAATTTCACATTAAACACAGAGCGAGAGTGAATGCGTGGCACTCGAAGTTTAACTTCTTCCGCGCGTAGGGACTGCACGCACTGGTTTTTTTCTTTATTTCTTTCAGACAGTGTTTCCAGCTGGACATTTTTCAAATTCCTCCATATTTTAACTACTAAGTTAAATGATAAGGCTTTAGGCGTTTCTTCTTCTGCTATTAATGGCCTCTGTCCATCATTTTGCCAGACATTTTTGCCAGTGCTTTAGGCGTTTGAAAAAAATACATTGTTTTGACTCGTCTCTCTAACAAATATAGCACGCTTTTACACATGACCATTTCAAAATCATTCCAAAACTAAAATACCGTTTTTTCTGAAGCCAGATAACGAATCTAAACATACACCCACAGATACCATCAAAAAAAACACGCAGTTTGCGAATCCCTCGTAGAGATTATCTAATCCAGCTTTTATTTACGAAGCTTTCACATTAATTGAAAACAAACAACAGGATATCGAATCATTTTGAACGTGACAACGATAAATTCCAAGTTTTGTTTAGTATTATTGTTTTTGTTTTATCTGAAGCTACTCTTGTCCACCGAAAATCGTAAATGTATGAAAATTAAGTCACGTAGGTTTTAGTATCGTTTAGATATATCATTTCCAAAAAAAAATATTACGTAGAAGATCATTAGTCATTTCCATAAAATACAAACTGTTTATTTGCACCTAAATAACCATACAATTTTATTACTCTTCGACTGTGAATTGGCAATTTGGCTAGAGTTTTGAAACTTAAAATTTCTATTTCAAATTGCCCTCCATGTTATGTAAACTCTTCATCATCAACAATCTTAAATAACAAACATGTGTGTGTGGCAAACATAGATGTTTGTTCTGTGTCTGGGTGTTACTATAAATAAATAAATATATAAGCAACGGGGTTTTATTTGTCTTTAAAAAAGGGGATTTCCGGAATTTTTATCCAATTTTCCCCTGCCGCCAGTCACCGTGGTAGCTAAGGGGATTTTCGGACAAAAATTCCAGAAATCCCCTACGCAGGGGATTTAGTCAAGAGATTTCCGGAATGAGCCCTCTAGTCCCAAACTAATAGTAGGGGAGCCCACGATGCTAAATGGGGATTTACTCGAGCGTCCTAGAGACCTATTGGGATGCAAAGCTTAGATGATATGAAGAAAAAAATGTTATATGATATATACCTTTTCATCGGTGGGGGAAGCGGCTATAGATTTTTTAATATGTAAAAAAAAACTGTTGCATGGACATCCTCGAGCGCGTCAGATATTGATAGCATCAATGCCCTACGTATTTTTAATAATGTACGCATGTTAATCTGATCGTTTGCATGATGCGGGTGGTTGTATTTAAGGGTTGAAAATGAAAAAAAAAAAAAAATTAATCGAGCGCGTCAGATTTTCTAAGGGAGTGTTAAGTGCACCAAAAAAAAGCTCTCATTCACTAATCTGATGATTTCGATGGGACGCAAACCCGCGGCCATTTTCATAATGTGCAAAAAAAAATCGCCATTTTGAAATACTCAAGCGCGTCAGATTAAGATATATATGGTTCATCTTTATGTTCTAAACGTACTGTCTCATAATCTGACGATTATCTAGAGGGATTGGCCTGATCTGACAAAAAAAATTAGAAAAACGGTTCACCTTAAAGCTTAGGCATCGAATTCCAGGGCTGTACATTCCTTGGTTGTGTTTTCCATGGCTGTGAAAGCTCAGCACGTGTCGGGAATGACCATCCACGGAATGTACAACCTGGGAATTGGATGCCAAAATACGTCATCACCTATGCTTTGTTTACACTTACTTGCCTGACTATGTGAACGATTGAACGATTAAAAGGGAACGTAAACAGAATAAAATATTTCATTTTTACTTAGGTAGGTACCTATATTTTTTATTAGTGTGTATATATAGTCAACTTCGCAATCGGTAGGTAGGTTAGGTTAGGTTTGTTTATAAAAAATGCGAGCGAAGCGAGCCCATCCATAAAATCTGCTAAAAAATAAACTTTGTTGTTTTTCTCTATGCTTTTCAATCGTTATATTTCTAATCTGTTTAATACCTTTGATAGCCTGTGCTTTACTAATCACTAAATTCACACTAGTACCATTTTTACTCTGTAGTTACATCTGAACGAAGCATAGAATAAATCGACCAATCAGGAGCAAGTACATCAATTCCATGGTTGTGCTTTCTACGGGCGTGAATTCCCTACACGTGTCGGGAATGCACGACCATAGAATTGATGTATTTTTTTTTATACATGAATTCCATGGTTGTGTTTTACCGGGCTGTGCAAAATCGGGCTGTACAAACTCAGCACGTGTCAGGAAAGCACGACCGTGGAATTCATGTATTTTATACATGAATTCCACGGTCGTGCATTCCTGACTGCGCTTTCCACGGCTGTGTTTTCACAGGCTGTACATTCCATGGTTGTACAATAACCGGACCCTAAAAAGTATGCCACGAGTCTTTATGATCAGCTGTGATGGCGTCATGGCAACAGAAACCAGAGTGGGGACGGAGTGAGAGAGTAATAGATAGAGAAAGAGTGAGAGAGGAATAGAAACGCGGAGAAGGAAATGTAGGCATCACGCAACTGCACGCATTTAACTTTATCGACGAATTTTTGTTATTTCGGCTTGCGGAAATCGTCAGATTGTATATTTTTCATTATTCTTGAATTATTTCCTTCAAAATAAAAAAATATTTATCTACGCTCGAGAATGTCGAGATGACGTTTTTTTTTACAACTTTGTTGCCCTCCCCTTGTTTTACGTCACTCTCAAATGGTCAGATTAGTGGAATATACACTTTTTAGGATGTAATTAACTCACACTACCTTAATCTGACGCGCTCGAGAATTTCTGATGGTCAATTTTTTTTTACTAATCTGATCCTGTATCCTTCACGGGCGGCCTTATATATGGGCCTCATGTTTTGTGGAGGTACTTAACCGGGTACAAGGTATCCCCCTGTATATTAATCTGTCGCGCTTTGGTAAATCCCAAAATCCCCGCTTGGGCTCCCCTACTATAAGCAGAGCTGTACTATGGGAACTAGATTGCTGATATAATACTTATATATTTTTTTTTGTAAATTCATACTTATAATACATAGTAACACCCAGACACAGAAAAAACATTTATGTTTGCCACAGAAATGTTTGTTCTCGGTGGGGATCGAACCCACGACCCACAGCACGGAAGGCAGAGCTACTACCGACTGAGCCATGACGCCTGACTATGTATCATAAGTATGTATTCACAAAAAAAATGTATATAAGTATTCCATCAGCAATCTAGTTTCCATAGTACAAGCTTTGCTTAGTTTGGGACTAGACGGCGCTGTGTGATAAATGTCCAAGAATATTTATTTATTTATTTATTAAGAAGTCTACTGCTGAACAAATGTCTCTTCCATAGATTTCTAACAGTTTTTAGTCCTCATCATTTAAGAACTTCTAATTAAATTTGTATAACATTCAAAACTCATCTCACATTACGACGAATAAAACCCAGTTTTACGAGTGAATTTTTCACTGTCATGTCTCCAGTCCTAGACGTTTTCGCATCAATATTTCTTAAGCCATCCCAATATTGTACGAATCATAAGGTAGATTCTTTGTAGGCTTTATAAATCACGTGTCTGCCTCACCTTACTATTTTTCGTGGGTAGACTGTATAATGTGGCTGCGTTCACCTCAGTTTACCGATTCGAAACCATCACTCTCGTAACGCTAGCGTATCCGATATACACTGCGCGGTGGCACTCCAACATTCGGCAGTCGAGTTGGCGTTGACGAGCAATATAATTGCAAATGTTAGGTTACGAAACACGGCGATTGTCAAATTTGTTCGTGATCACCAATTATTTCTGTTCAAAAAATACACAAATACGAGTGCAGGTACAAAACGTAGTCTGTAAAATAATTACCAAAAGCTCTAATGTGCAAACATTGGAACTCGTCAGCCATTTCCAGAAACACGTCGATCCCCAAACAACAAGCAAGTCATACCGTCACAACTTTTCACCCAATTGTCCTCCTTATGTACATTGTAACTCTATGATTAAAATTAATCTATAATCAGAGGGACAATCGAGGTCCCGTAAGCACCGTGAAAGTAAGCGATGACAATTCTACTTTCAGTGTGACTGCGGTTAGGTAACATAAAGATTGCATCATAAAGGTACAAGATAGGTAAATCATTCGATTCTTTACCGCACCTTCGGGAAATAAACGCCAGGGCCTCTACTGCGAATATTGATTTCCGAAGATTCGGTAGTGACGTTTGTGTTACACTGCGCGGTCGCGTCGAGCGATGGTCTAGGCTCTTTCGAAGTCACAGCGTTACTGCGCAGTGTAGCACAAACGTCACTACCGAATCTTCGGTAATCATTATTCACAGTAGAGGCCCTGCTTTTGTTAGGTTGATGTATATTTAACACTGACGTTGCAGCTGAGGCTTGTTCTTTGAGCTATTTTTCATAACCTTGACTTTCATCACAGAATATTGCTTTCATGAAGAGATGAAAGAGTGAAAGAGTACTAAACATTTCTTGTTAATTTTTATAATTTACTAGCCGTTGCCTGCGGCTTGTGTGATAGCAGCATAAGAACAGTTTTGATTTTTTTTTAAAATCACGTGTCTTTTCAATTTATTTTGAGGATCTATATACCAATTTTCAAGGATTTTCGGGTGCGATTTTTCAAAATTACTTTCTTAGTGCACCTCTACACTATATAAGAATACTACAATCAATTCACCAGTAGTCCGGTAACGCTGTCAGCAATCGTCAGACGATTACAACAGCATTTTAGTCCGTTCGAAAAAAAACCATCAATTATCACATTATCAGTCATAATTAATTTATGTAGTAAGTATTGTGTAGAACTTTGAGTTTAGATAAACTTTTTATCAATTTTGTGAACATTTTCACCACGACTGAAGCAAGATGTCTGCGCCATTAAAAGTTGGCCAAAAACGAAAACGAAGTAAACTGAAGTTTCTTACACAAGAAATGTCGGAGGAGGAAACTTTGTAAGGTTGTAAGACTGTTTTTTTGATGGTTTCATGCCGGAAAACAAATTTTATTCAGGGAAATACTCGATTTTATTAAACGAACGTCCGTTAGTAGCACTAGGGTTGGTAATTAGTAACTGTTTAGACAGTGAAAAGAGAGATCTGAAAATCGTTCTTCCGTATCAATAGCCAAAGGACTATTCTCTCTCATTGCTGGAGCCTTCTTTAGATTGATCGAAATACCCCTCTTCCCCTGCCGGCAGTCGCCGATTTTTGGACAAAAGTTCCAGAAATCCCCCACGCAGGGGATTTAGTCAGGAGAAAAGTGGAATGAGCCGTCAAAAGAATGCTTCAAACATACCTAGTTTGGTTTGAAAGAATTCCACAGAACAGCAACGGTCCTAAGTCATGTGACTAAGGCCGTACTGTGACGTCTTTTCACTTCTTTGGACTCCAACGAGTCCCATTACTATGTAATTAATGTGACTCCTGTCGTTATTATTTAAATGCAACAGTAGTAGCGACAGCGTGCCTCATTAGTCGCATCGTCTTGTTTTATTTGCGCAACTATGTAAAATGCATGCATTCTAATTTATTCTAATTGTATTTGTTATTTTATATTTCACAGGCTGTGTTTTGACGACCATAAAAGCCGATTTTCATACTCACAAGTACAGTGGTAAGTTAAATAGATAATAATAATAATAATATTTATTTTCAATAAAAAGGTTTACAAAAGCAATCTAAAAGAAGGCACTTAAATTAAGTAGGTACCACTTGTTTAGTTATGTAGTAGTTGCTTTATAGCTAAACCTTTGTGGAGTCTATACATTGACTCCTCGCTCTAACTAAGTAAAACTTGTATGTAGACGCGAGGGATCTCTGCTTCGGCTGTTTACAGTAGGTATTGCTAGGTGAACAATTATAGGTACATAACAATTATAGATGTTATGCTACACTGCGTGGTCACAACGACTTGACTGCGGAACGCTGCCATGCTCGCGCGCATTATAACTCTACCGCTGATGTTATACTATTTATTTTTTTAGATTGGTCATTAGCTGTCTTATATTTCTTTAGTGACTCTCAATGACTTTATAGAACTTTAAACAATTACTCCGAGAGGTCTGTAGTCTCCGTAGCTTTACCGAGCTACGGCGTAGCACTTCGTAGCAGTCTACACATACCTATTCAAAGAAATATAACTAAGGTACTATAAAATACCCTACTTCTATAAGTGACTAGTTAGTAAGTAGGTAAATATGGAGTCAGTAGAGAGAGGAACATTAGGCACTCTAGTTTATTCAGCCGTGTATGACATTTACAGCCGAATACTTAAACGTCATTCAAACTTGAGCACCACTTAAGATTGCTCTGCCTCTGTTTGACATTACTCATTTGTAAGAGATGGCAATAATTTAAGTGGGACTTAAAGTGAGTGGGGTTTGAGTTGCGTTTGAGTATTCGGCTGTTAATCAAACGCTATTCGTCAAATAAAAATATATCCATCTTTGTCTTTGTAAAGTCGAAAGTAGAGACAGACTTTTATCCGGATAGTGTAAGGTAGCGGTGGTGAAATAGGCACTATTTATAAATATTCCTAGTTCAACCTTCATCATAAATGTGTCTTACAAGTAAAAGAGCTTTGTCAAAACACCGTCTCGACCTTATTTTGCATATTTAAATTTAATTCTTCACAGTCTAGTGGAACCTAACGAGATGTGCTTGCATTACGCAATAATGATTATGTGCTTTACTTTAGTACGCAATAAAGTGGCAGTTGCTAAATAATCTTTTAATGCAGTAAAAGTAAGACAAATGTTACAAAAAAAAAACCAGTGCGTGCAGTCCCTACGCGCGGAAGAAGTTATACTTCGAGTGCCACGCATTCCCTCTCGCTCTGTGTTTAATGTGAAATTAATTTAGTATTTATTCATATGTACTTAACCACAGATTATATAATACTTAACCAATATGCAGTACTAAATTTTCACTTCAAAATAAAAAGTAAAAAATTGCATGAACACTGCCATCTATTATATTTTGATTGTAGCGTATTAGTCTCTTTCTATTCCCCCCGCTGTCAGTTGGAAGTCGTTTATCTTCAAAAACACGGGCGTTCAAATGCTGAATTGCTGAACACTGCCATATATATTTGATTGTAGCATTTGTAGCGTATTAGCCTCTGTCTCTTTCTATTTGGGGGGAATAGAAAGAGACAGAGACTATGTCCTCTCGTAACACAACGTTGTTTGAAGTCGCGTTAGAAGTATAACTTCAAAAATTGTAAAGACTCTTTATACTTACTAAAAGAACACATACCTAAATTTTAAGTCCATTATTTTGTTTTTTTTATTTTTATTGTGTTAATTTTGTTGGTTATCCTTTAAGTTAGCTTTTGTCGTCACTGGTACTTACTGCTAGTTATTTGAAACAAGACGTCATTGGAAGTGACCATTTTGTACATAAGTACATCTATTGCAGTTGTTGCAAGATAAATGTCACTTTCCAAACAATATAGTTTACGCTTTTCGTAAGACTGTCGCGAAGTACGTATTAAGGGGTCGGCTGCCACACTGATGTTGTTTCTCAAGACGTCTTGCCACAGGTTAATCCTATTATGTAGATGCGGAGACTGACGCTTCACTGAGTGCTTGATAAACTTCTTAGCCGTGGGCTTTTACTGTATGGAGTTGTAAACTTGGCTAACATCATGTTATTTTTTTTTGTGTGCGTTCATATAGAAGCAATTTATGGGAATAACCCAAAAATTTTAATTGCACACCTTATAAAAGTAAGAACTTATAAACAAGTTCGAAGCAAGCCACGGTACAAGACAGTATTATTATTTTCTGTTATTTTTTATGACTTTCAAATTTTGTTTTCTTCAGTATAGACTGCACACACGTAATTTAAACGACTAATACTTTTATCTGCGAACTCAAATTAGTCTAGATTCTGTGAACGAGGCACCTGTTCCGATTGTATTAAGGAAAACGCAACACTTTGAACATTTAAACAAATTATTCCAAGCCACGAAGCCAGCGGATCACGATTGTCAAATCTATGGAAAGGTTCGTAAAAGAAAAGTTTAATTAAATTAAAGATTTTCGACGCCTTCTAATGTGGTTTGTACCTTATTAGATGCTGGCTTCAAGGTACACGACATACTTTTCAACATTTTATAATACAAAATTGCTTTTGTGGGAATAACTGGAATGTTTAGCGAGAAATGAATGTACCAATTAACCAACATGACCATTTTTATTTTATGTGCCTACCTTGCCTAAAATTTTTTTTAAACTGTTTCGCTAAATCATTTCTAAAATAAACAGACGGATAGTTTTTTTATTTAGTCCACGAATCACTTCCATCTAAAAGAAAAAAAATCCATCCAGTTTTTACTTTCAAAGGAACCTAATCCCACTCTGCTTAAAATCCATAAACTAAGTTCTAAAAGTTACTGCATCAAAAGTTTTTACCAGAAATCCATAACATCCAAGCCTCAAAGTATTCCAAAACGGTCCCGAATTTGCTGAAGTTCCACGCAACAGGCGTCGGTAGCGAGGGAGTTGAAGTCCGAAGTTTTTTATCCTTATTTATTATTTACGCAAGTTCTAAGAATTCCGATTGATGGGTAAGAAGTAAGAGTTCGTACTAAGATGTCAAAACAATAATGAACAAAAATACTTACAGCACAGATTATAACGGGTGATTTTTTAAGAGCTTGAGAACTTTTTAAAAAAAAAAACGCATAAAATTTGCAAAATCTCATCGGTTCTTTATTTGAAACGTTAGATTGGTCCATGACATTTACTTTTTGAAGATAATTTCATTTAAATGTTGACCGCGGCTGCGTCTTAGGTGGTGTTGGACGCAACGTTACGGTGAATGGCGATCGCTATCGTTCGATGCTAACAAACTTTTTGTTGCCAAAAATGGAAGAACTGAACTTTGTTGACATGTGGTTTCAACAAGATGGCGCTACATGCCACACAGCTCGCGATTCTATGGCCATTTTGAGGGAAAACTTCGGAGAACAATTCATCTCAAGAAATGGACCGGTAAGTTGGCCACCAAGATCATGCGATTTGACGCCTTTAGACTATTTTTTGTGGGGCTACGTCAAGTCTAAAGTCTACAGAAATAAGCCAGCAACTATTCCAGCTTTGGAAGACAACATTTCCGAAGAAATTCGGGCTATTCCGGCCGAAATGCTCGAAAAAGTTGCCAAAAATTGGACTTTCCGAATGGACCACCTAAGACGCAGCCGCGGTCAACATTTAAATGAAATTATCTTCAAAAAGTAAATGTCATGGACCAATCTAACGTTTCAAATAAAGAACCGATGAGATTTTGCAAATTTTATGCGTTTTTTTTTTTAAAAAAGTTCTCAAGCTCTTAAAAAATCACCCGTTACAATACTGCTTACAGTTACATTCGGGTTTCAATTAGAAAAAGACGGCACGGTAGTAATAATAAAGTAATGGATAATAGGTACTTAGTACGGGTTAGTCCCAGCAATGCGAAATCTATTGTTCTCTGAATTTTAAACTTCATACATTGAGTCCCAAGCAATGCGAATAAAAAAATATAAAGTTATTGCCTTCCCAGTGAATCCGAAGAGTTTTCGGCAGGTACAGCTAACGCAAAAAGTCGAATTCAACATTTTTCATTTACCTACCCAATTACGTTACCTACGTACGTTACGTTATTACGTGTAATTTAATGTTACTACCTACTTTGAATAACAGGTATGTTAATAGAAGGGATGTTTATCAAATGAAATAACAAATGAACTTGCAATGAAATGTATGTTTTTTGCGGCTGTAATTATGCGGCCTAGATGACCATTTCTGATTGTCACTTAGATCAATATGCTGTATTTATCGCCCCTATTGGAGGCGTTCATGTTTACTACAAAACCCAGCAGCTGTTTAAAACTCAAGGGATTTTTTTAGGGGTGAGTTTTCCCAGCTCGTCTAGGCTTAAATATGCTTTCCAAAATGAATGCTGCGTTTTTCAATTAGCGGTTCACACTTTCCTAACAGTTTGAGGCGTAAAATTTGTTCTTTACGTAGTACTACTTATGGGTACCCGGGCCCACCACCAATAAACAGGTCCACAAGTAATTATTTTTGGTTAACCGTATTTTTTTAAATATCGATGTGAGTTGATATTTTGACTATTCAAATAAAGTTGGACTCCTGTCTATGAACAGGCAGCTTGCGATAAAATGCTTTGCTTTGACTATTTTATCGGACGGTATTTAGCCATTTTATTTTCTCTACCACTGTAGAGTATAACAAATGTTGTGTAAATCAAAAATTAGATTTAGGATCAAGCAGGTGATTATTTAGATCTACTTATACAAGTGATGATAGTAGTCTCTACCTATGGTCCAGGGCCTAACTACCTAAACATAGTCAAAATTGTAAATTCCATAACCACGTAATTTAGTCGCTTTAACTAAACAGAATATATAAGTAGCCAAATTATTAGACATAAATTTGCATTATTCTGGGGTCTCTAGATATTCCAAGGAGATTATTATTCTGCGGTTTGAACACGCACGTTTGACTGTGCATCTTCGATATAGATAATTTGGTGTACGCAACTCATGTTCTTAAATAAAATATTAAAAAATACACTATCATTACAATATAATACAATATCATTCGGATGTCAACTTGGCTAGAGCCCCAGAAAACAAAAGAGCATCGCTTACTCTTTGGAATCTTGTAACGTCTATTTCCAAAATTGCGGCCGTAGCTTTGCGGTCACTGGTTTTTAGGGAGTTCCAAGCTTCGTTCCCAAAACCTGCATCAGTCCATATCCGTCTTCGAACGAGCGTTCCCTGAACACCAGTTCTTATAACATACTACCAAATTAGGGTGTTGGAAAAATACCAAAATATTAGCCAGCGCATACCTAATACGTATAACCTTATTTTTTTTTAACTAGGACAGTATTGTTATAGCGATTTGTTTTGTTGGCAAACGTGTGCTAGTTCATCAGGTAAATTGACAATTATAGTTTCATTTCCTGACATACGGTCCGCTTCTCACAGATGGAATGAAATACGATGTGCAGTCACAATTTCCTGCTAATTTCGGAAGCCTTGTGACTTGGATTCTAGTCAGATGTGCCACTTTTAGAGTAGGGTTGAACTACATATTTGACATGAATCAGTATCTCAAAAATACACATGTACGCATGATAAGACTAAAACTGATCTAAGTTCTAAAGGTAGGGTGCAATTTTTACTGGAAAGTGCCTCCACAAATTAAAGAAGTCATATTATCAAATAAATAATGAGAAAGTAACTCAATACTTACTTCAAGTATCTATAAAAGTAATTCTTGCACAAGAAATTATCCTTCTCAGTTTAGCACTTACCCGTATTTATTTTAGGAATTGCAATGGATTAATGTCGACTCAATTTATATTTCATTCACTTTTAAAACTGACAGACATTTGGGAACACAAAAACCGTTTTGTTTCCAACCGCTTAGTTTAAATAAACCAGCAGCGAAACCGAGCCAGTCCATCATAATTGGCATCAACCACCCTTGGGTATACCGAAGGTCATCCCAAATTGGATGCCAATACCTCGGAGTTGTCTCTGCGGGATATTTGAATTTTCCCCTTCAAACTGTCGAAATATTTCCCGTCTAATAATTAAAGCTTTAGGCAAATTTACAAAGGCTCTTCAAATTGGGATTCAGCTGTATCTGTATCAAGGATACAGAGACGGTAAGAATTTTAACGGGTTTAGGGTCTGCATAAGATCACTATCAATTGGATCAAATTACGTAAAGTTGTGTTAGGTTGTGTGTAAATAATAAATAAATAATACGAGTTTAACTAAGTCTTCTATCAAATAAATAAGTAACTCTAGAATATTTGATTCTTTTAGATCTCCTCTTTATATAAAAATGAATCCCTATTTCCCTTGGTCACGGCATCACGCGTGAACGGCTGGACTGATTTCGCTAATTCTTTTTTTGGTTGTGTTGGCTATTGTCAGGAGAAGGTTCTTATGAAATAAAAAATTAAGAAAACTGCGCGAAAAATTAGAAAATTTAGGAATACTTAACCACCATATTACATTTTTTTTTTATGTAACTTTAGCGCTTTTGACAATATTACCTTTTTTAATGGCGTTTGACATAGACAGGACAACGTCTGTCGGGCTTGCTGTCGGGTCATCACTACATAGTATAAAACAAAGTCGCTTCCCGCTGTCTGTCTGTCCCTATGTATGCTTAGATCTTTAAAACTACGAAGCGGATTTTGATGCGGTTTTTTTTAAGACATTCTGTAGTATATTAAGTACTGTAGGCGCGTGATCTGAAAGCAGTTCTGAGGAATGCGCTAGTGATGTGACCTAATTAGCGACAATGAACGGAGTTCGATATTTTTCTTTGACACCTTATAAGTGGACGTTCAAAGTGCTTGTATCTGTTAGTATTTTAAGACATTTTATTTATTATATTTGCGCTAGATATTTGTATCACAGGTTATGGTACAAAAAAAAGAAAATATCATGCATTATATTCCTTACTTTAAGAAAACTGTGTGGAAAAGCCGGGAATCTTAATCAAACAAGTTTGTTATTGTAAAAAATATATTATTTTGTAATTTTAATCATCATCATCAAAAAATAACACGAGTTCGCTACTTGAGTAAAACGCTATCGATATCGCGCGCTCGCGAGAGACATAAAGCACGGCACTAAACTACAAGCGGCCGCGGCGAGGTGTCGACGGGCGGGGAGAGTTGCGCCCGCCCCGCACCTCATACCCCGACTGCACTCAGATCGCGCGCCTACAATATCAGCATTGCACCCGTGCAAAGCCGGGGCGGGTCGCTAGTACATAATATAATATCTTTTGTTGACTAACCGTTTTTGCTGATATCTAAGGTGTTTCCATCTTTATGTTTTTAAATTCTGCCATACTTTAAGTGCTGCAGACTCATGACCTTATTCATATTAGTGTCTTGAGTGAAGTCATTGAGAATGAAATTACTGGCAAATGCTAAGTAGTTCATAATAATAATATTCCTATCAGAGTTCGTTACACACGAAAACTACATCAAAACTCATGCACATGCTCATAATTTTAGGACCACAAAATGCATAATTAAAACATTTTTATAGCGTAATATAGATACAAGCATGACGACACATAATTGAACATAAAATAACACACATGTAGGTACTAGTAGGTAGTTAATTAAATAATGAAATTTCACAGACGTGTATATTTTTAAAATATGTTTGTATATATATAAAGAAGAACATATTCACATCTTTTTTATATACTTATCTATAAACTGAGCAATAAGCTGAGTCGGGACCGATTTGGCTGCATACAGCGCGGAACGAGACTAGCTAGTACCCACTTGTTACGTTAGGTTACCTATAGCTGTTGCTTAACTATTATTTTGTTTGTTTCTTGTAGGTATCTTTATGTTTGCTATATTTTCTACGTCCGTTCTGTATTTTTCTGTGTGTATGTCAAATAAACTGTCTATCTATCTATCTATAAAAATAGCACTTTAAAACAACACTAAAAACATCAGGTGCAATACTGCACATCAAGTTATTTTTAATAAAATAGTTTAAGTAACTCTAAAGACAAAGCAAGCAATGTGGCAAAACATTGCAGGTGAAAGTTTACCTGAAGTTGTGCAGTTTAGCTTGTTAAAGTTGTAGCCAAGACCGTACCAATTTATAATATATTCTTTATAAAGTATAGAGTAGTACATAGGTATACGTTTAACCATTTTTTCTTCTTCTTGTTTTTTTCTACCTATATGGCCTCTGTCCGTCATTTCGACAAGACAACTTTAATGAGACCACGATTCGAGTTTTGACATGTTTTGAAACAATTTCTTGTGTTATTATGAGTATTGTTGTTTCTTCTTCTCTTCAATAATGGCCTCTGCCCATCATTTCGACATGCAATTTTGCCAATGTCAAGTGATTTAGTTGTAATAATAAAAGTCAAGTCAAGTCATTCGTCAAGTCGGCTGTCGTTTGTTTTGAAAAGAAAATGGTGATTTTCTCTTCAAAACCTAACACAAATTTTAACATTCAGAAAAACCACTTTACACACATTTATTCCAATAGAGCTGATGGTAGTTCGATCGTAAACTAGTCTAGGACTACTACTGTAGGTACTTATGTAGGTTTTGTAGTACGGATACCGATGGAGTTCATACATAGTTAATTTTATAATTCAGTTATTTGCTCAATTTTAGTTACCTTATCTTATAATGCTTCTAACGTCACTCCAATTTGAAGCCAGATACCTAATCTTTGCAAAATAGCCTAAAATTATGAAGGGCTATCCGTTAGTACCTACTTCACTTGTTCATTCGTAATCCCACGCTGACAGTGGGCTTAATGCTGACGGTTGCCTGACGCAAATGATTCCATTATGGTGGGTTAGCACGAATAAAATCTGACAGTCGCCACGTTACGTATTTGAGTCACACTGCCCGTCAACATCAGCTTGACTGCCGAACGTTGCAGCTTGACCGCGCAGTGTATATCAGATACGATAACGTTACGATACGTTTTCGAATCTCACATTTTATTCGTGCTAATCCCTCTGTTGGCGCGATAAGCCAACCTTTCAGTTTAGGCCAACACTAGACTGTGTTTTTGTGGTCAGTAAGACGATTTAACAAAAGACAATTCTTGTTTTTACAGTAGGTATTCTCTAGTATAAAAAATAGGTTTGGTTGATTGATAGTCGTGAAAAAAAAGAAAGATGCCAATTTCAGGTCGGTAATGCTGTTTTTACTGTGTTATCTGATGATTTGAGTTTATATTCTTTGATAAACGTTTAAACTGATAAGGACTCTCTGCACATTGAATAACCATACCTAGATCATAGATGATAATTAGATCTCTATCAGGCCACAGTAAAAATAATGAGAAATAAACCTGATGATTGAAAGAGATACATTCTCCCGACCATTTTCAAGTGAAAACTTCTTTAGCACCGTTGTGATTTGAAAGTCGATGAAATGAAAAAGCGAGGAAACAAGAAGAGAGATCCCTAATTTTCGAACGCATTCTAAGGAGACTGCTGGCCAAGCGGTCTAACAGATTGGATCGAATCGAGACTAGCTCTTAGTGCGTGAGTTAGAGTCTCGAGCAAACTCGTTTGCTTTTTGCAACTTTTTGAGGTGAAAACTTCTTTAGCATCGTTGCGATTTGAAAGTCTTTGAAGGTTTCACTTCTACCACGTGTGAATTATACACATGTTTTTTTTTTAAATAAATTAAATAGATAGCTATATTGATAAAAGCTGCACTGTGTATTTTTACATTTGACACATTTTTGTTATAAAATAATACCTACTACCGAAAGAACTGAAAATGGCAATGAAAATTAAAACTCGCCTGTCTAAGCTGAGCCTTAGGTACGCTTGATGAATTTTAAATATTTAATCTATAACTCTTTGCGCATTAGCTCTTTCAGGCTGCAACCGTTGGTTTTAGACTTGGTGTTGGGAGATTACCCGTTAATGTTAAATGTAGAGAAAAAAATCAAATTAAAGAAGCATACTTACTTATTACCTACTCATTATTGATCCTATTTGATCACTTATTCGGTATACGTCTTTATTTACTTACGGCATTGTTTATCATTATCAAAAACTTTTTTGGATGTCTCATGTGTTCGTTTACTTATACACAACATGTGTGCGTGCATGTCTGTAATTGGCACACATTTTATAGAATAAGATTTTCAAAAGTGATTATTGTAATGTACACTTAGTGTACTATTGAATAAATAAACGAATTTTTTTTCACTTATTTCTGACCCAGTTTTTATTGTTATACTTAAGCTCTAAGTTTTTGTGGCCTTTCGTATTTTTCTACGTTACCTGTATGGAGTCGATGCACGCTAATTTTGAAGACTTAGTGACGATTCGGACAAAATATTTTGGGACAAATTCTCCCAATCATCACTTTTGATTTTAATTATTTTTGTTGTGACGATTCGGAGAACATCAAATTAAGGAAGCCGTTGAGTACAGTCAGGTAAAAAAATGTTAAGCAAAATATGATTTAGCTATTTAAATTGCTTTGCGAGCGTGTGGTTACATTAAGGTGGTTCGATTTCCATACTAATTTATTTAACCAATTTGGGGGAAATTATATTATTATACCTAACAAGCAATTTTTATTTCTTTCTTGAATCATAGAACTTAAAATCAAGATCTATTTTTTTGATGACAGCTGTCAAACTTCAAACGCCCATATCTCGGAAACTACTCACCCTAGAGTTCTCGTTCCAAAACCAAATGAAAGGTGTGATCAAGATCTAAATGTTTGATGACAGCTGTCAAACTTCAAACGGCTATATCTCGGAAACTACTCACCCTAGAGATCTCGTTCCAAAATCAAATGAAAGGTGTGATCAAGATCTATTTTTTTGATGACAGCTGTCAAACTTCAAACGCCCATATCTCGGAAACTACTCACCCTAGAGATCTCGTTCCAAAATCAAATGAAAGGTGTGATCAAGATCTATTTTTTTGATGACAGCTGTCAAACTTCAAACGGCTATATCTCGGAAACTACTCACCCTAGACATCTCGTTCCAAAATCAAATGAAAGGTGTGATCAAGATCTATTTTTTTGATGACAGCTGTCAAACTTCAAACGCCCATATCTTGGAAACTACTCACCCTAGAGTTCTCGTTCCAAAATCAAATGAAAGGTGTGATCAAGATCTATTTTTTTGATGACAGCTGTCAAACTTCAAACGGCTATATCTCGGAAACTACTCACCCTAGAGATCTCGTTCCAAAATCAAATGAAAGGTGTGATCAAGATCTATTTTTTTGATGACAGCTGTCAAACTTCAAACGCCCATATCTTGGAAACTACTCACCCTAGAGATTTCGTTCCAAAACCAAATGAAAGGTGTGATCAAGATCTATTTTTTTGATGACAGCTGTCAAACTTCAAACGCCCATATCTTGGAAACTACTCACCCTAGAGATCTCGTTCCAAAACCAAATGAAAGGTGTGATCAAGATCTATTTTTTTGATGACAGCTGTCAAACTTCAAACGGCTATATCTCGGAAACTACTCACCCTAGAGTTCTCGTTGTAATACCAAATGAAAGGTGTGATCAAGATCTACATTTCTGATGACAGCTGTCAAACTTCAAACGTTTACCAAAAATATAGATTTTGATCACACCTTTCATTTGGTTTTGGAACGAGAACTCTAGGATGAGTAGTTTCCGAGATATAGCCGTTTGAAGTTTGACAGCTGTTATTAAAAATTTAGTTCTTGATCACACCTTTCATTTAGTTTTAGAACGAGATTTCTAGGGTGAGTAGTTTCCGAGATATGGGCGTTTGAAGTTTGACAGCTGTCATCAAAAAAATAGATCTTGATCACACCTTTCATTTGGTTTTGGAACGAGATCTCTAGGGTGAGTAGTTTTCGAGATATGGGCGTTTGAAGTTTGACAGCTGTCATCAAAAAAATAGATCTTGATCACACCTTTCATTTGATTTTGGAACGAGAACTCTAGGGTGAGTAGTTTCCGAGATATAGCCGTTTGAAGTTTGACAGCTGTCATCAAAAAAATAGATCTTGATCACACCTTTCATTTGATTTTGGAACGAGATCTCTAGGGTGAGTAGTTTCCGAGATATAGCCGTTTGAAGTTTGACAGCTGTCATCAAAAAAATAGATCTTGATCACACCTTTCATTTGATTTTGGAACGAGAACTCTAGGGTGAGTAGTTTCCGAGATATAGCCGTTTGAAGTTTGACAGCTGTCATCAGACATTTAGATCTTGATCACACCTTTCATTTGGTTTTGGAACGAGAACTCTAGGGTGAGTAGTTTCCGAGATATGGGCGTTTGAAGTTTGACAGCTGTCATCAAAAAAATAGATCTTGATTTTAAGTTCTATGATTCAAGAAATAAATAAAAATTGCTTGTTAGGTATAATAATATAATTTCCCCCAAATTGGTAAAATAAATTAATATGGAAATCGAACCACCTTAATAGCTATATCACATTTTGCTTAAAAATTGTTTACCTGACTGTACAATGCAGCTATTTTTAAAGTTGTCCGAATCGTCACAACAAAAATTATTAAAATCATAAGTGACGATTGGGAGAATTTGTCCCAAAATATTTTGTCCGAATCGTCACTAAGTCATTTTGAATAACAAAATCAATGATGATATTGATCTGATGATATTCGGTGGGCCATGGATAACCAGCTAGTCACTGTCCTGGTGCTACTGGACTTCAGTAGTGCATTCAATTCGGTTGACTACGATATACTCCTCTCTGTCCTTTCCTCCCTCAATATGTCTCCCGCAGCTGTCTTCTGGTTCGCTTCTTATCTTTGTGGCCGTTCGCAGTGTGTACGCTCTGATGAGACGTTCTGATCCTAAGGTTTGCTGGAAGAGAACTTTTTTTAGGGTTAAGCTCGCCTTTAAGTACATGTTTTAAGTTTAAGTTAAGTATCTCTGTGTACAATAAGGAATAAAGAATAAAGATGGTTTTTATATATAGTTAGAGCAGCAACAAACGAGTACCTTCGAAATACGGTAGGACAGTAAATAAAGCTGTCTTTTTCAAAAATGATTCAAAAGCGCCTTGCCTTAGGGTGCTTTTTTACCGGATCTAAGCTCATGCACTAGGTTTTTTATAAAATGTTATCAAAGTTGAAACGTTCAAAATAGCTGCTTCATATCATAGATGTAAGTACACTGTATAACCTATAAGCATTAGATGCCTAGACGAGAGATAAGCACGCGTCCACACTCGAACCTAATTTTGTAAGAATGCACGTCCCACCTTCTCCTGAGTTCAAAATGTAGGTAAGTGTGTCACTTGTGGCTTGAGTGTACTCCGGACTCCCAATTGGGATTTACAGCTTATACAGTCAGCATCAAAAGTTGATTACGATTTAAGAAAGTTCGAAAAAAATTCACTAAAAATAATTCCCCGTAAGTTATGCCAACTGATACGTATTATATGATCTGTGCTGATACTATAATAATAACTGATGATTCATGCGACTACATTTAGGTATGTAAGGTCTACACTAAACATGTTAGTACCTACTCCGTATGCAGATTTACTGCTCATACACTGATCCAGACTCAAGCATAGATAGAAGATGATAGAAAATACTTTATTGCACACCTTAACGGATTACAAAAAAAAAAAAAAAAAAAACTTAAATTTATTGTACAATGGGCGGCCTTATCGCTATACAGCGATCTCTTTCAGACAACCTGGGACGGAATGGAATGAGGTATGATACAAGGGGTGCTGTATAAAAATAAAGAGATTGGAAGAAAAAATATATTTTATACACACATAGTTTTACGCAAAATGATAATAATATTAATAATAATAGTATAATAATATACATACATGCTAAATACCTATATATACCTATATATACATACATATAATTTAAAATAAATACTTATGAAGACTTAAGGAAGTGACGTCAGTGACAACAAGAAAATAGTGTTCCTTGATCATTGATTTAAATATTGCTAGTGACTTGGCACGTCTGATTGCAACAGGTAGAGCGTTCCATGGTCTGGCAGCTTTCACTGTAAAGGAATCTTGAAAGTATGAGGAAGAGTGTACAGGCGTTTTAAATTGGAGGGTGTCAGAGGAGCGCAAGGATCGGGGATTGGAAAGATAGAGCATAGATTTTTATATGAAAATATCTACTGAAATCTGAGCTTGAGTAACTAACTGTATCGGTATACGGGTCTAAATCTGCGTAGACTCGATTACCCGTAGATTATATTAGCAACAAATCAAGGAGTGCTAGATTTTTTTTCAAACTATCTTGTGTTATATCATCAAAACACTAAGAAACATGGTCACAATGCAAGCGCGCAAAATTGTACGCAAATTTTTTGATACAGTTTTTTGGTTAGTCTCTCTCTCGGTCATCCGCGTCTCATGCTGACTGTACGTTGGATATTTTAATAAAGACTCGTCGAAAGGTCAAGGTTAGAGTGTTCAGAGATTAAACTGAAATTGGAGCAGATTTAGTGACTTATTACAAAAAGTACCTAGATATTAAAATATATGCTTAGTGGCTATCGCAAGCCACCGGTGGCTGTGGTCGGTGACCCGTTTCCGGCCTGATAAGATGCTTGAAAAAATATATCTTGCAAAATTGTATTTTTTATTCGTTTTCACTATTCGCATCTCATAAAAGTCTCGTAATCTGCCGTTGGATTTTAAGACAGGTTATAACTTGATAAAGGTTGTTTGACCCATAAAATGCTCAGCTTATCTGCATAATAAAACCATATAATACTGGTTATTCACATTTTCAAGTTACTAACATAACTGAGAATTAATGTGAAAAATACAAACTATAGGTTGATATTGTACATCTCCTTTACTTTTTTTTACCTAAAATAGTAGATAGGCACACAGCTGTCGACTGGTCGCTGGCGACTTGGTGTCTCGACGACCAAAACATAGGCACTAGACTGACGAGTAGTTGACAGTGCGTAATGTAATGACTCTAAGGTAAGGCCGTGTTGGCCGAGTGGGATTGCACCTCGACTTTCGATCCGAAGGTCGTGGGTTCAAATCCCGGCCGTGCATCAATGGATTTTTCGTTTGGAAAATTTATATGCGCATTAACACGAGCTTTGCGGTGAAGGAAAACATCGCGAGGAAACCCGCGGCTTAGTCAGCTCCGCACGTATTGACCTTGTCTTTCCTGTGAATATGGCTGAATAGGCTGAGAGGATGGTATAGGTGCTGGGCCTACTTCATCTAAACATTGTCCCAGGCACTACAGTGTCCCGTTAAGTGTAGGCATAGGTTGCCTCTTGACGCTGTATAAATCATCTTCAATAGATGTAAAGGCCTATTAAGGTAAGGCCGACTGGCCTGAGAGGATGGTATAATGGGACTAATCCTGTAGACTTGTGATGGGAGATGAATTTAGGTGGAGTTTTTCGGTCATGCCTTTATTTGCAGGTCACTGTAGAGTCGGGGATAAAGGATAAGACGAAGTAAGAAACAAGGATTTTCTACAACCACAAATTACAAAACAAACATAAGGAACACCACACAGCTCATGCATAAACACAGCTCGGTTACCTAGTGTTTAGTCGTTAATTTTAATTAAAGGCAGCTGGGTGCGATGATAAGCAACCGAGAATACTGCAATTTGCATTCCAAGTAATGTTACCAGCTAAGGTAGTACTCACAAATACAGCTGGGTCACTATCAATTCTGCTGTTTCATTCTCTTAGCCTGGGACTACATGGCATACGGAATTCCGGATCCAGAATGTAAGCGTAATGTAGGACGATCTCCGGCTAAGGGCAACGATCTGCGAAATGTAGCTGGGAAACACTGGATGAGAAGAGCCGGGCTCAAGGGCGCGTCTTGGACTCTTCCACTATTGGTCCATTGCTGTACGTAGGTCTCTAACTACGTACAGTAGTGGACCAATATTTATTTATTTATTTAATAACTAGCACGGTGACAAACCAATTACACTAATTATTATAAAGGACACATTAAATTTATAGAACTATATAATATACACACAAATTTACAAGGTATTATTATTATTAAAACAGTCAAATTAGGTTAAAGATGATGATGAATGTAAATGGCTTGTCGAGATGGTGTCTGCTTTAGAATTCTAAATATACTATAAGCCAGAATGTTGGTTTGGACAATTTGAGGGTTAAGTATATTCTTAATGGCCTACTAAAGCTGCGCTATCATAAATGGCTGCGTGTCATCTCCTTTGGTTGTGACAAATGATGCAAGCGAAAATAACAAAGCGCATTTATTAGAGCCGCGCTGAAATGACAGGTGAATAGGTGAGGTTCAAAAGTTAACTAGCTGTTTTTATTTTGAGCTTTGATAATGCCAGTGAGTTCTAACATGAACGCACGTGATGTATCTTAGTCTGGTTACTACTATAGTATTATATGATTTCTGGTGGTATTGTTATAAGGGGTTCAACTTGCTAAAAATCTACGAGTAAAGCAATAAGTTTTAGATAAAATTGCTCGCATTTGTTTATGTATGAGATAGTATGAGGCAGAATTTTGAGAATTGCAAAATTGTCCAACCCTTAGGTACTCTATTCTTGTTTACTGTATTATATTGAAATTGAAATACACAATACTCAAAGATATAAGAGACAAAAATAATGAGTATTTTCATTAAGCTACAGCCGTTGAGTATTTTAATGAAAAAATACGTCTGACTATATCAGAAATTCACTGTAAAATCAAGATGACCCAAATACTTGTTCGCCAAATACGAGGCCTTCCCAAGCGCTTTTGTCAATCCATCTATCTTCAAAGATAAAATTACCTTCAATTGAAATTTAGATTGAATGAAAAACTGTTCTTATCTAAAAGTTTAAGGCTCAAAGGCATCGTTTTGGAAAATTCTCGTTTGATCCTAATCTCAGGCCCTCGGAGACCCTCTGCGCACCTTGACTTTATCCCTTGTAAAGTTCTATTGTGAACTTCAGAAGTTGCGATCTCTTGTATGTACCTAGAGATTAAGGACCTTTTGTATTTTGGCGAACAATATCGGTCTTGGCAAACAATGGTTCGTTTTATTTGATTAGTAGGTGCGCTACGTGCAAATGCCTATTTTGTACCTATTCTGTGTAATAGCATAGAGAAGAAAACTCACAGAGCAACAATTCTAAAAAACGCGGTACATGAATATGTGCATGATACACAAGGACATGAGGTAGGTTCATAAATAGCATTTGATTGTTCGATCTATGTTCTGTAAAATGTGTTTCAAGGATGCTACTTAATACCTAGATAATAATTCAAAATGACGATAGGTAAGCATGGAAATTACTTTTAATAACCGTAACAAAAAATATGGCGTTCATGTAGTTTTACCATAAAATTGGTTTTATTTGTACGTTTTATTTGGTCATGGGATATTTTAGCGTAGAATGTTATAGAAGTAACGAATAGGTACCTACATGAATGGACACCGGGATTTACCATAGGCTATGGTACATAGTGGAATGCTCTATTAGGTTATTCACCTCAATAGATACCTAATGTACACATTTGACTTCACTCAAACGTGCTAATCAAATTAGAGTGGCAACGCACTCCCTAACTGTATTACCGCGTTCACACTATGCCCATGCCGCTTATAGCCACAGCAACATCGCCTTTATTCTCATTAGCGAGCAAGGGCATGAACTTGAGCCGGGAGTCGGGTCAGAGGCATGACCGTGCCCACTTCCCTGCCCAAGTCCCTGCCGACTGCGGCATAGTGTGAACGCAACATATCAACTATTTACATTAGAAATATACTTACTAAAACAATGATGTACTAAAATATAGGAACTATCTACGCCTAAAATTAACGGTATCATTTTTTTGTATGAAATGATCATTATTGGCTGCATGAGTGAATCGAATTTATTATTCGCATCTTTCGTATCACATAACATGTGATTACATGCTTCGATGCACCTAGTTAAATGGTTTTCAAGTGTTTATGGATTTAAAATACGAGTACAACTGTTAACCAACTTTAAAAAAGAGGGTCTCAGTTCTATAACTTTCTATTTATCTATCTATTTATAATGAACACTATAAAAACATAAATATTCCTAATTTTGCACTAAAAAAACTCCCAAAGATTTTAATAACATTTTGAAAGTAATGAGTCGCCACGGTCATTCGGATCACGGATCGTGTGAAAAACATCCCTAGGAGTTATTCGTCGAGTAGAATTACGAGTTGGTAGCGTTATTGGTTAACAGATTTGCCAAGGCGGAGGTCGAAAATTCGAATCCAGCTCGACTCATAACTTTTGATCTTGGTGAACATAATATTTATTTACAAAAAAAAAAAAACATTACATACCTAATTAAATAAATGCACTCCAAGATCGAAATACAACATTCATACAACAGCAGCAATCATAAAAAGTGTTGGTGTTTACCTAGCGCCAGATAAATACCAAGAGGATGTTTAGTCATGCCTGGAATCACAGCCATTTCATTTGTTTAGCTGGATCCCAGTATTCAGTCTTTTATATTCCATCTCACTCTTGCAGCACAAAGCAGTTCTATCTCACTCTAACATCAGCACTCATCAAGAGAGTTCCACCACTTTCTAAAGTCTTTATACACCGACACTTTTTTAAGAGCATTTTCGTCATTTAGTAGAGCACAAAATCTACAGTACTCATTCGTTTCAACTGAAGCAATAGTTCTGTGATAAAAGTAGTGATTTTTCCATTTGAAGTACGTGGCGTATTCTTCAGGGTCATTCACAAGTTCGTGCATTTTGGCTGCAAGTTTTGCAGGACCTAATTCTCTTGCGTTCAAGTATGATCCATCCGGCAAGAATCTGTAAAATAAGTTAAAAATCTTTGACTGTTATTATTATGAAAGTAGTGTATATCTAGGAATTGCAAGAGACCTGCATCAATCAGTGTATAGGGACTGTTAAAAACCACATCAAAATGTCTACCTCTCCACCTTTACACCAAGAAAAACTTTATTTACTAATTGAAGATATTTATTTCATTGATAATTTTTATATTACTGACCGCGAGTAATTAGCTCCTCCGTATACAATAGGAACAGCATCATTGTTCAGCGCTCGCAACAATTTCTCAGTGACATAATCTTCAGTAAACGCATTTTCGAACGACAAGTAAAAGTAGTATGTAATCTCAATGTTCTTATCACACTGGTCTTCATGATCACGAGAACACACAAACGGTCCGCATTCTCCGTATATATCTACCGCACAAATGGTATCATTACACATGTACTGACTAAGCTCGTACTCGAGTTCTCTTACAAACTGTTCTCTTTTGCTCACTGATAAACAATTAGAAACAAACCATGCAGCCGCTCTTCTTTTAGTCTTCAGTTTATCCTTAAATGCATTACTCACTGGAGCCATTTCATCCGGTTTCAACCAGTTCATGTCTTTTCTAGGTCCTATTATATTATTCCGTAAATCTCTGATTACAATATAGCCCCAATGAACTTCAGAGTCTAATTTATATGTCCACGTCCAGTTAAAAAAGTTGTCGTATTCATTGGTGCATAAGGGGTAATTTCCTGATGCTTCAATTGTACCGAAAACATATTTTTGATGCGGAGAGCGTCTTCTTGGCTTCTGTATGTCATAGGTTTCTGGATGTGATAGTTCTGGTCCCGCAAAAGCTACTACATCGAACTTTGTATAATCATCTAAATAGGATATGTTGCCTGTCACAAAACAGTTCGTGTAAGTACAGTTTCTTGCAATGAATCCTTTTTGTCCCTCACCCATGTCTGCAAACGGCGTGTTTGTAGGTGAAGTCCATTGCAGTATGTATTTTAAACTATTTTCTTTCAGCGTGTTTTCTGTTGTCACTGGGTTTTGTAGAATAACGGTATTGAGAACTGTTCTACCGGTTAAGATAATTGATTTGGTATTAAGCACGTCTCTTAGTGATGTATAAGCGGTTGTAAACAGGAATATTAAAGTGCAAAATGTTATAAGTTTTAGAAACTTTGATTTCATGTTCTCGATCGACACACCAAACGTCCAACTATTTGTTACAGCGCGCGCGAAAAGTGATTCACAATAATACAGAATTTGGTAAACACGTGTGTCAGTGTGCACACCATGTGTAAACTGTGGCACACATAGCATAGGTAAAATAAATCGTTCCGGCTGCGATATTTTGCGGCTTGTGAAATGTGTTAGAAAATCTGTAAAAAGATGTTAGTAGGTACGATGAATTTTATATTGTACCTAGCGGTAATAAAATAAACTAAGCATCACTATCATCAACATCATCTTAGCTCCGTATCACCCTTGCCATAGGCCATATTTCGACCACTTTTATGCATTCAATGCCAATTCCCAAGACCTACAAAATGCCCACAAGCCCACATGTATATCTAATAATATTAAGTCACTATAGATCTTGTTAGTACTTAGGTACTAACTAGGTACACATCGTCATCACCAGTACACTCGGAGGCTCTGAGACGACATTGTCGTTTTAAAACTATTTGTGACTAGTTTTCCCCCGCGTCCCGTTTGGTCCTGTTAAGTTTTCGGGACAGAAAGTAGATTATGTTTTAATCCAGGTTACGAACTATATATATTCCAAGTGGCATCCAAATTTAACCAGTAGTTTCAGTGTGACTGAAAACAAACATCCAAAGATCTAAACTTTGACTTCTATAATATTAATAGTGGGAAGTGGGATTCGCAGGTTGAAGATTGGTTACTGACAATATTTTATCAAAACTGAACTTACTAAAACTTTGTAATGTCTACTAATAATCGGCTTTATCTCCATTCTATAAAACCAACCGGATATTTAACAGATAAGCCCTATCTAAAATAAATAGGTACCATCGCAAGCTCTAATATGAAAAGTTCACCTTTTTTTATAAAAAAAAAAGATTATTACCTACCTTTTTTCATTAGCATTAATCACCTTGTTTTTTATTTTTTATTTAAAACAAATTACGTTTAGTAGTTACTTGTGTAAAGTACCTAGGTATACAAAAATCAGATAATCTCACACTGTTCTAAATCGGTATTCAACTTCTCGTACACGTAAATGTGTTTTATCAATGAAACTACCGCATTAATCAATTTGAAAACAAGCAGAGTCATTTATCGATCGAGGATTATTGTTGATTTTTACTGTAATAGGTACTTTCTAATGCAATTTGTGACCGTCATAGTTATATTGTATGACTCTGATAACAGAAGCCAGCATTTTTCGTAATACCGTTAGTAATATGTAAAAAATATGTCTAAAGTCTGCTATTATATTACAATACAATACATGGTACCAGAAGTTACCAGTTACTATCGATTGTTCAACAGGAATGCAAACCGTATCTTTTACATTTTACCAAGATAAATAAATAAATATAATAAATATTCACGGACATTTAACACAACGCCTTCTAGTCCCAAACTAAGCAAAGCTTGTACTATGGGAACTAGATGGCTGATAGAATACAATATATATATTTTTTTGTAAATACATACATATATATATGTTTGTTCTGTGTCTGGGTGTTTCTATGTATTATAAGTATGTATTTACAAAAACAAAATGTATAAATGTATTCTATTAGCCATCTAGTTCTCATCGTACAAGCTTTGCTTAGTTTGGGACTAGAAGGCGTTGTGTTAAGTGTCCGTGAATATTTATTTATTATTTATTTATTTATAATACATAGACACCCAGACACAGAACAAAAATCTATGTTTGCCACACACAAATGTTTGTTCTCGGTGGGGATCGAACCCACGACCCACAGCACAGAAGGCAGAGCTACTACCGACTGAGCCATGACGCCTGTCATGAGAGATAATTTATAAGTTTACAAAAACTGGAAAAATCGGCTTCAATTTGATAAGCCTTCATCATCAATTGATGATGATGATAGCAGTTCATTGGGACTGTTCTATTGATCTTAAACACCACAGAAAAGCAAAATACGTAATGTCGTGTACGTGGTTGACGTGATTTTTCCAGTTATTCTTAGTTAACTGCCAAACTGCTGAAACGAGTATGATAAAAAAATTATGGAATCAATATATACCCTTTCATATAAAAAAAAGATTTTTTCAAACCGGTTCTTAAATAACGGAGTTCTGAGGTAACAAACATAAAAAAATATATATACAATGGTTAGATAACTGCGAACTTGGTTGTAAAATGTTTTAGAACTTAGAATAAGTTCTGGGTTTTCGCCCTGCAGTGAGATGATAGGTACAGGTTATTTAAAAATACTATGATATCCACTGTCAATGGCCCAATTCCTTTAGTTACTAGTATAGTATTATATAATCTGTGGTTTAGTGGTTGTTTACGTAAACGAGCTGTTAATGGAAATCCAGTTAGACAATTTAATTATTTTTTAAATGCACTATAATAAGTATTAAGTACCTATTGCTAGTAGAACATGATCGTTACCATTGGCAACGGTTCAGTGGATTCCACCACTTTTTGAAATTTCTACAAATGCTCTGTTGTTGCATCCTATTCTTATCATTCAAAATGGAACAAAACAAACAATATTCATCCGTGTCTACACTATCTGATTTTTGGTGATACGAGTAATGGTTTTTCCATCTAAAATATTCAGCGTAGTCATCTGGGCTTTGAATCAGCATATACATTGTGGCAGCCAAGTTTATTGCACCCATTTTTCTCGCGTCCAAGTATGCACCGTCTGGTATAAATCTGAAATTTTAAAAATCGAATAAGTAAGCTAAATCTAGTTCCCATACTATAAGCTTTGCTTAGCTTGGGACTAGAGAGCGTTGTGTGATGTCTAAGAATATTTATTTAAATCGAAAATACAGCGTCTTTCCCTAGCTGGAATACAGTTGTGTTGTATAGTTGGCGTATGAATCTCAGCCTCCCTTGATTACTGGCCTTACCTTGAATAGTTAGCAGAGCCATAAACAATTGGCACGGCATCATTCAACACAGCACTTAAAAGTTTTTCTGTCACGTAGTCTTCACTGAACGAATTCTCAAACGATGAATAAAAATAATATTTCTTTTTTATCAAATCAAAACACCCGGTTTTATTAACCTTCGAGCATTTTAGCGGTCCGCACGAGCCATACACGTCCACTGTTAAATTGTATTTCTTCAGCTCCCTTTGAAGCTTTTTCACAAAATGTTTTCTTTTGCTCTTAGAACGGCAGTTCGAGACAAACCAAGCAGCAGCTTTAGATTTAGATTTCAATTGCTCTTTAAATTTATCATTCACTGGGTCCATATCTTCATGTTTAATCCAGTGCATCACTTTGTTTGGACCTACAATATTATTTTCTTTGTCTTTTATAACCATGTACTCCCATCTTATATCGGAATCTAATTTATAAGTCCAGGTCCAGTTGAAGTAGTTATCAAACCTGTCAGAGCAAACAGGATAGTAGTCTGATGATTCTATTGATGCAAATACATACTTCTGATGGTGTGATCGCGTTTTAGGAAGTTTATCTTTAGTCATGCGTATAACTTCCGGCCCATAAAATGCAATAACATCAAATTTTGTGATGTCGTCAAATTTGCTTTTATTTCCCGTTACAAAACAATTCGTGTAGTGGCATTTTCTATCAATGAATCTTTTTTGACCCTTGCCCATATATACAAATGGATCATTCAAATCTGAAGTCCAAAGCAAGATATATTTCGTGGTGTCTATGGTATTATAAATAACATGCTGTTTGTGCATATAATTTGTAAAACGAAAAGTAAAAAGTATAAAAAGCAACACGGTCACAATCACAAGCCCTAAAACTTTTTTTGATGTTAATGCTTTCATAGCTCATAAACTATAATGAATTTTACAGAGTTGTATCGTTACATTGTAACTATTTATTTGAAATGTACTTAGTTAATATTTTTAACCAGCTGATACTCGCGACTTCGTACGCGTGCGAAACTTTCCACTTAAATATCTGTCAACCAGCTTACGATGAACCTCGTAGCAAATGTATACTTTTGGTTCAGAGAGTTGAAGCTGTATCTAAGAATCCACCTCGTTGATTACAATAAAATGTAGCCTATGTTTCAATCCGGAAAAAAGGCTTCTGAATGGTATAAGTTCCATTGAAATTGGTCCAGTAGTTTAGGCGTGATCCGTGAATAAACAAACAGACAAGTCTATTTTCGGAATCAGAAGCGTTTATTTTATTTTAGTTTTTGGCTTTTTCACAGTTTTATAATACCTAGTATGGATCCATATCTATCACCACCAGTTATTGTTCCGAAAATATTATTTTTTACTTCTTACAATACAATCGAGTTTGTTTTTTAAATCATACATAAATAAATATATCTACGAACTATTTCGTTTTAGCAGCGGTTGGGCGGATCCCACCATTTTCTAAAGTTTTTATAAACAGTTTGCTCCTGAACTTTTTTCTTGTCATTTGATATTGAACAAAACAAGCAGTATTCATCCGTGTAAACACTGTCCATTTTCCTGTGATATGAATAATAGTTCTTCCATCTAAAATAGTCAGCGTAGTCATCTGGGTTTTGAATCAGGTGATTCATTTTGGCAGCCAAGTTTACTGCACCCATTTCCCTTGCATGTAAGTATGCACCGTCTGGTATGAACCTGAAATAAAATAAAAATAGTTAATGATGATAGGTTTTCTATAAAAATCAAAGTGACGCAAAAGCTCGCATACGAAAGTAAAAATTTCAATGAATAGATGTAACTATGTAATTGCCCACATGGATCATAGTAACATCATCGAACACCACAGCTGGAGAGAAAGGCTCTCTCGTCTACAAACCATAGGACTAAAAGGTATGCCCCTCTCATTGTCTCGGGAACTTGGCCTACGTTACATTGTGTTTTGGTATAAATTATAATGATAGTTTTACCTTGAATAGTTGGCAGAGCCATAAACAATTGGCACAGCATCGTTCCACACCGCATTTAGAAGTTTTTCCGTCACGTAGTCTTCGCTGAAAGAGTTCTCAAAAGATAGGTAGAAATAATACTTCTCTTTTATCAAATCAAAACACTCGCCTTCTTTATCTCGCGAGCATTTTAGCGGTCCGCACGAGCCATACACATCCACCGTTAAATTGTATTTCATAAGTTCTTTCTGAAGCTCTTTAACAAAATGTTCTCTGTTGCTCTTAGAACGGCAGTTCGAAACAAACCAAGCAGCAGCATTAGATTTAGATTTCAACTGCTCTTTAAATTCATCATTCACTGGGTCCATATCTTCATGTTTAATCCAGTGCATTACTTTGTTCGGACCTACAATATTATTTTCTTTGTCTTTTATAACCATGTACCCCCACCTAACGTCGGAATCTAATCTAAAAGTCCAGGTCCAGTTGAAGTAGTTATCAAACCTGTCAGAGCAAACAGGATAGTAGTCTGATGATTCTATTGATGCAAATACATACTTCTGATGGTGTGATCGCGTTTTAGGAAGTTTATCTTTAGTCATGCGTATAACTTCTGGCCCAGAAAATGCAACCACGTCAAATTTTGTTATATCGTTCAAGTAGTTCTTATTCCCTGTTACAAAACAGTTAGTGTAAGGGCATTTTCTTTCTACAAATCCTTTCTGACCCTCACCTATGTATGTGAATGGAACTGTTTTCGCTGATGTCCATAGCAAGATATGCTTCATATCATCTGTGTTATTATCATCACTAACATGTTCTACACGCGCATTTACTATACTATCACTTGTAAACGGTAATACAAGTTCTTGTTTTGGTTGAACCATAACTTTACTTGGAAAGTTGGCAACATGGAAAGAAAAGAATAGCAACAACAAAACAGTCACAAGCAATAACCATAGAGCTTTCTTGGATGTTAAAGTTTTCATTGCACGTTTATTTTTATATTTGTAAATACCGATTTTAATTAATTTCTAGTACACTTCATGCCACATCACACTTAATAAGGCTACTATCCCTTGTGAGTCGTGGTTGATAATCGTGTACAACTGATAACAGTTTATGTTTTATCTAATCTAATCCAATAGCGTCCATTGCCAGTTAGGTCACAGAATAGACCAAGTTTGTCACTAACACTTTAGGCTCGTATGCTACTTCAGTACTCAAGCGCTAATCCGGACTCCAGCAAAGAATTTCGAATGAAAACATCCACTTAAATGTATGCTTGAGTAGCGATTTCTTTATCAGGATACGGACTTAAAAAGTATGTGTCAGTTTTTTACCCAGCCTGACGGTATGAGCTGAACTTTTGCTGCTGCTGCGGCACAGCTCAGTTGGTAATTGATCTGCCTTCTATGCTGTAGATAGTGGGTTCGATTCCCATACCAAGAACCAACATTAGCGTATGGCAAACATAGATGTTCGTTCTATGTCTGGGTGTTACTATATATTATAAGTATTTATTTACATATGTAGATATATAAATATTCTATCAGCAATCTAGTTCCTATTGTACAAGCTTTGCTTAGTTTGGGACTAGAGGGCGTCGTGTAAAATGTCTAAGAATATTTATAAAAAAATTGTATTCAAATTTACTAATATATATTATAAGATACACACAAACTCAGGATATTGAACTTGAACACATAACCTTCTTTAAAATTACTTCGTTCCTAAAATTAAAATGTCGGATAGATAATACCCAGCATTATATTTACACGTACGCCAAGAATATGAATTCCATGCTAAGTTTTTTGTTTTTCTAGTTTAAACGTGTAAGGCCTACTGTTGTTTGCCTATATAAATAAATAAAGAACGACTTTGTTTATTGTTTTACGTTATCTTTATATTGAAAAACCTTGGTTAGTTTATTGCTCGTTAAATCATTTACATAGTATAGTATGAAAAATGACGTAAAGAAAATCATCATCATCAATATAATATAAAACTCTTTTGAAAAAAAAATCGGCTACCGACAGGTTTTAAATAACAAAAAACTCAACATTTAACTGCGCAGGCCTCAGACACAATAGTCTGAACAAAAAATATTTTCAGTTACCGCAGCATCTGCCACCACGCTCCATCAAAAACATAACGAAATGTGCTTGTCTGTCGACTGACCGGGACTGCACTATTGATTGGCTGATATCACACAGCCTGCATGTACGCAGTGATACCTAATGTAACTCTAGCAGTATTTATCGGTGCCCTTCAATTCCGCACACTTTACCACCACAGAATATGAATTACTAGTAGTATGCCCCGAACTGAGATTTCGTGCGATGTTTCCGATAAAATTATACCTGAAATTCTTAAAAATTAGTTTTCAGAACTGATTTTTACAAACATGGCTAAAAACCATCCACGACATGATCCAAGATAAATCTTTATTTTTACGAACGCCGTCACTGGCTTCGCTGGGCGAGTCCATTCGCATAAATTCTCACTTGACCGGACTTTTTTTCTTTGCACGTCTGAAACTTTTCTGGACCATCCTGACATCACAAAATTATATGCCATATGAATGAAGCCGCAGGCAAAAGCTGTTTACTTTATACACTCTTGCCGGCCGTGATTGATGACGGGCTGTAGAAACGATTTTGCTCAAGACAAAGAAATAGATGGGCGCCGTTTGCAGTGAAATATGAGGATCAAATTACATTGGAGCCACACATACTTGATGGTCACATTGTGACCATATTTCTTTACTATTGCCATCTTGTCACGGTAAAGTTTAGAGCTTCCTTTTGAAGATTGCTGCCAAAGGCAATTACTGGCATATACCTAAATAGATAAAACCATAAAATGGGAAACCCACAAAACGATGCGTGTGTAGGTGACTTAGGTGTAAGCAGTTCAATTTATGCATCACAGGTTAAACCTGTGCATTGCCGAGCACGTCCACTGAGGATATGCCTCAGTGGACGTGCTCGGCAATGCACAGGTTAAAAGCAGTAGTTACCTGGCTTGTTCCATCATTTATTTGTATAAAAAATAGTTAGGTACCACATAAACACGCAGTGAAACGATATAGATTAGTCAAAATATCAGCCATACCAATTACTATTGTACGATATAAACATACAAAATAAAATCTAAGTAGGTAATACAATGCTCATTTACGGAACCTTGCAAAAACTTCAAACAGTTTAGTCTGATTTATGAACATCATGTGGCGTAAGACAAAAACAGTACAAGCCTCCTATTACTAAAATAAATCAGAGGGGATCGCTGGTCCATCATGCGGATCTGAGCCCCGTAGTCATAGTTTTATATTGTTCATTTGTGAAAAGTGATTCGCAAATGTATGGAGGAAAATGGTATGGTATGCAAGTGAACTGGTAGCCAAATGCAATTCAAAAAAAGAGAATAAGTCTATGTTTCATAAAACTATTTCTTTATACAAAAATTATAACTCACTTTTCGCAAGTGAAACTCAGACCGAGGCACTATTTGAGGATTATGGAAAACGACCTTACAACGTATTTTTTTATTAGAATAATTTAAAAGTTTAAAAAACTGGAAAAACCGACTTCAATTTGATACGCATTCATCATCAGATGATGATGATGATAGCAGTTCATAAGGACTGTTCTATTGATCGTAAGCACCACAGAAACGTCACAGGAAAGCAAATACGCAGTGTCGTATAAGTGAATGACGTGTTTTTTCGAGTTATTCTTATTTAACTGCCAAACTACTGAACTGATTTTGATAAAAAAAATTATGGGACCAATCAGGAAGCATACCCGTTCAGATAAAAAAAGAATTTTTCAAATCGGTTCATAAATGACGGTGTTCTGAGGTAACAAACATAAAAAAAAATACAACTGAATTGAGAACCTCCTCCTTTTTTAAAGTCGGTTAAAAAGTAAAAGATCATGCAGATTTTTACATTGAGGTTTAGCAACAACTACCTGCAGTAATAGACGTGGAAGAAACGACGAAAGTCACCATTAAAAATTAAAATTGGTAATCAGGTTTCTATCTTATCTTCTATTATACACATAAATAAACACACACTTTTATGTATAGCTATGATAAGGGTATTATTGCTGCGAACCATTGTAATCTAAGTTCCAGGTACTGACTGTGATTAATATCGTAACTATTCGTAAATTCATTTTATTCTGGCGGTGGATGCTTGGTCCTTGCATCTTAGGATGGCCAGTACATACATACTTAGCTACTACAGCCAGTAATAAATAATACCGTGCAGTGTTCATTGGGCCTTTCATGTTCACAGTTATACCTGCCCAGTCGAATACTCAAACGTCACTCAAACCCCACTCAATTTAAGTCACGCTTAAATTATTGCCATCTCTTACAAATGAGTAATGTCAAACAGAGGCAGAGCAATTTTAAGTGGTGCTCAAAGAATGTTTTTTGAGTATTCCAGCCTAATTCTATAAGAAAAGAGACTTTATCTATGGACCGTACAAATTGAAAAAAATGTCGTACCATAGAGTAACTTTTTATGTCATTTAGGTAACAGTGTCATTTCTGTCAGTAGAATGTGCTTTTGATTTCAAGGATTTCAAGAAAAAAATAAAATAAACCTAACATACTATGCGCCCCGTTTTCGCCTACAAGAAATATTCGCAATATTTTAAAAATGTGAAGAGAATCGCTTGGTAATTTGGCAACATATTTTTTTAAACTATGTAATTTACACAACCAATAAGTCTCGATAATCCGAGCACAGTGAGTTACCTACCTTATTATATTCTGCGTTTTCCTTTACCTATGATATGGCTTGAGCAAGTTGAGCATGCTTCAATAGCTTGGTATAACTATTACTTACATACCTGCCGTTGATGGTGTGAAGGTACTTACATGTTTTCCTCGTTTCTATATAGAGTGTTTTGCTGGAAAACTATTCCAAACAACTCCCAAAAGAATACAAAAATATAGCCTGGAAGCCAATGTTTGTACGTCAGTCATAATACTGACTTAGGTGACTACACTTTCTGACTGATGATGAGTCAGCCACAGAAAGGCAGTGGGCAATGTTGGCGTGTCAAAAGAAATATTTGTATTAAAAGGCGTCGTTGTTTTTGATATTAAATTAGACGAATAAAAAAAAATCATCATTCTAATATTCTATTCAGATAAAAGATCTTAATAGTTTTTATACTATTTTGAGTTTCATAATATACGATGTCAGAAAACAAAACTGTCTCCTGAACTATTCCATCGAGAAAGTATCCCATTTATCATGTGTTAAATTCCTAAGATATTGACGTAACCTTCACAAGTTACTTCGTGGAACTTATTGTTTGTAAATTGAATATAAAAGAGGGGACTTCGGTACCTTTTATTTTTTTGATGGTTTTTTGTGCACTGCGCGATAATAGGTACTTTACTCCTGTTGTATTGGTTTTGTGACATTCTCATTTATTTTCTGTCTATTGTTATTCTATACAGATCATCGGACTAGTGAGCCTTTTAATCCGATATTTACACATATCGACTTGTACCTAACATACATGCACCAACTGACTGACTGACTGAGCCATTCTCATTTCAGGTACATCTACTATACCTTCTAAAATTAAACCAAATGTGCACGAACAGAGCTCTTGTCAACAGTCTGGAGTGTTATATGGACGATCTGGTGGACCTCTTTGAAGATTTTGTCAAAAAGTCTCTCATCCTTATATCTGTCGGTGTTGGCACTGTGGTGGTTATGCTAGTTTATATGCTTAAAGTGCTCACTGACCGCACGGGAACTCCAGACGCAGGTAACTTTTTCAACTAAGATGTTTGTGGCACAACAGCGTTGTGCCAAAATGCTTCAGTCAGTGACTTATGGGGTGTATTTTTAATCAAGCTCTTGAACTAACTCATCTTGTGATAGTTAAAATGTCATGCAAGGCAAAAATCCACCAAAATGTAGTAACTACCTAATCACTCCATTAGTTCCGTGCTTCGGAGAGTACATCAAACGGTTAGTCCCGGCTCTAGCAGTCGTTAAGCTACGGCGGAGGCCTTAGAGCAGCCTAAAAACTCAGTCACTAGAGTTACCCACCAACACATAAGAACTTGCATGAGTTACATCAGTTTTTGATTGAATTATTATGTTGAAAATACACCACATGAGCATGGTGTATTTTCAGTGAAGTATTTTTAGCAGCAGATTCTAGAGGCCAATCCATCCAGCATTGCCGTAGCAGCACCTGCATTTCAAACGCGCCTTCCAAGTGCAGATCGAAGCGCAGCACCGTTAGGAGTGACTTCATGCTATGCTGTGAGCCGAAACTGACTTGCGCGTCAATCAATACTCTGCCCATGCGAGCTGCTCCGAGCTGCGACGAGCGTGTGCTGAGGGACATCGGGCTTTCGACCTGTAATAAAGTAAGAAAGTTCAAACTTATTCTCGTTTTTGTGAGTGTTCGTCGTCCAGAAAAGTTTTTTTAATGAGATATATAAGCATTTGGCTGGCAGTACAACTGGTGTAGCTGCAGCCTAAGGTGGAGCACGCTTAGCCATAATCCACTCTTTTCTTGAAAATTCCGTGGTGATGCTCGCACTAATGTGTTCCGATTTAAAGGGTATGGATACAGATATCTGACAGACACAAAAGCTATCAGACGCAGAGCAATGCTGCACTCATCTCACCAAAAAGTTCACCAGTTAAAATTTCAGGATCAGAAATCACTGAAAAAAATATTCTGTTTTTAGGTTTGCGACGCAAGGACACGACCTCGACCAAGCTCTCCAAGGTAAAACTGATTTGAGTTTTTTTTTCAAGATCACGACTTATGACGTCAGATTATATTATAGTAATTAGCAGTATTATATTATGATCTGTGGTAATAGTGACCGTTAATATTTTTCATGGAATGGTAATTCCTTATTACATTAAAAATCAGGTGAAGAGTGTAGAGACCACAGAGTTAGTCAGTGATAGAAAAGTCGCTTAATCTAAAACTGATCACTTATGTAGTTTTAATTTCTTCACTAGCGACTCGCCCCGGCTTCGCACGGAAAATTACAAACCACTAAAAAACCCTTCCAAATCCCTAAATAAAAATTAAAAAGTTGCAAAAAGCTTAAAAAGTTGGATTTGAACTTGCGTCGGTCATTGATTACCCTTTTGCCAACAGGAGGCTTGCTACGATGGTTGAAATTAACTCTTATCAAATTCCAAACGTCAAATTTTCAAAAATTACGTTTAGCTGTCACTTGTGTCAGTTGTATTTTGCTATACCATTTCAATTTTTTACCTACTCAAAAACTATGTATGCTATAATAAAAATAAAAACGGATTTAGAATGGCTAAACAAAGCCCTATTTATGCCGTCCAATTTTATATTTTAGCCGGATTACGTCACAATATGCTTTATAATGTGACGTAATCCGGCTATAAAAAAAGCCGGATTTTCAAAAAAAAAATTATCTTCCTAGCTACACGACGCGGCGTCTTGTCTTCTAGTAGTTTGACGCTTAGATGAGCAAAGACCTAGTACCTGACATGATAACAAATAAATATATTACGAATCATTTGTATTATCACATAAGCAAAAAGTAAATAATCGATCTAATTATGTAGGTAATGATCGTAGTGTCTATCCATCGTTACAAGAAAAAGGCATTTCTATTGATGGTAGATTATGCTCTATAAATCATATTTTATTTATCTGCTAATGATATGAATGGGTCTGGAAATACCGAAAAGATTACGGTAAGAATCTCAGATTCCGAATCTGTGTAATTTCTTTGAAAGATGGGAACTCTAGATTGATTATGATTAACTAAGTGCCGCCTGCGACTTCGTTCGCGTCCCGTTGGTTCCCGTAAAATTTTCGGGATATAACGTAGCCTATGTGTTAATCCAAGTCATGGACAATCCAATATATTCCAATATTCCAAGTTTCATCCAAATCGGATCAGTAGTTTTTACGTGAAAGAGTAACAAACTTCCATCCATACTTATCAACTTTCGCGTTTATAATATTAGTTGGATTGTCTTTCCCTGGCTACTAATTAATTTCATTCGTTCGTCTTGGTGCCGCGAAATTTTTACTTAAAAAATGTCTAATAACGATATTTTATTGATGGATTTAGGTCAAAATTGTATTGTTGAAACTTCAAAATTATAACAATAAAACCTCAAGAACTATAAAGGTCCCTAGGTACCTACCTGTTTTCTACAGTTGACTAAATGGTTAATCAACTCTAGAAAACAGGTACCACACCTATGGGTAGATAATAGATATTGATCAGTAACAGATATATAAGTATTTTAGGCTATTGCATAGCTTCTATCGCGGGCCTTGAGCGTGGAGACCGAATCCAGAAATTCCGTAACGAAAATAACCTAACACCCCCCACTCCGACCGGCACAGCGGTGATACGATAAAAAATGCTATGCAATAGCTTTACCGCGGCAGTCTCCGAGTGCCACACGTTTTTTTTTTTTTCATTTTTCAGGATATCCATCTCTAGTTTACCCACCTGCCTACCAAAACGTAAGTTTATGATTGATTTTAGCAAAAAAACAAAACCATATCCAACTGCCCTGCAGTGTACTTAGAGAAAAACAGTCAGCAAACATTTGTTATTATACGAAAAGTCATACGAGCATATACGGGAGGCGACGACCGGGCCGGCCGAGAAGACGTTGGCGGGACGATCTCGACATTCACATGAGAGAGTGGTGGAATAACGCCAACGTCCAGGACCAGTGGAAAACTTTGGGGGAGACCTTTGCCCAGCAGTGGGACACAATAGGTTAAAACAAAAAAAACGAGCATATCAAACAGCCCATCTATCTATTTGTCGCCCAACATCGTGCCAACATCCCAAGTTTTCTTTTGTTTTCTAGTTATGCAAAGAAAAGAGCTGCTGGTCGACATGAGCTCAACAGTTTTTTGTTCCAGAGCACTTGTCACCACCTCGGAACTGTGTCAAGCTGTTGAAACGTACCTCCTGTTGCTCTATGTGTTGTGACGATGATAAATCAAGTATTCACTGAAAAGTTCTTCAAAACTCGATGTTAGATGCACTCGATGCTAGGTTTCGGAATAATGACGCTTTGTATTGTGCAAAGGTTCATCATTTCTATCTATCTTTACATGCATAAGTATAATAATCATGAACCTGGGTTATTATTTGGTAAGCTTGCTGATGAAAAATCAGACTAAGCTCTGTGATCGTAAGATGTAAAGTTACGTGAGAAAATAAATTGTGTTATATTCATAAAATTAGGGGCGCATTGCATGTTATATATACAAATTTACATATTTTTATTGTAACGTTTATTTTATTTTTTGTTGTAATAAACTATGTATCAAATGTTAAGTTTAGAATTTTTTTAATTAGGTACCTTCGTTAGCCTTCAGCTTATTCGGGGAAAAGGGCTGGTGTACAGCAATTAACAGGACGGAGAGTTTGGAGCCCTGAGGGACTCTATCTCCTAAGAGTCAAAAAGGTTACTTGTACTTGGAAGTAAAAGCTCCTGCGTATAGAATGAGTTTAGTGTAACCATAGAGTAACGTAAGTTTACTTTTGTAAAAAAAATATTGTCTTCTTCTTTTATTTATTGCCTCTGTCATTACAAAAGACAGGACTTCATTAATCTACCTGAGACAATGTAAATCATAGAAAAAGAATACATGTAATTTTTTTTGGTAGCTTCATTGAACTAGCATAGTAATTTATCAAAAATTATGATCGCTATGTGAATAATAAAAACTAAAACATAAAAATGGCAAGACGGCATCACGGCTACTACACAGGTTGGAACTCTTATTCTTCTATCTTCTACAATCTAGCTAAAGGAACCAGTGGAATTGGTAGTAGGTACATTTAGTTAGTTCATACAGATGATGGTGCTTGGTTGAGGAATACCTATTTCTCCAATGCCAATTACCTATAGCAGGTGGTCTCCTGGTGGTTATGATTGTTGGTGGTGATTTGATTTGACTATAGTATTGGATAATCTGAAGATTCTCCTTAAGATAAAAGAGGTACTCTATAATGCCTTAGAGTAGGATATATGCATCGAGATTTGACGAGGATTCCTGCTGGTACCTCAATTTTATTAGAATATGGCTGTATTTGCCTTTCATTATTCCATATTTTTCAACATTTCCTGAATGTATCCAGGCATGTACACACCGAACCACCGTCGGTCATCAATACCACAGACAAATACCCGTCCAGCCAATGAGACGACCCCTGACCTTCCTCGCATCACTGCTATAGCGGCCAACCACTTCTGGACAGCTTATTCCACCCTGAATGGAAACTACGTGGCCATAGCGACCGTGTTCCTGATATTTCTACTAAGTTTCATACTCCCAGATTTATCGCAGAAAATACACAGGACCAGTGAGCTGACGGCTATGAAGAAAGTTCTGCATATGATGTCGGTTCGTAGAGTCATCTCAATTTTATAGTAGACCTACAACTTACAAATCAAAAGTAGAGGGCAGCTTTACCCCGTTGCGTTGATAGAGACGTTCTATGAAAAAGAAAAAAATGTGATTCGGTTCGGGTTTTTTTCACAGCGCAAGTCATAAAGATCAGCTAATCATTATGTTTTCAGAAAGAAGTAAGCAGAGCAGAAGTAGCGTGCCTTACTGTAGCAGACGAGATCTGCTGCCTTCGCTGCTCCATGCATGATGGTACCACAGAGACAGTAAGTAAGAACCATCGTATCAACCAGAAAACTTCTGTCATTAGGTCCTGGGAGATTTCCGTCTAGCGATGCCCTACAACTAGCCGACTAATAGACCCAAATGGCATACCATCGTCAAAAAGAGGATAATTGACAGGAGGTGGTCACGAACCTCAGATTGCGAATGCGATTGAAGGAGGAGGAGGTAGATTTATTAAAATATTTAAAACTTTCCTCAATTAACAACTCTCCGTGATCAAAAAGTATTTTAGTTCATGGACGATCGCGATCCGACTTCCCTGACGTGGCTATACATCGAAAAATAATCACGACCAAGCAGGTGTTGCTGGCATTGCTGTGTTCGGTTCGGTTGCTAGTGCAATGGTTTATCTGTTTATTTGTTTATCCGGGTGAAGGACTACCGCAATCAGAATATAGGTAATAGTCAGCACGTTTTTGGTGCAACTGCTTTAGTAATAGGCAGGTAACCTCTGCCTGTGACATCACGTGCTCAACTTCACGTGAACCATCCGTGTGTTGCGTCACCTTTACTTCTACAAAAATAACAATAAAAGTTAAAAAAACACAAGGGCGATTTCATCGCTCAGAACAATCTCTTACAAACTATACGATACATGTTGTTTCAGTTCAATGATCAACAGGATCTCTCGGTATGCACGAGTGGTTGCATGCGAACGACGCGCTCAGAACCAGTGCAGGTGGAAAAAATCGGCTTCTTCCGACGCATCTTCTTCCCTAAGAAAAATACCTCCCATAAGGTATGATTCACATTCATAACTTACTCAGAATCAATTATTCATAAAGGCATGATCTACTTTGAAACCCATCGATCACCATGCTTTATATGAACCCTGCCTCATTGCCTGTTCACGCTATTCCAATCCATACCTAATAAACGTTAAATTCCCGGAGACTTAAAAACTTTTTCTTTCTTTTTAACAAAATCATGGCAAAATTGGCGTTTGAAATAAAATAAAGGATTTTTTTTATTACAGGAAGTGACAATAATGTCGTATATCTACACGGACTCATTTGATGCAGAAAAATCTTTAAACGACTCCAGCAGCCCATCTGAATATACAATCAATTAAATATTATGATTCCTACGTAGTTTATATGAAGATCAATTAAAATTAATTGATGTTGCAAAAATGTGGTTTTGAATTGTAAGCCATCTTACGCCATCTTCCGGCAAAACAAAAATACGTCTGTACCTATAAAGTTTTTTTTTTATACAATATAGGCAACCGTTTGACCACAATCTCACCTGATGTTAAGCAATGATAATTACGGCGATTAGCTCATTGATTATCAGGTGGGCAAAAAAATTGAATGTAACGTACAGGTTGTTATTATTAGAGGTAAACGTTGGCCACATTGCAGGTATAGGTCCGTACCTGCATAGGTACTCTTTAGTGTGGACTGCTTTCAAAGAGAATTTGTAATCTTCCCTGATCTCCAATGAGAATAATATGGATAGAAAAAAAATATTTGATGATGTAATAGAATGTAAAATGGCAAAAATAAAGTAAATTTTCAAGTAAAATGCAATCAAGGAAAATTTATAAAAAATATGCCGCGTCAGAGATCGATGAAATCAATTTTTGTGGAAGCAATAGTTTTTATAGGACTATTGGCTTTGGTGGGACATTTCAGTGTGAATTTTTGGGAGAGATTTATCATACAGTCGGAGTTGACTCAGATGAAAACAAGCCTACATTCTCTGAAAGTAAGTCGCAATAACTGCTCTACCAATTTACAGTTCATAAAAAAGTTCAACGTCATAACTTTCTCACTTCTCATAGAGTCAAAATAGTCCTTCCTCTATCTTTACCAGAGCTATGGAGCTTACAAAAAACCTATTGTTGATTACAAGATGCTGCAGACAAAATACATAAAGAATCCGCGAAATCTTACAGGTTCAATGTTAATTTTCAGGAAACTCTGGCTAACATTAGCACAGCGTACGACAACCTTCACAAAGAAGTTAAAGGGCTGGTAGAGATAACAGAGAAAAAACATTACCCTACTCGATTTAAAAACCTAGAACAAGAACGCAATTTTAATCCGAAATCCAAATACAGCTTAGACCGAAGGAGGCTCCACGATATACAAGTACAAGCTCTACTTCTTGCCAAGAGTACTGAAAATAATAGGATTCAAAATGCAAATAAAACTACAGAGAAACGCGTTCACATGGAAAACAAGACACTTGAAGCCATCCTAAAACATAGCCCAGTCAAAAATGCAACGACTATCACCAGATATCCACCAAGATCAACTGGAGTTGGCCAAGAGCACGAGTATCCAGCAGTGAAACAAAGTTGTAGATATAACTCGGCCTGTGATAGACATAAATGCTACCAGGCCCTTGATCAATGTGAAGTTCATCACCCTTACTATAACTGGAATTACTAAAAAAATATTTAAATAAAACTTCTAATAAGTTGGAAAACTGTACATTATTTTTTAATTTTGAGTAATAATAATAATAATATCTTTGGACATTACACACAACGCCTTCTAGTCCCAAACTAAGCATAGCTTGTACTATGGGAACTAGATTGCTGATATTATAATACTTACATTTTTTTTTTTGTAAATACATACTTATAATACATATTTACACCCAGACACAGAACAAACATTTATGTTTGCCACAGAAATGTTTGTTCTTGGTGGGGATTGAACCCACGACCCACAGCACGGAAGGCAGAGCTACTACCGACTGAGCCATGACACCTGTCCTTTACGTACCTTCTACGCTGTAGCTCTACGGCGTAGACCTTTGTAACGCAACCAGCGCATGGCGAGAGATTTTATTTCCTTTACTTTCATAAGCCTTGGCTTCGCGATCGTAACGCACAACGCTGCGGTGTGCAGCACAACGCAGAGTACCGCGTTTCCTCCTCGCCGCTGACGCAGACTGCGACGTAGGTAAAAGCCTTGGTCTCGCGATCGTAACGCACAACGCAGAGTACCGCGTTTGCTCCTCGTCGCTGACGCAGACTGCTACGTAACAAAAGACTATACTAGACGTTTTCTATACAATTATGTGTCCGGCGCTGCATGCTGCACACCGCTGCGTTGTGCGTTACGATCGCGAGACTAGGGCTTAACAAAAGACCATACTAGACGTCATCCATACAATTATGTGTACGGCGCTGCATGCTGCATATCGCTGCGTTGTGCGTTACGATCGCGAAACCAAGGTTTTAGGCACTACACTACCGCTTGACACTACTAGTAGAGTGAACGGAAATTTTTCTTTCCCGTGACACTTACTATTCTTATTGGCTTTTTCAACGCATATTATAAAATCTCCCGTGGATTACCTCATTACCAATGGCATTACTATTTACCTACCTAGTAAATGTTTTAGTAAAACCTCTCTCCCATTCATAAATTAGTGGCTTGACCGAATTGCTTGAACTACCTATTTAAACACGGCATGGTAAAAAGAAGCAAGTACAAAATCTAAAATGAATTAAGTATTTTATTTGCTTAGAAGACACCAAACCACACCGACTCAGCCGTTGCTTTATTACACTTATCTAGTCAACTTGAATAACTGTAGTTTTAGGCAGATATTTCGAACATTTTCGGCTGGTATTTTTCCCATTTTCAAGTTTCTTGAGATAAAAATCAACGTTGGGTAAGGTCAGATGTGTTTTTGGATCCCATCCAAAATCCCTGCCCTCTATGGTGTTGGCGAATGCTTCTAAGATTTCAATCTGACCTTCGATCTTGGGGAGTTCTTGGAAGAATTTTGATATCTTTAGTTCGAGGTCATGGTAGCTTTCTTTGATTAAAGATAGATTTTTCTGTGGACTAAATAATACGTTAGAGCCAGTAAGCAAGTAGCCTAAATAAATCGTATTGTTATAATATCATAAACTCACTCAACTTACCTAGTTCATTGTACCTACTACCACGCTCGCCAATGAGGCGCCACAGGTACTATCGAATTTTACAGAATACGAAATTTAATTCTCACTGCGGATTCATCTCTTCGAGATTCGAAGTGTGTTTATAGGTCAAAATTAAATGATTGTAGGTTTCTCCAACAGGAAGAACGATTTCCCGCGATGAAGAAGCTATACAAGCCACTCAGGAACGACCAGGATTTGCACTGGCTTGGAGGCAAGAACCGATGACATCCAAAAGGCGCATTATAGGGCCGAGAGTGGCCTCTCCCTCGTCTGCCTCGTGTACCTTAATAATCCATTGCAGAAAATCGTAATGATTCATAAAAATTTCATCGATCTCCAAATTACCACTCTCACAAAATCTTGTGCTTGTTTTTGGTTAAATTTCTGTAGTTTCTAATACATTTCTAGTTCGTTTTCTTTTTTTTGTAATTTTATTGAAACATTTTGTAAAAATATGACGATGAACTTGAAAATTTTTATTTGATAACCACTGGCTTACCACTTGTCTTCTTTTGCATTCTCTTTGAACCATTGGAAGTATTTATGACAGGCGATGCAATTAGGTAGGTATGTCGGTTTGGTTTTGACAAAATAGTTTTCGATCTACGTATTTAGGTACCTACACCATGAAAACTTTTTCAAAATGTTGTTTGAAACTTTTTACAAAACTTGTGTTAGCGACATCTGCTAGATTTCTATTCAACTAAAATTCATTCCCATCCAGCAATTCGGCTGACTTTGGTTCCTAACGCATCGGCAGCGGCGCTTACGGAAACATTTGATTCCCATTGAATCCGCAAGATGTCGCTGTATATAATTTTGAGATATTATGTTTTAGGGTCCCGCAAAAGTCGGTTGGTGTAAATAAAATTTAGTAACTCGGAGGTATTAATTACTGGTACATAAGTGGGTAATAAATAAAACCATGCATGATCTCTAGACATAGTAGGTATGGCCTGAAGAATGTTAGGTATGTGATAATTAGGAAGGTAGGTGAGTAGGTAATTTACATAATTTAATAAAAATTACATATTAGACTAATGTACATCTACACTACCTACTACTTACCTATACCTCTCTTCCCTACCTATAGATATAGGTCCCTAATCCTTATAATAGTAGGTAGGTAGGTACCTATCCTAATGATCTGTGCTGTGTTATGCTATAGGTTGGTAGGTAGGTACCCAAATGAGATAAGATAATAATAATGTACCTAGGGTATACTTCAGTACAAAATCTAACCAAAGAATATGCACCTAGGTAGGTACCTATGTAATGTATACTCCTACGTAATAATAACCTAACTCAGAACAGAACCACTAACTAACTAGGTAGGTAGGTACCTACCTAACCTACCTAACTACCTACTCATGCATATACGTGCATTCTTATTGGAATCTATTAGGTACCTACCACACAGGTATTACCTAGACTGTACATCGTCATTTCGGATGGATCACTTGGTTGTTCTTGATGGTGACTTGCTTTTACCGCCATTTCATCGAGACGCCAAAACAAAAAGAGAAGCACGTTGTTGCTGACCCATTCCCTCTCATTGTATTCCATACTTGGTTTTCGTTTTACATTTCAAGTTTTAGTGATGGACAAGTTAGTATCTATAAAATTAAAGGTAACAATTTTTATCGATATCGATAGTTGGTACAGGTGCGCTTCGTCAGGTAAGCTCGCTTGATGCTTTCGTAATAATATTATGAAAGCATCAAGCGCACTATATTTTATTAAAAATAGCTAGGTTAGGTAGGTTATTCCTAAAGTTAACCCTAAAGCTTTACTGCTGAGGCTAATCATATAGGTATACCTATTTTTTTATAACTTTTATCACGTAGGTAACGGGTACCTACCTAGCATACCTACATGACCTGACCCCTGAAATTGATTGACAACATCATATAATGATCGCGCAGTCAGTCAAAAATCAAAATTGTTATTATTGCTAAATAAAAGTTTTGATCTAGGTACATATTTGGGTTGGGATCTCTTCTTTTAAGTTAATGGATGAACAAGGCTCTAATAATTTTTTTGGTAAATAAATAATAATTATGAAGACATCTTATTTCTAGCAGTGGTTGTCTTCGGAGTGATATCGAAAATCGAATTTTTATAACTTTCAATTCGTTTTCTAGATTTGCACAAAATTAAGTATTTACTTCAACATCGGTCGTAAAAAAATTCATCCTAAACTATAATGCCAAACCTCGATAAAACTCTCATACCCAATTAGTGCAGCCCTAGCCACCCGTCCAGGCCGCCGCAGTGTCGCGCTGCTGCATGATGTCATTCAAGCAAGCAAAAGCACGCACACAATCACACTCACACATCGTTCTTCGTGTGACTCGGTCGCGTTGAAGAACCGCGTGTTTACATTCAGTACACAGTGACCTCACAGCTAACCCGCGCCTGCAATTTAATTTATTTTAGTGGTTAGATAGTTTTTTTATCTACAATGGCTAACAATCGTGCTGCTAAATCCGGATTTGCCGCCGAAGCTCAGAGAAAGGTAAGACAAACTCATAACCTGCATACAAGTTACCGGTATTAGGTACTATACAGGTAGGTAGGAAGGAGAGACTGTTTGCTGTCATAGAGTATAGAAGGGAGTGGTTATCTCTGAAATAGATCGTGGTGTATCGATCCGGAGGCTGTGGTCCAGAACTCTGTAAGAGGGTCAAAGCCATGACCTACATTCGAGCTAGGCTGATGCCTGCCTACCTTAGCTACCCAGTAAATAAATAAGTAGGTACTCTAGGTATACCTGCTTACAGGTGTGCTAACACTAAGAAAAAAAAAATTAACTCAATTGACCTAAGTTTTAAGTTCTTACTTTACTTACCTACTTTTGTAGGTAGGTAGGTACCTTCTAGACATTATGCATAGTGTGCATGTGCTGTGCATGTGCAATGTATAGTAGGTACCTACCTACATAAACTTACTAACATAAAGTTAGATCTATTAACTGAGTTTCTATTATCGTTGGAGCAGTTAGGAGATTAAAACCTAGGTATCTAACGAAAATAGAGTAAGTGCCTACCTACCTAAGTAAAAATAGGGTCTCTGTTAATAGGTAGGTAGGTAAATAAGTATGTAATAGCAAGACAAGTTAAAACGATATGGACTTTCAATAACTCCAAAAAGGAAGGTAGGTAGGTACGTAGGCAAGGCACCTAGGTAGAGACAGGCTGGATTTTAATCTCTAGTTGATAGAGATCCAATAGGTACCTAAAGTTATATAATAAAGTAGCTGTCGCCCGCGGCTTAGCTCGCGTTGTAGCAGCATACGCATTATTTGGTTTCAATCTTTGACCCTAATTTTGGTAGGTACCTGTAGGGTGCAACTTTTCAAAAAAAAAATCTTAGTCCACCCCTACACTACAAGGATACTACCTTCCAAATTTCATACCTCCAGCATTTATGGTTTAGGCTGTGCGTTGATTATCAGTCAGCTTCAAAAGAGTTTTATATATATTGATGGTTGATACCATAACTATAAAAGAAATTATGTTACTTTAGGTGCTTCTACAAGTTACAGAACGGTGGATAAGGCAAAACTACATACGCAAGGTGTATCCTAAAACGGCCTCAAACAGGTTTAGCTGCCCAAAAAACAAGAGTCCGATTAAAAATATACAGTTTCATTTGTAGGTAGGTAACATACACCGATCAAACCTTTGAAACTGATCCTCGAGAACTCAGACATTGGATTACAATGAAACAAATTAATTACAGTGAAAGTGAAGCAAGTATATACGAAAATATTGGTATGGATGGATGGTTACAGTGATTATAACTATTATAATTATTATAATACATTAAAATATGGTTGGTAGATTCATTTAGAATTAAAGATGAATCATGTCCTGAAAATATATCATGTCATGGAAATGTGCAAATATAAAAATTAAATAAGTAGCAGGCTAGCTTAGAGGCTAGCCTTGTAAACAAGACACTAGGACATCAATAAAATCCTTGGAAGAATAATAAACAATAAAATCTGTGTAAAATTTAACACAACACCTAATAATAGCTGCTAATGTGTCATGAATTTGACAAATTGCAATCAAACTTACAATTTACCGATCGCTGAATTGTCTTGGTTTCTAATTTGTAAGATTCTGGCGGATTCTGATGGTGGGTACAGTACAGAACAGGGCGGTGATTTTCTGGTGGGCTGTAAAGTATATGCAAGCCAATTAATTATTCTGCGATCGGGTCGTAGGTAGTTGATAAATTTTTCACCCCAACGTTACCTACCTAACTACTAAAGTACCTACTAACATTACTCGCCCATTAGGTATTTAACACAGTAAAACTTATTCTAAGAACTCATCAATCATTACTAGAAGACAATCCCAAAAGACTACCTAACGTACCATTGAAATGTATCATCAAAAGTTGAAACAATCATTTTAGAGACCATGCCTCCATTCCTACTCGGAAGAGTAGGTGACGGTAATTAATAAACTACTGTTATTGTGTATGACATGTTAACAGTTTGCGTAACGGCTTTAAATAACTATGATTTCATAATATTTACAATAGGTTTCAAAGCGTTCCGGGATTTTTTAAGACATCTATTACAAGTGGTAGGTACAGCTACATAAAATTGACATTGACCTATTGTCAACATCTGATCTGATTTGATCTAACCTACGGATTTTAACAGGCACAAATTCATGAAATATCAATTTCTAGGTACTACCTAACCTACATGAGCGATAGCCAAGTTCTGTCAACAGAACAGGTACGACAGCATGAGACTAATCAGACAACCCAAAAATTTTCATCGGTACGAAATATTATGCAGGATACGTAATCATCAGGATAATAACTTCTTCCTGAAACAAGCTGCGCTCTGAATGTAGGTCAAGGAGGATAAGTCAGTTGAGCTTTTACAACCGGTTCTTCGTTTAAATATTTTTTAAAGACTCGAGGTGCATGCATGTCGCACCGTCTTACGAGGACGATGCACTTTGTGTATCGACATTCGACATACAAGTAGGCAATCGCTGACGTTATTTGAGAATTAATGATGCTGAAACGTACGTGAGGTTTTGAGCATTTCAGCAAATAATAATGCAGGTTATTATTGCATTGCATGGCGTTCGTAAATTTAAAAAGGTTTATTATGAAAAATAATGATTCACTTGGCTAAGGATGAACGTATTATTGGAACTTAGAGACCTTAAAAGTTAAGGTAAATTCTGGTCAATACTTAGAAGGACCTTGATTATGATTAAAATTAGTCATCGTCTGTTAGTACACATTGTACACTATGTACGTATGTATGACCAAAGACATACTACAGATGTTCAATCAGCTTGAAATAATATATTTTAAACTAATACCAGACTGTGACTCATATAAGGCTCGGTTCTGTTACAACACCAGACCTCACCTTATAAGGCATGGCCTTTACGCAGGATTCATTTATATGGCTTAAATACAGGCCACTTTCAAAACTCAGCCATATGTTCGAGATTGACGTGTGACCAAATTTCTTTTTACCGTTTCATCGTAACCGGTGGTAGGTGCGATAATATTAACTCTACTTATGAAATATATTTTAGTTTTGCTGTATGTTAATGTGAGGCACGACAAAATTACAAGTAAAATTTCATAAAATTTGAATCTCGCTCGCTTTACCACCTGTGTGGTGTAGTTAATACGATAAATCTACGTCCTAATGTTATTGTTCTATTGTTTTTCAGTCATCATAACTCTGCAAGGGAGCTGTTGCATCAGCTAATTAAGATCCTGATAAAATTCTACCCAAAAACATTATATATACCTATGCCTGCTACCTGCTCGTGTGCCGGCTATGGCCTAAAAAAAAATATTCTCTATCAAGAAAACCTGTCTTATCTACGCTATAGTTCTTGCTACTTCGAGTTCTCGTATTACCTTTCCGCAAGACTTTACTTTTCCATATTATAATATAGCCAACGGCATGTTAAAAATTACCTTATTTTACATTTTATAACTAGGTGTTTCACGAGGAATGTCAACAAAACGTAGCAGCTAGTCGTATTTACTTATTCCGTTTACCTACTTGATTCGCAACAGGTAAAAATCATTTACTTTTACGAGTAAGTTGGTAGGTAGTCCATAACTCGTCGTGTTGCATTGACCGTGCTGAGATGACCTCGTTTTGACCCCATTCCCGACTCCATTGCTCTGAGTCTTTGTGGACCAGCTTGTATGAAGCCCTTGGTTTTTTATTAAGATTACCTTAGAGCAATGTTATTTGCTTCTTGCTTCATACATTAGTTATGGCTATTTATTCTGAGTATTTCATTAATTTACCCACTCATGATAAATATAGGAGGTATAGAGTCATCTGCACCATATTAAGCAGGTTCTCTGTTAGTTTAGTATGTGAGTGATTATGTTGCTATGGTCAGACTTATCCATAGGTCGCTGATGTACTTTTTACCGACTTGGCATAGTAAAATCTGACTTCCTGATAAGTAAATTAAACTTCCTAAATATTCCACACGTTCAGAGTCTGAGTGGTATAATGACGTAAACGGCAATAGCTATGCATCAATACGTTGACATTGAATCATAGTTATTTATGGCTTCAACCGTTTTTTTGTTGCTGACCCGTGTATGGATATGGACGAACCAAGATTAGCTGTGAATGAATTCTTTGATAATATTAAACGACTATTGATATTCGCAATCTCACAATGACCTTCTTTAACATCTGGTGTTAATTTGTTGCATACACTTGATAGTTGGGTAGGTATTGGTAGGTTAGGTACCTACTTAGTGGAGAAATGTATAACATTTCATTTTGTGCTAATAAGTCAATTTATATTTTGTTGATAATATTAGTTAATAGTTATTTTATCGCAACAGCCTAATTTAACTCTGCTTATTTAGATAACTTTAATTGGGAATTAAATTCTAAAACAATGAAAACTTTTCCATTTAAATTTAGAATCTCTGTCACACCTCGATTCTAGACGCGATCGAAAGTTTATAAAAAAACCCTCCTACTATACAAATAAATATAAATCAAAATGAAATAATGACGTCCAAATAATGACGTGCACCTAACTATGCAAGACTTTTCTTTGAAGAAACCACTTCCTTTGTCTTCTATGTAACACAAATTGGATAACACATTAGAATAACAATGAAAGGCTCGTAGACAAGGCACACATCTTTATCAGCACCAGTCACGATCCATCTACAAAGTAATTGAAATTCTCAATCAGTTGGTTTATTTAGTAGCTAGGTTTTAAACGGAATGCGGTCAGAGTCCAGAAGTTTCCTGGATCGAAAACTCTTTACCTATGTCTGACTGAACAAAATGTCGAAGCGACTACTAAAACATACGCCGAAAATGCTAACAGAAACGCGCTTTTCGTTCGTTTACCAAAATTGGACCTTGCTTTTTTTTGTTGTTTGGTCTACCAGATTAAAGTTTAGCGAGTTCTGATTCTGACTCATGCTCGAATCCTTTTCTCATGACGTCAGGTCTGTGTGAGGCATCTACCAGTATGTCCTAACCTTACTATTGAATGTTAAATGACGCTAGTAATATTTCGTAATTTTATTATGTTGCAAACAGCTAAATGGTACCTAAAGGTCTTCTTTAATTGATAAAATACAAACTAAAATGCCTTATTTGAGAATTGTGTAAGAAGTTTCTATCGAATAGATTGATAAGCTGTGCAATAAAACAAAGGTCTTACTAAGGTGTTCAATTAGAGTTTAGGGAAATCTCAGCTTTCTGTTAGTCGAAAATTTTAAATGGTAAGGTATGCAATTGTACCTGATTATCTTACAATGCAACTCCTTTTAAGATAGTGGGTAAGTAGACCCTTGCATCAGGGACATCCTAGCACGTGGTGATGGTGACATTGGTGACCCACTGTGCTTTTATAGTCACGGGAACGGAACTGACGATTCTATTATTGTGAGGTACGTGACCGAAGTCACTTTTCATTTGAATTCCGTTACATTCTTATAACAAGAGACAGTTTAGTTAGGTATTTCATAAGTGCTTAGGTAATCTACAAAAATATTATGCATGAAAGTAGGTACAATACCTCCCCGTTTGGATTAAAGCCACTGCCTTAAAATGACCCAAAATTAGGTATACCCTGTCTAACCTATCTAGGAGATGTGAGTATGAGTATACCACTTAATTTGATACTTACTTGTTTTGATCAAACCTAACCTTCATAAAAGCTAAACTGCTTTTATGAAGATTAGGTTTGATCAACAGCAGCATTAAATCCATTTTATTAGACTTATAAAATAAAGGTAAGGGAACATACCAGCCTACACCTATATAACCAGGAAAGCCATAGGTACTAAGTACGTACATCTACCTATCTATCCGAAGCACCTATAAAATCTACAGCAGTAGGTATTTGAAAAAAAAAACAAGCCAACTTCTATGAAAACACTTCTACAATTTTCTCTCCTTATCAATACAGCTAATTAATTCGTTCCACGGCTATAAAACGAACGGGGTCGGTTTATCTAAATAGGATGACTGGCAATAGTAGATATAAACTAAACTATAGCTATAGTTGGTTATGTTATCTGCGTGCCCTTCAGCTTCCAATGGCTGTTAGAAATAAGTAGGACCTACCTAGGTACCTACTTAACATTGGTTACGGTACCTACCTGGTAGGTCTGTTAAATCATAATTTATTAATTAATTTAAGAGACAAATACTGAGTTGAGTAGGTAATGGGTGCAGTGTATGTATAACCTCAATGAACTTACTCTATGGGTTTTTCTTTTATTACCAATCCTCACATACCACTATTTCCTGTAAAACAACTTAGGTAGGTACCTACTAGGTGGTAGGTTAGGTACCTACCTACCTAGGTGCTTCCATAATCTGTTGATGTCACAGGTGCAACTATATTAGTACAAAAGGAACCAATTAATATATTCACGTAGGAACGGGCGGAACCCATTACAAAGCGGTAGCGTGACTTACGCCTGGCCAGATAAGTTTACATTGCCAAAAGCTATAAAAATGTTTCACTATCTTTAAACTAGATGGCGCTAGTTGCAACTTCTGAATACAATAATTAGCGCCGTACCGCTGGGTATTTTGAATTCGTTTGGTAGCTATTTATGTAAGGTACCTACAATATAATAACTTTCTCTAAGTCCTCATCTAGCTTCAACTTTCTAACATTTTTTCTCCCATTTCAGATCAACAGCAAATACAGCGAGGAGTTGGCACAGGAGTGCTTAGAATGGGTCCGGACGATCATCGGAGAACCAGAGAATGTATCCGGTGATATGGACAACTTCTACGAGGTTTTGAAAGACGGCACCCTTCTTTGCAAGTGAGTTTAGTCCAATTAGTCACGGTTTAGCCACATAACTTGTTTGTCATCCAAAAAGACCATCCACCCCAGTGTTTTTATTCTCTTGTGCCATTACTTGGCCATTACCTATCTATCCAAGAAGCTGACTGTCGCTTGGTTTACGTCACTTCCTAACATAACCAATTTCGATTAGGTGGGTACACAGACGAAGTATCATTTCGTCTGTGGGTAGGTACATACCTAGGTTATTTTTTCTATCAAATATTTATGTCAATAGTGTAAGTAGGTAACGTTTTAGATCCGAGAAATTATAGGTAGCTAGGTAGGTACCTAGTTGGGTTAAACCAATCTACACTAATCATTTTGGTCACTGATGGCGGAAATGACGTAGTTAGGTATTTATAAGTAGGTAGGTAATGTCGTGTGTGTGTTGTCACCAGAGACGAAGTATTACTTCGTCTGTGTTGTGATACTTCGTCTGTGCGTCACGTCATCGTCACCGATGTCATGTCACCCACTTGTTTTTTTTTATTTCGCTCCTTGAAGCAGGCTGTAGTTTTAAAACCATATCGCCTAGTCTTACGTTATGTTTTTTCCCATAGTAAGTTCGTTTGTTTATGTGTTTGTCTTGCGTAAATGATAAATCAAGTCAAGTCGGCTGTCGTTTGTTTTAAAGAGAAAATGGTGGATTTTCCCTCCAAAACCGGAATCGAATTTTCACATTCAGAAAAACCACTTTACACACTTTTATTCCAATGGCTCACACTTTGAGTTATTAACTTAGTATTATTGGTTAAAATTCCACCAAAATTAAACAACAATACTCACAATTAACACAAGAAAAAATGCTATGTGTTGTTTAAAAAAATGTCAAAATTCGAATCCCTCAACCACTTGACCATTTTTTCTCGGATTTAGATCAGGGATCGACAAAATTTTAAGTTTGTGAGACAGTACAAGTAGGTACATCATCATTTACGACAGTTTATAACTACCTACCTTATAATAACACCACTTTTTTGTGTCTTTCAGGCTGGTAAATGAAATTCAACCCAACACTGTCAAGAAAGTAAACGCATCCAAGATGGCGTTCAAATGCATGGAGAACATCAACGCGTTCCTTGAAGCTGCTAAGAATTTGGGAGTGCCAGCACAAGAGACTTTCCAGACCGTTGATTTATGGGAGCGTCAGAATCTTAACTCAGTCGTGATCTGTCTGCAGTCACTGGGCAGAAAGGTGAGTTGATAATTTTAAAACAGAATGAAAAGTATCTTGAATTGAATACCCACATTTATCAGGATTATACCTATTAGTCCACCAAAGTAGGTTTTTACTAAGATATTACCTATAACTTTAGAAAAATTTCAGGCTGGAAACCATGGAAAACCTTCGATTGGGCCGAAAGAGTCCGAAAAAAACGTAAGGAACTTCTCAGAGGAGCAAATGAGAGCTGGTCAGGGTGTGATTTCGCTTCAGTACGGTTCAAACAAGGGTGCTACTCAAAGCGGCATCAATTTTGGCAACACGAGGCATATGTAAACTACAAGATTTCAAAGTCGAAATGTGGAGATGATTGACAACATTTGTAACACAAACTTACCTATCTATGAGTCTTCAGATGATACGCGCATAATTAATATCTAGAGATGTGATGGATAGAATACACATATATATGATCTAGTTTCATACGATAGCCTGGGAAAATCATTTTTATTTCTGCCATATAAATTTTAGAAAACCTTTTTGGTAATTCAATGAATCATCTCGTTTGTTCATAATGTGGTAGAATCAGAGTTTGTAGTAAATAAGTACAGAGTAAAACAGTTCATGTAGGTATGTACCTACGTACCTACTTAAAGAGACTTAAAAAAAGTAGATGAACCTTCTTAATGTTTGAATCTCTTTGGCATTTTAGTTTTGTATTTTTTCATTATTAAGACTTTATGACGTCATTCCGATGACATTCCAAAATATTTTTTATTTTGGTTTTTATCAACATGATTGATGTAGGATAACCTTTAGATAATTAGCTATTTAACTTAACAACTTACCTAATAAAGTCCTACGATGGCGTCTGTGCCAATAAGTATCTATTATTATTTAGGTTTTGTTTATAAAATCACCTTGTTATTGTAAAATAGGTGAATATAGATAGGTACTTATTTTTTTTATAAAATATTCTACACAAAATTTGTTGTGCCTTTATTATATTGCTCCATAGGAGTGTAAATTCTAAAATATATTCTAAGTTATTTTCACATGAACTTTCTGCACTTATCTACAAATAAAAAAAAGAATATTCAAATACCTAATCATTCCATTATATTAATTAGGTGTGTTACATAACATACACACTCTGTGATTAATAATTTTGTATTTATTGACATCTAATAAGTAATTAGGTACCTAAGTATATTATTTTCTTAACTGGTGGGTCTGACGATGCGTAACTTAAGAACTTAAAATTATGTAAATTTCATACTTTTTCTCTTTATATGAAAGTACCTACCTACGTGGAATTAAAATTAAGAAAATAAACCAGTGTTTTAATTATTTATCAGAACCGAAGCGAATAGGAAAATAAGTAGGTAAGTACCTACCTATCATAAGATAATTTATTTTATAAGTTTAAAAAACTGGAAAAACCGACTTCAATTTGATACGCATTCATCATCAAATGATGATAATGATGATGATAGCAGTTCATTGGGACTGTTCTATTGATCGTAAACACCACAGAAAAGCAAAATACGCAATGTGTACGTGGATGACGTGTTTTTTCCAGTTACTCTTAATCAACTGACAAACTACTGAAAAATATACAACCGAATTGATAACTTTTCCTCTTTTGAAGTCGGTAACTTATACTTATCGAGAATCCATCTCATGACCTACCTTCCGGTTTCACCATCAGATGATGATGATGCTGATGGTCATAAGATGCATTGGGAATTGTCATGAAATTCATGGAAACTGACTTCAATTTGAAACGTTGAACCTTCAATATTAAATAATGATGATGATGATGGAAGTTCATTGGGACTGTTTTATTGATCGTAAGCACCACAGAAACGTGTCGTGTAAGTGAATGACGTGTTTTTTCGAGTTATTCTTATTTAACTGCCAAACTACTGAACTGCTTTTGATAAAAATTTTATGGGACCAATCTGGAAGCATACCCTTTCAGATAAAAAATATTTTTTCAAATCGGTTCATAAATGAAGGAGTTCTGAGGTAACAAATATAAAAAAAAGAAAAAAAAATACAACCGAATTGAGAACCTCCTCCTTTTTTGAAGTCGGTTAAAATAGAATACTCTAAGTTAAAAAAGAATAGCTTGCTTATCGGGTATAAACACTACCTGTTATAGGTACTATTATTTTTTCTGTGTTTCACTAGTGAAATTGTACTTTTATTACTTCGGGACTGGTTTATTTATAAGGACCTACCACCTACACAATAAAAGGTTGAGAAGATCTGTCTTTGACCGTAAAACTAAAAGCTACTGTTACACATGCTAGCAAATAGCATGCTAATTAGCGGCTAATTAGCATGCTCAATATTAGCATGCTAGTGAGGAGTTTACATTTGCTAGCAATAAGCATGCTAGTTTTAAGCATGCTTTTGAATAAGCATGCTAAAAGCAAACACTCCAATACACATGCTATTTTATAGCGTGCTCTCACGCTCTCTGTGCACGCGCACCTGTCGCAAACGACTGATCCATCGATACGAGCATGCTCAATAAGCAAACCTGTTCACACGCGCTAAAAGCACGCCCCCCTTCACCCGCGCTGCAGGTAGCATGCTCAAAAATCGACGGTCGTGCGATTTTCTAGCATGCTAATAAATGCTAATTATTAGCAAGGTTTCGATACACATGCTAAATGAGCACGTGCTCGCTAAAAGCATGCTTTATTAGCATGTGTAACAGTACAGTACCTTTACTTTTTTTAGGTTCGTGACGTCACGTTAGCAAACAACATTAGCAAACATTTTTTTGGTCAGAATGCTAGTGGAATGCAAGTATGAAATCTTGGAGGAATTATTATTCTTCCTAGCATGAAATACACGGCATAATACTGCAAAATACTTGATAAATTTAATAAACAAAACGGTATGTACCAAAACGCACGCATTAGGTGACTGCATTTTGTAATTTTTGTATGTAGAAATAAGGATGGCTGGCCAAAAAAATACCTACTTTGAAAATACCTAAGTTTATAATTCGGTTCATATCAGGGGCCGACAGCTTTTGAACCAACCAATGCCAGCACAGGTTTTATATGCATAAAGAAGACAGTGCTCTACAAAAGAACGAGACAACACTACTACTTGCCACTTGGACTAAACTACCATATTGGTAGATTTTGCTTAGACAATGTAAGTACCATTATTTATAAAAATAAAAATTAAACAATTAAGTATCAAGTAAGCAATAAAACACTAATTTCAATATGAATCGCAAATTATGAAATTAAGGTCCAAAAGTGTCACTGTATTATTTTTGATTTGATGGAAAGGTAGGATTTAGTGAGTGGCGTTGGCAATTCTTTTCTGAACGAAAATAAAATGGCCTGCTGTGCTGACAGAAGTTTTTTATTATTCGTTGCTTTTGTGATTGATTTGCCGGTTGCCGGTTTGTTTGCAAAAGAATGTCTTTGAAAAACTGCGTTTATATACCTAAAAGTGTCTTAATTGTACTTATTGTGTAAATTTTGAGAAAGAGACTCCATTGCGATACAGACGCTATTTGTGTGTGCTGTGAAATTTGTGTTTTGAGTTCAAGTATATTTGCGATAGTGGACGCTTTATTCTGCGAAATTGACGCTATTACTGATTTTTGAGGTAGAGACTCCATAGCGAAATTGACGCTTTGTGTTGTGTAGTGCTGTGTTACTTTTACTAGAGCAATAAACAGGAAACATCTAGGTAATCCTACGAGGTGCACTAGGTACGCACATTTTTCCAACATGGTTGGGAAAGCCAATTATACGTGCGCAAAATGCGGCACTACATCACAGGAAGATACTTCTGTAACCTTCCATAGATTCCCTCTCCCATCAGTACACGGCTCCCTAAAGTAAGTACCTATATTTTGAACTGACTTTGAGTACCTACATACTATCATAGATGAAGATACTATGTACTACAACTGACTTTTTGGTTTTTATCTTGCCATACACTAAAAACCAGTGATCAATTTACATCTAAAGGTTCCCTGGAAGAGATCACTCTTACTGATAAGGTCACCAACTGTACAACTGCTTCTGTATTTGTATTTCCTGTTAGGTATGTATATCTGTTTTTTGGTGTTTAATGATGAGTACTTACTTGTAATTTATCTAATTTCAGGGCCAAAGTATGGGCAAAGTATTGCTTCCCGAATGAGGATTGGACTGAAGATCGATCACTGCACAGATTATTCAAGTCCCATAAGATGATGTGTAGTAATCATTTTGATGATTCATCATTTACTAGCAATGAAAGAAAACGACTCAACAAATTTGCAATACCGACTGATGCTTGTGGTATATTGGCCCAGCTTAGGGATCAGCAACATCATAGAGATGAAGTAAGTGACATGTTAAAACTATTGTGAAGTTAGCTACATATCCCTTAGTGGGTCATCCATAAATTATGTCACACAAATTTCATGATTTTTTGATGACTAACATAAATTGTATGTTTCTCTAATTTAGGTTGTACTTGTGTTGTCAACATACATCATCATACTATAATTTTTCAGATGGCATCAGAACCTTCTACTAGTGCATCTTCATGTTCCACATCCAACGCACATCTAAAAGAATACAACCCTCAAACAATGCAGGTGTGTTATGTTTGCTCTGGTCGACTCTCTCAATCATACAATAACTACATACAATATGTGCACTGCTGGTGTTTTGCACAAAATATTTGTAAACAAATGTACTGCACGCTATTTTGGTGGAATCATACCTTTACACTTAATGCTATGCCTGACTTTTTGTAGGTTTTGATGTTGAAGATTTTTTGTTCTATCGTCAATAGTTTCTGCAGAGCATGCAATGAAAGACATTTTACTCCCAATTTTAGAAATCGGTATTTTTTGAGCCTATTTGTTTCATACAAAAATACAAATCTTTCCTCTTTTTAATATTAGTGTAGATATGTGTATAATGTCACACAAATTTCATGATTTTTTTTATGACTTTAACATTAAATGTATGTTTCTCTAATTTAGGTTGTACTTGTGTTGTCAACATACATCATCATATTATAATTTTTCAGATGGCATCAGAACCTTCTACCAGTGCATCTTCATGTTCCACATCCAATGCACATCTAAAAGAATACAACTCTCAAACAATGCAGGTGTGTTTGTCATTCATAGGCAATTCAATTTCCTACTGTATAATAATATAATAGAATACATAATATATTTTAGCACATCAATATTATTATCAAAAAAGAGAAAACCTAAAATTCTAAATAATTTCTAAATGAAAAAAGGTTTCCAGAATTTTAGGTATTTTAGAATATTTTTCCATTAATTATTAAAATTACCGATTATTTTTGTTTACAGGAATCTTATAAAAGCAAAGGCTTGTTGAAGGAGATAGAGGCAAAGGCACTGACTGGTAACTTCAAAGTCACTGGTAACTTCAAAGTATTCATAGAAAAAGGATGTGAAGAGCAAGACAATGCAACCTCTTCTGCACCAATTCTAGAAAGAGGTCATGGTGCAGAAGAGGAAGAAGTTCAAAACATAGAAATACCTCAGTGTTCTGGAGAAATGCAAGCATGTGCCTATGTCTGTGGCTTTATAATAAAACATTTAGATCTAAACTGTGAATTATGTAAAAAAATCATGCTTGCAGACCAGAACACCGAAGTATTTCATTTATTCACATCCTTCAAAGAATACAATGATAGAACCCCAAGCTTAAAGTATGTCAAACCCAGTTTCTGTTCAGCTGTAGAAAATGCCGCAACTCTAATAAATAATTACTTAAAAGAAAATTCTCACAAAGAAAATGTAAAATTAAGTATTAAACAGATTTGTGAAAACAAAACAAACTTTGACTGGCTGAGGGGTTGTATAGAACATTATGAAAATAATAAAAATAAAATTATAGAAAGCACAATTGCTGTATGTTTAAAAAGATTTTGTATAAAAATAAATCGAGAGTTTACTGAAGAAGCTTCAAAAAAATTATTAGTACGTAAAATAAATATATTAAAACATGTTTAATAACGCTGTTATTTTTATTCTTATCCAAAATAAAGAATAGGGTATCCAGTAGGTAGTAGTAGTATATATTATATAGTACCTATATAATATTAATTTAATTTATTGGGTTTCACAAAATAAAGCATACCAAACAATCCATGTACTTACTATTTATATAACCACACTACAACCTTCCTGCTATAGAACCACTAGTTTTAGAACAGGAAGGTTATAGTGTAATTATGTAGATAGTAAATACATGGATTGTTTGGTATGCTTTATTTTGTGAAACCCAATAATTATTATTACTATATTATTCAGTAGGTACCTAGTGCCTTCTACTTCAAATTTCCCGCGCTAATTTTAGTTGCGGTCGGTTTGAACGAGAGCGCTAGTGTGCTCCCGTGTTAGCCAATCCGAAGTATGCAGTGAGCGTTCTTCTCGTTAGAGTAGTAATGTTCTGTGGTTCATATCTTCTTCTTTCCTCACCCCAGTTCAGTTTATTCGATTATGTACGATTTTTTAGAGCTTTTTCAACTATGAATAACTAAAAACTCAAAAGATGCCGTCCCGTCATCGTCATTGGACTCTCGATCAAAATACTGCGTATTTTGTTTGTTTATTCAATGATTTTGTATGATTATGTCCCAATCGCTTGACGTGCTTTCAAATGGATGGGCAATCGACACAACAGCGCCCGTTGACCTCAAGAAGTCGGCTGATAACGATGTAAGTAAGTGGACCCCTGCGGAGTTGTTTGTCACTGATAATGTGTCCTCTGTTGACCTTAGCAAACAGTGTCTGTTCAATAAGTAGGTACCTATTATTGAGTTCCCTTATCACTCCTGCAACTCAGGGCGAAGTGGCGTCAGTTGCTTACGCACTGTTCAGCTCTGGTAGGTAGGTATACCCTTAGTTTCAGCAGAACATAAGAAGTACACAGTATCACACGATCATAATACTCCGTCAACGCACATGACCACTTCCCAATAAATTTTATAAAAAGTTGTAATTACAAGAGGAATACCTGAGTACCTAATAGAACCACAGTAGAACTACTTAATGGAGAACATTGTTCAGGTAACTCAAAAATCAATACTTTATGGTTTGACATGGTTTACATTTGTTTTGGATGTCGCTGACCATGGTTTCACTGATAGAACAGGCATTGCATGCACTATTATTATACACTGCACACACTACCTACGCAATAGGTCTTATATTTTCTAACATTGTGATTATATTTAAACCCCGAGAATATTAAAAAGTAGGTACTTACGTACATCCTTATTTGACCGTTACATTGAAATTATCTAGGTGTTAAATAATTGAATATTATTGTACTTTTCTTATATGTAAAGCTCTATTTAGATGTAGGTAAACTACATCGTAGTATTTTATTTCATCGTTAAGTAGTAGTTATAGTTAGTAGGCTTTTGTATCATTATAACAAGAAACTCACAAAATGGTCTCACACCAAATCAACAGCACATACCTAGTATGAATACTTATCAAATTGTCAAATAAGTATGAAATGGGTTAATGTCTTCAGATCAAAGCCCTATCTTTAAATTAATTATCAGTTTGGTACCTACTGATAAATTGGTGTTATGTAGTTAATTATTATTTTCCTTAATACTTGCAAGGATGGTTCTGTTTTTACCCAACTACGGCGAAGCAAAAAGGAGAGTATATTTAATAGTATACTTTATCCCTTTTAATCGAGATACCTTAAATGCAAGATGCCAATGAGGACATAATACCTAAATATGAGTATGTTTATGACTACTAAGTGTAGTACAATCAAATATAATATACTAAAGCTCCTCAAATCTTGAAGAGATTTTGTGAATGCCTAAAATTACGTCTTTTATTTAATTGTATACTAGCTGTCGCCCGCGGCTTTGCTCGCGTGGAGTTTTATATGTTTAGATTTTATACTTATTTATGTTGCATGATTAGTGCAGTGCTACCTATTCATGCCTAGTAATTTATTCAACTTCACATGTAGATCTAAAATAAAAGCACCTTACAATAACGGCAACTGTACAATTTACAAAGTATCGGCATTTATTTAGCACATAGAGTCCGCGCCACCACTGAAGTCCGATAGACGCGGCGCTGCTTTTGCAGAACTAATATAGTTATCTATAGTGTGGAAACAAATGTAGTTCCCACTTTGGCGGACTTCAGTGATGGCGAGCACCCTACATACTATTTGGTAATCAACATCGGGGACAAGCCAGCATGGGGTCAATCAATTCTAACTCGATATCTTCATCTAACACCTACCTACCTAAAGTTTATATTGTATTAAAAACAAGGTAAAAAATATTTTCCTACTTAGATAAGAATGTTTTTGTGTTGTTGACTATTTGTGTAGATTAGTATCTAGGAATTTTTTCACTAACAGGGACAATGACAATGTTTAAAAAAAATATTATGTAGGTAGGTACCTCTGTAATCTGTAGGAAAGGTACCTACCTAATTATACAAAGAAACACTCAATTAGCCTACTCAACTCAACAAATAACTATAAAAGTACCAAATTATTTGATACATACTAAAATATATAAAACTCTTTTGAAGCTGACTGATAAATCAACGCACAGCCTAAACCATAAGTCCTATAGGTATGAAATTTGGAGGGTAGTATCCTTATATAGTGTAGAGGCACTATATAAGGATACTACCCTCCAAATTGAATTAAAAAAGGAATTTTGAAAAGTCACACTCTAAAAGGTCTATTTAGAACGCGAGCAACACCGCGGGTGACGGCTAGTTAAAATATAAAACGAATTCAAAGCCTTGAGTGGTCCCTTCAACCAATGACATTCTGATATAAATATAGTGTCCTCAGTTTTATTATTTCTCTGGCATTCTCAGAATAGCTTCCTATCCTGCGTAGCGACCCTAGCTTATCAGTTTGTTATCACTCATTCTACCCCCTAGGCAGTAGGCACGGATACTGTATCTCTACTTGGGTTAAGGATCACGACCTACCACCTTTCCACCCCTCGTCCCCGCTTCGTCTGGATCCGATACTATAAATTAGCGTTTATCAACACGACGCCACAGTAAGCATTTGAACGCTCAACAGTGCACACGAATCTTCCGTACCAAGCAACGTTTATAAGTGTTCATTTCGATTACTTTGTCTAACTTTCCTAATGGCTAAATTCGTTGACAGTGATTTTCTCTCCCCTTACTAGTTGTTTGATTGTGTGAAGACTTTCTTACCTGCCTGTGGACGTATCCACAGTTGGTTCTCCTTCCTCTACCATTAGTAGATCTGCCAAAAGCATACATGTGTACCAGCGAGCTACTGCAGAAAATGACCATTTGCCTAATGTACCGAGTAAACCCAATCTACTATTCCGACTATTCAGATACGATTTAGGCTTGTATTTAAAGCTTTTGCAAACGAAATTCTCTATCTGCCATTGGCTCTACCATTTCGAGTACTATAAATTCGGGGTGTACCCTAAAGATATAACCTGACGGTCATTTACGAAGAATAAATTGGAAGTGTTAATATGGATATTATCGCCAATGTAAGTCTACAGTTCTCATTATCTGTCACACAGCACACAAGTGGAGTTCAAAGTGTATCTCTGTGTTGTGATTACACGAGCTTGCTTGAGCTGTAACCCTGCAATTATGTCTACAATAGTCGCTGGTTCGATTCCTGGCGAGAGCCTGTGAGTTTTTGCAGATAAAATCATTGAGGTCGAAACAAGAAAAGTACTCTGGGATAGCTGATTAACTATAGGTTCCATTATAACTGGTTTGATAACTTACCATTCATTCTTTCTCCTTAGTACCACCCTGTGCTCAAGGCGTTCCTGGCAGGGTCCTTCTCTGGAACGTTCAGCACGATTCTGTTCCAGCCGTTGGATCTTGTGAAAACTCGCTTGCAGAACCCAGGGCACCATGTCATTGCGGCGACGGTCAAGTAAGTGTACAAACAGATCAGAGGAACATCATATATTTTAGAAAGTTCCCTTTAAAAAAGAAAACGATTGCACTGTTTCTTATAGGACTATTTATGACTGATAGATTGTGCTAGTTAAGTTTCTACTGGTTACCAAGCATTTATTTATACATGGGGATACCTACCTAATTGCAAATACACTAATTGGTTTTCATAATCACATTACCTACCAGCCCCGGATCTAGGGGGGGGCAAGCCGGGGCCCATGCTCCGGGCGGCAAGTTCAGGGGGCCGGCAAAATTCACACTTATCATTTAGGTACTTTGACCACAGATTAAATAATAGTACAATATACCTATAGTCCTTTCGCCGTTATTATTATGGCTGTATGCATAATCCTGCATTTTTAAATAATAAATGTCGTTCCGAGCGAGTGTTAAAATTATTTGCGATCTTCTATAGGTCAGGAACGCATATCGAGTCTTGCAATCTTAGCTATAGAAAATCAAACTGCACACGAGTTAAATTATGACAAGGCCATAGATTTATTTGCTGAACCAGAAGCTCGAAGACTAAAATTGTAATTTCAATTCCCAAATGCAGAAATATATTTCATTTTTATTTTTATTATGCATATTTTTATTTTAAATCCCATCCTGTGCTGTGTATAAAATACTCGCGGGGGCGGCAATTTTCAGAATTTGCCCCCCTAAAAAAAATTGAAGATCCGGGGCTGCTACCTACGTTATAATACCTACCTGCCTCTTTATTAGCTCTTTTAATCATTCAAATTAAAGTTTACTGCCAAAAGTCTAAAAAACAATTTTACCGAGTTTTATCCAGATAAAATAAATTACAATTTGGTAATCTACATCGGGGACAAGCCAGCATGTGGTCAATCAATTCTAACCTAACAAACCACTGAGTAATTAAATTTAATTAAATAAAATGTGTCTCGTAGAGCAGACTAGTTTAGCAAATCGAATTATCGTATTGCTTACTTTAGCTATCTAATATTTGACCACTAACGCCACAAATAGATCAAAGGTTTATAAATGTGATCAGCAAATATTGATTCTTTATCTAGTCGTTATGTCACTAAATAATCGAGTTTCTGATATCCACAATGCGGGGAATTGAGACCAAGCAAGTGTGTGGCAAGATGTAGGTAACTAAGAAAAAACGAAGCCATAGCTAGTGACAGAGTTTTTATGACAGCCATGTGATGGAAACAGATATTTATTGTTATCTGTATTTCAGCAGCCGAATTCAACCCGGCATGATCACGATTTTCACCAGCATCATACGCCAGGAGCAGATTGTGGGATTATGGCGCGGCATGGTGCCTTCAGTCGCGAGATGCGTGCCAGGTAAATTACCACCTTTTTTTCTATGATATAAAGATCAAGATCCACCAAGGGCCGGCCGGTTTTTTTTATCCCTAGTTAAAAAATTTAACCATTAGTTGAGTTCAACTAATGGTTAAATTTGTATCAACGAATTGTCAAACTTAGACCAAATTTAACCATTAGTTGAGTTAACTAGGGATCAAAAACCGGCCCTTAGTGGTTACTATTTTAGTTGACAATTAGACCAAAAAAGTACAGTAAGTAGGTAGGTACCTATTCAAATTTTTGAGCATGTAAATCATGCATTTGAATGTACAAAGAAGAAAAATTGAACTGCAATGGAAAGCCTATAGTAGAAAAAGTTATGGAACAAGCTGATGGCCCATGTGATATTAAGCTTATAACAATGTATTGGCTTCCTCAACACTCCCTCTGAGGACGTGCTGTGTGAGACATGGCACAGCGTCCATCACTGAGTCAAGAGTTCTTCCAATGTCTGATCTTTGTAATATTTATAGGTGTGGGCCTGTATTTCTCATCTCTGCACTGGTTGAAAGCGAAGCTTGGCAAATCGAAAGGCGACCTTGGACCGATGGAAGCGGTGACTCTAGGCGTTGTAGCGAGGTCTATGAGTGGAGTTGCACTTATACCCATCACTGTGATAAAAACTAGGTAAGAAGAATCCTAGCCTATTCCTATTTATAATATTATTTAAACGCGGAAGTTTGTGAGGATGTATGTTTCATCCTATTTCACGCAAAAACTACTGATCATATTTGAATGAAACTTGGAATATATATTGTCCGTGGCCTGAAAAATCAACGGCATCCAACGGGACGCGAACGCTGTCGCGGGCGGAAGCTAGTATAACATAAAATTATGCCTGTTTCCCATAGGGGTAGGCGAAGGTTACGGATCTCCGATTATTTATTTACTCCATTTGTTACAATCCTAAACTAAATCAGTCGTGTTATTGTATGAATCTTATTATATGTTTCAAATGTACCTATCAATAGCCCCGTACCGGATTTGAACTGTTGTTGGGACCAATGTTATTGTACATACTGAACCATTCCGTTTTTAGTTAGTTGCTAAGCACCAGGCTTTGATAAAAAACATAACGACTGTCACCTATCATTGAATTCTAGAGGTTTCCAAAACAAAGTAATAATGGATTGTATTACGTGTGTCTTATCGCTGACAAAAACACCAATTTGTGCCTTGCAAACAGCGTATGTCGTACGTATCACAAGATTGAAATCATCTACCCCCTTACGATCGCCGCATAACTTTATTCAGCTGTTTAAATTATTGCTGTCACCTACTAATAGGTAATGTCAAACAGTGACAGTGCTAGACTTTGATTCAACTGTTTAACTATTTGTCTGTCATAAGTAAGGCCCTTAAAACGTTTAGGAACCAAACATGTTATTAAATTTATCATGATAATAATAATCATTATCTAAGCAGGCTTGTCGCTGACGTCACATCGTAAGATGTCTTCGTTTTATCAGTTGTTTTTAAATGTACTGAATTGCGCAAATATGAACGTCACAAAGATTTTAATCGTACGCGCCCCTTTGTGATTAATTGCGATTTAAATTATTTGGAAACAAGAACACCCACTTTCTGATATCGACAAAAGCTAGGGACAAACTGATTCCACGTACCTACGCTAATTGTAAAAATTCCTTTCTGACGTCTTATTATTTGATTGAATTAGAAAATTCGTTTTCAGCACTTGCGTAAAAGTTGTGCGTGTTATTCAAATATCTGTTCAATTGTATGTAGACACAATCGTATTTCGTTTTCAAAACGCAATACCCCTCAGTAACCTGTGTGAGGTAGCTAAATATAATTTACATTTAGTTAAGTACCTCACACCTATATCAATTCAGTCTGGTCAGTGAACTCATTTCATATGCGTAGGTACATGTCTAGGTAGGTAGGTACATTTTGATCTGTGTATATTACGACTTGACCTGTTTACTTATTTCTATTCTGTTCACACCTAGCCTTGAACACTACGGTTATAAAAATAGAGCAAAATAGTATAAGTAAGGTGAAATACTTGTACGACGTACGTTGTACGTCTAAGGGTTTATTAATTCTATAGCTTCGCTTAGATCACAATAATTTTAAAGGATTAAATTATTCGGGTTTGCTTGATCCTAGGTTTTTATAGGCATGGTAGATATCGCTAAAGCATCTATACACACTTGTTCTAACGTGTTTTGTTTATATAAAAAGTTATACATACATATAAAAAAAATGCTTAAATGCGTTTTTTCTGTTTTTTCTGTAGTCACTAGAGAAAAAACTGCCCATATTTTTTTGATTGAGTCAAAATATTTGTACAAAATTTTTGAGTTTTAAAATCGGAATATATTCAAGCACTAGACTCAAGTGCTTGATTATTTGCATTATAGATATCTTGATTATTTGCATTATTGCATGGTAGATATCGCTAAAGCATCTATACACACTTGTTCTAACGTGTTTTGTTTATATAAAAAGTTATACATACATATAAAAAAAATGCTTAAATGCGTTTTTTCAGTTTTTTCTGTAGTCACTAGAGAAAAAACTGCCCATATTTTTTTGATTGAGTCAAAATATTTGTACAAAATTTTTGAGTTTTAAAATCGGAATATATTCAAGCACTAGACTCTAGTGCTTGATTATATTGAGATTTTGCTAATTTTAAAACTCAATCAATTTTGTGATTTTTCCAAGCTGTCTGTACAAATATTTTGACATTTTTCCAAACTGTCTGTACAAATATTTTGAGGAAGGTACATTAGATGGTGTATATGTATAACAGCTAAAAAAATCTTATCTCAACAAACTCTCACAATTCTTAGAACTTAATTTATTTTTTCTTTTTCAGATATGAATCAGGTGTGTACAAGTACACCAGTCTGGGCGGTGCTTTGAAGGCGATCTACAAAGCGGAAGGGATCCGTGGATTGTCGTGTGGTCTCGGACCGACATTAGCTAGAGATGCACCGTTCTCGGGGCTCTATCTGATGTTCTATACGCAAGCTAAACAGAACGTGCCTAAAGGTGAGCTACTTCAGTATTATATGCGGTTTCCAACGGACATGGCAAGTTACAATGGCAAACAGGCTCGCTAGCTTACCTTTCCCCAATTCCCCAATTTTTGAATGGTGATTACGAACCGGATAACGGAACGTAGGACGCTCTCGTAGAATAGAGAAAGTTTACGTAGGCTGTATGCGTTACAGTCTACCTAAATTTTAGCGGTCACAAAGCGATCCCATAACAGTGTATGGGATCGCTTTGTAACCGCTAGAGGGCCTTGTTAGTCTTGTGCGTCGACAAGACGCTTTACCTTTTTATTGATTTAGAGCCAGTAATTTCTTCCGTTATTATCCGACCAATATATTTTGAAATTAGATAAACTAATAATGGTTCCCTATTCCAGAATGGCTTCAATCTCCGGGAGCAGCGAGCGCAGTTCACTTCAGCTGCGGCATAGTGGCCGGTATCGCGGCATCCCTCGCCACAAACCCGGCCGATGTGCTCAAAACTAAGATGCAGTTGTACCCTGAGAAGTTTCCTAATGCGTTTGGCGCTGCTGTTTATGTACATCAGGTAAATATAGTTCTTTTTTAACCTTTACCAATAAAACTTACGTCGTTTATTGGTACAACATGGCCTTTAAATTCTCTATATCAAAATCAAAGTATCAAGTTCAGGGGTTTTCGTTCAAGCAAGATACGGGATTCGATTTCAACTCTATTAGCAAGCTATTAGTCTTAAGAGTCCGGCGAAATGAGCTCGCAACTTCAATTTGAGGCCCGAGCAAAAATCGCTCCGTGTATCGCTTTCTCTGTTTAGATGACGCAGGCGCGCGCGGGACGCGGTAGTGCTTGAGTGTGTGCGTGAGTAGGTGTATACCTCTTCCACCTACCTATTTCTTTAGGCATGCATGTGTACTTACCTTTTTGCGTTTCATACTTACATTTAGACATAGACATAAAAACTTCTTGCTGCTTCGCTGTTTCCTCGAAGCATTTAGGGAAGTGCAAGAGTAGGTAGGTATGGTAAAAAAATCTAAGCGAATGTAGTTTGCTAATGCGTTTTTTATTCCAGATTCTCTACAGGGCCTACGTACTTATATCTCATGAAACCTATTAGGAAAATACTTATTTAAATTCAGTGTGACATTTTTGTAAACTAACCGAATTTGGCTAGAGTGTAGGTAGGTAGGTTCTGCAATAGGATAATTATAAATTTAGGGTAAAATACGAGTATCTACCTACCTATTGTGAAATTATGATAAGAAAATAAAAGATAAGTATTTAAAAGTACAAACATTTATTTTGTTTATTGATTGACACATTTATTTATATAAAAAATAACATTTTTCTCTTACGGACACATTCATTTATTAAAAAAAACTGAATCATTTTACGATATTGGTAAGCCTACTCAATCACACTAAAAACAAAAGTTGGGATATTATCCTACTAATATTATAAACGAGAAAGTTAGTGAGAATGTTCGTTACTCTTTCAAGCAAAAACTACTCATCCGATTTGGATGAAACTTGGAATATATATTGTCCATGACCTGGATTAACACATAGGCTACTTTTATACTGGAAAATCAACGGGGTCCAACGGGACGCAAACTTCCTACTTATCTATTCTATACTAATATTGTAAAGGGAAAAAGATTTGATTGTTTGTTTGTTTGCATTGCATAATTATATTGCTACAAGCTTCCGCCCGCGACTTCGTTCGCGTCCCGTTGGACCCCGCTGATTTTTCGGGATAAAAAGTAGCCTATGTGTTAATCCAAGTCACGGACAATATATATTCCAAGTTTCATCCAAATCGGATCAGTAGTTTTTACTTGAATGAGTAACAAACATCCATCCATACTCACAAATTTTCGCGTTTATAATATTAGTAGGATATTTGGAATTATAATGCAGGCACTCATTAAAAACTTATCTAACATACCTGCTAGACGATTGACTGATTGGTTCAACGTTCATGACCTGATTTGACTCGAGTTCAATAACAGGATTATACCTTGATGGTGCATTATTTATATCAGCCGTTGTCGTGATTTCGATACCACCAGGTTGACATGAAGAAGATCTGTCTAACTGTTGTTGATTCATGTTTGATTCGATGAGTATTCCTTCATGTCGAGGTGGCACTCCAATAAGTTGTACATCTCTAAAAAAAATATTTGGACGTTAGAGTCATCATAAAAATATACAATATACCATTTATGCGCATTTACTCACCTCATAGGACCCATATTTTCTTTTTTCTTTTTCGCATGTTTTCTTTTCCTGGGAACTGATGGCCATAAGCGTTTTTTAAAAGATCGCAGTGGCTCTGTAAGTAAATATTCATACAAATTATTATCAAATAAATTTACCATAACCTCTTATTTCGTGTCGAAATCCGAGCAGCAGCTAATCTCATGGAAATATAGTTCTTCTCTATATTTAAATACTAGCAATTCATTATTATTACATTGAAAACGGGTTATTTATTCTTAGAACCACTTACACGTTATATTTGTACCTACCTAAGTAGAGATCTTTCACTCTAAAAATGCACACAGTAGTAGGTACTTCCCTACTTCACTTGGGTACCTAAACTTAGATATAAGTACCTACCTACCTAAACAACATGTTAGATAGATCCTTACCTAGGTATTTACACTTTAAAATATGAAAACAACTAGGTTAAAACGAGTTAGGTACTTACTATGAGATACATCCCAACGTTCCGAGTCCATATCAGCAACCAAACCGTAAGTGAAAAATATCGAAGTCCATAAAGAAAGCTAAAGTCGTAGTACCTATGTAGGTAGGTACTGTAGCATAGCAGTTTTCGCAGTTAGGCGGTTTAATATTTCAGAAATTATAACGGGACTTTGTTTTTTCGACGTATATTTTCTTCCGAAATACTTGACATACATATTTCACTTTTTGACAGGATGTTTATGAAAACTAACAAGGAGGTACGTATCAATCGCTGAAATACACGCTGCATTAGTGTGCGTGCGTACCTACTTGTAAGGCCGTCCTGTCGTGCGCGATGGCAATATTAGCCGTTCAAAAGTGGTATGAATTTGGTTGAGTTCCGTAATACCAAAAATTATGACTTAAAATTGTTAGTATTCTTCACATTGTATAATTTTTCTTTAACTAGACAATATAAGCTATGTTCCTAAACAAACAACACGTAAAATATTGTTGTTTTTAATTCGAAATAAGTAGGAAGAAAACTTGTCAATTTTAGCATAAAAAAGTGCAAAATGCGATTGGCTTTAATTTCACTTTAGGTAAGTTATCTGAAAACAAAACCTATCCAGGAACGTATATAAACACTATTCGAATACTAATAATACAATAATATAGTGGAAATATGCTTGAATTAGAAATGACTTTGGTATTACGTTTGTATGGATATTTCTTCCTTCGCCGGCTCCTTAAACAGATATCGAGTTATGTAAGCAATACAATTATTTCTGTATTATAATATAAAGCCTTGAAAATCAGAATACGCAAATTCTAACGTGTCAAATGTCCACGGGGTCACAGAATGGTACATTTGGCCACAAAAAACCCAAATTCTTATGAACTTAGTTTCTACATCGTAGTTACTTTATGTTAAAAATAACAGTAAATGTTATTTAATTTGTCATTATAATAAAACTTACATAAATAATTAGGTATTGATTATAATAATTGGCCACCAGTGATTTCTGACCTCTGATTACGCGATTGATAATATGCCCGAAGGGGGCATCTTTGAGTTGGTACTCTAAATATCACGCGCTTGCTTATGCTTCCGGAATGTCATAGATATTTTTTTCTTAGGTACCTTACCTACCTACTGTTTCTTTCAAGTTCGTTTGTAACAGAAAATAATGATTATAATAGACAACGATTTGTTCTCTAATGGGCGAATACTCAAACGCCACTCAAACCCCACTCAATTTAAGTCCCGCTTAAATTATTGCCATCTCTTACAAATGAGTAATGTCAAACAGAGGAAGAGCAACTTTAAGTGGTGCTCAAATTTAAATGACTTTTGAGTATTTCAGCTATGACTCTTGAATCAGTTAAGATTTTTTCGTTCTCTGAATGAATGGGAAGTAATTTTTTTTACATAGACGTTTTATATATTATGTTTGTGGTTGTGCATACACACACATACTCCGATCACACGCCCCCTCTCTATCTATCTCGGCATGTTGAGTGCTTTGGAGCTTACGTACACATACGGAACCAAGCCGCCTTCGTGAAATAGACAACTGTAGTCACATTTTGCAGTTTTAGTATTCCCAAAAAATACTATATCCTAAGTAATTATCTGCTTTTAAATCATTGGCAATCTGAGTCATTCATTACAAATTACAAAACAACAAAATGAATATCTCTGTGATTCCGAATATTCCGTATTGGTACTAATATTTTTATTCCGTTGGTAGGTAATGGTACTTATCGCTAAATAATTTATTGAACTTTGTTGCCATCTCGTCATGTCTAGTTTTTGTAGAGTCAAAAGGTTATCAGCTGAGTTGCTGAAGTAATATTAGCAGAGCCTGTCTACGATTTTCGTGGTGCACAAATATCATAAGAGTACCTTATGTATTACATACCCAGTTACTTCATTAGGCATTTTGTGGAGATAGTCCTTCCAGATTAACAGTTCCTGACTTTAGTTACTTAATATTTTGATCAGAAGCTATGCTCATAAAAACTCCAAGACTCAAGCAAAGATTGTTTTGACACTTCAATAAAAACCGTTCAAAAAATATATGCTGAGTTTTGAAGTGAACATAATGGATGCATTTCAGCAATCAAGCCTAGGAATACCATTTACAAGTATGTATATACCAATAAAAGACGGTTCTGGGAGGAGTTAGGCTGGCTGCACGCATAGCCAGTTTACCCCCCACGTATAATGGACCAACCTTGAGTCTAAATGCGGAAACGGGAGTCCAATAATAACAATAATAATAAATACCAATAAAAGACTGTACCCCTAGTCCCCGGGGGTACAGTCTTTTATTGGTCCTTCTCTCTAGGTCCATCCTCTCAAATCTCCTGATAGTTACATAGTGTCTACCCTTGATGATGTCTCAGGGACGCAGTGCCACTTTGAAATACCAGTTATCAAAACCAACCATTCTAACATCAATTCATTGACACATATAATAATAGATATTTTCCTTGTTACAGACATACGGAGTAAAGGGGTACTTCAAAGGTGCGGTACCTCGCATGCTTAGACGCACGCTTATGGCAGCGATGGCTTGGACGGTCTTCGAAGAGATTACGCGATCCATCGGCTTGAAATGAGGGGTGCGATAACTCGAATAATACATCGAAAGGTTCTTTGTACGTAGACTTGAGGTTCTGAGCTGTTGTGGAACAGTCAACTGGTATATTTATTGAAACAGTCAGTACCTAATTGGTATGAAACCGCAATTCGGCGCATATTTTTGTACAGCTATTTTTCTTGAATGGTTCGTCCGTTTTGTGCAGAACTTTCGAAAAGCTTCATTTGATTGATGTACTTTTTGTAAAATCATTGAAATCGGGTTATAAAGCGAATTATTTGGGCAATAGAAGTTTATCAGAAAATACAGTTGTTCTAAAGTGGTAAAACATTATGATTCTAATAAATATGTTTAGGATTATTTTCAGATTTAATTTTAATACAGATCTAAAATCAACTAAGTTAATAGGTTGTTTTTTGTTACCTGCTTTTATTTTTTAGTATCTAAGTTGTTCCTTGCTATCGAATAATACTTGTAACTTTTACTATTTTTGTAACCACAGTTTTGTAGTTATTTTTGTAAAATGTAACCACATAGTTTAACTTGCGTTGTATTTTTTTTGTTCATAGAGTAAGTAAGCCATATCAGATTAGTAATGGATTTAACTATATTTTTATGTTGTTTATTTAGTTATTTCGTAAACGAATGATGTAAGAATAGTTTATACCGTGCCTTGTGATTTAATTTTGAATAAACTTTATATTGCACAAATTGCTCTTTGAAAATGTTAGTAAGCCCAGTTATAGCACCTATATTATTTTTACATAAGTAGAAGTTAGTCCAGGCCATGAACACGCAAAAGTTTAGCTATTATGGTGTATTTCAGTCAGTCACAAATGTTTAAAAACATGTGCGTAGCTTTGACAGGTAGTTGATAAAAACTACAAGAAATAAAACTAAAAATATATTATTTACTTACATATTTACATTGATCTATCACATTTTTTCATATAAATTCTACGCCTTCATACTTGAAGTCTTCAATAAAAGTGTCTTTGAGTAGCACTTTGCCTTCAGTAGTAAATGCAGTGATGAATGTGGAGGTTTTACCTTCAAACTCTGTTGTTTTGAGAGCCACGATGGCCTCGTCACTCGTTCCTGGTATGAATTTGAACGAAGAGAAGCCTAGTTTTGGACTCTTCTTTGTAATCTGGAAGGGAAATACGATTTTATACACCAGAATATAGTATAAATGTTTATTATATGCTCTGCTTAGTTTGGGACAAGAGTGTTGAGAAAAGAAATGAAAAATTGTCTGGGTCTGTGTGGCAAGATAACACAATTATTTATTTGAAGTTATTTGAATATTAGTCTGACTAGACTATCTGAGGACGTTGCCGCGTATAGATAAGCATAGCTCATGTTCACACTTATCTATTACAACCACAGAATACTTAATGTACTTTATGTTAACTGTAAAAGTATCATAATTTTGTAATAAATACCGTATTATCTTATATGGCACCTGGTTACTGGCTGATACATTTTGGGAGAACACTACAAAGGTTTTATCGAACAGTAGCATAACTGGATTCCGAATGATTCCAATTTTTCGTAATTACATTTGATTTGAAGAGTGCTATTCTAGGAAAGAAAAATCAAAGGAAACGGAACCCGTATTGATACTTGGACGTATCACACGACGCTGTCTAGTCTCAAACTGAGCAAACCTTGTACTATAGGAACTAGATTGCTGATAGTATACTTAAATACTTTTTTTGTAAATACATAGGTACTTGTTTATACATTGATGGATCGTTGTTAAAGATTGTTTACTCTAGAATGATTTTACCCACAAAACTCTTCAAGGGATTCATTTACCTCAACAGCTTTAACACTCTTGAAATTTTCATCTGCGGTTATCAAGTAGTTGCATCCCATGACCTCATCCTTAGTTTCATTATAAGCTTCATAACTACACCGTCTTGGTAAGAAATGCCATTTCCGCTTGTGTGCTGACCAGGCTCCGGATTCGTGAATCATGTAACCAGGCCAGTTGATACCTATAGAGCCGCGAACAGCTTTATACTGGTTTACCCAGGTAAGGTGTTGCACCTGGAAATTAAATAAGCAAGTTTGTCGTAAATTTTAAACCTTTTTTCGTTAATTCATCAATAATCGCCAATTTTTTTTTTTATCATTTAGAAAACTTTTTTGTAGCTGACTAATAATCCCCGCACAGCATAAACCATAAGTCCTAGAGGTATGAAAGGAAGGTAGTATCCTTTTGTAGTGTAGGGGTGCACTAAGAAAGGAATATTGAAAAGTCGCCCTAAAGGGTCTAGAACGCGAGCAACGCTGCGGGCGACGGCTAGTAAAATATACATCCATAGATAATCCACTTCATGGTCGATCAGATGTTCACAGTTGTATGTGTTGTTATTATAAATAAATATTAAATATTCACGGACACTTAACACAACGCCTTCTAGTCCCAAACTAAGCAAAGCTTGTACGATGGCTGATAGAATACAAACATACATTTTTTTTTCTAAATACATACTTATAATACATAGAAACACCCAGACACAGAACAAACATCTTTGTTACTTATCTGTGAAAACCTGTTATTCTTCCTTTTGGCTTTCCATTTCTATAAAAATGTATAACTAGTTAACTTAAAACTGTTGATCATAGGCTCAGAACAGATACCCTAATATGTGTAAGCAGAATATCCAGAAAGAAGTCCCACACAAGACACACTTTGTGCAGTAGTTTGTATTCTACTATCACTCCTGCTACACTGGGTTTTTCTCATTGTTTTTAGGCACAATATACTAAACCTTTCCATGACTGGGTTGAAATTCTGAGAAGTTATTTATATCAGTGAATTTTCATTTTGCTTTTAATAATGTTTTTTCAATAGTAAATGTAAATAGGTATTACTTAGAAAGGAGTTTTCACCATTTAAAATATTTAAAAATGTAATGTAAGGGCAATTTTGTTTACCTCTCCGTGTTTGCTAACAGCCTTCACCCACATAGGGTCATAATTTTCAAAGACTCCACTGGAAGTTGTCCATTCTTTGCCCATGGAGCCGAGGTACAGGATCTCATCTTTCATCGTAGCCCATTCCGTCTTGAAGCCTTTCTCAACATGACCATTACCATCCGGGATTATCAGCCATGGAATTACTTTGTTGTGCAGTATCTCAAAAACCTGAAAAATTTAGTTCAGTATCAGGTGAGGGAACATTGGTAAAAGATTTTATGCTTAGATCATTGATTCTTTTGTGCAGTTTTTCTACCCATCGTGCCTAATTCTAATTCTTAGTGGGGGGATAAGATCTGCACAGACATCGCGCGTTGGGGTGTATTGTGCATTGTCCTCTTCACCTCACCCCAGCCAGCTCATCGTGCCTAGATAAAAAGTTTATAGATAATCTAGGCCAGAAACTAGGACTTAGTTCCAGAACACATGGTGAAACGCAAAAATGACGAAACTGCTACTACTAGTTACTTTTGAGTTGCATTTAAGTTTCTGCCATAGATTCCGTTGAGAGACCACACATGACGCGACCAGTGTGAAACCGGTTTGAAACGCATTGCAAATCAGTCACATTGAAACCGGCGTGCAGGAAACTGGCGTTGCGTTTCATTCATTTACATAACCACAATTTCTTCGTCACTTGAAGAACTCATTATGCAGACGTCTTTTCTTAACGAAAACCGAAATTATTGTGGTTGCAGTGCGTGTGGAAAATGGTTGAAACTGGTTTCAAATCAATAATTTCAAAAGGGTTTAGTTGCAGTTTCGTTTCACCGTGTGTTCTGGGCCTAAGTCATACAAAATACAGTGAAGCTATTACAATGAGGTAGGAGATACATAGAGGTAAACATAAAAGCCAGACTGTCAGGGCTTCGTAAGAATAGCAAAGTAGGTTCCCTTACCATTCCAGACCTATCATCAAACGCAAGCAGTCTGCCATCATAAGCAATTAATTCAGAGAGTTCCATTCCTCTTCCCTTATGAGAGTAAGTTGAAGACAGCACTGTTGCAGGCTGTGGGTCCCATTGTACCGTCACATACTGTTTCTCTTGATTGTAACTCAGGAGTCCCTTTTTGAAATAACTAAAGTATGTGTGCGGTTTATCACTCTTCGAGTTTGTGTCCAGATCTGCTATGATTCCTATCCTGAATGTCACTAGCTCACCCGTCACAACAGGCTCCGTGAACGGATATGTGTTATTGTACGGCTTGAGAGGCGCAGTCCAACTGTGAGATGAGTAAACTTGATTGCTCGTCCACCAGTTATAATAAAACAAGAGCAGCATGAACCCACCTATAAGTAACACGAAATAAATGAACTGTGGTTGTATCCTCACTGCGTTTCCTACTCTGTAAGTGGCTGGAGTCCGAAGCGCTTTGCGCCAATCTCGAAGGGTTCCTTTCATGTTTCTATCGTCCAATTCGTACTCATACATAATAGATAGCTTATTGCATACTTCTATTGACTTGATAATGACTAGCAAATAAACACAAATGGCAAAATGAGACGGCACAGCACTGGAACATCCACGTTTTTATTGATGAAATCAAGTCGCGTAGTGCTCACTAACAGAAACCACTATTGTTTTCGTGACCTATTATAAGAAATGGATAGAAAAACTGTAAACAGAGCAACCGTTTATGTTATCATTGTTGAAAGGACTCTGAATTATTATTAGCGTAATTATTTCAGAGTTCATCAGAGTTCTTCAATCGTGTTGACATGACACGGTTGACACATTGACGTGTGTTTTCAAAAAAACTTCATGGCTTTTGTAACTTGTCACAATTCTGCCAGTTTTTTTTTTCTTCGCTCCTCGGAGCAGGCTATAGTTTAGAACCATACCGCCTAGTCTTACGTTATGTTTTTCTCATAAGTTAGTTTGTTTAGTTGTATGTCTTGCGTAAATATTTTTTTTTATGTAGAAATCATATCAGTTACTGATACACATCTGAATGAAAACATACCAATAGCTGGTACACATCTGAATGGTTTTTTTTTTTCAAGAAATTTTTTTTCTACATCTCTTTTGACTTTTATGTACATATCTAATTATATATTATTTACATTTCCTTTTATTTACACAATAGTATCTATTATTAATATTATTTACAACACAATTCTGCCAGTGTCTGTTTACTCTAGTGTCATAAACGAGATGAAGGTAAAGTGTGGAGGTAGAGATAAAAACTAAATTTAAAGTACCATTATCTGTCTTTTTCTTTTTGAGTTTGATTGAAATAAACCTGGATCAAGTTTTGTCATTTTTTGAAACAACATCTAACATCTAGCACTTTTATTTGAATTGTTTTGTTTTGTTTTGTTTTGTGTTCTTGTGTTTATTGTTGTTTAATTTTAACACAGACGAAGGATACTTAGGTCCACAGACAAAGTATCACAACTTAGGTCACTTGACACTGGCAACATTGTCTGTCGAATTGACGGACAGAGAGAGGCCACTATAATCTAAGACCCGTATTCCGAGACAGAAATCGTTACTCAAGCATAGATTTGAGTAGAGATTTTCATACAAAAATCTATGCTTGAGTACGGATCAGTGCTTGAGTAAGGCTACGGAATACGGGCCTAATAAGAGAAGAAATCTCAAAATTCGCGGTAAATAAACGTTGTTGCAAAAAATCTCTTCAAAATGCATGGAGTCTTTACCAATGTGCTCTGGTTTATTGAGTTTTTTGCGTTTGCTGGGGCGCTGATAGCATTTTTCTATTTCATACTGTACCTTGTGGAAATAAATCACGTTGCATACAACCCTCAATACGATAAGAGGAAGCAGTAAGTAAAGTTCCTGTACCTACCTACCTACACACTTTTTAGGGCTATTCGCTCAGCTCACGTGCGGCTCCAGCATGAGCGCGTAGCGCTGTGTGTCCGTCGAATTTATAAAGCCGCGTATCGACTACGCGCTCCTGGCGCGCGTTCCATGAATGACTGCGCCGAGAGTGCGTTCCGCGGAACGCGCTCCAAATATTCAGATGATCTCAACTGAGCGCGCGTGGCGCGCGTGGCAACTGTTCCATTCCAGTGCTCGGTTGTTCAACATGCAGGCCAGTCGTGTACGAGCAGCAGTCTCTCCAAGCTTCTTCTCTGCGCGATTTATTATGATAAAAAGAACTTTTGCTATTCCACAGCAATTCTTTTCTACCATAAAGTTGAATTAATTTACAACAACTCTGATTATCCATCGCTTGGAACGCAACGTACACACAAATTCAAAAACTTCCGTCTGAACTGGCGCGCGCGCCACAGCTGAGCTTCCTTGATGCGCTGTAAAAAACCGCTGGCCGCTGGAACGGCCTGTTCCACGTTCGTGCGTTCCAACAAACACATTGGCGCGCGTTCCAAATCGGTATCCATTGCGCGCGGCTTTGAGATAAGTTCACATGCATACTACCTACCTACATGTGAATTTATTTATAATTTATGTCCGTCCTTCTGTGCGGAGGAAGATAAATAGTTAGGTACTAAGTATACTTACTTACTTATGTACCTACCAACCTAGCAGTAGGTACGTAACCTAACTAGTTAGGTAGGTACCTAATAATAATGAGCGTAGGTAGAGGGAGGTGGGGTGCCTTGATACAAGGGGCACATAGATAGGTACACCAGCCCTAATAATTGAGAGAATGGATTTGAGTGGCGCCAACTCTAAAAAGTGCGGAAAAACTTCCGAACGCATCCATTGTAACCGCACCAACCATCTATCAACGGGCCTAGGGTACGTCGAGATGTGTTTTGAGGGCCTTTAGGTAAATTCTGACGCAATGTGTGAAATTGTTTCGACGCTCTTCGATAACATCTGACGAAGATCTTTATATACCAAAGGTAAGTTAAACCACAGATTATATAATACTATACTAAACTATCAATTATTATGATTTTTGTTAATTTTACTGAAAATCAAAGTTTTTAAATCATAATTTGAATTTTGATTAAGGTCGTTTGGGGCACTTTGATGCAACAAAGTGTGGGGCACTTCGATGCGCATCATTGTTCCAGATATCGAAGACAAAGCAAGTGTTGATTTTAGATATGTTGTTTTACCAAATTTAACGAAAGGCACAAGGCGAACCTCATCTATGTATACTTTTTCTATTCATTTGAGTTTATATAATGTGCAATAAAAGAAGAAAAAGATTTATATTGCTTTTTCAAATAATAGATAATTAAGTTTGATAGTTTGATTTTTGATTTTTTGAGACTGACTGGGGTTAAGATTTGTTATAATAATTACATAATTATAAGGCTGATTATGTATCAATGTAAAAGTGTTTTATAAGATCTCTTTTTACACAGTTTCACAATAAATGATTCTTATTCTTATTCTTATTTTGTCAATTTTCATAGATTTCCCACCTGTATGAAAGTGCCCCACGTGTTGCAGATTGACACAAAAGCCATTTTTTACTAAACGTCAATTATTTCTTTTCTCTGATAACTTAAACAATTTTAAACTATTATACATTATAATATTATAATTCTATGGCATTGACTGCCGTGCATTGAAACTCCTCATAGAGTTCATGACGGGCAGGAGTCAGATAGTGGTTGGCAGCGGAGGCAGTGTGAGATCAACGCCAATGACAACGAGTGTAGACTCAAAGCTCCTCCATATCTAACATCATGTTCTCGATTCTGCTGAATGACCTTCCAGATAGCGTTAAAGACGCGTACCTACTTATGTACGCCGACGATGTTGCTGCCGTGGTAACCGCGCCAACTGTCGATTTACTTGAGAAAAAGATGAATAGAGTGTCAGCAGTCTTGAGCCACTGGTTCAAGACGAACGGGCTAGTCCTGAACACTATCCATTTCAATCTAGCAGGGCGAACGTACAAGAAAATGACCGTTTATGTCGGGGATCAAATACTTGAACAAGTAACGCAGTCGACTTTCCTGGGTTTTCAGGTAGAGTGGTCTTACCTGGCAGAACCACATCGACAATGTCTGTGAGAGGGTGGGCCGTGAGTCCTTCGCGCTATGGCGCGTTTCTGAAATCCTGCCGCTGTCCATGGCCCGAAGCTGCTACTTCGCGTCAGTTCATTCGCTCCTTCAATATGGAGTTGAACTCTGGGGGCGCGCTGCCGATTGGGAGCGCGTCTTCCGAATGCAAAAACGAGCAGTAAGGGCCATTGTAAGAATACCTTGGGATACGTCTGCCAGACCCTACTTCCAATCACTGGGCATACCAACTCTTCCCGCACTGGTCATTCTTCATACGGCCATGTACGCCAGAAACAATCTGACGTCTTTTGCAAAACTAGGGGATGGCAGTAGGTACAATACGCGAAACGCCGACAAATTGCGGGCGGTGCAGAGGCGGCTGACCAAGAGTTCAAAGCTGGTGCATGTCATGGCTCCGGCAATCTACAACGCACTACCCGAAAGTGTTATAAGTGCTACTTCAATGCAATCATTCTAAAAAAAGCTCAAAACATGGCTTGTGGATCAGGCGATATTATAAGGTCGAGGATTACTTCAAATAAGAATTTTAATGTTAATTTTTTCAATGTTGTTTATTTACCATTATCATAAAGTAGGTACATTGTATGTACCTACCTACCTATTATGTACTTGTAACAGGTTTTTTGTTATCAATAAAATACTATGACTATTAAATTATTTAGCTAAACGTATAATGCAAAAATAATGAAAAAAATTAATTTTATACACCTTTTATGGAACTTCAAAGTTTTGTGTATCAATGCACCCCACTTCCCCCTACCTACTTAAGATTAGTCTCACTCTCAAGGCATAATAATTTCACCTTAGCGTAGTAAGTAGGTAGGTAGCTAGATACCCACCTACCGACCACCTACAAAATAACTTCTAAAAGCTTATAGCTAGGTAGGTAATAAAATTACAATAAAATGTATATCTACTTAAACGAGGTTCATTACTCTAACAAGTCTGTAGGATTTGAAATATTTTGGAGATTAGGTAAGCAGGTACTTACCTCAGCTACCTACTAGGTTAGTAGGTAATAGGCGGGTAGGTACCTACCTACTGTATCTACATTATTCTTGATCCGTACACAATCACAATATTCACTCACCAAGAGATCGCTCGATGACTCGCTCGTCTAAACGCTACTCCTTTTCTACGACAAGGCCTAAAGTCGTGACCAGTTGCACTGCAACGCGATTAGATGCGGTTTCTCATTGTTATTTGCTGGACAATTTGGCTTTGTCTACATACTAATCATACACAACGTACCTACTACATTGTACCTAGTTAGCAGGATCATCTTAGCAATTTCTAGCTACTTAGATATTCCATTGGTTTGTATTGTAAGCAAATCAGAGTTCCGTATTGTCAATTTTCATAGGTCTGTGAGCATTACGGTACCTGATCTACCTCGAATTTCCTTAGGGAATTCTCGCAATGAAGATGGAGTAGACTAGAGGTGTTTAATATTTCTTTCAACCAATAACAACAACTAATAATAAAATATCACTATCATTCAATAAAAAAATGAAGGTGATCGATCATTTTTATGATCTAATCGATCGATAGTAAAAATCGATCGAATTATCGTACAGCGCGATGTTTATTTTTTGGAAAACTAACCTCACTTTTAGCTACCTTCACGTAATCAGTTAACTTGGATACCTAGTTCAACTGTCAAACACGCTAAAGCTTGTCTTTTTTTGAAATTTTCCATCAATCAGAGCATACCTCTACAATTCTACATATCCTAGCTCTATAGATTTATTAGGATGGGTAAGTACCTATCTAGTTTTTAGGTTAGTCAGTAGCTCTATTCAACTTGTTTTTGCAGATATATGGCTGATGGCACGTGGCTGCTACAAAGTTGATCAAGTTCAGAAATGGTGCAAGTGGTGTTAGTAATTATTCATTATCATTATCAGTTTGAAGAAGTGCACTACTGCAAATATCCTTCCCCAGAAACAAAGTTATGGCCTTCTCCATTCACAGACTTTCTGAGATCTTTATAATCGCGTCCATCGATGGATAAAATTGTCGTTGCCATTCTAGAGGCTTTTAATAATGGGTTTTACTAGAGCAACTAGACCACAGTGGAGACTTAAGTATGCCCAGTAGGTGTTGGATTTCTATTCAGGCTGATAAGATGATTTAAGCTACTAGATAGTTTCCCTTCAACAGAGTACTCAAGGCCAGACCAAAACGCGCACCGCCGAAGCCCCCACATCAAAACCAGACCCCCCTCTGCTTTGAGTCGAGCTGCATCTGGTTCTGCCGTCTGGTCGGCAGCATTAGCCTCATCGCTGTCTGCTACTACTTCGCGTATTCTCTTATATCTCATACCAAACTCAAATTCGGTATTTTTGTTCCGTGACCATCCTGATTTGACAATACCTACTGATTTACTGGTATAATAAATACCCATGGACATTTAGCACAACGCCTTTTAGTCCCAAACTAAGCAAAGCTTGTACTATGGGAACTACATTGCAAATAGAATATTTAGATACTTATTTTTGTAAATACATACCTATGTACTTATAATACATAGTAACACCCAGACACAGAACAAACATCTGTATGTTTGCCACACAAATGTTTGTTCTTGGTGGGGATCAAACCCACGACCCACAGCACGGAAGGCAGAGCTATACCAACTGAGCTATGACGCCTGTCAGGTTTAGGTACATTATTGTAGATGATAAGATTTACCAATATCCACGTTTATTAAAGAGGCTGTAGAATAATAATGGTGTTGCCATTTCTAATCTGTGCGTTTGGTCTGGGAAAACCAAACAAAAAGTACCTATTCAAGGAGTTTGAGCTCTCAGAGCTTTGGGCCAGGGAAAACATACGTATAAAGACTTGATCATGGGCAGTTTCCAGCATAGTCTGCTCTGATCATTGTCACATTATTATGTTTTATGCACATTTGCACATACCTAGTTCTAGAGTCTTTTTGGAACCCAGCTGGTTCAGAAGTACGTATCTACCTATCTAGGTAGGTGTAACAATTATAGTATTTGTCGAGCATTCTAAGCTTAGGTATTATTAGGTAGAGTCGATTAGTTATTAGGTAGAGTAGTTTCATGATTGTTAGGTAGAGTCGCTGGGAAACGGAAGTCCATGTTTGATGATAGTAGACAAAACAAAACGATTCGCTAATACCTAGGCAGTTACAAAATCATAATTGAGCCAAATGAAGTCTGAATGAAAGTGAATAGACTAAACAGAATAAACAGACACATCGCTGCTAAAAAAAAGTGGCGCCACTTTCTTCGCAAAGTAAAATATTGCTCTACTATTTTATACGCGTGTGAGTTGTTTCCGATTTCTGCCGCACGCAAGTATAATTTTGTATTACGCTATCAAAATCTGGGATCTCGTTTTTGTTAGGTGCTAGACATAACTTATTAAATTACGACCGCCTTTACAGATAGCTATCTACTTGCGTTGAATTCGGACATAATTTGTAACTAATTGACACCGATGTTCGCGATTAGGAATCATTTTTTTGCACCTAATGATTTAATGAACGAACATAGCTAAATTATTCAATGATCGCAGAATTTATTTGCTTTAGAATATTAGAGTTATATTGAGGTACCTAATTATTTTAAATTGCATTCGTATTAGAGTTTGACCAAGCCAAGTCTGCAATGAAATAATGGGCAACCCCATCTTACCTTAGTAATTTTCATTTAAGATTTCAAATCGTGTTCGTCACAAGAATGTGAAGATATTTACTTAGGTAATAGTTGTAATAAATGAATAGTAGAAAAGTAAGAGCACTAACTGTCATCCTGCTTTTTTAATAAACTCGATGTACCTATACCTAATGTTGGGTTCACACTATGCCGCAGTCGGTAGGGACTTGGACAGGGAAGTGGGCACGAGCATATTGTGAATACGATAATGCCTCTGTCCCGTCTCCCGGCCCAAATTCATGACCTCGCTTCCTAATGAGAATAAAGGCGATGTTGCTGTGGCAATAAGTCCGCGGCAATAATGCCGGCAGCGGCATGGTACGTGAACGTGGTATAAGCTTGAAGTACCTACTTAGTTACACCGTGTCTTGTCTTTTGCTTTGACAAACAAATTTAAATTCGACAGACATTGACGATCGAGAGACAAAACACGGTGTACTTTGACGAACCCAAGACGGTGTAACTACTCCTAGTTTACATCGAGTTAGAGGTGTTAGAGAGTAAATGCTATTTTTATTATATTTACTGCAGACTTAGCGTAGACATACTTGGCCTACTCACTGGCTAGTTATTTAGGTATCGTACAAGAAGACGAAATGTATTTTTTATAAGGAACTCTGGTTTGATGAAAGAGCTGTACATAATTAAAATTTTAACAATGAACATGAGTTGTAAAAAATGATTATGAAATGCAATACCTACATAACCAACCATGTTCTTTTATTTGAATAGGTGCGTACCTACATACCTACTTATATTTTTCTTTTGAATTTTGCATAGCCTACCTAGCACTATGGTTTTTTTACTTTACTTGAATGTATATTAAACTAAAAACACACATAAATTACTGTTATAGTAAATATTTAAGAACATTGAACAGTCTCCGGATTTCAATATGGCACAAAGCAAGAAGTGATCGTGGCATAGCTTGCTTAGCCAATCTTCACCGATTATCTAAGTTAAGCAACGTTCTGTGCGGTCACTATTTGGAGAGGAGATCGTTAGTAGCATTTACATCTGAGCGCTTCCGTGCTTCGGAGGGTACGTTAAATTGTCGGTCCCGGCTCTAGTAGTCGTTAAGCCACGACGGAGGCCTTAAGGCGGCCTAAAAACTCCGTCACCAGAGTTGGCAACTGACTCATACGAGCTTGCTTGCTAATATGGCACATCCACAACTACGTTTTTTTTTCTAAAAAACAAATAAGAACTTTTCTTCTCTATTCTTATTTATAGCAATGAGCTAAAATAAGATCCAACTAAGCATACCTTAACGGGAACTGTAGGTACATTATTCTCATTTTAGTTATGATTGACTGGTTAATTTACTTATATAACAAACCTAATCAATATTAAGCGACCACTTACTGCATAAAAAGTCGATTAATCGTCAAATTACATGAGAAATATGAATTGCGTAATATTACAAACTATTAAAATAAAAGCATTGAATATACCCAAAGCTTTCTAAGTAGACAAATTAACTTTGTAGCGATGTAACACATGCCGTGAAGTATCGTGACTAGTTTAAAAAGACTTCCTCATCATACTGAGTTATTTGAATCTCGGACTACACTATCCCATTGGGACGAAACAATAACTTTAATTTTTATTATATTTCTATTACTTTTTCGTCCCAAAACTTTCAATATAAACAAACTGAAATATTTCGATTTTTCGAGGGAAGTTTATTTTTATGAAAAACAAAATTTATCCAAATCGAGTAATTCGAAAATAATCTAACTTGCAGTTAGGTTTTTATACTTAGGTAAGTCTACAAATCTCTTGCCATGGTAAGAGAAGTCGTGGAGCACTACAACAGAGATGGGAAGACGATCTCAAACTCACAGCCGGCTCTAATTGGAGGAGAGTTGCCAGAGAGAGATCACACTGGAAAATGCTGGAAGAGGCCTTTGTACAAAGGCTAAACTGAGAGATATTTTGTAACACAACCAAAACAAAGAGTTCAGAATCAAAGGCTTAAATAAAATAAAAGTCTACAAATACATTAGGAACACGTAGCGCAATAATTGTGGTCACAGTACATAAACAAAACTAAGTACTTACCTGATAATACAATGCATCCCACACAATGCCTACTCAACTCAGATACAGTCTACCTCATAACAATCTTATCAATCTATCTACTAAGTAGCTGAGCGAAAACAAAAATTTCTATCGAATTTCACGCGAAGGAAACTAACCATAAGAAAAACTTACAGCGTTAATTACTAGGCGTAATTACTACATCGTGATTGTATCTGGGTGCATACGAAGTTACGAACTTTGATAGTATCTTTTGTATAAGTAGCTAGTCGGTAGTATATTAGTACCTCTATAAAGGCACTGGAAAAACAGCTTCGTTCTAGGCAGCAAACAGCAATAAATAAGAGCAGATCTAGCGAGATTACTATCATCTAAATTCTAAACGATATAACTGTATGAACATCTTTTTTAACCCGAATACGACTACGGCAAAGAGAGGTCATAGTTTTACCATCTGAACTAGGCACTTCTACTTCATCATGATCACTACGCCTAGGTACCTAAAAGTAGTCTCCACTCGAGTATTATTAGTTTGCTCCAACGATTGTTGGTTCTGCGGCAAAACGGCCGGGCCACTGCCAATTTCAGCTTGCTAATACAACAGAGTATCTTCTATTATCTATAGTCAATAGTAAATATAGTATAGCCCATAGCACAGATCATTACTATTCCGTAGTATAGTCCATAACTTTTATAAACATTACCTAAGCGACAGGAGCGCGTTGACATCTTTTGTATGGAAATTCGTGATATTGGAGAAATTCCCGTTTTGAATTATCATCGTTTGTCGATTATATGAAAATAAACTATATTATTATCAACATACATCAATTATAATACACACCCATACATGAACCAAATAATAATATACGATTCCTGCTAGTCACTTCATAGGTACTATGTTTTAGTTTGATGCAAAATAAATTATTTCACGGTTTTAGCGCTCGGCCAAAATGGAGGGAAGTTAGACGAGTGTTTTCCGCAGCTCCAAAATTCGACTTATGCGTCTTCAAAGTCAACGCTAAAACCGTGCCGGTACGTGTACCGTGTCTATTTTTTATGTGTCTGTGTAATGATAATGACATTGTGTCATCGGAAGCTCGTTATCACGTAGCTTCTGTCCGCGACTTCACTTGCTCTGATGCTCACACTTTATCAAAAGTTGGGTGAAGTACTATTGAAACAAAGCAGACATGTAGGTATGTATATTATATTAAATGAAGACTAGGCGAAAACTAAATTGGTCCAGTCGTTACGAAGTAATTTAGTTACACATACTTAAACTTTTGCATATTTATAAAAACTAGGTACGAGTATCTATTTAGTTTATCCCGCATTGTTTAGGTAACTAAAGCACATTTATCTTGCTTATTTTTCCAATTATTTTTGAATTATGTCAAATAAGCAAAAAAGAACCTTAAAATGGAGTGCACCAGTGACCATGACGGCATTATTTAGACGGAAGGCAATTTCATTAATTTGCATACAAGTCTACGACCGTTATCCTCTTTTGATGGTAAATAGGTTTTATTACACTTGCACTGTTAGGTTTCTACAAAGAGCCTGTGTGTTTGTAATAATTATAATATTAAGTAGGTGAATGAAGACCACACAGGGAACGATTTACCAACAGCGGTGCAATTTACAGTAAATAATATTTTGAAGTGTCATCTTTGGGTCCATTATTGTCCCCAAGCGGTTCTTATTCCCGCTAGAGAATATTCTAAAGTAACTACAGTGCGCTTTTACGGAAATTTTCTTAGATAAGAAGAGATGTTAGAGTATGACCACGCTAAGTTTGCAATGGAATAAATGGTCAACCCCAAAATTATTTGTTCATAGTTTCATCATACAAAATAGTCGCGGTACGTAATCAAATCATTTATACAGTACAGTCGATGCTTCCAGCAATAAGTTTTCAGATTCGCGCAGTATACTTTACGTGGTTAGGCTCTGTATGGAGTTTAGTATGGAGAGAGGTTAGGTTCTAAGCTACATAATTTACAAACTAACCGTATGTATGATGTGGAATTTAAATTAAATAGGGATTACATAATACTATTAATCTTATTTTTAGTTTTCTATGAAAATCTTCTCAAATCTATGTTTTTTTTTCTGTAAAAACTGTCTTTATCTGTAATCAAACCACACAGGTGGAATGGACCGTAGGCGTATGCATTTACCGGACTAATATAGGTTATACGATGGTTGATATGTTACTATAGTAGGTGCCAAATAACACCGCAATACAGGTCATTCACCCACCTTCACCACGATGTCGCAATATTCAATTTATGTACCTATGGTAAACAAACAGTACCTACTACGAGATTCGAGCGATTACCATCTTGGCGACAGGTTTGTATGGAAAGCGACAGAATTAGCCATTCATAAATTGAATTTTGCGACATCGTGGTGAAGGTGGGTGAGTGACCGGTATTGCAGCGTTATTTGGCACCTACTATAGGACTGCATACAGTCACGCTAGCTGGTGTTTTATGGTTTACAGCTCTACTGACTTATTTTATGTTTTACGTTTCTTCCTGAGTATAAATGGATATAATGATTTGTTGCTCAATGAATAAGATAGCGATAATTTATATAATTAGATTAATGAGAATACGATTGCTACAGTCAGCCGAGCGACTTACTTTACTGTTAAGTGTTATTTCGCTATTCTCGTGGCGTCTGCGCCAATGTTCACCAACTATATCCGGAGACTTTTGCTTCGGATAAAGAACCAATGGTTTAGAGAAGTCAGGAAGATAGATTTGCACACTATGCTAAAGCAATGCTTAAGTCTTGGTTCAGACGATGCTACCAGAAATTCTATGCTTGACATAGAATTTCTGGTAGCATCGTTATCGCTATCAAACCAGCGGGCCTAAGATGCGCACCGCGAGATATTAGTCATGTCGTTCTGTCAAAATGTAAGCATTTTGTACCAGTTTAGGAACTATTGCATTATCTGTGGTACCTAATGGTGTCGACAAAACGTGCCATAATGTACACTTTTGACACTTGTTAGTCGTCGTACCTCTCTGAGGACGAGATAATAGTCATGCAGAAATGTCAAAAGTTGAAAATTCAAAGGCGCGGTTTCTCGATAGCATTACCACAGATAATGCAATAGTTCCGAAACTGGTACAAAATGCTTACATTTTGACAGAACGACATGACAAATATCTCGCGGTGCGCATCTTAGGCCCGCTGGTTACTTTGGCGGAGCTCAGAGCCGCTGCCAAATGAATAAAGTCCTTATACTTGAACTTATAAGATTCACTGCGAATGAAAAGCTTTCTTCCATTCGTTTCTCACGTATGAGCCTGGACTATCCATCAGGGAATAAAAAAGAAAAACGTAGGAATCTGAAACTCTCCCGAGTTGAGTGTGTAAATAACAAATAACAATTGCACAAAAACTTTCGCATTTTTAAAACGCTCTTACAAATTACGTTTTGTGGTGTCGTGTCGCTTAGAGAAAATTTTTGCTCGTACATGAGATCATCACGCAGACTTTCTTAGCATACCTAAAGTGCCTACCTTTGTGGTCAAATGTAAGTCACAGAAAAAGTGGCATGCGTTGGTCAAAGAGTTATAAAAGCGATGACTGAAGGGCTACTGTCCTACCCCACTACTACAATATAATTATTACAATACAATACAAGTACTGATCCCATTTAGATGAACCAGGAATATAATACTTATGTCTATTATATAGTTCGTAGCATGGAATAACACATAGGCTACACAGGACCTACAGGCGGGATTAGTGGCGCCACCTTTTTTGACACGAAAGGGCGACGTTACGTCAGTTCCTTCAGGCGGAAACTAAGTTATCAAAAAAAGAACTAGATGTCACTGCTAAAATGTTTTAAACTGAATCGCGCTAGCAAAAACGCACGGTGCCCAATGACCTGCGTTCGAAAAGAACAAAATCTTTGTTGCCAAAAAATATTAATAGAACTCGATATGAAATTGAATTATACTCGATTCTGAAAAAAATCGGTACTAACCGATTTTTCGGTAACAGCTAGTGTGGATATAAAACTAACTTATATATAGTAGGTGCCAAATAACACCGCAATACAGGTCATTCACCCACCTTCACCACGATGTCGCAAAATTCAATTTATGAATGGCTAATTCTGTCGCTTTCCATACGAACCTGTCGCTAAGACGGTAATCACTCGAATCTCGTAGTACTGTTTGTTTACCATACATAAATTGAATTTTGCGACATCGAGGTGAAGGTGGGTGAATGACCTGTATTGCGGTGTTATTTAGCACCTACTATACAAGGTTCGCATACATACTATTTAGTAATCTTCATGGGGCCAGACAAGTACAGGCAGAGGCAATTTCCCGAGCCTCTGAGTCTGAGTCTGATAATAAATATGCGTTTCGATCAACGTAACAAAACTCAGACTACGGGCTCTAGGCCTCTACTGCGAAAATTGATTTCCGAAGATTCGGTAGTGACGTTTGTGTTACACTGCGCGGTTGCCTCGAGCGATGGTCTAGGCTCTTTCGAAGTCACAGCGTTACTGCGCAGTGTAGCACAAACGTCACTACCGAATCTTCGGTAATCATTATTCACAGTAGATGCCCTGTATGAACAGGGCATCTACTGTGAATAATGTTATATCGCAAACACTAATGTTATTCCATAACCAAGGAGGCTTACTCTAACACACAATCATTAGCGAGTGCGTAATAACTTCTCATTTATCTGCAGAAGTGTCTTTATCTTTTATTTTCAGTTTTTATGCTTATTTATAGTTTTATCTTCGTCTCGCGCTAAGTACAGTTAGCATTAAAAGTAGATCACGTTTTCAGGATTGCAAAATTATGTGCTCCATACATTATTTTTCATTTAAGTGTTGCTAATTAAACATTTTTGAAACTTTGGCTCGTCATCATTTACTAATGATGTTGACTGTACGAGTATGCTACTTATATTTTATTTTTAAATATTTGTCAGGTGTTTTGTGTTGCAAACATTAAAAGTACTTTGTTGCCATACTCTTTGTAGATATAGGTACACCTACATTATTAACACATATCAGTTTTTTGTGTGTACAGTCCACACCAAAAGTTAATTCGTTTCTAATATCGTTTATATTGGCGAATGGTAACTCTTCACTATCACCACCACAGACGTAAAAATGACCCGTTTTCAGTGGTAAGAATAGAACTATTGCTATGATTCCATGATACGGATATTAAAAAAAACCTGTGCGTGCAGTCCCTACGCGCGGGAGAAGTTATACTTCGAGTGCCACGCATTCACTCTCGCTCTGTGTTTAATGTGAAATTAATTTAGTATTTATTTTAATGTACTTAACCATATTGGTTAAGTACATAAAAATAAATACTGTACTAAATTTTCACTTCAAAATAAAAAGTAAAAAGTTGCATGAACACTGCCATCTATTATATTTTTATTGTAGCGTATTAGTCTCTTTCTATTCCACCCGCTGTCAGTTGGAAGTCGTTTATCTTCAAAAACACGTGCGGTCAAATGCTGATTTGCTGAACACTGCCATCTATTTTGATTGTAGCATTTGTAGCGTATTAGCCTCTGTCTCTTTCTATTCGGGGGGAATAGAAAGAGACAGAGACTATGCCATCCCGTAACGCAACGTTGTTGGAAGTCGCATTAGAAGTATAACTTCAAAAAAAATATGATCTCTGCTCTGGCAACTTTGTATGTTTTTTCTTCCCAGGCTGTTTAGGATAACAAAGTAACTAGGTACCTACATACACTCATTTACATAATATTGATCCTAGTTAACTTAGGTGTACTTTAGAAATGATGGTTTTCTAGTTCACTGTACCTTTGTACCTAGTTAAAGGCACGTTCTATGCATAGGTACATAGTTTTATTAATTTTTGTAAAGACTTGTACATAAATGTCCCTACAATAATATCTATATCACATCACATTGTTAGTCAAATTTATAATTTATCTATTACCAACCCTAAAATATTTTCATGAAATACTTTATCAGTAAGATTTATTTTTCTAGAAATTTATTCTCAAGGGTGTCACTTATATGAGAAAATAACGGAATATTAGGTAGGTTAGTAGGTCGTTGTTTTGACTTGCTGAGGTTTTGGAAAAAAAAAATTGGGAGAAATTCTCCCAATTGTCACTTTTGATTTTAATATTTTTGTTAATGACGTTTCGGACAAAATTAAATGGAAGCTGTTGAGTACAGTCAGGTAAACAATTTTTAAGCAAAATATGATATAGCTATTTAAATTGCTTTGCGAGCGTGTAGTGACATTAAGGTGGTTCGATTTCCATACTAATTTATTTTACCAATTTGGAGGAAATTATATTATTATAACTAACAAGCAATTTTTATTTCTTTCTTGATAGGTTTAAATTAATTCTATAGGTAGGTACAATAATCTTTTATGTAAGATCATTGTATAAGTACTTTGTATAAGTAGGTAAATTTAGTTCGTGGTTGGGTAGATAATTATGTTATAGGATGCTTTAATAAGCTGTAAAATAAATACAAAAAATCCATAAAAACTACAAGCTATAATATTCATGGGAAAGTGAGGAGTAGCTAAAAGGAAGTCTGATCTGGTATCATAAGCCATTAAGTTGTGGTAGTAAAACTACTTGTCTTCCTTGAGAACCAACAGTCTTCCAGCTTACTTCGATACCAAATAGATAGCTAGTAGATTCTACTATTATTAAAAATAATACCTCCTTGAATACTCTTAAGCGTATAAGTATAAACCCTCATCATTATCATAATTTAGGCCTATGAATTTAATTGACGCAATATAATTTAGTAAAAATTATAAAGAAAAAATTGGTAAAGCGTCTCAGTAAAAACTAAACGTCTCCTGAAATAATAACATCACCAAAAGTTTTCATACTTACTACTAGATGGATTTACAAACGAATTCCCAGATTATCAGTTTCAGTAATGGAAAAATAATTTAGTAGTAAAAGCGTGCTAATTATTGCCCGCCTTTTTCCGTGCCATATGCGGCGGTTGAATAGTCTGTAGCACTGTACTGTGTACTCAATATAAAAAGATAAGTATATTAACTGTATTGGAAAAAGAAGAAGATGACTATGAAATGTGTCGGCGCACATGTTGAAATATAAATTATATTTGGATTCAAATAAATCTTACTAATTTCCACGCCTCGGAAGGTCTTCCTTTCAGTAGGTACTTACTCCCTATGGTGTTATCTATGGAACTAAACAGCGAAAGTCGTCACCCTGTCACAACGTAAAAGCGCGCGCGTGTCTCAGCGCGAACCACTCGCGAACTAACACCGATCGCGCGCGCCGGTCGCACGCACAAACCCGCAAACGCACGCGGAACGAAAAAAAAATAGTGTCAGATGTGCCTATCAAAGTGACAGTACGAAATTTTTGTCGGTGATTGTGACAACGCGCAACGACGAGATATTTTTCGGTGAGTTAAAAATAATATACTTTTATTCAAATTTAAATCATAATGAATATCGCAAAAAATATATTTTGCACTTGAAAATTTTTATCCACTCTTTTACAATTATTTTCAAATAGTTGTAAAAAAGTCGAAAAACAATTTAATTAATTTATTTCAAAACAGTTACATACAACCGTTTCATTATAAAAAAACATGCCGCATTTAGTACCGAAACAGGCTAAATATCATTGACAATACATCCTGAAAATTTCAGTAGCTATCTATGTACCTAATTCAGGATCACTTTTTTGAAAGTTCTTCTGTGAAGATATAATATGTTGAAGAAGAAGTCTATTATAGCAGAAATACGACTTACTTTATTAAATTAGAGGTTTACGTACTTAAAAAAACAAAGTGTACATAAATCGCGAATTGCTTAGACCAAAAAATTCAACAAAAAAAAACAATAAAGATTTTATTCAAAAAAATTTAAGAGAACCTGCTTATTCTAAACTGCCATATTTTCAATTTAAAAATAATATTATGTTTAAAATTGCATAACAACGATCGATTGCAAAACGCGACATTTAAAAAACCGATATTTAGAAGTTAGAGCATTATTGTAGGCGAGGTGCGACTTAATAGTTTAATTATCCATAATAACTCAGTCTCGTGTACCTATAATATAATTACTGTACCTAACTTAAAACTATAAACTGAGGGGTATTCTCAAAATAATACCTATCTAATAAAAATATAATTAGGATTTTATTGGGATGCCATAAAAGTAGCAAATTGAGCTGTCACATATAACATCCCAATAATATTTTTACTAGATTCAATTATGAGAATTATCGCAAGGTCAATAAAATGAGTTGCGAGCAAACAGTAATTTAATTAATCGATTTATTTCCATTTCTTAACATTAAATGGTACTATTTATCGAGCTGCATGATGAGTTGAAAATCAACACAATCAGCGACGAAATAAAACTGACCTCAACAAAATACAAAGAACGCCTACACGCACACCCTAACCACTTGGCTACACAGCTCACTACTATCAGCTACCCCAAAAGGCTACGCAGACAACACATCATTGAACTAGATGGGTTATGATTCCCAAGAAAAAGAGAAGTGCTCGCTGGAGTTCCCATCCTACATGCCTGACTGCTTACACCAAACCTGCTCAGAAGACTGATCGTAGATCAAAGTAAAACAAAAACAAATTCTCGTGTGGTCGAACTATTTCTAGTTAGTCCTTTTATTAGAGAATCCTGAACTTCTGTTATTTGCTTCCCTGATATATTCCAGAAATCCCTACCAGTGGAAATTCCTTACCATCCTTACGTAATTTAGTAAATCGTTTTACTATTGCCATATGAATGGTACCTATTCATCGAGTGGTAGAATTTCTAGATAGTCCTGTAATTAGAGAATCCTGAACTTCTGTTATTTGCTTCACTGATATATTCCAGAAATCCCCACTAAGAAATCCCTACCAGTGGGGATTCCTTACCATCCTTACGTAATTTAGTAAATCGTTTTACTATTGCCATATGAATGGTACCTATTCATCGAGTGGTAGCATTTCTAAATAGTCCTGTAATTAGAGAATCCTGAACTTCTGTTATTTGCTTCACTGATATATTCCAGAAATCCCCACTAAGAAATGGGTAAGGCTCATAATCCCCTTTGAGTCGTCCCCTTCAAGGGAATCCCTACCAGTGAGGATTCCTTACCATCCTTACGTAATTGAGTAAATCGTTTTACTATTGCCATATGAATGGCACCTATTCATCGAGTGGTAGCATTTCTAGATAGTCCTGTAATTAGAGAATCCTGAACTACTGTTATTTGCTTCACTGATATATTCCAGAAATCCCCACTAAGATATCCCTGCCAGTGGGAATTCCTTACCATCCTTACGTAATTTAGTAAATCGTTTTTCTATTGCTGTATGAATGTAATGTTCTATTCTAAGTAGTGCTGTACTGTAATTAGAGAACCCGGCGCATCGGTAATTTATTCTTCCCATCCTTTACGTAATTCCTTCAGTAGCTTTTATTACTTAAGACAGTAAAAGGTTAAAGCTGCTGAATAATGTTGGCAAATAGTTAAACCACAATCAAATCAAATATTTTATTTTGGATAATAAAAAATGATACATAATAATAATGTTGTTAGTAAAACTTGAAACTATGTTAGACATTACCATTTTGTAAATACCAAAAAAATTTAAAGATTACTAATTTGAGGCTATTGACACTGTCAAGATTTTTTTATATTTAACTTCCATAGGTATATTACGTAACTAGAGGCCGCCCGCGACTTCGTTCGCGTCCCATTGGATCCCGTTAATTTTTCGGGATAAAAAGTACCTAGTGTTAATCCAGATCACGGACAATATATATTCCAAGTTTCATCCAAATCGGATCGCTTGTTAAAATTTCATCTTTGTACATGAAAATATTGTTTTCTTAATTTGATTATTTACGGCCAGGTTGTGTACCCACCATCATAAAAAGGTTTTATTCAAGCTGTCAGTTGTTCTATGTCAGTTGTGTTTTGCTATACCATTTCTAACAAATGAACAGCTGGACGGATGTTTTTACTGATAATTTTTTTTGGATGTTCATCTTTTCCTCGGGAACGGGATAAAAAGTATCCTATGTGTTAATCCAGCTCACGGACAATATATATTCCAAGTTTCATCCAAATCGGATCAGTAGTTTTTGCGTGAAAGAGTAACGAACATCCATACATACATACATACATCGTTACAAACTTTCGCGTTTATAATATTATATAGTAGGAAGGATTTAGGTGTTTTTTTTTATTGTTTTATCTAATGTAGGCAACTGTGGCTAGACGAATACAAATAAAAACACTATGTAATAGACATGTTCAATAGGCTTCGTTCTCATCAAAGATGTGAGAAGCCTAATATGAGCGGTGTACGAGGCAAAATCCACCATTGGTCACTTCACGCGACAAATAAAGTGATATAATATTAGTTGATATTTTTCCTGGCACACCCCTCATATACCTAGCTTATATGTAATGAAGCCTTAAGTGTCAAGAGATCTCAGAAGGTGTCCACCGTGCCTCTAATTAGTGACATTATCTGTAGTTTGCAATACAGAACGAATAAAATTTGTTATTAACATAAAGTAAATTGCTTATTTCTTTTCTTCCGGTTGTGCCTATAAACTTCTTCATTACTACCATAAAATATCACTTCTATGATTAAAAATGTCGAGAATATGTAATTTTCTAGGTGTTTTCTGTCCATCTCGGAAGTTTTACAGGCGTATAAATAAAAGAAAACGGAATGAAAATATAAACACTGTCAACATCAGGTGGGCCATCAACTTATCCTATCATAATTTAATGGGACAATATAAAAAATCAGGACTAAATGTGAATTTTCAGAAATGTGTTATGGATGAAAACTGGCAAATTTTTAATGTTTAAAATTTTCATTATTTAAATTATGATATCTTTGAATAATGAGAGGCATAAGCAGAAATTCTGTAAACACATTATCTTCTGTTGCTGACTCTACTACATAGGAGATCTCAGAGGTCTGTCGTTTACTCTCAAAACAAGTATTAATTTAAAAGTCCGTAGCTACTAATAGTTTCAGAAAATGTAGTCACCAAATTAGTCTGACCCAGTGACTGAAAAAGTTCAAGACGATAGACAATCGATTATTTCTAGTTAAAAACTATTCGATCAATTATTCTACATGGTTGTTACCGTTTTGATAATCGATTTTGAGCGTCCGACTTGCGTTTCCGTGAAAGTACGGAATGGGTGCGCGACTGAACATAGAAAGTAATTGATCAACTGAAATCTGAATTTGGGCATTCAAATTGCAACAATGTTCGATTTAATAATATCGATTAGGTGTCTGTCGTCCTCATCGATGTCGTCGAACATAAGTATTACATAAAATTATCAGTGTTTTCGTTCGTAACTAAACGAAACTAAGCTATAATATTCATGACTTCCGCGATATTCATGTTTTTATAGATGAACCGGAATTTTTGTTGTCGATTGTATTTTTTTATTATGAAAATGAATGAATTCTTGAGTATTATGTAAGTAATTATTGTGGTTGTAGTAGTAGTTGGAATTTCATAAATATAGGTATCACTATTTGCTGCAAGCGTCAAAAAACTCGCTCGCACATTCAAAATTTCTGAAAATATCAAATTACTAAAACTATTTTTGAAAAATCGTAAACAACAATTTTGTATGTAATCAATGACCAAAGACCATTTTATGCAATAAAATTGTATAAAGTTCAGCGTAAATATCATTTTGATCCAAACAAGCTTTCCCAATGAAAAGTAGGAAACACTAAAAAATAATATTTTGGCTACCTCACAATGCCCTCACCCTTACCATTGGAGAGCACTAACGTTGCATAATGTGTGCAATTTTTCATACTTATCTTATTTAAAAAGATCCAAGGTGTATAACCAGATCAGCCAGAGTTGAAAGACCGGAAGGTAGGGTTGCTACCACAGACCATGAAAGCTCATAAAATACTAGTTAAATAATAATAAAATACTGAACCAGTCAATGATGTGTAATTAAACTCTAATACGATTATGTAGCTCTCACTACGTCGCCAGATCGCATTTTCTGAATGAGATAACAAATAATGAGATGCATTAGTAATTTGAATCATTTTATAGATACCGGGATAATCTTATCATGTGGATAAGTTGACTATATGCAAAAAGTTGCCATTTTCTAACGAAAGTTACATTAATTTTGTATTCAAAAGTGTAAATTAATGCCATATAAATTTCGCATTAACACACAGTGCGATTATTTTAAGAACCGCTAAAAAACAAGGTATTTATTATTTTCAGCGTAGACACATTCCCCCAAATTATGTTTCCAGATTTATCTTGGATCTAACAAAAACCGCCAAAAACCGCGTGTGTTTTGGACTTAACCACTGTCAATAAGTTGTCAGATTTATATATTACAATAAATCTGACAACTTATTGACAGGGAACTAAGTCCAAAACGTGTCCAAAACACACGTGGTTTTTGGCGGTTTTTGTTAGATCCAAGATAAATCTGATAACGTGGCAAGGCCGATTATTTTTCACTTTTAAAAATGCATTTAAAAGTTAGGTTAGGTCATGGTTAGGTATAGTATTATAATGATCTGAGGTTAGGTACTCTCAACAATAGTGAGATTATTTATTGTAATAATCTATGTGATTATTCTGGGAGGTAGCTCTCATACATACTATGTACAGAGCTACATAATTTGTTTGTAGCACCACAGATCATACAATACTATACCAGGTAGCACATAAATTGTTCCGTGTGTCAAAAGTGACGTTTTGCGTCAATTACCGCATTTAAGTTTCGTATCCATAAACGGCAATGATACAAATTACAGCTTGTAGTCATAAAAGTGGTGTTTGACAGCAACGATGTTTAAATACACCACCGTCCATTGAAAACTTGTCGCTAACTAGTCTTCTATCAGTACTTGTTCTAACTGAACCCTTCGGCGGTCGGGTAGGTACAAGATTTCCAAAAATATCTTCAGAGAAAATATTCAATTTGCATTGATTGCTTTTTATTGAACAGTGATAACCAACATCCTCATTGAATAGATGTAACCAGCTGTTTAAGTTCAACTGGTGGGGTGACTATCACGAACAAATCGACAGTCCTCGACTGTAAAACGTTGTAGCTCGACTGTCAAACCGAGATACAACGCGCAGTGTATCTCGATTATTATCATCATCTCTACCCGTATTATATAATGTGGTGCATGCGTCCCCTGTATCAATTTAAGATTCAAAAAGAGAAGAAAAAGTGTGGTAAGAAGTTATATCAGTGGTAAGAATCTAGAAAAAACTGTAGAGTTATTTATGCGCAAATAAAACTGAGTGAAAAGTGATGTTTACGGTCAATCCAGATTTGTAACTGATAGGGGAGCTAACGAGTGGAACCGTGAGACGTAAGTACTTTATAACTGAACGAATATTAGCTCTGATGATTTTATTTTCTGACTAGCTGATACCCGCGACTTAATACGCATGCGAAACTTTTACCAAAATATCTGTCAACCAGCATACCAGGAACCTCGTGCCAATGGCTGCTTTTGGTTTAGAGAGTTCAAGTTGTGTCTAAGAATCCACGTCTTTGATTTTAAAGATATAGCCTATATAAAAAGGGCTTTCGAATGGTATAAGTTTCGTTGAAATTGGTCCAGTAGTTAAGGCGTGATCCGTGAACAAACAAACAGACAAACTCAATTTTCGGAATCAGAATCGTTTATTTAGTAGATCTGCATATTTAGTTTATCCATATCGTTAATTTTATTTTTTGGCTTTTTTACAGTTTTACGATATTATCTATAGATAGATTGTGATAGGAAACTGAAATTACATAGGCTCACAAGATAAATATAGCGAGGAGAATTGAATAAATACTTGGTTTTTCTTTTTAAGTTTTTTTAGGTTGACAACTATAAGTTTTTAAGCATTATTTTAATAAAAAAAAAATTGTTGTTTTAAAAAAAGTCTTATAAAAGAGATCTCACTGATGTAGATATGTGAAAGGTATCTGGTAATTTAGGTTTCCAAAATTATGGATGCTTTAACTGGATACATGAAAGAAACTAATATGATACATGAATAAGTTAAGATAAATATATATTTTATATTTTAAATACTGTATTACCTAGTCGTATATGTTATTTAATATCAGAATAACTTATAATTTTTGTAAATAAATTTTCATTACATAAGTACTTGAATACTTGAACAATGTTGCGAATAGCCACAAAAAGTAAATTGTCTAATAAACAGTTCCATCGCCGACTGAACAGCAAACGGATTGAAATTGATTCCTAATGAAATCTAAATCAAATTATGTTTATTTTGTGGACGTGTAAAAAGGCCAGACAGGTGTGAAAGTACTACGTGACTTCCGGCCGTGGTCCGAGCCTAAACATTTTTTAACCAAGTTAAAAAAAACCACCTTTGCGGTTCAAGACCTTAACTAAATCAATTTTATTTGACCGATTCAGTTTTAACCTCACCCAATGATCCTTTTTTCCTTGAATTTACATTACTAACCAAAAAGTAGCCGAAGGATATGTGCCATGATTGATGCAGTAAATTGTCTCGCCACGGGAATTGAAGCCACACTTCGTATCAAGCTGGTTACTCTTAAAAAAATCAACATTCTGTTTATATTTCCATACAAATAATATCTTATCCGCAGCTTTATAGCCAAGTGCAATGGCAATGAAGTTAAAAAAAAATTGGACGTTCTTGGCGTCCCTTAAATCATTTGAAACTGAAGTAAGGGTTACTAGCGGCTGGTTTTATCTTATACAGTTAAAAACGCTTTAGAGTTCACCAATATTGTAAAAATGGTAAAAGTGACATTTTGTTTGGATACGCACATATAGATGGCTAAAGATTAAGATGTAATCGTCCCACATATCAGTGGTTTCTCTCAGCTTAATTTAAAAAAGGGGTACTAACTTATAGTGAGTTTATCGTCTACATCATCATCATCATCATCAACCTATATCGGTCCACTAATTGACGTAGGTCTCTCCCAAGACGCGCCACTGAGCCCGGTCTTCGGCTCGTCTCATCCAGTGTTTGCCAGCTACATGTCTCAGATCGTCACCCCACCTAGCCAGAGGGCGTCCTACACTACGCTTGCCTAAACGCGTCGTCTACATTTATTGGCGAATGAACTTGTCTACATTGGCGTGGCTTTATTTGGAGTTGGTTTGAGAGTAGGTAGTTTACGCAAAAATGACAAGAAAAATAATTTTGTTTGCTATTGTAATACAAATTACGATCTTAAAAATTCTGATGAAGCTTTTACTTATAGGAACATATTTTGTTTTGTAGACATTTGTAGAGCACCTTAGTTTTCTGGTCTGAAAAAGATATTAATGCGGTTGGGTCCCGAAATACTCAAAAACATCTATAAAGACCGATGCATTCTTGGTTGCATAAACCATTGCTTTCGATAATTAAAAAAACAAAACACTATCGGTTGGTCAACTCGGGCTTCAAATGAATTCGTTGAATAGAACCACACGTGTTTTCACGTGTAAGCAATCGAATGACTGACTTATTATTCGGAGCTGACTGTGTAGGTAAGGTAATTGCCTAAGATTACCAAGTAATTGCCTAAATATTTGCTCACAATTTACGATGGTTCGCTGAAATTCGTTTTCGAGATCACGCGAGCTTCACCAGTTTTTTAAACAAACTTTTCTTAGCTATTTTACGCGGTTGTGTACTTTAATTAGCCGACCGATTATGGTGGTTCTTAAATTTTCTAATTTTTTACGCAATTTTCTTATTTTTTTCTTTCATAAGAACCTTCTCCTGACAATAGCAGACACAACAAAAAAAATATAGCGTAATCGGTCCAGCCGTTCACGCGTGATGCCGTGTCCAAAGGAAATAAGGACTCATTTTATATATAAAGATATATTTTATCTCTCTATTTCCCACCATACACAGTTGGTTTCAGCTATTGTATTGTTTGAGCCACAACGACTAGACTGCTTCCTTTGAGAGAGCGTACCCACTAAACCGAGCATGAAAGATTCAAAATACGTAATGATAGTGAATCATAATTCCAAGTGATGTTCTAGACAGAATATTTTTTTGATAGAAAAAAAAATCTTAATGTTACTTCTAATTTTCTTGCGATTAGTAAATTTGCAGAAATGGTGCCAAACGATTGGATTGGATACTTTAGCTCGAGCTCGACCCGGAGGTTTTTGTAAAATTATCTTTAGTTTATTTCATTATTATAATCACTGCAAAAATTTCACCAAAGTCGTAGTTGTCAGAAGCGCCATTAGTGCAATAGATTTCATGCTGTTTCCAACGATCGTATGACCGCAGTGAAATAGCACATACTGAGTTGCAAATTTTCAGTGGGGCACCCCCTTAAGTGGCGTGGATACTCTCACTGGATCAACTCAGTTTATAATGATGGACAACTGATGTTTTACTCATGACTTCCAACCTCATTGACTGCTGAGATTGGCTTAATCGTGCGTAAGTGGTTCGTAATTTGATGTACGTTTGCGTAATTCTTTTTTGTTGGGAGCTTTTCTCTACATTAGATTTCTTTTGTAATGGGTTTGTAAACGTTTATAAATCACCACTCATTAGCTATATCAATTTCGTATTCAAATGCTAAAACTTGTTAGTAAACTAAAGGTACTTAGTTTATTTGGTAAATGAGCATCGTGTATTCGATTTCTCTCTATCTTTTTAGTCCCACCACCATCCTATTTTGCTTCTAATTTTAACCAATTATTTAATTAGATTCCAATAGAACTATTAAGAAACACTCTCAGACCATTTACCGCACAAAAGCAGTGAAAGGAGTTGCGAAAATGAGTACTTTTTAATCTAAAAGAAATAATTGAATCATTACAACTGTATTGTAAGTCACTTATGAGACTACTTTGTGTTTTCTACAAGGTGTCAAAATACTACTGAAAACTTACGCAGAAAATTTCGATTATTCCCCCTCGATTGATTTTATTCTGAGAGCAAAATAAAATGAAAGATAAAGACTATGCCATACCACAGATTATATAATAAAGTGTTTAAATAGGAGCCGATCCTAAGTAAGATCGTTTATGTTTATACGGTTGCTATAAATAAAGAGATTTGCGTGCGAAAAGTACTCATATCGTCTTTGATAGTATTTAATTATATATTTAGCGTACAGGTAAAAGGATTGTAATGCACTATACATCAAGCTATATTTGAATATCATTCAAAAATCAATTTTTAGGACTCTAACGGATGTTTTTTTCACATCCTTTAGAGTACATAACAATTTAATCAGCTCTTTTATCTCTCTAATCAATTTTTTTCAACTGTATAGAAAAAGAAATATTCTTGGTCAAATGATCCGTGTCTAATGGCGGCCACATACGTAGCGGTATACCTGAACGGTATACCGGAACTGAAGGCTTGTGCAAGTATACCGGAGCGTGTGTGCGACAAAACTTCCACAAGTTTCCTGACTTGCACAAGTCTGGTAGGCAGATCAAAACTACGATCTGTATACCTGCGCAAACTAGTTTGTGCAAGTATGCATGATCGTGCGTGTCGCTACGCTTTCAGTCGCACGCGCGCCAGTGCTTCGGTCGGTTTGTGTGTTTATTTTCGCGCCAAAATGTCCGTCGATTCACGCCGCATAGTAATAGAGAGAAATTAGAAGAGTTTATAGATTTATAGTTTATTTTTATTTATTTACCATTCTTTACACCATACAGAACGTTTCTTCTTACACTTCTCTTTTTTCTTAATAGCTAGCACCAAACCAACAATAGCCAAAACGTCATCATTTGTGGGTGCCGGTGGCATATTTCACAAAATACTTATTGCACAACACGACTTCTTCGGTTTGTCACAGGCGCAGAACTGAGACGGCACAGGCAAACTTGAATCGTGTGTGGTCACTATCGACGTTAGGTATACTTGCACAAGCCTTCAGTTCCGGTATACCGTTCAGGTATACCGCTAAGTATGTGGCCGCCATAACCTTTCAATGATCAGCGTGTGTATGTAAATACAGTTTTTTTATTGTGCATAATATCTTACTGCCTATCTCCCAGTAATCTCAACCTTTACGAACCAGACATAATAGGTTGTTGGCGCCTCACTGGTCGACGACACGAAATTATTAGCCTTCATTAAGTAGATAATTATATTATGGTTTTATTAAGTAATGTTTGCATCGAGAAGGGAAACGTTTTTCGCTGGCACTCGATGGGAAAAGGAGGTTCTATTTGAACACACAAGGAATAGATGAGTTAAGAGGTAATGAAGGGTGACTATGCAAAATTTTCCAATAGGGTTTATTTACGAAATCCACTTTACTAGCACATTTCTGAAAAAAACGCTGCACATTTACAAAATAAATGTTAAGGGTTATTCGGAAAATATATTGTTTGACCTTTTATTAAATAATAAAAAGCCTTATTCGGTTCTATCTATGTTGTTGAAATAGAAATAGAAAACTATACTTAGTTAAGTATAATTTGGCACTTTTTTAGTATTTTTAAAATTCGTTTTAACTTATGTAACCTTCGATTTTTAACACTTTACATATAATCTACACGTGAGAAAAAATCATAGCAATTACCTAGTAAAACGTATCTACTTTGAATCTCCCGCTAAAATATTTCAAATTTTTCTTTCATCGAGATTACCATAAGAACTCAGACCTAGAACGGCCTGCTAGGGCGATTTGGCACCGGTGCGATACCTCGTTATTATCGGCATTATTTTTGTTGGAAAATAATGCCAGAGTTGGAAAAATAAAATTACAAAGTGATATTTTTCAAACTGCCAATAGATTTAGCACTTTATTGCTTCATCATTTAAAGAATGTTTACTGTATACCGGTAATCTTTTTGATTCCGTTTTTAGTATGTATTTCGCATGCAGTTCCGCATTTCAAGGAGTTGATTGCATTACTAGATGACATCGCATGTACTTACTGTTACTGTAGCAGCTTAGCTTTATAAATATTAATGGCTTTGAATGTAAGAGAACAGAGCGTGCGAACTGGACATTTGAATATCCGTAGGCACGTGAGCGGACTGCTAAGTCTTCATTTTTCTATCTAGTCTAGTTTTTACATAAAAGTACTGTTTTACTGCGTGATATTCCAAGCGAATATTGAGCAAACATTGAGTGTTACTCCTTTGTAATTTGTAAAACTCAGTCTAAATATTTTAAGGGAGATTTTGTTGTTGTTATTTTTTTAAACATATCTACTAATGCTTTAAGGGGTATTTTATTGTGTTGTGTTCAATGACTTATCGAGCACAATAAGTACTTCACTAACCACTAAGTCAGTAAAATAGTCTGTACATTGCTGAGTATTTAAATAAAATGTGTATTTCCTTACAAGGTATACCTATACCTAACTCATCAAATACTTATTACTAAATCACAGGATCATCTTAGAATAATTATAAAATAATTGTGTTTCTTATGCACTGCTGTGACTTTTGGCCAATATTAAAAAACAATTTGGCTAAATGGCTATCATTAAACAATAAAATTGTATTAACTTGTTTGGTGATACACAATGACATAAAACAAAAATTTGTGTGTAGCAAACATAGATATTTGCTTGATGTCTGAGTTGTATTATGCATTTTATGTATGCTATCAGCAATCTAGTTCCATAGTATCAGCTTTGCTTAGTTTGGGACTAGAGGACGTTGTGTAAAAATATTGATAAAATGAGCTAGGTATGTACCTGTTTTTACATAATTAATTGTTACCTACCTTGAAACGAGAGTGTCCGGATCGTAGAAAACGAGTATTTTTAACCGATTTCGGTTGTATTTTTTTTTGTTTGTTATGTTTGTTACCTCAGTCATTTATGAACCGATTTGAAAAATTCTTTTTTTATCTGAAAGGGTATGCTTCCAGATTAGTCCCATAAAAATTTTATCAAAATCGGTTTAGTAATTAGGCAGTTAAATAAGAATAACTGGAAAAAACACGTCATACGTGTACACGATATTGCATATTTTGCTTTTCTGTGACTTTTCTGTGACGTTTACGAGCAATAAAACAGTAAGTACCCACGAACAAATCTGATAGTCGCAGCGTTAGCGTATTCAAGTTACATTGCGCGTCACTGCCAGCTCGACTGCCAACCGTTGTAGTGTCACCGCGCAGTGTATCTCGGATACATTGCGTATTTTTCTTTTTTGTGGTGTTTACGATCAATAGAACAGTCTCAATGAACTGCCATCATCATCATCATCATCATTTGATGATGAAGGCGTATCAAATTGAAGTCGGTTTTTCCAGTTTTTTAAACTTATAATTATTTTCTTTCTGTATGAAAAACAGATGTCATTTTATCTATGTATAATACCTACTATGTATATTATCTTCTGTTATAAATAACAAAATTAATTTTAAAAATTTGTTTATGTTGCGAGAATAGTAGGAATTGTGAGAGTGCCTCTTCTTTTCGTAGTAGGCATAGTATTCTTTGGTAAGCTGATGCATCCTTTTGAACTTTGAATAAAGAACTGTCCTCTTCTCAAAATACCTTGCTTAGAATGTTGAGTTTTACCAATACCGACACCTACAGTACATCGATATTACGATATTACTAACGTAGCTCTAATACAAATATCGGTATTGACAGCGACGTGGTAGGAAAGCTTCTATTACGAAATGTATGAGATTCGCTCTCCGCCGATATCGTGTAGGTATTGTGTCGTGTCGGTGGGACTGTGAAAGCAGTATATAGGGTAGCCATTCAATACGCAGCTAATGCAGACATTCCTTGACACAGAAATGTGCGTAAATTGTCCATTTCCGCTCATTCTTGTAATTCAAACTATTCTAACTTATTCTATTTATCTACCTTATTTACCTGTCATGATATCTTTCCGGCAGCTTTTTAACGAACGAGTGTTATTTAAAACAATTATTTTGTAATTAAAAATTAAATTACTGTAAAATTGTATAAATGATTAAATATCAAATCATACTAAACTACAGAAATTATGTTATATCTAATCCGCATAGCTACCCTACTTATTCGTTTGTAGTTATTATCAAACACATTTTACCTATTCACTGGAGAAAATTACGCTGGATTGCAAATTGCTTGTACACAAGCAAATAAAGCCAGACGGCAAAGGCTGATTTATATTGGGCCAGAACTTAAATAATAAATAAATAAATATTCTTGGACCTATCACACAACGCTCTCTAGTCCCAAACTAAGCAAAGCTTGTCCTATGGGAACTAAATTGCTGATAGAATACTTATATTATTTTTTTGTAAATACATAATTATGATACACTAGAGGCTGCCCGCGACTTCGTTCGCGTCCCGTTGGATCCCGTTGATTTTTCGGGATAAAAAGTACCTAGCCTATGTGTTGATCCAGGTCACGGACAATATATATTCCAAGTTTCATCCAAATCGGATCAGTAGTTTTTGCGTGAAAGAGTAACAAACATCCATACATACATCGTTACAAACTTTCGCGTTTATAATATTAGTAGGATAGTTACATTAGTAAGTAAATACGTACAGTTAGTGCAGTGATGTAAGCCGATCTGAAACGTAGAGTAAATTAACTTACTGGCTTACCACTATACAATTTCAATGGATAAAGAAAGCATTTTAATATGACCACATACTTAGTGGGGATTTCTGAGAAAAAAAATCCAGAAATCCGCACTGCTACGTTGTAGTCATGCTGCGTCGTAGCAGTGAGGATTTCTGGGAAAAAAAACTAAAATTCCCACTGGTAGGTATTTCTTGGTGGGGATTTTTGAAATATATACATTTATTTGTTACATCTAACATGTGGGTTGGGTTGCCCGTGGCATCACCGGACGGCCATGACGGAAGACCAGCGTTAGTCGCTTACTAGCTACTAATTTCATGCTGAGTCATGGTCCGGTTTGCAACACTAGGCTTTATTGTACCTGCTTATGTATTATAGTTTATTGTAAGTGTTTGCAAATAAATTTATTTTCTTTCTTTCTTTCTTGTCGTACCTACTTGTCCAGCTTTTATCCGCCTTGAACGTGGACAAAAGCTGCTAATAATAATAAATCTTCATGTACCATAGGACGTTACCTAGACTCTTTAGACAAACCTATGTAAGTCGGAAGAGCATGATCGCACGCCTTCATAAAGTTAGACATTTATGTCTCCATGGTAATGGGAAGTCTTTGAAATACTAGATTGTCATTTACATTCCTAAAAACTGATTTACTCTTTACTAAAGCTCTTTAGGAACACTGATGGTATCGTGTGATTTCTCAGGACTTTCTTGGTACTTATTTAACATGAGAATTCTAGCCTTTATAAAGCATGATATTTTGTAGTTGCTAGAGTTATAGAAAACGTCAAAAATGTATTGGACTGGTCATGGTCACGTCGCTTTTTAAGGCTGGAGCAGACCGGATGCGTATACGTATAGTAGGTGCCAAATAACACCGCAATACAGGTCATTCACCCACCTTCACCTCGATGTCGCAAAATTCAATTTTTGTATGGTAAACAAACAGTACTACGAGATTCGAGTGATTACCGTCTTAGCGACAGGTTTGTATGGAAAGCGACAGAATTTGCCATTCATAAATTGAATTTTGCGACATCGTGGTGAAGGTAGAATAACCTGTATTGCGGTGTTATTTGGCACCTACTATAGACGTAAGCGTAGACGTGCACGTAGTACCACTCAGTTGTAATGTATGAAACTGTATGAGACAGGACACACTGCTTGCGTAATGTAGTACATTACGCAAGCATACAGTTTCATACATTACAACTCAGTGGTACGTGCACGTCTACGCTTACGTCTACGTATACGCATCCGGTCTGCTCCAGCCTTTATACCACAAATGTCATAATTAAATCCTAGAGCAGGTTGCTCTACAAATAAATAAATAAATAAATAAATAAATAAAATTCGTTTATTGCAGGCACAGACCCATCTATACAAATATTATAAAGAGGAAAGGTTTGATTTTTTGTTTGTTTGTTTGTTTGTATGAATTGAATAGGCTCCGAAACTACTGGACCGATTAAAAAAATTCTTTTACCATTAGAATCCTACATTATCCCTGATGAACATAGGCTATATTTTATCCCGGAATTCCCACGGGAACGGGAATTACGCTGGTGAAACCGCGAGGCGCTGCTAGTATCACATAAAATTAAGTAAGAATAAAAGAAATGGAAATAAAAACAAAAACACATAAATAGCTAGTAAAGTAGCACTGTTATAGTACAGGATCTCGCTGTACAATGATTTGCACCGAGGTGGTTAATGGATGAAAACTATTTTATTATCAAATAAATATGTCAAAAAACACATTGCAAATGGGTTGTCTAAAAAATTTCCGTCCAGAATATGATTAATTAAATATTTCACTTTTTAAGCCTAGACAACCGGAATTCAGGACTGATTTTTCGTAGACAACCCTATACCACCGTGTTCGTAATGAAATAATCTTTATTTTAATTTAACTTTAATTCATTAAGCAGGCCGATGCAAGTTACAGTATCGATTGAACTGTTTATGTTTATACCTGCTTACTCAAGAGTTGTGACTGGAAAAAAACTAGTCACCTAACGCTTGCATCTATGGGCTTCATACTTTCGATTGGTATGGAATTTGTCTAATAACCAAAGCAGTTAATTTTTTTTTAATTTATATTCTGGACGAAAATTTGTTAGACAACCATTTTGCAATATATTTATATAATAGACATATTTCATTGATAATAAAATAGTATTCATCCATTAACCAGCTCGGTGCAAATTGTTGTATAGCGGATCTTAGCTTGGAACAATAAAATTACACCGTGTTTTGTCTTTTGCATTGACAAGCGGATTCAAATTCGATTGAAAGAAACAAAACACGGTGTAACTATTCCAAACTTAAGTTTATTAGTAACAGGGTACTTAAATATGAGGTTTATACATTATAATGTTTTTTAATTAATAAGGATGCCACTGGACGCCATAACAGTATTATAAGTAGGTACCTAAATTGATCAGAGATTTATACTGATTAAATATTGATTATTACTGATTAAAACTAAACAGAATTGACATGACAGTTGTGGTATGAACAGCCACGTGGCCAGTCTAATACATTTTCATTTTTCATCATAATAGTATTTTAAGTAAATAAAAAAAAAACAAAGAGTACTAAACTTACTCGAAGTTGTATCACTAATTGTATTATTCTGTGGCCGTATGGAACAGTACTCAGTACTAGTGGCTTTTAAGGGAGAGTACTTAATTAAAAATGGAAAAGTATTCTTTTCACTTTTAAATAAGAAAGCGAGACTCAATTTCGCAGCATTTAAAAGCATTGACAAATCGTTTGCAATCCAAGCAACATTATCAAAAGGTACAACCTTAATTACTGATAAAGGATGTCCAAATAATTTACATTCAAACTTAAACTTTCATTTATTTTTTTGGGAGGTTTATGAAAATTGCTTGATTTTATCAGTGAGATTAAATGCTGGCCGGAAATAAATATAATATTAAGGATATTTTTAATTAAAAAGTTATGTTATGTTCTGAAATTAAAAAATAGTTGGTACTTTAACTTTTTCAACATGAGAAACGTGGTTTTTAGTACTAATTACTAACGTTATATATAGATAAATATCCTTGGACATTACACACCATGCTCTCTAGTCCCAAACTAAGCATAGCTTGTACTATGGGAACTAGATTGCTGATATAATACTTTTTTTTTTAAGTTATACTGCTAAGAGTTTAATGCGTATCGTCAAACCTGCTTTTCCTCATAAACCAATTTTTGCCAAAGGTGCGTTTCGTCAAAGGTTCGTTTTGCCAAAGTTATGTATGGTCAAGACATTTTCGTCAAAGTAGCTTTTGGTCAAAGACTAATGCGACTTCCAACTGACAGGCGTTATACGGGAGGACATACTCGTAGTCTCTGTCTCTACCCCTGACTCATATATGGCAGTGTTCAGCATTTTTTGAAGTTATACGACTTGCAACTGACAGCGTTAAACAAAAGAAAACGAGACTAGTTGGCAGAATAGTGATCCAACAATCCAACGGGACTGCGTTCAGACTGACAACGGGAGCAAGTTCAAATCCAAAGCGACATTATAAATTTTTTGAAATTTTTTACTTTTTATTTTGAAGAGAAAATTTAGTACTGCATATTGGTTAGTACATAAAAATAAATACTAAATTAATTTCACATTAAACACAGAGCGAGAGTGCATGCGTGGCACTCGAAGTATAACTTCTTCCGCGCGTAAGGACTTCACGCACTGGTTTTTTTGTAAATACATACTTATGTATGATACATAGTAACAACCAGACATAGAACGTTGTTTTGATAGTATTTAGGTGATATAAAAAAATTAACAAAATAAATATTCCTTTGTAAGCTATATATTCTATTCATTGCTCTCTAATAGATAATAATCTAAGTGGTTTTTTCCTTATAGTTTTTATTTTGTGTCATATGAGTACGCACACAAAACAAAAACTATGAGAAAAAATCTTTATGAATGACCGAATATTCCATTACCAGTACAAATATTACCGATACGTAAGTATCGGTTAGTAACGTTATAATCATGATATGCCTAGATCATTTTCAAGGTGTTAGTAAACATTCCTAGGCATATTCGGAGGCTGAGTTATCTGGATTCTGAGTAAAGATACGCGCAACTATGCAGTTGCCATTACAAAGTCGTAGCGATCGCGTAAATATCGGTATTTTAGAATTACGGACTTTACGTAGATATTTTACAGCTTTTTTTTATACAACTATTATGATGGAACTAGTTTGATGTCACCTCTTTGCCTCACTGAGTGGTGTTTTAGCAAACCTAATAATTTAGAAAAATAGTTAATGACCTAAAATTATAAACCTAAAATTACTTTGGTAAAGATATGTGGTATTGAAGAATTGAGAACACGTCCACTGCAGACTGTATTTTTAGAATTATTCGTTTTGTAATTTTTCCATCGATATTTAGCATTATCTATCTTACTTTATTAGTTCTAGTAATATTCATTTAAGCTTAAAAAATTTAATTCAAATTCGTGGTTAATTTTGAATTGTTGTAGATACAGCTAATATTCTCTATGTAACATTTAGATCACCAAAATTCAATAAAGTTACAGTACCACAACTGGCGGCCTAAAAGTTCCGTCACCAGAATTGGCCACTAACTCATACTATGCTTACTTAGTACCAAAATTATTGCTCCAAGCTTTCAACAGCAAATTCAATATCTACAACAAGAATACCCACGGAATACCATAAAAGACCCACAACTTTATATATAAATCAAAACAGAACACGTCTAATCAATTCGAACACCCTGCAGCTACTGATTCGATTCCCTTTCAATGTCTAGAGTCCCATCAAACTGAGATATTGTTGTATTGAACTATTCTGCAAAATTACACAATTCATTTACATATTTTGAGTTTCATTGCGCGGCGATGCTGCAAGATTACGGACATCCATGCTAGAGCATTAGGCAGCCGCGCAATGTAACTCAAATATTTCTTGTTGTTGTTTATCGTTTTGCGGAATAGACAATCGGGAATCGATGGAGGCGAGTCGTGAATCAGAGCAAGCCATTACGGAAACACGATGAAAGTAGGTCTATCAATTAAAGCAATCAAGGGGTGAAATGGTTAACGTTTGTTTTAATCATGTCTATGGTTGACAAGTTGTGAAGTTACCAGTTCATTGTATGTACTTATAGCTCGTTATACTAAGCCAAAGGTATACTATACCTACAAAGCTATGTGCAACTCGTCTTCCGAAAATATTTTTAAGAAGCAGCATATCTTAGTTTATATGCTTTTGTAGAGATTAAAAATAGCTTTAGTTTAGATAAAAAATAATTCTTATCGAATTCGAATCATTAAGTACTTGTATTTTATTTGAGAGAAAATGATGGGAAAGGGAAAAAGACAGTGGATCGTTTGATCGTACAACAGGAAATGTGAATGAACGAAATCAATGAAAATATGGTTAGATAAACAAATAATGAAAAAACTCTCATTCCTATAAGTACCAAATTATTATATTACATGTACAGTACAAGCCCTATCAACTGACCTAGTTTATATAAATTCACGCGACAGCCTTACCACGGCCTTGTGTGACTTCGGTCCGATGATTATAGCATGGTACGCGGCACAAGACAAGTTACACTTATTACTCTAATCGCTGGAGCTATTCAACTGTTTCTCTACTAATACGTTTACTGTGGTTTTAGTACAGATAATAATATTTATTTATAACAAACAAAACATTTATAAGGTAGTTGCTATGGTAGGTATGTAACAGTAAGAACAAGATTAGCAAAAATTTAGAAAAAAATATAACTGTATACAAAGTTGTATAAAATTGAAGTCGGTTTTTTGTAATGATAAATTATGTGTATTTTTAGAGTACTAAGTTACTTACCTACCTAATAAAAATTTATTAGTTAGGTAGCAGCCTGCTACGCCCTGCTACTTGCGGGTACATACTTATTTTTCCCTTAAAAAAAGCAGTAAAGAAATATAGTTGCCGCTCGTAAAACGCAAAATGTCTGTTAATAGTACTAATATTGTTATTTAATTCAATTTTGCACATCGCAACAGAATTGTTTTTTCTTCTAAGCACAGAACATCTTACCGTACAGTATTTCTATGCTAATCAGCATCTCGCATGTTGATGCTGATTCAAGTGGCGCCTTCAGCCACACCTACTGATTTCATTACAGCTGATTGCTGATAAAAATCTGCAGGTAAATCATCTCAACTGAGCGATAGTGAGAACATATTTTATATTTAGATTCTATGGTTTATAAATAAATGAGGCATTCCACTTTCCGCACCAAAATTAGTCAAAATTTTGAACACCTACGCTATTCTACTTTTGCGCACCAATTGATTTTAAGCTTAGTGTGCAAAAGTGGAATAGTTTTAATATTGCTTCCACTTTCCGCACTAAGGAAAAAGGTCCGTCTAGTGATGGGGTATGAACTGTTTTTTAACCTACTTCAAAAAAAGAGGACGTTCTCAATTCAGTTGTATTTTCTTTATTAATAATTTGACAAACAAATCGAAGGCTCAACCATAAGCTATAAATATAGACCCATTCATACAAAACTGTATTCAGATAAGTAGTTTGTATCAATTTTTTTGTAGTCCTTCCATACATGTTTGGTTTGAGTAAGCTTTCAACTTCTCATAACGGTGCCTTTTTATTGACGCAGTCTCAAGTGTGTCCCCATGTCACTATACTTAATTTGATTGTTTGTACACACGCAAACAATTAGCTAGTGTTTGACCAGCACTTCAACACTGCCATTTTGTTTGACGGTTTTTTGCGAGCTAATTCAATGTTTATTTCCATTAGTGTAAGTACCTCTGTAAACTCTTTTCTATCCTTATATACAAAATAGTTGCTAGTCTGACCGACAATCAACAGGCGTCTTCTTCTTTTAATTTAAAATTGAGCAAATTGCAGCGAATACGAGTTGAGTCTTGAAGCGGTACAATAAGAGAGATATTTAGATTATTATCGCAGAAAGTACAACGAGAGGTTTAAAAAAGTCAGCACGCGACCGAAATCGCAAGAAATTACTAGTTTTATTATTGCTATTTATTTTTATTGGTTTGTTTTACAACAATTTTTTTGAGTAGTTATAACTGTTCTTTTCTAAAAAAGCACTGAAGTCTAAAAATAATGCATAAAAAACTGAAAGATCTTAAATTGCATACCTTATTTTATTGCTAGTTTAACCAACTAGCGATTACTGCGCGGTTTTATGGAGTTATGTAGCTAGATTTATAAATATTACAGAATGATATGATCTAGCTATTTTTAATTGAACGCTAGAATAAACATTTTAGTAAATAAACCTATCAAGTTTTATATGGCAGGCGGTGAATACTTCATTTCTTTTTATATATACTCATTAATTCGGTATTTATGCAGTGAATAGCGTAAAATGTTTCCCCTACGATTTACCGCGTGCGATAACTTTTTTTTTATATCAAATGCGTGTGAGCTAATGATTGCCGACGGGGCATTTGCATGTCTACTTGTGTCTACTAATAAAAAAATCTTATAATAGATTATGTCGGTGTATATCTACACAGGAAGAGACTTGAGCAGGGTCGAGATGTCGTCAGTATAATACATACTCGTGCGCGTTTGCTATTACCTATGTTTTATGTAATTATTTGCAAATTTGCAATTTTGCGTATTTTGACCATGACTTTCTTTTGGAGATTTGACTTATGTTACCTACATAATGATGATCAAACACAGATCATGCTTAGAGATAAAAATCCGAAGAAGATTAATGTTTTTTTTCGATATTACTTCTGTTATTTTGTGATTCTATTTATTATGGGAATTTGCTCGTTTAACTTTTCATGCGATGTAATCTTTTACCTATTATGAAAATTCATTTCAGTCAAAGTCAATATTTGATTTATTAAGTAAAATCTCAGAGATCATCATCATTTAATAATTTTTTAATAATTAAGATACTTAAAATTTTGTAAAATGTTATTTAAAATAATATTTATCCAAATATACAGCGTATCTAGCCAGTCTTTGTCTATGCCGAACTTGGCATCTCAATTGACAGGCCGTATCCATCTAAAATTCTAAACTATCGTAGAGATTTATAATTCCTCGTGGAAATCGTTGAAACGAGTATGAAATATTCAGCATTCCATAAATTACTAACGGTTTATTTAATTTTTAACGAGCCGCTGCCATCTTGCTAATCCTATTATGGTACTTCGGAATTTATGCTATTACCTTTGCTTGCACTTTTTATGAGTCGCAATACTTACCTATCAATAAAATTCTTATAGTTTTAAATATCTTATTACATGCGATGCGAAATCAGTGACAATAAAAATCACACAGGCTTTTTTTTTTCATTTTATAGTAACTCTATAATATTTTGGTCCTATGACCTATGTCAATGTCTTATTGTTGACAAGGGACTATTCCCTTGTCAACAATAAGACATTGACGTTGACTGTTCGCAGCTACTAGAAGCTCTTAATGACAATATAAACAAAGCCAGTTTACATAATAGCACTGTAACTTGCTGTCTCACAACTTTATTCATACAAAATAAATGTTGAAAAAAAAACAATATTATGATAACACGATATTTGTGTGGTAAATTCGTCCAAGTGATATTTTCTATGCAATTATAAATACCTACATGTTCGTTTAATAGTACCTATTTACTTGGGTTAGTTATCTATAAAGTATATTGAAAAACGTTTGCTAATGTCAATTCTTCTTCTTTTATCGTGCCATCGAAAAATATATCAATTTCGTGAAGCAAGTGTCGCACTCCGTTCGGAACGCGATGGTATGTCGATATCGTTCATGTTGTGGTATTTATCGGGGCTGCCACCTTCAATAGGCACCGGAAATTAACTGTCTTACGTGTCTATCTATTTCCTGCTTGCAATTTAATTGTTTTTCACCAGCAGTCCACCATAAGTCTGTTGGAAAGAAAGCTATATAGTGGTTGCCCGTTGGCAATTTTTTAAGGGTATCTTAAGGGTTTAGTATGATGGTTTCATAGAAAAACTAGCCGTCGCCCGCGGCGTTGCTCGCGTTCTAAATAGACCCTTTATGGCTAGCATCCACAGGCCCGCATCGCACGCAACGGATTTTAGTTTGCCTTGTATAAAAACTCGTCCGTACGGTGCGGATCAGTGGACGCAGTTGTATGAGTTTTTATACAAGGCAAACTAAAATCCGTTGCGTGCGATGCGTCCGATGGGTGCGATGCGGGCCGGTGGACGCTTGCCTTTAGAGTGTGACTTTTCAAAATTCCTTTCTTAGTGCATCCCTACACTATATAAGGATACTACCCTCCAAATTTCATACCTATAGGACTTATGGTTTAGGCTGTGCGTTGACTATCGCAGTCAGCTTCAAAAGAGTTTTATATTGATTAACAAGTATCTAGTAATAAAATTTATCAAAGGTCTGTAATCTCTAAAAATAACAGCAGCCATTTCTTTAGATAGTTTATGCTGGTATGCTGAAAAAATACTCAGACGATTCCATAGATGTATCGACTCTTTTCAATGATAACTGGTCAAAAATGTATATATGCTTGAGTCAGACTAAGCATACGAGTCTGAATCTGAGGCATAATAGATGGCAACCCTACTGGAGGTATTGTTCAATATTCATTTGCGACGACCGTTCCACTATCTATGGTATTTACTGACCGCAACAAGACCTACTTTTAGTGTTGTGTTAAAGAATAGTAGCGGTATCGTCATAACTCGATGTCTCGCTTAGGACATTCCTTTTTGTACGTCGGAAAAATAATTCTTTTAATTAAATCTATCAAAAATATCATTGTGATTCTTAAAGGGGTTACTGCCATTTTTTTACTTTTATAACATCCCACCAAAAATCCAGCGATTTTTTTACTACATTTTATTAAAGAGAATTCTTCTTTGATGTACATAAGCCTCTGAACGTTGTTTGGTGATATATAAGTTCAGTTCTGTCAACAGAACTACTCAACAGAATAGGTGGGAATAAACGAGTTCATCGTTCATCGATAAGACCGCCTTATTTTTTTACTACTGTCATATTTTTTTTTTTGTATTTAATAATTTTATGAGTCTCTTAAGTTTGAAATGCGATCTAGTTAAAATACTCACTGATAATCGGCTAAATATTACCGACAGCGCTAGCAAGTATTTAATCTTATTAAACAGATACTACTTACGCAGTTCTAGACCATTATCTGTCAAGTTTTATACTAATCCGTTCTTCTGTCTAGACCTAACTTACTCTACGATTTTTGCAATTTTCAACTTCCAGGTTTCTTAATCGATCCAAAAAGGCTTTCCGAATGAATCAGAATAACTAGATTGGGGCCAAAAAAGTGCTAGACGACACCTACCCGATATCGACATTTCAGTGGCTTGTGTGATTAGCCCTCCGCCTAGATGACAATGTGAAAACAGTCAATAACTTGAACAAATCCCTTAGAACTTAGAAGCTTTTAGAACGGTAATAGCAGATGAAGTCATAACTCTACGAGGTTGATTCTTACGATGACCGCAGAATAAATACGCATTACTAGAAGTTCATTCTACAAACGGTACCTTTACTTTATGAATATTTAGATAGTGAAACTTATTGATATACTAGGTCATGGAATTTGTAAAGGGTATTTTGTAAAGCCAAATGAGGAGTAGCGAAGACAGTCAGATTGATCGAGAATCAATCATCTAGAATGTTATTTTGCGGGTTATTTGTTATTATTTGTTAAAGAATATTTTAATTCTTTATCTAAATATGGTGGGTATTACTGCATAGATCCTAATAAGAGAACTGATAAGATCCTTGATTATGTTAGTCAAAGATTTGAGATACTTTTAAAATAATTATTATTGTAAATTAAGTAAAAAATACCAGTATAAACGCCAGAAACGTAATTTTGCGTTTCGTGCTGGTGAATTTTACGTAATATACAACTTTGTGGACGTGACAAGTGGGCTGAGAATTATAGGTATACACTTCCTACAAAGTTTGTTTGGGTGGATGATTTTGTTTGGCAAAAAGATGTGAAACATATGAAAAACTAGCTTCCGCCCGCGACTTCGTTCGCGTCCCGTTGGATCCCGTTGATTTTTCAGGAAAAAAGTAGCCTATGTGTTAATCCAGCGGGCCTAAGATGCGCAACGCGAGATATTTGTCATGTCGTTCTGTCAAAATGTAAGCATTTTGTACTAGTTAAGGAACTATTGCATTATCTGTGGTAATGTTGTCGAGAAACCGCGTCTTTGAATTTTCAACTTTTCACATTTCTGCATGACTATTATCTCGTCCTCAGAGAGGTACGACGACTAACAAGTGTCAAAAGTGTACATTATGGCGCGTTTTGTCGACACCATTAGGTACCACAGATAATGCAATAGTTCCTAAACTGGTACAAAATGCTTACATTTTGACAGAACGACATGACAAATATCTCACGGTGCGCATCTTAGGCCCGCAGGTCACGGACAATATTATATTCCAAGTTTCATCCAAATCGGATCGCTTGTAAAAATTTCAATATTGTTTTTTTAATTTGATTATTTACGGCAGGTTGTGTACCCACCAACATAAAAAGGTTTTATTCAAGCTGTCAGTTGTTCCATGTCAGTTGTGTTTTTCTATACCATTTCTAACAAATGAACGGCTGGACTGATGTTTTTACTGAAAATTTTTTTTGGATGTTCATGTTTTCCCCGAGAACGGTATATAAAGTATCCTATGTGTTAATCCAGGTCACATACAATATATATTCCAAGTTTCATCCAAATCGGATGAGTAGTTTTTGCGTGAAAGAGTGAGTAACAAACACACATCCATCCCTCCATTACAAACTTTTGCGTTTATATGGATTTAATATTTTGTTAAAAACGCACCTACCCTGCCCGCTCATACCTGTTTCTGAGACTGATTTCCGTGACGTTTTAGTGATTCTTCAACTGTAACGGTCCACATCATGTCTCGTTAGTTCACAATTAATTCGAATTTAAATTATAGTTGGATATTTGATTATAGCGTCATTTAGTAGTTATCAAGGGTACGTCACAGCTCGCCATATTCAGCAGTCTGGCCAGACCCAGTCTACCTACTTGAATTGATACCTAACTTTCTAAACTCCATTTTATTCACAAAAATTCCCTACTGATATTACAATTTTCCTACTAGCTAAGTTTAAACAAGCAAAATAGTTACAATAGCCAATGAAACGTTTCACATAGCTCACTGCATCGAAAATGCAAGTAAGTGACAAACCTATGTGCAAGAGCGAGATAGCACTAACATAAATATATCGACGCAAGAGCACGATTCTGCTAGTATGAGCTCTACGCACGCGCACTGCGGTTGAATCGGGCAAGTGTGTGTGTACTGTACGAGTTTCACACGTTCATTTCACAATTCTGGCCAGACACAGTCTACCTACTTGAATAATAATATATTTGAGAGTTTACCTATGTAATATTGGATTAGTTTACTAAACTATCTAACTAGTTACCTATTTAATATCATATTTGGGAGCTACCTAATTATGTAGTATTGGTTTATGCAACCTATCTATTTGGCTACCTATCTATTTTGTAGTAATCATCTACTAAGTACCTGACTGAATTGATACTTAGCTCTCTAAACTCCATTTTATTCACAAATATTCCCTACTATTATTATAATTTTCCTACTAGCTAAACTTAAACAAGCAAAATAGTTACAATAGCCAATGAAACGTTTCACATAGCCCACTGCACCGAGAATGCAAGTAAGTGACAAACCTATGTGTAAGAGCGAGATAGCACTAACATAAATATATCGACGCAAGAACACGATTCCACCAGTGTAAGCTCTACGCACGCGTACTGCGGTCGAATCGGCCAAGCGTGTATGTACTGTACGTGTTCCACACGTCATTTCACAATTAATTAGGAATGAAATTGTAGGCAGATATTTGTTTAACTGGTAGCGGCGCCATCGAGTAGTTAACAAAGAGATACTCATATTGCGTCATACAAATCTGCTGGCGGCAGACAATTTATCGAGGTCATTTCGATCTCGTAAGCCATTTATGTATTTATTTGAATATTTGAAGATTACCAGAAGATCAATACCTTACCAAGAAATACCAAGACTTTACCAAAAAATACCATTACCTTACCGGGATACCAGGATAAAATGAAACAACAGATTCAAGAAAGAAAACTTAATCGCGACGTTATCAGTCAAAGAAACATTGATAGGTTGACGCATATTAGTCCAGAAACAAGAAGTGGGCTGCGAAGGCTTCAATCAATTTGAAGGCCAGCGCCACGTCACGTAGGCTGCGGAGGCTTCAATCAACTTCAAAGATCAGCATCACATCGCGTAGGATGGCTGCGGAACTGTTCTTGACCTCGGGAAAGTTGCTTTGGTGTAGATGGCCCCTCGATGAGACGATTGTTTTGATAAAAACAGTTTTAGCCAAGAAACATACATAGGTTGTCGAATTGTTTTGATAAAAACAGTTTGAGCCAAGAAACATACATAGGTTGTCGAATTGTTTTGATAAAAACAGTTTGAGCCAAGAAACATACATAGGTTGTCGAATTGTTTTGATAAAAACAGTTTTAGCCGAGAAACATACATAGGTTGTCGAATTGTTTTGATAAAAACAGTTTGAGCCAAGAAACATACATAGGTTGTCGAATTGTTTTGATAAAAACAGTTTTAGTCAAAAAACAGGGCTGCGAAGGCTTCAATCAACTTCAAGGCCAGCATCACGTCGCGTCGGCTGCAGAAGGAAGGATGGCCGAGGTACCGTCCTTGACCTCGGGGAAGTTGCTTGGTGTGGGTGGTCCATCGATGGGTCGACTGTGATGTAGGCGCGGAATGGATGGCCATTCCTTTTCAGTCGGATGCCTATTCTGCCCCTCAGACTACTTCTAAATTCTTCCTGACTATTTCTTTCTTGATTTATAAGTTCTTCCTGACTATTTCTTTCTTGATACTGCGCTCCGCGGTGGCCGACGACGCAATGACGGCGCGCTGGGCCTGCAAATATTTATATGCCCGACTTGCGTCGCCCCACCGACGGGTGAGCCTAGCGTGGCTCAAGGTCTGACCAGTACCACGTAAGGCTATTATTATTGTTATTTAGTTACTTCCTATTTGTTTGGTCTATTTTGTTATTAGCTCAATCCTCTTTTGCTGTCAATTATTCAATAATGTTTTATTCTATTTAGAAGTACACACAAATGATGGGCAAGGAGTTTTTCTATAGATTTGTATACAATTTACGGCATCTCGGTTTAAAGAACTTTATTATTACACATAAAAGAACTTTACAGTCCACTTATAATGAGCTTAAATTATAATTTTAGTAAGTAGATAAAAATAATAAAGGAAAAAGACTAACCTAAGTAAGTAACGTGGATAACATACAAAAGGTAGGTAGGTTTTACACAAAAATCTATGATAATTTTAAGTAGCTAGTTATTTGAACTTAGATCAGTAAAATAGGTTTCCTTAACTAGTCAGTGACCCAAACAAGATGGGATAGGCAATTCGAGGGTAAGAAGGTAGGCCAGGTATCTAGTTATAATGTAAGACAAAGAAATGATTTCGTTTATATGGAACTAGAATCGAATCGTTCGTCAATAGGCAGGTAGGAAGGTCAAAACAGGTATCTTTCTGTGGTTCTTGTACATTCTGACAAACGGTAGATGCAAACGGGAAGAAATTCAGTACCTGCTTATTGTATTACTTTACGTTACTACGTATTGTATATCCTGCTAATATCACAGTATACGAAAGATTAGTTGTTTGTATATTTGAATGTTTGTGATTAATCACGCCAAAATTACTAAATTGCTTGGAATGGAACTTGGAATAGGTAGGTACATACATTATGCGGAGTTAGTCATCTGACGTAGAGAAATAGGTAGGTAGTGCTAGCATGGATTGTATATTATATATAAAATATTATGTACTTATCTAACTCGGTAGGTTATAGGTAGGTATAGATAATTGTAATTTCATTAGTTTAGTTATAGGTATTCTAGTAGTATTAGTTTAGTATTATGTTTTAACCTAATTTATTTTATAGCACGTTTTCGTAAATATACAATTTTTGTTTTGCTTTAAAAACGTTTATGCTAGCAATTTCTTTAATTTCGTTAGGAAGATACCTAGGTCTTTATTTCCGAGATTATCACAAGATTATTACTCTTAAAATTCAATTTGTCGTACTTTCGTTTTACTTATAAATTAATTACAGTTTATCAATTACAATAAAGAGTGTAAGTTAATATAAATTCTGAACAACAAAACTAGAAAATAAAACCATGAAAAACTCTTAAGACTAAAAAAATAATAACAATAATACAATTTTGATCTAGTTATGTAAGTCTATTTTTAGATACTACGAGTGCGAGGGAGATGGCGATATTGAGCATCCCTGTCTGTTGCTAAAACCTTGGAGCAACACGGTGGGGGAATATTGCCATCTCACTCTTTACTCTTTGCGGTTCGTCGCCGACAACGTACGCGCTTAGACCCAAAGTGTTGGTCGAGAGCGTGAAGCTGGAATATAAGCCGGTACAAATCGTCCATTCGGCAGTTATTTTTGTTCCGGAGTAAAGTAAACAGTGCATTACAGGATACCTTGGTAAGTAAACTTTCATTATCCTTCTCACTGTTGGACAAGACACCTTTCTCCAATCATTAGATTCAGCCAAGTGAGCCTGCTTGGTTGGCAGTGAGAATATCCCAAACCCCCTATGTACGTTGAATCCAATGTACATAAACCTAATATCACCTTCCAATTACTGCGGTCAAGAATCCCTTTAACCGTCGAAAGATCAGTCTTGTGAGTCTGCTTGGCTGGCAGTAATATCCTATCCAAAAATTCCGTCTGGTACCTTAGGTCTCATGGTAACAGATATCCTTGTTTATCTATATATATTTCACATTATGTATTTATATGGATAGGGCTAGGCACACACATAAGCTAGAGGGGTAGATAGGAATAAATAAGTAGGTAAAACTAGTTAGAGACGGTCGGTTAATGTATTCCTGTGCGTATCTACATCGCGCCACACGTAGGGTATGTGGAACTTAACACAAGTTGGTTATATTTACAGTTCTAGTCGTGAAATTATGATACAAATGAAACCGCTTGAATAAACTCAAAAATAAGAGACGGTTATTTTGTTCGTATCAATTTATTTTATATTGCATTGGACTAACTTATAAAATGAGTTATAGATAAATGAGTACTATCTATATTCGCCTGTTCTTACATATTTATGTAGGTACTATTTAAATGTTATAACTACTATCAGAGAGTTATATTGATTGTTTATTCTTCTTTGTTTAGATACTCGAATAAATAAAATCAATACCTAGTTAGATACGGTTACTTTTATTTTATAAAATAAGCTGAAGATAGATAATTACTTACTACGTTTGTTGGTAAATTCACATCTAGTTTTAAATCAAAGCATATATTTATTATTAGCCTAAAAATTAGTAAATAAGTAAATACATTTGAATCAGTATGATCGTCAGGGAAGGAAGCGAACCTCCAAACATGATGTGTTTTTTTTATTAGATAGGAATAGCGCTTTACGGTGGCAACTATTTAAACTAATTAGTTGGATGGTCAAATATCATTGTAGCACTCGAAGTGAAGATTATTAGATATCATTTTACTTAGTTGCCTAGTTCAGCCAGAGAAGTTTAGATGGCGCTGAGTTCTCGATTTACTTTGCTAGAATTTTATTAAATTTTCTATGTTATTTTTACATACTTACTTTAGATAGACGAGTAGATAGGTTTGATATTTAGTTCGGATAGTTATACGTATTTATTCTCATACTGCAAAAATACTTATTTATAAAGTAAACTATAATTAGATCAGTACAAATATACGTTTTCATGCCTAATAGCACCTTCAGTCACCTACTTACTTTTATACTAAATGGTTAAGATCTAGATTAATAGATCATGTTACATTAGACTTGCTTCAACATGGAAAAGTTTATTTTACTGCCATGGTTATTTATTTATACTAAATTCTAGACTTTAAACTTAAAACTTTGAATTTTAAAAGAACTTAAAATTATACAATTTAACCTTTCACTACCTGGATTTGCTTTCGGATATTAAGTCAGATTTGAACAGATTCATACACTACAACTAGGAAAACTAGTCTCTCAAATCAGATTAATTTTATCAAATGACTTTGGTTCAACTTTGAATAAAATCATTGTAAAGTCACTTAATTATTTTAGTGGCAATATTTATTGTGCCATTGAGACAGCTGAGTAGCTCTCTCTTTTATCATTCAAATTCAGCACAGTATTTTGTATGTTCAAATGGAACGATTATTCCTAATAGTTATGATGTCTTGCATTGACTATCTATTTTAATAGTGACATTTAGCGTCAACTTTAGTTCTTGTGGACCTGTCTGAGTGTTTCCCTCACACTAAATACTTGAAGGAATAGCTAAAAAGAAAAGTTGTTCTCTATTAAGGTCCGTACTTGATAAAATTGATCTTACTCTAGAGCGTGTGTCTCGTAGTTATTCTGATCTTATGGAAAAGGGATGATAACTACCATCAGAGAGTTATATAGATCTATTCTGTCTAGTCTGATACCTAGTAATTATTATGATGTATGTTAGGTCTATCTAGCTAGACACTTTCGATGTCGAAGTATTCTAGGCTGATTCAAGCTAGGGTATCTTTATATAGCTATGTTTATGACCGTACCTACTTCTTAATTTTGTGGTTTTGATTTGGCTATCTAGAAAGACTGGTTTGAGTGAACCATGAACTAGGAAGGTTACTTAAATTTAGATTCAGTTGTTAGAAGTGGTTCTCTAACAGACTGCCTTTAACTGCAGTATTTAATTGCATGGGACTGTTTTGGCTTTGAGTAACTAAGTTATTTAAAGAGAATTTAGTTCCATGATCTTTGTATTCCATAGTAGCACTGATGTTGGATTCAGTTTAGTGAAATAGTAAAAATTGATTTTACTCATTCCCCTATTCCTAATCATACATCCGCTAAAGTATAGTGTACTGTGAAGAGGGGGTTTATTACGAATACATGTGATTAATATGTATTCGTAGTTTGGTGTCGAAAATCACTAGTTTGGTGCGGAGGAGGGGCACCTAACTCTGATGTAAATACAAACTATTGTAAATACATTAGCTTCATAGTACACAATTTAATATCTTTCTAGTAACAAAGCTATAATAAATTTATATTTTGAGACTTTAGAATCATTTTATATATTTAATATTAATTTTTATAAGTAGATTTCTCCTGTAGGAAATATAGCTTTTCTATTTACGTGTATTCCAGCAAAGTCAAATACTTTATAATTCCGAACATATATTTCTTCCTAAAGCTAGTACTTGATAAAACAATTGAGGTTTAGGTCTTCCATTCTATATAAAATTCATGAAAGAATCTCATTGATAATGAGTCGTACCTGCTTAAGATAACTTCTGTTGCTTCTAAATATCTAGGATCTACATAATATGTACCTTTTAATTAACCTATTATATTTTATTTATTAAGCTACAATAGTAGGAATAACCCTCGCGATTAACTAAACTTCTACCTACGGTCTACTCATATTAGCAACGATTAGATAGATAATAAGGTTTAGTGTAGATAGGAAAACGTTACTTTCATATTAGGTAGATTCATAGGTTAACTAAGAAGAGATCTCAACATAATTCCGTAAAGTATCTGAGTTATTATCGGTTCATAATAGTAGCGCGTCCTAATCACAACCACTATACGATCACAAGGCCAAATTAGTTGAATAAGTTAGAGGTTTAGATTAGTTAGTAGTGTAGGTAGTGTAAATGTTTTTATTGAAGGGGGGGTTGTTACAATTTGGTGCCGTGACCAGGATTTAGAATTTAGAGATTACTACGGGTTTTTAACTTTTCCTATTAAAATCTTTTTGTTTTTTGTTTCGTGGTAGATTCAGATTAGTTTAGTAGTGCGAGAAATCGCACAATTTGCTGCCGTAATAAAGGATGGGGATCTATGTTGAGATTTCTAGCATCTTCTTGTTAGGTTCATCAATTACATCGGAGTAATATAGCTATTAAATTCACTGTTAGTAATGTAGTTATTATATTGAGATTTGTAGTTAGCGTACGTTGAGGAAAAAAATACATAATGCGGTCTTTAGTTGTACATGCAGGGGGTCGAAATCAATTAAAATAATTTTATCTAATAATTTGCGGGGGGTCGAAGGCAAAATCAATGAAAATAATTTTATATAATATGCTGGGGTCGTGAGATAGAAAAGTTATCTAATCTTATTTGTAACAAAACTAATGAATAACAAGTTACCGGTTAAAATATAAAAAAATATTTGATCGAGTGAGCAAAGCAAACGAGATCTTAGTGACAACTTGGACAAAATGCTTTGTATGGTTGTATGCTTGTATGTTTTTATGTTTGTATATTAGGTCTTCGAGATCTTTTGAACCACTTATCCGATCTTCACATAATTTGGTGGGTATGCTGATAGTATTTTTAAGTTTTACTAGTTTATTAAATAAAGGAAATGGGTCAAGGGGTCGTGAAGTTATAAGGTTCGAAAGAGGAAAAAAAAAGGGTCGTACAAAGATATCAAGTGGGGTGTCATATGATAGAATTTTGTTTAGACATTCCAAAATCGGTTTTATTTTGATTTTAGGTCTAATAGTTTTTGAGTTGCTGTAAGAATTATAAAATTCGAAAACCCAGTATGACGTGAGCTATCATTTCTTGGAGTTTCAATAAATTATGTAGTTCGGGCACGCTGGACGGCGACTTCGATGCGATTTGCAAAGGATCTCAGTTTGGGGCGAACTACTAGTAATTTTAGTTTAATTCATCTAGATTTATCTACTAGTATTGTTGTTATTTCACTTTCTAATAAACAGAAAAAGTCATAAATTGGGATATCATTATTTCTTACCCATCCAATAACATAATTTTATACATTTTTTTAGAGATTCATGGGTTGCAGAAGTACGTTTTATCATTTCTAATCATTAGTTTAAATTACAGCTTGATTTTTGATGCTGTTTAGACTACCTAAATCATCAATTCATCAGTCATTGATTGACAGACTGAATTAAATTACTAAAAACTTACAGATTTTGGCGGGTTGGTGAAATTTATAATGTCAACTTAGCATAGCATTGCGTAAACATTTGACGTATTCAATAGGCATTCTTTGCATTTGGCGTAAAATTTAGATTTTTTGCATTTGGCGTAATTGAGATATTGCATTTTATTTGAAAATTAGACTTTGAGCGTAACTAGCATCTTACGTTATGTCGTTACTTGGCTTTAAGCGTCACTTTATTTAGTTCTCATTCTGCGTTACTTTATTTTAAGTTTAATTTTATGTTAGGTTAAGTAAATTCACTAATTGTAATCACAATTATTTCTCTTTTGCTCAAATTTATTTTTGGGAAGGAAAAGTTTGGGGTTAGTCAAATAAAAATCAAGTAAATTATTACTAATAATAAATAAAACTAAATAAATATAATATGGTACGAATTATTTTACAGCCTTAATTCTACACGGTCTATTAAGTTTGCGAGTATAATGAATCGGTGCGAAATATTATAATGCAGATACCATGTGAAAGTGAAGTCTGATGTTATGAAAGTTTAATAATGATGAAAGATTGAAATGGAAGTAAGAAGGAGTAGAATGAATATACGGATGAATGGAATAATTGGTTGAGGGGCTCGCAGACTTACTGGAATCTTGGAATAAGACATTTGTTGGCTTGTAATCAAGACATACATTACACTATTTGCAATCAATTTATATGAAGGAGAGTTGGTGCTAGGTTAGGTCAGATGACGTTCATCAGTGTAAACTGATTTCATATAAATTCACTCTCTACCTATTAGGCCAAAACTGAACACACTACACACTCACCAATCTGTGAACGTGTTACTATTTTGAGGTCGATTTTGAACTGAATGTCGCTGTCATGGGGCACGTTTATACTTAGACGACTGTAAAAGATTAATCTTGATTGTGAAGGGTGGTGTTTGCGTTCCCAGGACCAATTGCGGTAGTCAAAACGGACTGAAGGAAAGTAACACTATACTACTAGAGTTGACTTGCCTCACAACCAAGTTCCTTTCTAAAATTAAGATGGTCCCTGCGAAAGAGTGTATAACCTCGTAAGAGCTTTCATTTATAGCTGAAAGATTGGAATCAGAATGGTGACAATTTTACACATTGGTATAAAATACACTTTCATTTATTTATCTATAATGTTTATATACAACAGCAGGTTGCATACAGAGCTATGCTAATTATCACTAAATAATTTGTCTGAAATTACAAATCACCAAATAAATTCATGCCATGATTTTGATCAGAGGAGAAATGGTTGATAATCTTTATAGATTTAATAGTTTCAGCGTTCATAATAACTTATTAATTTTAGGGGTTTGAATTAATTGTGAATAAACTATTTTGAGGGAAAATTTTACTCCGGTTCAGTAACATTTATTACTTTCACCTCGCAAAACTTTGGGGTCGATTGTAACGGTCCACATCATGTCTCGTTAGTTCACAATTAATTCGAATTTAAATTATAGTTGGATATTTGATTATAGCGTCATTTAGTAGTTATCAAGGGTACGTCACAGCTCGCCATATTCAGCAGTCTGGCCAGACCCAGTCTACCTACTTGAATTGATACCTAACTTTCTAAACTCCATTTTATTCACAAAAATTCCCTACTGATATTACAATTTTCCTACTAGCTAAGTTTAAACAAGCAAAATAGTTACAATAGCCAATGAAACGTTTCACATAGCTCACTGCATCGAAAATGCAAGTAAGTGACAAACCTATGTGCAAGAGCGAGATAGCACTAACATAAATATATCGACGCAAGAGCACGATTCTGCTAGTATGAGCTCTACGCACGCGCACTGCGGTTGAATCGGGCAAGTGTGTGTGTACTGTACGAGTTTCACACGTTCATTTCACAATTCTGGCCAGACACAGTCTACCTACTTGAATAATAATATATTTGAGAGTTTACCTATGTAATATTGGATTAGTTTACTAAACTATCTAACTAGTTACCTATTTAATATCATATTTGGGAGCTACCTAATTATGTAGTATTGGTTTATGCAACCTATCTATTTGGCTACCTATCTATTTTGTAGTAATCATCTACTAAGTACCTGACTGAATTGATACTTAGCTCTCTAAACTCCATTTTATTCACAAATATTCCCTACTATTATTATAATTTTCCTACTAGCTAAACTTAAACAAGCAAAATAGTTACAATAGCCAATGAAACGTTTCACATAGCCCACTGCACCGAGAATGCAAGTAAGTGACAAACCTATGTGTAAGAGCGAGATAGCACTAACATAAATATATCGACGCAAGAACACGATTCCACCAGTGTAAGCTCTACGCACGCGTACTGCGGTCGAATCGGCCAAGCGTGTATGTACTGTACGTGTTCCACACGTCATTTCACAATTAATTAGGAATGAAATTGTAGGCAGATATTTGTTTAACTGGTAGCGGCGCCATCGAGTAGTTAACAAAGAGATACTCATATTGCGTCATACAAATCTGCTGGCGGCAGACAATTTATCGAGGTCATTTCGATCTCGTAAGCCATTTATGTATTTATTTGAATATTTGAAGATTACCAGAAGATCAATACCTTACCAAGAAATACCAAGACTTTACCAAAAAATACCATTACCTTACCGGGATACCAGGATAAAATGAAACAACAGATTCAAGAAAGAAAACTTAATCGCGACGTTATCAGTCAAAGAAACATTGATAGGTTGACGCATATTAGTCCAGAAACAAGAAGTGGGCTGCGAAGGCTTCAATCAATTTGAAGGCCAGCGCCACGTCACGTAGGCTGCGGAGGCTTCAATCAACTTCAAAGATCAGCATCACATCGCGTAGGATGGCTGCGGAACTGTTCTTGACCTCGGGAAAGTTGCTTTGGTGTAGATGGCCCCTCGATGAGACGATTGTTTTGATAAAAACAGTTTTAGCCAAGAAACATACATAGGTTGTCGAATTGTTTTGATAAAAACAGTTTGAGCCAAGAAACATACATAGGTTGTCGAATTGTTTTGATAAAAACAGTTTGAGCCAAGAAACATACATAGGTTGTCGAATTGTTTTGATAAAAACAGTTTTAGCCGAGAAACATACATAGGTTGTCGAATTGTTTTGATAAAAACAGTTTGAGCCAAGAAACATACATAGGTTGTCGAATTGTTTTGATAAAAACAGTTTTAGTCAAAAAACAGGGCTGCGAAGGCTTCAATCAACTTCAAGGCCAGCATCACGTCGCGTCGGCTGCAGAAGGAAGGATGGCCGAGGTACCGTCCTTGACCTCGGGGAAGTTGCTTGGTGTGGGTGGTCCATCGATGGGTCGACTGTGATGTAGGCGCGGAATGGATGGCCATTCCTTTTCAGTCGGATGCCTATTCTGCCCCTCAGACTACTTCTAAATTCTTCCTGACTATTTCTTTCTTGATTTATAAGTTCTTCCTGACTATTTCTTTCTTGATACTGCGCTCCGCGGTGGCCGACGACGCAATGACGGCGCGCTGGGCCTGCAAATATTTATATGCCCGACTTGCGTCGCCCCACCGACGGGTGAGCCTAGCGTGGCTCAAGGTCTGACCAGTACCACGTAAGGCTATTATTATTGTTATTTAGTTACTTCCTATTTGTTTGGTCTATTTTGTTATTAGCTCAATCCTCTTTTGCTGTCAATTATTCAATAATGTTTTATTCTATTTAGAAGTACACACAAATGATGGGCAAGGAGTTTTTCTATAGATTTGTATACAATTTACGGCATCTCGGTTTAAAGAACTTTATTATTACACATAAAAGAACTTTACAGTCCACTTATAATGAGCTTAAATTATAATTTTAGTAAGTAGATAAAAATAATAAAGGAAAAAGACTAACCTAAGTAAGTAACGTGGATAACATACAAAAGGTAGGTAGGTTTTACACAAAAATCTATGATAATTTTAAGTAGCTAGTTATTTGAACTTAGATCAGTAAAATAGGTTTCCTTAACTAGTCAGTGACCCAAACAAGATGGGATAGGCAATTCGAGGGTAAGAAGGTAGGCCAGGTATCTAGTTATAATGTAAGACAAAGAAATGATTTCGTTTATATGGAACTAGAATCGAATCGTTCGTCAATAGGCAGGTAGGAAGGTCAAAACAGGTATCTTTCTGTGGTTCTTGTACATTCTGACAAACGGTAGATGCAAACGGGAAGAAATTCAGTACCTGCTTATTGTATTACTTTACGTTACTACGTATTGTATATCCTGCTAATATCACAGTATACGAAAGATTAGTTGTTTGTATATTTGAATGTTTGTGATTAATCACGCCAAAATTACTAAATTGCTTGGAATGGAACTTGGAATAGGTAGGTACATACATTATGCGGAGTTAGTCATCTGACGTAGAGAAATAGGTAGGTAGTGCTAGCATGGATTGTATATTATATATAAAATATTATGTACTTATCTAACTCGGTAGGTTATAGGTAGGTATAGATAATTGTAATTTCATTAGTTTAGTTATAGGTATTCTAGTAGTATTAGTTTAGTATTATGTTTTAACCTAATTTATTTTATAGCACGTTTTCGTAAATATACAATTTTTGTTTTGCTTTAAAAACGTTTATGCTAGCAATTTCTTTAATTTCGTTAGGAAGATACCTAGGTCTTTATTTCCGAGATTATCACAAGATTATTACTCTTAAAATTCAATTTGTCGTACTTTCGTTTTACTTATAAATTAATTACAGTTTATCAATTACAATAAAGAGTGTAAGTTAATATAAATTCTGAACAACAAAACTAGAAAATAAAACCATGAAAAACTCTTAAGACTAAAAAAATAATAACAATAATACAATTTTGATCTAGTTATGTAAGTCTATTTTTAGATACTACGAGTGCGAGGGAGATGGCGATATTGAGCATCCCTGTCTGTTGCTAAAACCTTGGAGCAACACGGTGGGGGAATATTGCCATCTCACTCTTTACTCTTTGCGGTTCGTCGCCGACAACGTACGCGCTTAGACCCAAAGTGTTGGTCGAGAGCGTGAAGCTGGAATATAAGCCGGTACAAATCGTCCATTCGGCAGTTATTTTTGTTCCGGAGTAAAGTAAACAGTGCATTACAGGATACCTTGGTAAGTAAACTTTCATTATCCTTCTCACTGTTGGACAAGACACCTTTCTCCAATCATTAGATTCAGCCAAGTGAGCCTGCTTGGTTGGCAGTGAGAATATCCCAAACCCCCTATGTACGTTGAATCCAATGTACATAAACCTAATATCACCTTCCAATTACTGCGGTCAAGAATCCCTTTAACCGTCGAAAGATCAGTCTTGTGAGTCTGCTTGGCTGGCAGTAATATCCTATCCAAAAATTCCGTCTGGTACCTTAGGTCTCATGGTAACAGATATCCTTGTTTATCTATATATATTTCACATTATGTATTTATATGGATAGGGCTAGGCACACACATAAGCTAGAGGGGTAGATAGGAATAAATAAGTAGGTAAAACTAGTTAGAGACGGTCGGTTAATGTATTCCTGTGCGTATCTACATCGCGCCACACGTAGGGTATGTGGAACTTAACACAAGTTGGTTATATTTACAGTTCTAGTCGTGAAATTATGATACAAATGAAACCGCTTGAATAAACTCAAAAATAAGAGACGGTTATTTTGTTCGTATCAATTTATTTTATATTGCATTGGACTAACTTATAAAATGAGTTATAGATAAATGAGTACTATCTATATTCGCCTGTTCTTACATATTTATGTAGGTACTATTTAAATGTTATAACTACTATCAGAGAGTTATATTGATTGTTTATTCTTCTTTGTTTAGATACTCGAATAAATAAAATCAATACCTAGTTAGATACGGTTACTTTTATTTTATAAAATAAGCTGAAGATAGATAATTACTTACTACGTTTGTTGGTAAATTCACATCTAGTTTTAAATCAAAGCATATATTTATTATTAGCCTAAAAATTAGTAAATAAGTAAATACATTTGAATCAGTATGATCGTCAGGGAAGGAAGCGAACCTCCAAACATGATGTGTTTTTTTTATTAGATAGGAATAGCGCTTTACGGTGGCAACTATTTAAACTAATTAGTTGGATGGTCAAATATCATTGTAGCACTCGAAGTGAAGATTATTAGATATCATTTTACTTAGTTGCCTAGTTCAGCCAGAGAAGTTTAGATGGCGCTGAGTTCTCGATTTACTTTGCTAGAATTTTATTAAATTTTCTATGTTATTTTTACATACTTACTTTAGATAGACGAGTAGATAGGTTTGATATTTAGTTCGGATAGTTATACGTATTTATTCTCATACTGCAAAAATACTTATTTATAAAGTAAACTATAATTAGATCAGTACAAATATACGTTTTCATGCCTAATAGCACCTTCAGTCACCTACTTACTTTTATACTAAATGGTTAAGATCTAGATTAATAGATCATGTTACATTAGACTTGCTTCAACATGGAAAAGTTTATTTTACTGCCATGGTTATTTATTTATACTAAATTCTAGACTTTAAACTTAAAACTTTGAATTTTAAAAGAACTTAAAATTATACAATTTAACCTTTCACTACCTGGATTTGCTTTCGGATATTAAGTCAGATTTGAACAGATTCATACACTACAACTAGGAAAACTAGTCTCTCAAATCAGATTAATTTTATCAAATGACTTTGGTTCAACTTTGAATAAAATCATTGTAAAGTCACTTAATTATTTTAGTGGCAATATTTATTGTGCCATTGAGACAGCTGAGTAGCTCTCTCTTTTATCATTCAAATTCAGCACAGTATTTTGTATGTTCAAATGGAACGATTATTCCTAATAGTTATGATGTCTTGCATTGACTATCTATTTTAATAGTGACATTTAGCGTCAACTTTAGTTCTTGTGGACCTGTCTGAGTGTTTCCCTCACACTAAATACTTGAAGGAATAGCTAAAAAGAAAAGTTGTTCTCTATTAAGGTCCGTACTTGATAAAATTGATCTTACTCTAGAGCGTGTGTCTCGTAGTTATTCTGATCTTATGGAAAAGGGATGATAACTACCATCAGAGAGTTATATAGATCTATTCTGTCTAGTCTGATACCTAGTAATTATTATGATGTATGTTAGGTCTATCTAGCTAGACACTTTCGATGTCGAAGTATTCTAGGCTGATTCAAGCTAGGGTATCTTTATATAGCTATGTTTATGACCGTACCTACTTCTTAATTTTGTGGTTTTGATTTGGCTATCTAGAAAGACTGGTTTGAGTGAACCATGAACTAGGAAGGTTACTTAAATTTAGATTCAGTTGTTAGAAGTGGTTCTCTAACAGACTGCCTTTAACTGCAGTATTTAATTGCATGGGACTGTTTTGGCTTTGAGTAACTAAGTTATTTAAAGAGAATTTAGTTCCATGATCTTTGTATTCCATAGTAGCACTGATGTTGGATTCAGTTTAGTGAAATAGTAAAAATTGATTTTACTCATTCCCCTATTCCTAATCATACATCCGCTAAAGTATAGTGTACTGTGAAGAGGGGGTTTATTACGAATACATGTGATTAATATGTATTCGTAGTTTGGTGTCGAAAATCACTAGTTTGGTGCGGAGGAGGGGCACCTAACTCTGATGTAAATACAAACTATTGTAAATACATTAGCTTCATAGTACACAATTTAATATCTTTCTAGTAACAAAGCTATAATAAATTTATATTTTGAGACTTTAGAATCATTTTATATATTTAATATTAATTTTTATAAGTAGATTTCTCCTGTAGGAAATATAGCTTTTCTATTTACGTGTATTCCAGCAAAGTCAAATACTTTATAATTCCGAACATATATTTCTTCCTAAAGCTAGTACTTGATAAAACAATTGAGGTTTAGGTCTTCCATTCTATATAAAATTCATGAAAGAATCTCATTGATAATGAGTCGTACCTGCTTAAGATAACTTCTGTTGCTTCTAAATATCTAGGATCTACATAATATGTACCTTTTAATTAACCTATTATATTTTATTTATTAAGCTACAATAGTAGGAATAACCCTCGCGATTAACTAAACTTCTACCTACGGTCTACTCATATTAGCAACGATTAGATAGATAATAAGGTTTAGTGTAGATAGGAAAACGTTACTTTCATATTAGGTAGATTCATAGGTTAACTAAGAAGAGATCTCAACATAATTCCGTAAAGTATCTGAGTTATTATCGGTTCATAATAGTAGCGCGTCCTAATCACAACCACTATACGATCACAAGGCCAAATTAGTTGAATAAGTTAGAGGTTTAGATTAGTTAGTAGTGTAGGTAGTGTAAATGTTTTTATTGAAGGGGGGGTTGTTACACAACTCAACATGAAACCATTCAGGAAGCTATGTTCCATGAATGGTTTCATGTTGTATTTTTCACTATAGTAAGTCTACCACAAACCGCTACCGGCACCATAAAGATTCACACCTGCCATTACATGGCTGGTGGCCGTTACAAACCATAGATGCCGGAATAAAATAACATAACTTGTAGTAGAAACTTTACAGTGTACATTCAATGAACTCGTATTTTAGCAGAGTGATAAACGCAGTGCGTATGAGAATACTCCGCTTCGATGACTAGTTTTTTATCCGATTCATGTCTGGGTAATAATCCCAATGATCCAACTTTGTAAGGAACTAGTTTTTAACAAGCTACACTAATGAATACCTGGAAAAATTATAAAGAAAATATAAGTAAATGGCAGACTTGACGAAAATTTGTATGAAAAATTTTATGGAATTGAGAAAGTATCAGATTATTACATAGTTTGTGATAAAAGTGAAATGATTTACGGAATGTTTCAACATACAAGTTGAAAATATAATTTGTGACAGTCAAGACAACATATTATTATTAAATAGTTATTCTTTTATCCCAAAACCAGGTAGCTTTGGTATTCTACATGAAAATCTCAAACCCACTCACTTAAAATACACATTAATTAAACGAAAAGAATACCAAGAATTTCTAGAAACTGAAGAGTACCGATACAAAAACCATCAATTAAAAAAAGCTCGGTAAAGTTGAATGAAACCGTTAATTTTCTCATAACGTAAAGTTTAATTCAATATCAGTACTTATGGTGTCAAAGAGATGCATCGACGATTGTCAGACTTAATTGCAGTTTCATTTTGTTGTCACAAGCTGTCACTTGTCAAAAGGTCTTCAATTTGTGACCACAGAAAAGAAACTAAATTAGTCAATGTGTACATACAAACTGTTACATACTGTATAGTGGTATAAATAAGGTATAATACATGATACACAATTTTATAAAAAAAAAATACTAGGCTCCCTAATATCAACTAGGCTAGGGCCCATTTACTGTCATTTTAAATTTAAAAAAAAAACTATATGGTCTAACTATTTGCAATAAGTTATATAATTTTGATTTTTTCTTAGCACGTATCCATATTTAGTAGAATGTACGTAACAAAGCCTCTTTCTACAGGAAATCCGAGTGCAATTAGAAATTAATCCATTAATCATCGTCAAAACGCCAGCTAAATAGATTGCTTATACAAGGTGTGGCAAGACTACTCCTAAAAACTTCGGAGGGTTAAACATAAACAACTCATCTATACTTTTCTTATGGAACCAACAGTGTGGGCGTGAATAAAAAAATCTTTTAGTCTATACAAAATGACATACCTACTTAGCAGTTAGTTTTTTTCGCTTTCATACTGTTGAGTCTATAGACCATCATCAATAAATATATATAAAACTCTTTTGAAGCTGACTGGTAATCAACGCACAGCCTAAACCATAAGTCCTATAGGTATGAAATTTGGAAGGTAGTATCCTTATGTAGTGTAGTGGTGCACTAAGAAAGGAATTTTGAAAAGTCACACTCTAAGGGGTCTAGAACGCGAGCAACGCCGCGGGCGACGGCTAGTTTTAAATAAAACGAAGTATTTGCCATGATTTGTGAGTGTTTCAACTGTTTCAAAATATCTTATATTTTGACACAAAAAGAAACAATCAAACTCACAAAATTAAACCATAGTAAATATATACCTATTTTCATGTGAATTATGTTTATAAAAATGACAGGTTAAGAAAGTTATATTATAAAAAAGTTGTTTATTTGAACCCCGAAGTTTTTGGTAGTAATCGTATTACACCTTGTATGCTACGGGATTTTGTATGATCATTGTGCATCCCAAAGTGAGAGTTACTCTGGGCAGGTGGATCGGAGCTAAATTAACTTTCAGTTAATACTATTAAGCATACAAATTGGCACTTTGTATATGAATTCGTTTCTTAGTACTATTTATATCAGAGCGAACCGCTCAAATGTAGAAGTCTTCTCACTTTCATTTCAACGATAAGAGATGACAACAACCTCTTATTTCATTAAGTTTAGCTTATGTAGATAACTGGTGTAGCTGTCGCCCGCGGCTTTTCTCGCGTGGTAGCAGCATACGCATTATTTGGTTAAAATCTTTGATCCTTATTTTAGACCCTTTAGGGTGCGACTTTTCAAAATTCCTTTCTTAGTGCACCTCTACACTATATAAAGATACTACCCTCCAAATTTCATACTTATAGTTTTCATAAGTTAGAAATTTGGAGAACTTAGGCTGTATACAGTGCTCGACCGACAGTCAGCGCTGACCGTACGTCGGCGTAGCTATATCTATACAAGTCTATGAATGCGTACACAGCTACGCTGACGGTACGCGCGTGAATTTCCATACAAATGACAAGCGCGACCGACGTACGCACCGACGGTCGGTCCCGCTCTGAAACCAGCCTTATAGTTTAGGCTCTGCGTTGATTGTCAGTCAGCTTCAAAAGAGTTTTATATATATTGATGATTGATGGTGATGGACGATTATGAGATGAGAACCTAATCGAAAAATATTCAACATTGATGCCGAAAATTATGAAATTAATGTTAATGTTATGATGCTTACTGATAATGATAATACACGCATAATATACTACAAAAAGTACTCGTGCGGGTGGGTGCACTTGTCTAATAGCTGATTTACACTTTTTTAAGTGTAAGTGCGAAGTGATAAGTGATTAGTTAACGTGTTTTTAGTGTCAAGTGTTAAGTGTTAAGTGTATTCAGAACGTTCACACAGTGTTTAGTTGATTGATTCTGCTAATTATTACTCTAAATTGATCCATTCGTGTTGCCAAGCAATTATTGCTCAAAAATTGCCCGTATACTTAAACATTATTATATGCCCACCAAGTTCAGGCGACGCACCGAGTGCGGGGTGAGCTCGGGTGTGCGGGGGAAGCTACTTAACAGTAAAAATAGACACGGCTTCTAATCACTTTACTTCGCACTTGCACTTGTTACTTGCACTCATCACTTAACAGCGTATGCGTTTACATGCTGATTTTACTTATCGCTTAACACATGCACTTGTCACTCGCGCTTGATACTTAACAAAGTGTAAACCAGGCATAAGACCAAATTCAACACTTGGCGATGCAGCGGAAAAAATAGCACAACGCGAACTACTTTACGTTAATATAATTATGATGTAGGTATTTTTTAATTTTCATTAATAAATTTCCCCAATCAATAATTAGAGAAACTTTACGATGGTAATTAAATTAATTACGAATTCCCATACTTTCGATTGATGTCGGAAAAATTACTCTGTTCACATAATCAGTGGTCAGTTCAGTCGAAAACTGGGCTCATTACCCAACTGACTTTACTTAGAGCTGCCCCCATATCGTATAAATAAGCTGTGAACTGCTTTCGCTGCATAGCCAAGCATAATGTCAAGCTACGTGGCTACAGATATACGAAAACTAGACTGTTTTGACGGCAAAAAACGCGCTGAAATGCGCTAGTGTCACTATTTAGAAAATAGCTCAGAAAACGAAGAAACGAATAGAAGTTTTTATGAGACAACGATTGCCGCCTAGGGTTTGCGTGTCTCTAATTAGTTGATAATTTATTACATGCATTATTTTGGGTGTTTTTTAGTATATAATAATAAATTATATGAATTTGAAGTGACGAGAGCCAGGACACCCATAGGTACCCTTAAAATCGGAGCACAGCAATATACTCGTAGCTCACATGCTTAACTGGTGTGAACCGTAGGGCCAGTGATCTGTTAATTGTTGCACCATTCGGAAGCATATAAAGCACTGCCGCCTACAAGCTCCGTAAACAATACATTGTTGGAACTGTAAGCCAATTATAATGTCAATTTTCTGAATTATTGCTATATTAAATCATAGAAGAGTCACGAATCAAAAAAGTACTGTTTCCACTAAACCACTTGTTTTAAAATGAAGCATGTAATTTTGAATTTAACGCGTGGTAGATAGAGTAAGGCCGTGCTCACTTTGGATACGATTTCATCCGAATTTGATTCGTACGACTACGCACGAATGATACCGACCTTCCAAGGACTATGGGAGCGCTCACACTGCATCAGTCGTACGTATTATAAGTACGTTTACTTACGACGTCCGAATACAATCCAAACTTGTTGGCATTTATCACGCAGTCGCTATTTGAGGGAGAAAAACGTATTCAGTGTGAGCACTCAATTCGTACTAACATTACTAGTACGTTTACGTACGAACAAATTCGTGTCCAAAGTGAGCACGGCCTAAGGTTCAAAAGTCGTTGACTGACAGAGACGCTATAATTTTGAATTAACAACTACTGACGTATAATTGATGTATCAAATAGAAATAGAATAGAAGTTATTTATTTTACGCAAACACTACACATACAAAAAAAAATATATTACAAATTCCAAACATTACATAAATAACAAAGAATATCCACTCAGCAAATGATAAAGGGGCACGGTCACTTCTTTGACACATTGGCATTGGTTGTCAGTGTCGCCCAAATCGAATAGTGCAACAAACGTATCTTCTAATTGCTTTAGCAGACGCCGGACTTAACTCGTGGCGCTACACTTCAATATTAATGAGAGTTTTTGTTCGATATGTAAACGAAACGAGATAAAAAAGAAGCTACCGGTTGAAACGGACGATTATTCATCATGATTGTATCTTATCATCAGTAATTCTAATAGTTTGTAATTATTTATTTTTTATTACAACGAGTAAGTTTGCAGTGAGTCACAAAGTACGTCCACTGAAGACGTGCCCTGCAGTTATGCACTACGATGTTGAGTAAAATAAAATTAATATGCTCTGGCTTTGTGTTTTTGTAAGTTATTTTCCAATATTCTCTGTATTTTTTTATTTTTTCTTGGTAATTGAACAAAAAATTCAAGCATTTCGTTTTTTTTTATGAGCATATAACTACATACATGGCTTTTACGAGTATTATCTGTGGTATTATCTAGGACGTGAAAATCCCATGCAACTAAGAGAATATTCTAAATCACATAATGCTAAGTAACATGTTCTTATTAGTAAAGCTTTTATACAAACAATAGGACACCTAAGACTAATAAATATCAACGACTAACAATAGAGTAGAGCCAAAAGTTACCGCTAATGGACTACCCTTTGTACGCTTGAACCAATGTTGCAAACTAGCGGATCTGTAACATTACATTACAGTAATATTAATTGGCGCCATGACTCGGCAGTAGCTATGCCTTTCATGCTCTGGATCGTGGGTTCGATCCCGAGAGCAAACATTTGTGTGCGGCAAACGTATACGTCCGTTCTGTGTCTGGTCTATGTATCATAAGTACTTATGTACTTACAAAAAAATATATTTATGTAGGTACTCTCTCAGCAATGTAGTTCCCAAGTTCCTATAGTACAAGAGTTGCTTAAATTGGGGCTAAAGAGGGTTGTGTGATTGTCCAAGAATATTTATTTATTTATTATTCCCGTTGATGATAAACACACTCTTGGACATCTTACTATAAGCTTTTGCTAAAATCAAGATAATTTTATACAACATCCGGGCCTACTTCTTACCTTTGATGGGACACTGTAGTTACTTGTCTGGGACATTCTAACACCATCAAAAAACGGTAGAGTTTTTTTACAAAAGTGTTAGAGAGAAAGGTCAAGCTTTCCCATACATAATGTAACCATGTTTACCGAGACATTGATTACCCAAATGATTCACTTGTTACCGGAATGTACCATTGTTAACTTGCTGTTTTCTGTTGCAGATTACCAGATAACGAGAAAAGGTGAGAAACGAACAAGGTTGTCTGATAAAAGTTGGTATGTTCTAAATATATACAACTTACAATAATATGGTACAGCGGCTAAAGTAGGTACAATATTATAACAAACTCAAGTGTCTCATATTGTGTTCCAAATGATGAATAAATATCTATGACTATGACTAAAGAAAATTATTGGATAGTTACAGCGTAGTTACAGTAATTAAGTAAAGAAAAAAACTAAATGGCTCTACATTAGTATACATGTAATACCGATGACGATCCTGCCCAGCCATAACTTTTATTTCGTAACATCAACCAGACTCAATCCATTGTTTTTTAGCCTCAAGCAAACTCCAGTCATCAAACGTAGCGGTATATGTTACGGCAGGCCGGGAGAGGCGTGTAAATGCTCATAATTTTGATGGATGACTTAAAAACACTTTGGATGAGTTTCAATTTGAATGGAATGATAGCGTGAGTGCTTATAATTGGGTGTAATTGGTCACCTAGTTTCAAATCGGACATTTTTCACACTTGTGTATCGTTTTAATAAAATTATCAGTTTTCGTAGTTATTGAGATTGCGTACTGTATTTTTTTAGCGCTGTAGGCTGAACGAAACTCAAAATATGATCTGTTGTAGAATGAATGAACGGTGAAGGGGCATGAATGAGCGTTGAGTTGTTGTGAGAGGGAAGTTATTTGAGTCGTGTGACAAAAAACTATTTTGTTATTTATAAATCGTCTGTAAAAGACGAAAAGGCCAATGATGATGATGAATTTTTGTGCTATGAGAAATAAGAGCGCCGCATCCAACGACAAAGTTTTTGTTATTTTATGTCCGGCCTATGGGCTATATCATACAAGCACCTTGTGCTTCTTTTGTACCTACTAGGTACGAAAAAAGCAGGCTAGTTACAAAAGCCAGTAGCTATGAAACAAATAGGAAAAAATTACTTACACGATTGTATTGATGAATGAATGGATTAAATTTTACTGTGCGTGCATAACTTACGAATATAAACAGGAATAAAGTGGAATAAACACAAGTATTGAGAGGTACAAATGGTTGGCCTAATCACTCGGTATAGATTTCTTTCAGGCAACATTTCAAGTAATAATTTTATACTCAAAAATGTTTTTGCCAAAAGAAACTTGACCTGTGAATAAGGCATATTGTTTGTATCTACATAACTTAGCAATATTTTAGCCAAACCCATGACCAAAGTGAATATAATATTTGTCGTGATTCATTGTTAGGATTAACCTTTTTGTGGACAGTTATATAAACAGTTAAAAACATATTGGAATATATTGACCACCAATGAACTTAGCGTAGGATTTCAATCTGTTTTTTATGTAATAGTTACTGAGAGGGTGTAAAAAAGTTTTCACAAAAAATTAGGTACTAGCTTTTGTATCAATCGATGGGGGTCAATTAATTAAGGAAGTGGTGGGAGTGGTATATGCTATAGAAATATCTTTACACTCTACATAATAATATACTTATTGGCGTATAATATTTATTAATACCTACTCATTTATTACTTTCTTGATTCATAATTTTCAATTCACATTTTTTTTTATTTCTTTATATTTACTTCTGAATATATATAATAGGAAAACTATGTGTTTGTTATTCAACTCAAGTTGCAAGACAAAAACGTGAAGCAATCATATGTTAAAACGAATAAGGACATTCGTAATGTTACCCAACCTTAGCTATTCCCCGCAGATCTCTAGGAAAAACAATTTTACTCTATCCCCCGTTTTTGCGAGCTATGCTTGCTTATTTCTACTTCAACTCAATAAATTTTAAGATGTCGGTAACTTTGGTTCTACGCATTTCTTCGTTTCAAATTTTATCACGTAGTGAAACTTCCGGCATAGATGTAAGTTTTAATTTTATCACATCAAATTACTGAATCAAAAAAACGATTCAACAGCTTTTTCACTGAGTGAATAGATTCTTGTAACTCTATCAAGCAAGTTTGAACGTTTAAAAGGAAACATCCATCTTCAGTAGAGTACTCGTAGCTATTTTCTGCTCGATAAATGATTTGGATCAATTGCTCGCTAACTAGCCGTGATAACAAGCTCCTAATTAAGTATTTAATTTGTAAAATGTAAACTCCGATAGCGGACTAAAATGCCTTTATAAGTCTTCTTGGTTAGAGAATGATTTTATTTGTAAGGCTTCTCTAATATATTTTTGAAACTATCACGGTTATGAACATTATTTTTATGGGATATTATCCATGGTTTGTTAGTTTGAATATTTTTCCGATATTAAAATCATGGAAAAAACCCGTTTTTAATAAAAATTACTTTTGCTGTTATCAAGTTACGATCAAGACGTATATAACACTAGCTGTCGCCCGCGGCTTTGCTCGCGTGCAACCCTTATCACTAAGGGGTATGAAAAATAGATGTTGGCCGATTCTCAGACCTACTCAATATGCCCACAAAATTTCATGAGAATCGGTCAAGCCATTTCGGAGGAGTACGGGAACGAACATTGTGACACGAGAATTTTATATATAAGACGAGAATTTTATATATAAGATAACGCCTAACAATTTTTTTTACATCTGGCTTTGGATGACATCAAGTAATCGGAGGTAGTGGTTTTCGTTGACAACGTGATTTTCAGCTAGTATGTCGTAATTTGAATTGAATTGATACATACTTAGTAAAGTGCTCAGTAATAAAGTAGCCTGTATCTCTTGTACTGTTAGGATAAAATCAAAGATTAATTCTCACAGATGACCTATTGCTCGATTATGTTTGCGTACGCATCCGTCGCCCCAGGAAAGCTCTAAGAGCCATAGAATAAATCTAATTTAGATAATATCCACTTTCTACTGGGTAAGAAATTAATCAGTTGAACGTCTTTTGATAATTTTCCGTTCATTTATAGCTCCTGGTCTGTATTTACTTTGTACAATGAATGAAGTTAAAATTTTTTTTTTAAACCAGTTATAAACTTTTAAAACAATGGCAAATGGTAAAATGTTTTTAACAATCCTTATCGATAGATTTTTTTGATGTTTTGTACAATATTCACATACCCGTGTCTATTTTTTTTATTCTTTTATGATTTGTGAGTTACTAGGCTGTTGACGGTTTTTTTGTATTGTCATTGTGTCCATTGTGCAGAGTGTTTAGCTGGTGTGTTGATGGAAGTTGACTGAGCACGCTAATAAAATCAATTTGTATCTTAAATAGAACCTTTAATTCAATTTACAGTTAATTCCATCGAGTTCAAGCTAGGTGTGTAAACTTTAAGCGCATGTAAATCAAGCATTGACGTAACAATACTGAAGCTTACGCCCCCTTTTCCTCCATTGAGTCGGAGCCTATATTTCTGTGAGATACATAAGGGCCTGGACACATAATCACGGCACGGCGCGGCACCGGTACACAGTATAGTATGGCAAACCACCGTGTGTTCTACGCTTAAATACGAATGTTCAGTCTACTAAATCAATCTACCTACATATTTTATAAACATTGTGTTTTTATAAACTTTATTCATGAATGCAGGTGAATTGCAGTTTCAAATTTTTAAACAATATCAATCTTACAGACTGGATACTTATTTCTGTATTTGTATGAAATGTGGACATGACTCATTATGATGATGATTTATTTGTATGACTCTTATTTACTGTATTCTATCACAAAAACTTTAAAATCAAAGTAAATTAGATACAACTTGGAAGTCAGGCCAAGTTTTTGCATAATAATATACTTGCGATAGAAAGACTATCAAGTACAGTCGTAAAGTAAATAAAATATACGATAAAATTCACCTAAAGGCTGAAGCGAGCACTTTTACTCGCTTCGGGTGGTCAAGATTCCACTTATCAACGCAAATGTTACTTAAAATGATACTTACATTGTACTGTTAATTTTATCTCGATGTGAAAATTACATACCTTACCTACGCGCAGGTGCTGATTGAATATTTCAGTCAGTGTGTATTCAAACCTAAGACTAATTTATGTTGAGAGAGCGTTTAAATTGGTTTGTATTGTTTTGATTCTTCGCATCCTCAAAGCTTTGCTTACATAAGTCGTTTTTCACTTTCTTCGGCGTAAAAAGTGAACAATAAAGACGATAAAAAGTGCTCGAAAAAGTTAACTTAATTGTAACGCCTGTCGTCGAGATGTGCGACACAGGGCTACTATATATTCTGTGGTCAATGTCTCGTATTTTAGGGCTGCCATAGCGAAGTGCTAAGAATTGTATAGTTACTTGTGAGGGTTTATAGGCAATGCCTCGTCGGAGGTTATTATAACTCTCTTGAGGCAGTTTGTTTACGGTTTTGAAAGTTAAATTTATAGACAGCGGAAAGGAAAGCATTCCAATTTTGCGCACCAGGACTTCCGCACCTACGCTATTCCATTTTTGCGCACTAATCAGTTTTAAGCTTGGTGCGCAAAAGTGGAATGCTTCGGGAAACCTAGTTCAAATATTTCCGTCTACGATGACTAGCAGACTAGTAAAACGCACATACTGAGGAATATTTACATCGTTAGTTTACCAACGCATTCGCATGCGTGAATCTCAACGGTGCGAAGCGAAAACATTGTAAAAGCTAAACATCTGCTGAACAATATTATTTTTTCGCAGTTATACTGTTTCTTCTTGACGGGACAGTCTAATATTGTGGGTTCGATTTTATGTGCAAATATTAAATTTCTGCGGGGCTTTTTGTATGGAGTGTGGACTTTTATGACTGCAAGTAAGTGTTTGTTTAACTTATCAGGCTTTATTGGACAACCCTATTCGGTGTGCTTAAGTATTGCCTTTTTTTTGCCGTGACGTTGAGTTAATCTTTTTACCGAATTTACTTTCACTGGCGTGTATCACTATTCTGTATAACAAATTACATTACTCAGTGACCAGCCGGATATTGTATCCTATAATAGATAATTACAAAATGTATACCTATACTTGTGGCACAGAAGAGTACTTCATACTTGTGGTTAAAAGCTGACAGCTAAACTGATCGGGCACGTCAAATTCAGACTAGTTCAGAAAATAGCTCCAGCAGACTCGACACTACTGAAAAGTTGAGTTATTCTAAGGCTATTGTTTTATTTAGATTTCATAGCTCACTCTGTTTTTTATACTTATTAGTTTGCTAGTGATTGCAACAGTAGAAAGTAAGCAAATTTTCGCAAAATACTTTATTTAGCATATTTAAATATTCACGCCCCATTAATTTTAAAACAAACATATTTGTGAACTAAGCACTGGAAAATAATCATTAGAACAGTAAAAATTCTTTTAAACTGGACCTAATTTTTGTATTATATTCTCATTAAAAATATGTAGGTATATGTATAAAGTTAATTACCCAAAACAAATGTAGGTAATTAGTACTAAATGCAAATAAAATAAAACATTTTCATGTTAACAATACCGTGAATAAAATATTTGAATATTAGAAACAAAATATACTCGTATTTTGTATTTTTATAAATGAAAAATCGTTTAGTGACCAAAATGTTTAATAGTAACTTTTTTTTTAAATCTAGGCTTTTTTATTTTAGTATTAGTTGTGTAGTGAGTTACGAGACTTAAAATAAACAATAACGTTGATTAATAACAAATAAATAAAACCTTATTATGGACCTAAGTATCAGAAGATTTATTCACAAAATAAATTGAGAATATTCTAGAGGGGTAAGTAACAAATAAACAAATCAGACAAATTTGAAAATACACTTACCACATAGCATTTATGCTGAGCATACCCCCTTTACCTTAACGAATTGGTTAGGGGGCGTTACGAGTGTACCTAAATTGATTTTTTAATAATTTTAGCTACATTTATGTTCCTAAAGGCACATTAAGTACCTATACCTAGCTGTCTGTACCTTAATAATTTATGTTTATGGCAGTAAACGATTTTTCTTTCTTTCTTTCTTCTTTCACATGCAAATAGAAAATAAACACTTTAGGGTCGAGCCACATCTGACCGAAGATACGTCGAACGTATCGGTTTTGTTCGATACGCTCGTCGGCGTATCGTCGGTTGAGTGTGAAAGGTTGAATGTTTTATTATGTATTTGTCTGTTTTGGCGTTACGCGACCGATAATACGCGACGTATCTTCGGTCAGATGTGGCTCGACCCTAACAGTCCGTAGTTTTGGCTCATTCCTGAAATCCCCTGACTAAATCCCCTCATGCGGTTGGTTTATCTTTTTCTCACTGTTTGAGATTAATGATGTAAAAAAAATGCTCGAATTCCCAGTTCATTGAATAAGGCGCATCAATCACACATTTAAAAGCATCTTGCAAAGAGCAAATATTACAGTGTTGATATAAAATAAATCATTTGCGTAACAAGCAACAAGTGTTGGTCACAGCTCATGATGGTATTAATTAAGTATAAATATTCAATAAAAAAACCATTGAAATTTTGACTCATACCATGTTTCCCCTGCGTGGGGGATTTCAGGAACTTTTGTCCAACAATCCCCTTAGTGACCCATGCGACTGCCGGCAGGGGAATTTTCATGTTTGTTGGTAAAACTTACCGAGTAAGCCTACTGCATTTAAATCAATTAAAAATTTTCTTTCCTGATTTTCATTGCGTAGGAAACTATATAAAGTGACATCAGTTTTAATTCATTTTATTCTCATCACAGACAATACAGTCTCATATAGATTGATGAAACACATGATAATTATCATAACAATAATTATGAACTTTCTTTCTGTTGTTGATAAAAAACTATTGTCAATCATAAAATATTTAGCTATATAGAATGAGTCAGCTTTATCGTGATTCACTGCGCAGGCGCCGCGATGACAGGTGTAAAAGCTCACAGATTAATCAACTAGATGGTTTTGATATTATCGAACAAGTAATTGAGTTGCATCTTTCTTTGCGCAAGCGCAGATACAAATGCTTTCTTTGACATGAAAGATGATGTTTTTTATATTTTTTGAGGAGTTGGGAAGATTTTTGAAACATATTATCATAGTTGCTAAATTTATTTCATACCAGAGAAAAGTATGTCATCTAAAACAGTAATTATTATTATTAATAATATAATCTATAAATCAACTTGAAAACCAATATAATATACCTACTTCATACAAAAGATATCAACGCGCAACTTTTAATTTAAAATAAAGTGTTTTTTAGTGAATTTTATTATTACAAACTACTTATCTGTGTGAAATATCCTTGCCATCAAAATGGTATTCCGCCTTATAAAGCATATCTGTGAGAATGTGGCAAAGCGCTATTAATCCTGAATGTTTGTCTATGCAAAACTATGGACTAAATAATTTATTTAGTCAACTAAACGCGGTGGTTTATTTAATTGCTTTGAATTACACTGCGCGGGGACGTAGCCATTTTTCAAGAGTCCAGGGACAATGTATAAGGTGACCGTGCAGTGTAACTGAAATGACATTAGCGAAACTTCATCTTCGTGGGTAAAATGATCGTATCCGCTCCAAATTAGGCGGTGCTATGCAAGCTGTCTCGTGCTATCGCGTGTAAGAGTTATGGGCAAATTGTTGCACTAGTTCACTCTTATCGCCGAGTTTCACCGAGCTCAGCCGATTGTATCTTTGAAATATTTTGCGCGTAAAGAGATTTGTCTTTTAGGACACATTTAGAGCTTATTTTACATAAAAGAATTTTAAATTATTTTAAATGTAGGTAAATATGTATAAAATAGATTCATTTAAAAAATACAAGCTTGTAAACTTTTGTATATAAAGTATTTTTAGCTTGTATTTTTTAAATGAATACTTTTTTTACGGTTTGGGGTTTATACAGACATAGATTATGACGAGATAAATTGATATCATCCTTAGTTTTGGTTGTTCAGCGTCAAACAGTGGAGTAGTTACCCTTCCACGTTTGTATGGAAAGGTGGGAGACTAGTGTAACCTTAAGTAAACATGAAAAAATTCCAGAGCACCATTTACTATGCGATCAATTTAAAATATTCACGTCCAAAAAAGACGTTGCAATGATAACATTGTTGATCTTTATGTTGTATTTATTTACTATTTTATACAAACAGCAGATTATCTATCTATTAAATCTAATCTAATACTATTATAAAATTGTAAAATAGCCAAAAACTAAAATTAAAGATATGGATAAACTAAATATAACCTACCAAATAAACGATTCTGATTCCGAAAATCGAGTTTGTCTGTTTGTCTGTTTATCTATTTGTTTGTTCGCGAATCACGCATAAAGTACTGGACCAATTTCAATGAAACATACCATTCAGAAGCCCTTTTTCCGGATTGAAACATAGGCTATATTGAAATCAACGACGTGGATTCTTAGATACAGCTTGACCTCTCTAAACCAAAAGCAGCCGTTTGCTACGAGGTTCATCGTATGCTGGTTGACAGATATTTTGGTGGAAAGTTTCGCACGTGTACGAAGTCGCGGGTATCAGCTAGTCTGAAGAATATGTACAGAAATGTCATTTTTATATTGCCGACGTCCTAGGGGGTCCGATTGTTTAACGCCTCTGTCAGTTGTCAGATGTGACATTAAATTTTATCACGCAATGTATTATTTTTTAGCTTGAAGCGGACGCCCCAGGACATTGTATATGAATAGTTACTTTTTTTTAACAGCATTTCATCTAAATCTTGATTTTTAAATTGATTACCAATTTGGCAGAAAATATTGTGTAAACAGCTAGTGATTTACTTATTTAATTTTATGTACTTTACTGCTATTCATTCTATTCATTCTTATTATTAGTACCTACTTACTAAACCTAATAATAACTAAAAAAAAACAAGCCAGCAGCAGTTGCTATACTTAACAATAAATATAAATTTTTAATATTCTATAAACTTACAGGCATATCTTTATCAGAAGCTAAAAGACCCACATTTTCTGAATTTCTATAAAGTTATTATTATACTTAAGCACATAATCATAATATAATATAATATTTATAAATATGTGCATGTAACCTATTCATATTTTTTTTTTTTTTTTTTACGGACACTTAACACAACGCCTTCTAGTCCCAAACTAAGCAAAGCTTGTACGATGGAAACTAGATGACTGATAGAATACATACATACATTTTTTTTGTAAATACATACTTATAATACATAGAAACACCCATATTATTATTATTATTATTTATTATGAATAAATAAATAAATAATAAGTTGGAAATATAAATAGGGTGTGTTTTTACTAAGAACTTGTAGAAAATAATGTGCACCCTTAAGTTTAATGCAAGTCGCTGTGGCAAATTGCACTTTTTCTGCAGCTTCACTGTTGCAATGTCTCGTCTCGCTCTGACACGAGCGTCGAGCCCAAATAGTCAAGTGCAAGATCATGTGAAGTGAAGGCCGCTCGGAGGCCGGTCGATGACCCAGCTATTTATACATTGACTGGCAACTAGCAACTGGTTGTCATGTCAGAATCTGGACAGAGCAACGACGGTACAGAGGCACGGAGGCGTGCCTAGCAATTTACGACGTCCGATAATGATTTAAAACTTTTTTTTAGAACAGCTGTGTTTGCGAATGCAACCTTGTAATAAACAATCAAAAGATACCCAGGTGCGCTTTTACATAACCACTTTGTAGACATGTTTTTAGAGTTTCATACTTACGACTTATAAGAATTTCAATGTTTATTGTTTTGACATTACTTATGTAAATTTTAATTTCAAGTCCGAGTAGTGCCAATTATAATGTTTATTTTACAAAAGTTACAATGTTATTATAATTATAATGAGGTCATTATTTTTTCCAAATTTACACCTTCGAAGGTATATATTCTGAGCATAAGGTACAACATCATTCAGACAATAACGATACCTTTTGAAACACAATTTATTAGCAACAATATTAATTGAACTTTCTATGTTTGTCCAACTTGTCATTTTTTTATTGCAAACAAAAGCTGTAAAGTAAACAAGCTCCCTCTGCTATCTCATTACTGTATGCAAATGGATAGAATGACGTGAGGTTTCACATGATGTGATCAGCAAATGTGGCAGCCGAGGCGCCAATAGCTCTTTATCAGAGTAATTTATATTGCGCATGGCTGGGCTCGACCCGATGTATCTTACGCAGTGGTTTCTCTACCAAAATAAATAAATAAATAAATATTCTTGGACATTACACACTACGCTCTCTAGTCCCAAACTAAGCAGAGCTTGTACTATGGGAACTAGATTGCTGATATAATACTTATATACTATTTTTTTAAATGGTTAGATTCTGCTTGTTTTTTTTTTTACGTCGGAATTATAAGTAATGTACATTATGCTATATGGTGCTATAATAATAATTATTTTATTGTAAAAATAAAAGAAAAATATATAAGTTCGGGAAACCGCTCCAATTCATATACAGTTTTCCCCTGCCAGCAGTCGCAGGAGTCGCTAAGGGGTTTATTGAACAAAAGTTCCCAAAATCCCCCACACAGGGGACTCACGCAGGGTAAAACTAGAATGAGCCCAAATTCCAGACCTACCTAACTCTATATTTTTTTACATCAAGTAGGTACTCATCCTAAAATCGAGGAAAATTGGTGGATATAGGTAAACGACTATTCACAGATACACCCTCTCACACAGACATAAAGACAGTGGACTATTCAGATTGGTTATGACTAAATCATGTAGTATTTTTTTTTTTTCAATAAAACTTATAACTATGTTCCGGCCTTGTTTCGGTAGGTCGGATCCGTGACGGTCCCGGTTCTGCCAAGTATAATATACTCTCCTTACTTCAGGGTAACTTGGCAGTTAGCTGTCATTATATTAATTTACACCCCTTGGGTACGAATTACCTCTTCAACCGTACGAACACTATGGGAAAATAATTTATATAAAATCCAAATAAAGATTGCTATGTGGTGTCATTAGAAAAAACATCTTGTAAAGTCTCATTATCAATTACTTTTCAGTAGCAAAATGGTACTTCTACTATGCAATAAGTACGTCTAATGAGCTAAAAGTACAATGAGCCTAAATTATGATGAGGTTAGAAATGATGAACTCGACTTTGCGCACCATAAGATTATCCACTACACTATATCACTTTTGAATTTTGATTTTGAGCTTAAAAGCGAGTACTTTTCATATTAAAAATGGCGTTAGTCACGTGACCTATCGTTCAGAACGAATGACATTTTTTGAGCAGTAGGTACATCTCCAACGTGTTCATTTCTCTATGGGAACTTGGAAACACAATCTTGCGCATGAGGTTTTTTTTTATTTTTATTTATCCCTACAACAATCTTACCTTTTTAATCATACTTTTGACATGAAATCATTTTAGCCGAGCATGGGAAAGAGGCGTTTCTTCAATTACTTTATATCTTTCAAGTATTATCTCTTCGTAATTACTCTATTATTTAGGGACGTTTTTAAATTAATTTATGTTCTTACAAAAGTGCTCTTAATTATCTGATCATAAGTGAAATTAATGGGCACTTTATATCAAGCGGGTCTTAACAAGGCTTATACAGTTTTTGAGCGAATTTTGTAAAAAAAGTAATAATATAACTAACAAGAGTTTTTTCGCGCTTTAACTGGTGGTGGTAGTAAAAGTTGTTTAATACTGATGAGTACTTTATCCCCCGAAGTTATGGAGTTATTATTATTTTGTAAAAACTAAACAACTAATCTGAGAACCTTTTTTTATTTGAAGTTGGTTAAAAGGGGGGCTAAAACTCAGTACCGTATTAAACTGACCCAGAGGCCTATAAATGCTAATTTCATTGTGATCCGACAGCCATCGGAATGAGTAAAGAGGAACACTGTGATCATCGCAGTTGCATAGTAATTTGTATTGCAGTCCATGCAACAATGGCTGTTCTTACACTACCAACGACACGACACCTAAACGATATCGGAGGAGAGGGTTCACCTGGAATATAGCAAAATATCGGCGCCACAAAAAGAGCCATGGAGCGTACCATGCTTGGTATCTCTTTACTAGATCGAATACGTAATACGGAAATCTGGCGTAGAACTAAGGTGGTAGATATTGGAGACCGTATTACGAAACTCAAGTGGAGCAGAGCAGAACACTTAGCAAGATTTGGTGATGTCAGCTGGTGGAAGGCTTTGACAGAATGGTGGCCTAGGGGACACAAGAGAGGCCCTGGTAGACCAACAGCCAGATGGGTAGATGTATCGTTGCCGTATAGGGGAAGACCTGGATGCAAGAAGCCCAAAATAGACACGAGTGGCGTTTGAGGGAGGAGGCTTATGCCCAGCAGTGGGTTACTACAAGCTGCCTGTGATGATGATGATGATCGGCGCCACCAGCACGGACACCAATATTTTTGTTCGAGACACTAACATGTCGGTATCGTGTAGTCTCGGTATCGTAAGTGTACAAACGTCCAATTGTTGTGCACTTGTGCATCTAATCAATTTCTTAGCACACTTCAAAGGTTATTATTTATGCTTTACATAGGCAGACTTAGGTATTTTAACTTGAAATGAACAGTCGCAACAAAATAAACTAAATCTAGCCAAAGTGTTGCATGTTGTATAGTGTCATGGGCCCATATTCTTAATCGTCATCTCGAATAATTCTCACCTCGACTCGACCTTAAAATCGTGCCTTGATTGTTTTAGTTGTCAAAATTACTATAAAGCATGATTTCGAGGTCGAGTCGGGGCGAGGACTCTTCGCGGTAACAGTTAAGAATATGTGCAACGAAGTGAAAAATAATAACCTGTATAGTAGGTGCCAAATAACACCGCAATACAGGTCATTCACGCAACTTCACCACGATGTCGCAAATTTCAATTTATGTATGGCTAATTCTGTTGCTTTTCATAAAAACCTGTCGCTAAGACGGTAATCGCTCGAATCTCGTAGTACTGTTTGTTTACCATACATAAATAGAATTTTGCGACATCGTGGTGAAGGTGGGTGAATGACTTGTATTGCGGTGTTATTTGGCACCTACTATAGCTACATTCCTAGCTATATAATTAGGTAAGTCGTTATAAGGTCGATCATACTTAATTATTATAAATGTGAATGTAAGTTTGTTTGTTATGCTTTCACGCGAAAACTACTTAACCGATCATCATGCAACTTTGTACACATATTATTGAAGGTATTAGAAGTAACATAGGATACTTTTTATTCCGGAAAATCAACGGGATCCAACGGGACGCGAACAAAGTCGCGGTCGGAAGCTAGTACATTATAAACTAGTATTTAAACACTTACCATAGTCCATTTTCTATTCAGAAGATATTTTACTTTATGTAATCTAGAGAATATTCCGAATAAATAATAACTTTTAAAAACGACCCACTCCCTAGTAAGGCGTATAATATAATGATACCCAAGGTTGGAGTTCGCAGGAACTAAAAATTGGAAGTAATTTCACCTACACTAATTCAAACACAGATACAGGTTGTTCAAAATTACAAGTGACGAATTTTAATTACGTTAGTTTACGCATGAACATTTCACACGTCTTCTAGGCCCAAGCCAAGCAGAGCTTGTACTATGGGAACTAGATTTGTTGATAGATTTTTTTTATTAATATGGTTATTATTATCCATAAATCTCGATATCTGAGGATTTCAATAATTTTTTTTTAGATATCATCACATCCATTATCGGCTCCATTGATAGAAAATTGCTAGTGCTATGTTACGATATAGCAGTTGGGATTTTTAGAAAAATAATTCCAGAATTCCACTCCATAAATCGATCCCATAACCTGTCGATCGCAATTTTGAATGCCCACCTAATAAAATATGTTATAATTAATGTTATATAAGAGGTTGAAACGTACGAGGACCTAGGTATAAAAATCATTATAAATAAGTTCCTAAATTTTTAGTGCGTCCTATATGTATGAGGGGTTATCAACATTAAAAATGATGTCAACTTCTTATTTTTAGCATCACTACAAAAAATGCAATTTTGATAGAAAACACGATGAGCAAAAAAACTACAGAAAACCGCATAACAGAGATAATTTTGGCGTGACCATGATGTATAGTATTATATGGTCTGTACCATACCAAACCAAGGTTTTTTTGGTTTTTCAGTTGAACTGAAGACGAACTAAAAATACGGACTCTTTATTCTTATCACACCGTGTACAAAATTAAAATTGGATTTTTTTTATTGTTATCTTCTTTTTTATATGGCTTAAAAAGCACGTACCGTGTACACTATCCTAAATTAAATCTACATTTTTATCGTGCCACCATCGTTGATTTATAATAATTAATCATATTATTTTTTAGGGACTGTAAAAATACTTTTGCCACTTAGTTTTGCGACATAATTACTTTTAGAATGGTAGGTACCGTCTAGACTACATACCTACCTACGTGGCCTAGCTAGAACTTATTTTAACGTAGTTATATATTTTGTTAACGTACCTACGTAACCTAACAATAAGTTTTATCATTTATGTGAATACTTGTATTCTTTTGAGAAATAAATGGTCTTAATTTTGGTAGCGTTGTGTTAGGCTTAAACTTTGTAACGCTATTTCCTAAAATACCTATCACCTAGGCATTTTGAACGCTATTTCCTATCATATAAAATACTTATGACATGGGCATTTTGTTTTTTAAAATACAGTTCAATTTAGAGTTCTTTGTGAAAGAGTTTATCTAGGGAAGTACTGCCACTGTATCTATTCCTACCGCTAAGCAGTGATGCTCGGTTGCTGAGCGAATGCAATGCACGATTCACATCCTCAATGGATTTCTTCTGTGAGACAGACTTCATTTAGACACATAACCGCTTATGATCATGCAAGTGGGTAAATTGCTTGATCGATAATTTTTCTTGTTCTTTATATTTTTTTTATGAGCGAAGCATTTGACCGCCAGCACACCTGGTGGTAAGTGTAGCTGCAGCCTAATACCGCGTTCATACTATGCCCATGCCACTGCCGGCATTATTGCCGCGGACTTATTCGCCTTTATTCTCACTAGGAAGCTAGGGCATGAATTTGGGCCGCGAGACAGAACAGAGGCATGTTCGTGTTCACACTATGCTCGTGCCCACTTCTCTGCCCAAGTCCCTGCCGACTGCGACATAGTGCACGCTTAGACAAATTCTTTTCTTGAATATTCCTAGGTTATATTTTTCCGGAAATACTGATGATGGCAGAGAGTTTATTTCTTTGTCCATGAAATATATACAATCCGGTTGTTTTCTACGGTCAGGGTTATCACAGCATTATTTATACACATGCAACAATGTAAGCTTTCTATCTCGTGTCCTTATTCCTGAACCTGCAGTTTATACTGTCTACCATAAATTGCTCTTGTGCCGGAGATTTTTAAAGAAGCGGTTCCCGTCACGTGATATAAGTAGGACGAAAGACGGTGATAGGTTTGCAAAGGCCTATTTTTAGCCAACTTCATAAAAGGAGGAGGTTCTCAATTCTGTTGTATGTTTATTTAATGCTACCTCAGAACTTCGTTATTTATAAACCAATTTTTTTAATGTGAAAAGATACTTTCAGATTGGTCTCATAAAGTTTTATCAAAATCGGTTCAGTAGTTGGGATTTTAAACAAGCATAACTAGAAAAAACACGTCTCCAAAGAATAATAAGGTGGTCGAAGAAATGGTAGGTATACGAATTTTATTATTATCAGTTCTCGGGTGATTTCAGATTTGTGTTGCGTTTTTTTTACGCTGATTATATTATTTACAAATTAGTTACACCTTGATTAGAAACGACTGTTTATTTGTAGAAACAACCACGTTATGAGCCATGAAATATTTTCTGTTTTGTTTTTATATCATAAAAAAATGTTTCGGTGTTATTTATGTATAATAAAGCATTTTCATTCATTAATTCATTCATGAAGCACAATTTTTTTTGGCAACTACAGCTCAGAAGTCCATATTTAGGTCCTATAGAATATAGAATATTAGAATAGATAGTTGTAGTTATAGAGAACATTGAAACCATTTGAAAATGACAAAATACAATTAAAATGTCAGTTAACGACCGGTAAACTGTCAAGATTCTAATAGTATCAAAAGACAATCGCCATAATCATCATTCATTGATCTACGGCCTTCGTAAGTACGATCACGTGTCGGAATATCATTCCAAACTAAAGTGGCTCCCTATCCGCGAAAGAAGACATAGGAGAACCCTATGCCTTCTGTTCTTGATACTTAATAACTCTCCCCAATACCTTATAAGTAAATTTTTCTTCCTCTCCGATTCCCACAATCGCAACCTAAGATCCACCAACACATTAGCTTTGTCTAATCCTATGCACACGACATCCTCCCGCGGTAATTCTTTTGAGGTGGCAGCTGTACAGCTCTGGAATGCACTTCCAAGTAACATACAAAGGGCTCCGAATAAATTGGTTTTTAAGAGACTGATTTATGAACACCTCTTGAAACAAGACGCATCTAACCGAAATACATAGGTAGGTTTCTTTATTTTCTATGATCTTAATTGTAGCTCACGTAACCCATAACATAACATAACCCTCTAACATAACCCATATTATTAGTGCAATTTGTTCTCTTTTCTGTTTATTCATTTTGATTGTTTTTAACATAGTACTGTTTACTTTCTTAAGTTTGCACGCCAACCTTCTCCTGACCTGTAAGGTTGGCAGGTAGAAAATGCTTATAGCATTAAACCCACCTAGTTGTACATTTGTTAATTTTGTGCAATAAAGAGTTAAATAAATAAAATAAAATAATAAGAAATCAATCGAATCAAAGAAGATGAACCAGTCGCAGAACACTACAACAAGATAAAAGATCAAACAAATCAATCGAATCAAAGAAGAACATCGAACCGCAAAACACTAGAGATAAAAGATCAAATAAGTCTCTTGTCAAGTTGATAACAATCTAAAAGACAAAATGTAGAGTTTACGGAAATCGTTATTTCAAGAAACCCAGGCCGAAGGTTCGCGTGCAGAAAGCCCATGTTAACATCTGCACAGGGGCATAACACTGTTCGACAGCGAAGGCAAACTCAATTTATATGTAAAATACGCAATTAGGGACTCTCTAAGCTCGGCTATTTAGTCTCCCAATCTGTAACTGCTGCCTACTCAATTGGGACGAAGATAGATAGAGCCGCTTTGCGCGACACAACATTTTTTTCTCTGCCACCAAAAGGTATTCCTTATCCAATAGGAACGGAAAAAATATATAGAAGAGGTATTGAGAATACAAGACCCAGTACCTGTCAAAATTGTTTACGAAAAAATGTTTTCTCTATTCTACGAAACCGTAAAATATGCGTTATGGATTTTCTTTAAATTTTTGGACTTTGGTAACGCCAATCATAGGTATGAAATTTACGATCTTTTTTATAAACGTATTTAATAAGTATGTAATCTAAGTCAGCGAGATAGACCACATAATTTTGTATTGCAAGTGACACCCGCCTTACATGGGTACTAAGTTAGCCATTAATGGGCAGGCAGGCTCCATGCTACATTTATTTTCTATCTTATCAGAATAGATAACTCGAAAACTGTATGATTGGTTTCTGCATAACAAAGCTAATTTGATGCTGTAGCAGTAAATACACAAACACTGACATTAGTATAATAGTGGTGACTGACAAATCATACCACCAATATGTTAGCTAAATAGTAAAATATATTGCAAGGGAACTATGTAGGTAACTATAGATTCAACTGAAAAATGATTGGAAAGTACAGTGTGCTAAAGAGAAGGCAATTCAGAGGTAGCTGAAGGCTGATGAGATGGAAAGAGAAGTTTACATCCAAAAACTGAAGAACGGAGAGGAAGCCTTGAGTATTATATAATCTGTGGCTGTACGCTGACATGACAGAAGTACCCTGATAGAAAATTACTTCTAAAATAGTGACTAGAAGAAGCTGTACAAATAACAACCAAGTAGCGTCTAGACTATAATCTAGACCACATGAAAACGGTGCACAGTTTGTGCTACAAGTTAAATTAAGCACAGCTCACACGCAATTTCCAAAACCATGTCACGTTTTAGACTTCGAGGACAACAAAGCCTGACTAATTGTGAAGACGGTTTCGTGAACAGTAACTGTTCGGCACCGATTTATTGGGCCGATTTTATTACGTTCCTATCTACAGTTGCGATCTATGAAGAACCACGCATTGACCGCTGATGGATGAGAACATCACTGTGCCGGAAAGTTTTATGATAACATACCTGTGCGTCCCGAATAATTTCAACTACTGATCTGAGAGAATGTCTAATGCATGGGAACCTGGGAACTGCAGGCGTGATCTTATTTTACTACATGTACACTATTGACAGCTCTCGTCTTCTATCTATACTTTTATAAAACTGTAAAAAACCAAAAAAAGATTCTGATTCTGAAAATCGAGTTCGTCTGTTTTTTCGCGGATCACGCCTTAACTACTGGACCAATTTCAACGAAACTTATACCATTTGGAAGCCCTTTCTCTAGATTGAAAAATAGGCTATATTTTATTGAAATCAAAGACGTGGATTCTTAGATACAGCTTGAACTCTCTAAACCAAAAGCTGCCATTTGCTACGAGGTCCATCGTATGCTGGTCGACAAATATTTTGGTGGAAAGTTTTGCACGCGTACAAAGTCGCGGGTATCAGCTAGTTCTAGATATAAAAATAAAGCTTCTCAAACAGAAAGACCGATCTATGTATAATATTCTCTGAAGTACTGAACGAATTTTAGTTCGCCTCTCACGAATAGATAGTCAATTTCGAAAGGTTTCAATCGTAAAATAGATACCTACCCAATGTTATACGTAGTATAATGTAACCCGTATTCGCCGGTCAGCTAGTTACGGTACAAGAATGATCTAAAAATTAAGTCAAGTCAGCAATTTTTATCGACGTCGCGTGCTACGCATTCCGAAGCACTGCTCTGATTTTGTTTTGCAATTATTCACGGGGTGTACGGTTCACGCGTCCTAGCCTTAGTAGCAGTCTGGTATTGGCCAGTGTGCTAACGCCCTGTGGCAGATTTGAAGCTAGCTATGGCAGTCGGGGTTTTTGCATATTATACCGAGCCTTCGTAGATTTTCCTTATTGGTTACCAATGTCACCATCAGCTGCATGTTATCTACTAAAATAAACTGGTCCTACTTTTTTTTTCAGGTGTCAAGTTTGGTGCCTTCGTAAGCTGAAGTCGATAACTGAAAATTAGGTAAGCACATCTACTAAATTACTCTCTTTTTCCATAAATTAAAGTTTTGGATTCTCTAGCGGCTGTACAATGCCGAAAACTAACACAGAAAGTCCGTATTTACAGGAATTTATCAATATGTTTTAATACATTTTAAATTTTTTTCCGCGTTAAAGCTAAAAATTTTTTTAACTGATTTTAACTGGACCCGTTCAAGCCATCAGAACAAGGTTATTTGACTTATTCATTTAAATGCTTTGAAATACTATAGTATATTTTTTAAGTATAAATAGTGAGAGGTTTACAAATTAACGTTCTACAAAAAAAAAACGTTTGATGTCGACCAAGCCGATATAAAAACTTGAAGGCGGCGGTCCACCAATCCAGGCCACTTCCAGTCTGGAACATGACTTGAATACTAAACAACCTATTAATACCTATCGAGTGGACAGGTAAATTATGCCGTTATAAAATAAACGTGGTTTGATGTTCTACCTTAAGAAAATAGTTGTTGGTACAACATATTGTTATAATTCTCATTTTATGTGTTAATTATGGTTGAAAATACGGTTACTATAGTGACTATTGGTTACCATACATAATTCAGGATGGGGGGGATAAAATCAGCAGTCCATTCTGTAAAAAATCGAACACGAACTGGAATTCACCCAAGTGCCCTATAGCTCACTTCGAAAGCGGACACACTTTATAATATACAAACCAACAATCAAATCTTTCCTCTTTATTTCTAATATTAGTTTAGATAGTCTCGTCTATTCGTATACCTTTTTTAAATTCATCATCATCATCATCATCAACCTATATCGGTCCACTGCTGGACGTAGGTCTCTCCCAAGACGCGCCACTGAGCCCGGTCTTCGGCTCTTCTCATCCAGTGTTTGCCAGCTACATTTTTAAATTACTTTACATTATTTTCTAGCAATGATTGTAAGATTTTAAATAGATTTTTTCATATCAATAATATTCTCATCTTCATACCACTCATCCATCTTTTCTTTGGCCTACCAATTCATTTTAGAAGTTTACTTCACTTCAACACAATATTACGTAATTTCTAAAAACCATAGACTAACATTATGGAATAGATTAGAATTCCTGTGTCGTGGCTGACGAATCACAGCTAATGATGATGAGCATGGTAATACAGTCAGGTAAAAAATAGATTAATTGTATCTGTTGTTCAATTATTTTTTAATTTTCAGAAAACTGTTACTTAGATCAGGTCTATTTTGTTTTATTAAACGCCTATATCTAGGCAGTCTACACTGGTTACAGAATTTAGAGTTCACAACATACAAATAACAAATAAATAAGTTTAAATCAACTTTTGGTAGTGACTGTACTTCTTTAGTTAACAGATGCCAAACACCGATAAGCCCCAAATAACATGTCATGGTACACACTCATTAAACATACACGTATTATAAGCAATTACACTCATATACCCCATTAAATAACGCTCTAAATTAATCATTTTTAATCCCATTAAGCAAAAACAACAGTAATCTGCGTCTAGAAAGCATAACTCACAATTAATTCGACATTACTTTGGCATGACAAGGTGGTATGATGTTTCTCAGTAGGTACTGTTCGAGGTGTGACTATCTAACATCTGTGTGCGGTTAATTTTCTCTGAGTTATGATTTCCTATTCCTTTCGTAAAAGAAATGAGTATGTAACTGTGGGTAACTAAGCTAGACCCAACACTAGTAGAGGGTCTCTCAGTGAAAAGAAACAAATTCATTATTCACGTTTGAGTAACGCATAGTAACGTGTTCCTATTATCTATTCTGTGCTAGTGTCTTGTTGTAAAACTTTATTCCAAGCGGGGGAGAATGAGCCGGGTGAATATGGGACCGGGTGAGAACGGGCCTAAACTGTAAGTTTTCCGATAAATGTAAAAAAAAACTCCAAAAATTGCTCTCTATATTACTACAAAAAGGGACTTGCCGACGTGGTCCGTTGAATTTATATTTTCGTCAATTTGCAGTTCTTACCTGCTGCCTATTTGGATCTGTACAACTGTTTATAGATCGTTTGCAACAATCTGCAGCAGACATCTGTTTAAAGTTTATTTTGTAAATATTGTAAATACGTAAGAAGACTAATGTAATTTTTTTGGTACATATTCTTTCGTTTCATTTGAGTGAATTTGATCGATTTTTACTAAACTAGTAGGTAAATAGGTTTGTGGTAGAATTACACAATTCCACAAATAATGTAAGCAGCGCGTGCCACTTAGCAAGCGACGGTCTTGCCAACGAAAGTGTGAGGAAGTGAAAATCAATTAGACATACATCAAACGTTGCCCGCTGAATGAATTGGGATTCTACAGTTCCTTTGTATTACGGACTCTGGCTTAATCTCCATTGCGAGCTGCACGGACGCATTATAAGTAAAAAACAGTCAGCTTCAGAAGTAGATCACTTATCACAATTCTTAGGTACTAGCTGCCACCCGCTTCTTCGTTCGCGTCTCGTTGGATCCCGTTGATGTTTCGGAATAAAAAGTAGTCTATGTGTTAATCCAGGTCACGGACAATATATATTCCAAGTTTCATCCAAATCGGATCAGTAGTTTTCGCTTGAAAGAGTAACAAACATCCTCACAAACTTTCGTATTATTAAGTTCGCGTCCCGTTGGATCCCGTTGATTTTCCGGGATAAAAAGTAATCTGTGTGGTAATCCAGGTCACGGACAATATATATTTCAAGTTTTATCCAAATCGGATCAGTAGTTTTTACGTGAAAGAGTAACAAACATCCATCCTCACAAACTTTCGCGTTTATAATATTAGTAGGATTTAGTCAAATTATATTTTTTTTATTGCATTAGAGAGTTTTTACGTAATTTGCCGCTATCTCAAGATATTTTGGAACTCTGTCACATCCATTACAGGGAACATTAGGTGAAACCTGAGATTGAGAGCCTCAAAATCCGTTTTGGAGTCAAAATAATCATGATTTAAAAAAAAAATCTCATCGGAATCTTCCGATAAAAAGTCCCAAAATCCCCATAGTGAGGAAAACTGAATGGGGATATCTTTATTGAGATTTATCTCATTTACAGATTACAGGACATGCCAAAACTTATCGGACTTCAGGACCCTAAAAATCATTGCCGTTGCCAAAGATTAGGCATTCTTTTAAAGTCATTAGTCGCCTTTAATATTACAAACCCTGACAATAGCTAGTTCTTAGACCCACAGGTTTTTCACATGACTAGATTAGCAAAACATTTTTTTTATGCTGATTACAGCTTTTGTGGTACAACAATACTTTATCCGGTTTTAAAGATTAGTAGATAAGTAATGTATTCTATCATGCTGTTGTAAGTAGGTATACCTATTGTCTACGTGCAGTCACGAAATTGTCATTACGTACATTTTTTACTATTTTATGTATTTCCTTTTAGGCATAAAACTTCCTTTCATGATTGTACCTAACTTGGTTTTGGCGGTGAGGCGTAATTCTGTAGCTGCTAGACTAATTTTTATTGAATAGTCTAATTGCTTTTAGTCAACGACTTTTATATAACGTGCTAAACAAATTACTCTAGTGTATATATTCATAAGAATCATACATTGTTATATATTTTAGTTGTCTTTCGATTTTTTGGCGAACAATAGCTACAAGTGCTTATTTTGGTCGCTAAGATTCCCACTAGACACGGTCGATAGATCTATTTTATTAATAACTTTTTTTTGACTTTGCCGGTCATTTATTCAGTTAATTTTACCAGTGTCAAGAAGAAGAAGTTAAGGTGACGTTTCCGAGTGTGGCACTTAGGCCTAGAGTGAGAAAACGAATAGGTTATTAAATTTTAAGTGCTTCCAATCCTTCCAGTTATTAGCGTCACTCCATTATCTGTTTCTTATTAACTGAGTGCGCTTGCGCATTCATCACGGTGCGCACTAATCAGTGTAATGGGGTGCGTGAGCAAGCTACGTCCTGGATAACACTTTAGAAACGAGCAAACTATCATTTCAACATGCCCTAAAAGGATATGGAATGGTATATTTCTCCCAAATCTGATTGTTCTTTTTGATTTTATAGAGGTTAGCATATATTTAAGGATCTGTTGCCATGTGTCTCATCTTTGTATCAGATAGCGTTGATATTTTACTGTCGGCTTCCATACTAGTAGAGATCGTTGCACATTGTACCTAATAATTTTAACTAATTTCTCCTGTATTGTTTTTCTTCTTTTTCCTTGGTGTACAACAAAGATATATCTATCTATCTATTCTGGATAGATAGATATATCTTTGTCTCATGCACCAATAAACAGTATTAAATACAATCGAAGGTTTATATCGGCTGAAATGACAAGATTCCAGATCTTCCTGGCTCCCAGTAATTTTTCGCTTTATCTTCTGTAAAACGATAAGAATCTACTCGTTTTTGCCAATATATACTTAGCTACTGTACGGAATATTCCATATAATAAGTCAGAGGCGTGGTGTTCCTAGAAATAAGATAACTTAAGCACCTGTATCTAATCCATGGGCGTATTCAGGGAGAACTAAGGCCTTTAGAGGCTAGTATGAAAATAAAAACAATCAGGAGCTAGAAAAAACATCGGGGACTTGCAGCATGGGGTCAATCAATAGTAATCCAAAATTAGGGTTAAATTACACGTTACGTTACTATTACTTGGCTCATACAACCACTTTTGCATGATTTATACGAAATTGTAGTTAATATAAGAAAATCTCAACACAGCCCGTATAGTCTGAGTAAAGTAAGAATTAAGAAACTCGCAGTTTAAGTATTATGCAGAAAAATGGTTTGCAAATCTCGCGCTAGAGACGCTTATCGGGTTTTCATACAAATTATCTCGCAAGTCGCCTGCGTTGTTAACACACGAGTAGTGAAATAGCTGCATCAGGATAAAAGATCATTAGCCTCAGTGAAAATTCTGTTAAAATAACCCCTACCCTGGATACGCCCACCAAAGTACCGTAGACACGTCGACGAGTTGCTACCGAGTTGATTTAGCCCTTCCGTAGAATAGGTTGTAGTTACTACCAGCTGGATTTATTAGCTCGATATGCTGCTGTGATGATCACGATATCGATAAGTTCGGATGAGGGGTGAGCGAGCATAGCGATTTTATACAAATAACCTCCAAGTATCTTTATACTTTGATTTTGAGATTTATACTTTACTTACATTACTATTATTTGATACTTTGATTTTGGGATTTTGAGACTTTTTGTCTCAAAATCACCTTTTATTTTTCTACTATAAGGGGATTTTGAGACTTTTTGTCTCAAAATTTGCCCTGTGATAACTTTAGGATCGTTTTTGTCGGAAGTCGAAACTTTAGGAACTATACTTGTAAAGCATGCAATACCTAGATGTTAGAAGACCACTTCTGAAAACTACGAAAGATTAAATTATCCATAAATGTGAACAACTTAGTTCCCATAGTACAAACTTTGCTTAGTTTGGGAGTGTTGTGTGATTTGTCCGAGAATATTTATTTATTTATCTAGTTACCAATCTCTCAAACAAAATTTTATAAGCGCTTTTTCAGTACGTAGATACTCTCTTCAGTCCTTTAGCCGCGCCTTAAGCTCAAGGTTATCACAGCGGGCTGGCGACGGCATTCCTTTAAATTACTTGTCTACCGGTCTTTAGGTACCCTTAATAGGGACGTCACTCAGTAGAACTTTTACAGTTTGAAACAGGCTTAAACTCTTAAAAACAAACAACGTTTTAACTAATTATGATGTTAATATGATGCTCGCTTGCCAGCTATGGCATAAAAAACAGAATGTTTTTCCAAGCTTGATACTGAATGCTACTACTTTCTGCATATTGGAGTCTACTAGTTTTTGAGCAAGTTTATAGAAATTAAAGCCGTATGTCACCTACATACGACTTTAATTTGTGAAAATATTTTAGATCATTTTTATTTATCATACTTTCCTCGGAAGATTATTTTATTGTAACATTCAGATTAAATTAAAATAGGTAAAATAGGCTACTTACAGTAATTTGATACTTACTGAAAATTATATATGACTTATACTGTTATGATACTAAAGTAAAAAATTGAGGCATTCAACTTTCCACCCAATTTTAAATTAGGTGCGAAAAAGTGGAACAATTTTAATATTAAAAGTAATGGGGTAAGTATTCCATTGTGTCCATGTTTTTACCGGACAAAAACCTAAACGCTTTCAACCCACAGCCCTATTTTCAAGTCCTTGAAATTTATACACCGATAAAGCAATTACCAATCTCGTAATACTCTGATTCTGCAAGCATTAATCTATGTTTCTATTTATGGTCCTACGAACACCCTGCCTTTGTAAGTAGAGTCAATATCAGTATATTAGTTATTAAAAATAAGTGATTACGGCTCCATCGCGGCCGACCATGGAAAAATACCTAAGACAAAGTTCCGATGGACTCAATTTTTTTTAAATGTACTGCTGATAAGAAAAGGGCCAGGCTGTTCAAAAATACAATACTTACCTATCAAATTTGTTTAAAAATTATCACTCCCGATATAAAATAAGACCTTCTACTGTCAGGAAGTTTCAGTAGTATGATCATCATCATTATCATTTTAAATAAAGCAGTATATCAGTATTTCCTGAAAGATGTAACCTAGAAATTTTCAAGAAAAGAGTGAATAGGTAGATTATAGCTAAGCGTGCTCGACCTTAGGCTGCTGCTACACTTACCACCAGGTATGCTGGCAGCCAAATGCTTAGCAAATGCCCATAAAAAAAGCAGTAGAATATATGTTTTGTATCTATACAAGGTGTAACATAATCAATATATATAAAACTCTTTTGAAGCTGACATAGAATCAACGCACAGCTTAAACTATAAGTCCTAGAGGTATGAAATTTGGAGGGTAGTATCCTTATATAGTGTAGGGGTGCACTAAGAAAGGAATTTTGAAAACTCGCATTCTAACGCGAGCAACGCCGCGGGAGACGGCTAGTTACCCTATAAGCCCGAAGGGGCCGTAATCAGACCGACCACCTGAGTGCTCGGACATGTGCAAAGGGTCAATAAATCGTAATTGAAATTTTCATACAAAAGTACAACTTTTATTAGTTTAGAAATTTGATACAACCCTAAGTGTTTGTTTACTATTAGCGTAGACCCTTACACACGCATGCATACGTAGGTACCCTTCTACCGCGTCGCACGCACACGCTAGCCGTATGTAGGTACATTTTAAGTAAAAGTTACGAGCTCATTTCATGAATGAAAAACTTCGAAATCTCAAAAGTCGTAGAACAAACACTGTTCGCCATGACCTGTAAAATACCCGCCTTTTGGACTTATAGGGTATTTATGTTACATCGTGTATAAATAATGAAACATTTATAAAATCGTATAGTATAAAATAAAAATCATATGATTTAGACTTGAGAAAATACACTTAGTAGACACAGACAGAGATCACCTTTGTACGCGACTGGTTTTTTATTTGATGTGCAGCCCGTTCATTGAATTAATATTATCTTATTAAATACATAATTATGTACTAGTTATTGGCAATAATACTTTGTTATTCACAAGATTTGCATGAGTCAGCGCACATAACAATATTTATAAGAACTCCCGCAGTGGCGCTAGCGTTTTGCAGAATTATGGATAGAGAATAAGCTAGCTGAATAAACATTGGTTTTGCCTTTACGAGTCATCATCATCTCCTTGCCCTTTTCCCACTTTATGTGGGGTCGGCACAACATGTGTTTTTCTTCCATGCTCTTCTATCAGCCGTCATCTCAGTTGTCACTCCTTTCTTACCCATGTCATTCTTCACGCAGTCCATCCATCTTTTCTTTAGCCTACCTCTACTCTTATACCCATCTACATTCATACCTAATACTCTTCTTGTTACATGACATTCATTTCTCCGCACTTTTTTTCATTTTTTGCCTTTACGAGTACCTTTGTAAATCTAGTAGCTTGACTTTATTTACAATTATTTTTATGGAGGGAAGTTTAAGAAGATTTCATTTATTTGTTTGTTTATTTATTAGGATTGCCAAAGAATAATACACATAGCTTATAACTAAAATCATACATAACGAGATCATGCTCTGTGCTTTTGTTATCTGGAACAGAAATAACGAAACTATTTTGATTTTCAATCTTAGAACATTTTGAAGAAAACTAAAAACTAAATTTGTATGAAAATCTTGAGCGTTTTTCAACAACAAAATATGGTTCAAAATTTATAAAAAAAATCCATACATTTTGTGAAATGAATAAAATACACACACAGAAAACTAAAAATGAATTATATAAGTTGAAGAACATTACCTACATAAACTGAATTATTTAATCTAAAAAGTACCTTGCGAGCAGTAGCGCGTTGATGTCTTTTGTATGATATAAATTCGATAGTGCAAAAAAATTAAAGGAAAAGGAGCAGTCTGGAGTTTTGTTTCGTTAATAGTAAAGAATATCGAGAAGCGATTTGCCAGATATTTAGTATGAAAACCAGATAAGCGCTTTTAATAGGAGGTTTGCGAGCGAATCTCGCTTTTCTATACATATACAAATATTATAAAGAGGAAAGGTTTGATTTTTTGTTTGTTTGTTTGTTTGTATGAATTGAATAGGCTCCGAAACTACTGGACCGATTAAAAAAATTCTTTTACCATTAGAATCCTACATTATCCCTGATGAACATAGGCTATATTTTATCCCGGAATTCCCACGGGAACGGGAATTACGCGGGTGAAACCGCGAGGCGCTGCTAGTCGTACATAAAATAAAACTCAGACTACCGGCTCAGGTAGGTAGGTACCTACTTATTTTTAATGTTATTAACACATTTCAACAGAACATTATTAAAACCATCGTAGAGATACTTATTTTAATATGACTTTAGCATTTTTTGTGGCATTTCTAAATGAACACAAATTGATCTCAATAATTTGTGGGCGTGATTCGCTCAGCTTTTTGTCCGGTGTGCAAATCCTTAAATTACATGTTTAGTATTAATCGGTGAATAACCATTGCTCATTATCTTAATACCTGCCAATCAGTGTGTCATTGAACCCTTATAAAGCTGCTAATCCATCAAAGTAGATATTAAAAAATGAAACTATAAATCTACACAATTGAAACATCATTATTATATTACGCTCGCCAATAAATAACTGATTGTTTTTAATTTGCCTACTATGTTCCGTTTCAGTGGACAGATGACTTTAACTTTTTACGTATAAAATTAATGTTCCAACGTCAATTAATGTCAAAGTAATAGATACGTTTCAATTCGTTTGACAAAAAATATCATGACATGATTTTTTACATTAGTTTTACATAATTTTAACTAACTGGGCTTTAAAAGTGGTTGTTAGATAAAAACATGAGTTAATGATGAGGTAGGATCATATATTATGACTAAAACGTTATTAGTCGTTACATTACTTCAAAGGTTCAAAGACTTAGCCCCGCTGTCTGAAATGTCCAGCAAAATTTAATATTATAAAATAAATATTATTCAATATTATTTATTGCCAGTTCATCAGTCTAATTTGTAATGACCATCGATACTACAAAATATTTTTCTGATATCGCATGTAAAGTAAACGTATATATACTGGCCAACTCTGGCTATGGAGCTTTTAGACTGCCTTGATGCCTTCAAACCTCCATTGTGCGTGGCGTACCCTCCATAGCACTGATGATGTAAATGCCGCTAACGGTCACCCAAAAATAAAGTTTACCATTTGGATGCAGTCAAGTTTACCGCCTCAAGTATGCACTCAAGTATTTCTTTTCTGTAGAACAATTTCCTAGAAATAAAACAAATCGCTCTTAAAGTAACCTATTTGCCGCTTGATGGTTCTGAATAATTGCAATAATTGCGAGATCATCATGAATTAACATTTCTTACAGAGGTATACATTGCTTTAGGTATTCCGAAGAATTCATTCCATTACAAATTGCAATCAATTTTTGATGCTCAGGCATGCGAGTAGGTAAGGTACTTATGTAGACATTGTAGTGTTGTTTATATGCGTAGGTACGTACGAACTATGATAACTTTTATTTTATTTTAAGAATTTTAGTAAAACTAACAGCTAGGTAACAGTTATCATAGTATTTATTACGATGGTGAAAACAGTTATCATTACAATCTGTTTTGTAACATATTTCATTGGCTATAAAAGAAACTCATTTAGATCTTTTTAAATTTGTATGGTTCCTACTTTCCTAAGGTTTTCACGCATTCATAAATCGAGTTATCTCAACTGTGCAATTTCATCATCGCAGTTACAGTCGAAATATCTCCAATCTATGGCCATCCTTAGAGGGGTGAGAGGGCATGTAGGATACCAATATCAGTTCCTGAGTGCGATTAGAAGTTATGGAGCCTGTATGGAGCCCAGCAGTGGCAATTTGTGTCTTCGTGAAATGCAACAAACTCTATTGTTTCGTTGTATAAAAAAACCCCAAAGGCAAGCATTGATAGAAAATCAATGTAGATAGTAGGTAGGTAGAGTTTATAGTTCAAAATTAGTGGTAAAATTAGTCAAACGTTCTATTGTCTTAGTTACGTAATGAATTTATTATTTTGATAAAATATTGTAATTTTTTTAAGCTTTGCTTATTTCTATTAAGTACTATTCAGCCATAGTTTGCTACTGTAATAACATTTCTAAGATCTCTAAGATCTCTCTCGTGAAATGAGGTAGGTACCTAACCTAGGACATCTCATAATATAATACCCGCAAGAGTCCTAAGTTTGACAACAAATCCGTCGTTCCTGGCTGCGAACGCCCATACGTAATCTATCACGTACTTGGCCATGTCGTTAATGAAAAAGAAAAAAGTAGGAAACATCTGCTTTCTGTGGCAACTTTTATTCAGCACGCTAGTGGTAGGTTTCCGCCTATCTACGTGTTTGCTAATAACCACAAACGTGCTGCACAGCTCGCTCCCAGTCATGCAACACCTCGCACTTAGGTAGGTATTATTTCCTTCAGGTTCTAGTGGAAGTAATAATAACACTTGCACTGACGGCTGTCAAATAAAGTATGAGAAAAGCCGGATAAATTAGACGCATCCGGCTTTTAAAATTGCCAGTGTGTGTAGGGATTATATTAGAGACGGAATTAGAAACTATTTTAAAATCTATGATCGGCTGGTTAAATACCATGCAGGTTTTTGACCACTCGGATTCTCAACTAACTCGAGTAGATAGTTCACTTAGATACAGTAGAAAAATAAACAGCATAGGTACCACTTACGGTAAACTTCTTCGCTGCTGTTCACTACAAAATGCTGCAGCTAATGTTGGTATTTTAACCGGACAACCGGCTTTTGCTGGCTAGTACAACCCTATACCATACTTGGGACATTCTCGGCACGTATGATTTCAAACACTACAATTTATTAGTATTAAATAGAAAGGCCTGGAGCGTCAGAAAGTGGTGTTTAGATCTTTAAAGGGCTGGTATTATTTTGTTTTTATTTTTATTTATCCGTAGCACATGCCTAATGGCTGCAAAGTTCGATGTCTCATAGTCTCTTAGTGTATCTTCGTTTAGTGCTTCTTCTTTTCCCTTTTTTACTATAAAATCATGGGTGTAAAACCATAGGAACAGTAGTAAATCACTGATAAGTAAGACGAGAATTTTTCAACCTACATAACAAATACAGTAAGGTGTCCAGACTTTATTCAATACCATAATTTACAAGGGAACTTACCATGAAGTTAACGAGCAAAAGCTTTGTTATGTAGAAAATTCATTAGCGTGTTCTTATAGCTACTTATAACTGAACAATATCCAGTAACGAGTTTTACCATTGTTCTGTGTTATGTGTTTTATAATCTAAGAGTTAAAGCGTCTAATACTGATGCCAACTTATTTTAGGGCAAATGATTTCTATTAATATTTTGTTTTTATTAAAAGAGCGCTTTTTATTTTATTTTTTATATAAGCAAGTACCTAGTAGGTACATTTAGATGATAGGTAGAGATAGCGTTCGGGGATCTTTGTCTTCTGTGTAATGAAATCGTATCCAAAGTGAGCACGGCCTAACAGTTTTAAATCGTGTACGGATATAAATTAACTATATACCTACCTACTTACTGACTGGCTGGTCAGAATTGGAAACATTTGGAGATGTGAAATAAATTTTTCAACTTTTTGGATCAATAGAGCTTCTAGTAAGCGTAGGTATCTTAAAATATAAACCAGTCAGTCTTGTTAATTAGACTTCTTCATCTCTTTGAGCTATCTCTTGATAGAAGTTTAAAGATAAAACTGGTAACTTTGCATATTATTCCTCTAGAGAGTTAATTATGCTTCTGGTTTTCTTAGAAGCAGTCATCATGTATGAAGATACAGCGGTAAACAGTTTAGTGCATTTAGCATTCTTCATTGGCGTTTGAAGTGTTAAAACTCACACTCGCATAATCTGTGTCCTGTTGTTGACCTAGACCTAGGAAACTACGAGTTGGCTTGGTAACTTTTTACCACAGTATATTTATTTCACTTAAAATTTAGCTAACGCGTCTAACATTTTTTTAGTTAGACCCATCAAAATCTTAATTTCCTACAACCTTAAACCTGGAGAACCTGAAAGCACCTCTTGTATGTTAGATTTTTTTGATCATTCCAGTATATTTTTTTAAAACTTGAAACTTGCTCAAACATTTTATCACTTTAGATAAATTTATTTGTAAATTACACTATGCTAGAATGCGAGTTATTTTATGCATTAAATTATTTCATAAAGACCAAGCTTCTGTTGATAATGATAATATGTAAGAGCGATTCGGGACAAAGTACCTATTTGTTTGAGCGTGCAAATGTACCCAATTTACATGATTTTCTTTATTTCGTGCCGGCGACTTTCCCTGCCGTGTTGGGGGCAAGCGGCACAAATTGCCACCATTACTATAATTCGATGTCGCATTGTCTGAAGCGGACCTATTTGAAAGTAAAAGATTTATGATCCGTTGAAATGAGACTCGATCATTTTATAGTGGACTGAATCGGTGATCTTTCTCTGGGGATGCCTTCATACCATACGGTGTACATGAAGGTGTATTTAAGTTAGCATCCACGTAAAATCAAATCTTCGTCCTAAGGTTTTCCCTACAGTATGCGGCTATTCAAATGAGCGTTTTGAAATTCTTCAAGGGTCGGCAACGCGCGAATATCACCTCTGGTGTTGCAGGCGTCCATAGGTAACTACGATAACAGCTTGCCATTAGGTGGGCTGTATGCTTGCTAGTCTACCAAGGTGTATAAAAAATATCTTTAATTCACGTTCACCTGTATAGGCTGTACACCAAGTTTCCTACAAATCGGTTCAGGTTGATTGGTCAAACGACGGTGCGGTGTGATTGAATCTAACAACCCACCTCGTACTGAACTGACGACACTGAGACGGTCTCTACAAGTACAGTATTTTCTGTAGTTCTTTTGTAACGTCTCTGGTTGATGATGATGTATTTTCTAATATCTTGACTTCATATGACTATATTCGATCATATAAAAATCATGATCGATAATAAGCAACAGTTAAAATAAATTGATCTATAATTATTCTAAAGAGATATTTAACGACACATAATAAAGTGCTCGCGTCGTTTATTGTACATAATTTTGTTTTTGTGAATTTATAGATTGTATAGTTTTATGCTAGACAGTTTTTAACAGTAAAGGCTATCTACACTAAGTCAGGGACTTTTTCCTGCATCGATTTTTTATTATAAGTATTTATAAAATAAAAGTCAGCTAGGCAGTTTATTCTACCAAACTGTAGGTACATTTGAAAAGTAGCGTAGGCAGAGCTCTTTTAGTACCTTAGGTCCATAATAGCCTGTGTTTTACCAAAACTTAGATACATATTTTCTTATAAACCCAATGATTTTCTTCTAAACATAATTTTTCAAACCAAATGGTTGACTCTACCGGTCAAAATATCACCTAAAATATTTAGGTAAGTAGCTTCTTAGAACAAGTTATGGCTGACATAACATTACTCAATATAACAAGAGCAAAACCATGTAACCATAATTTTACAACGCACTAAACACGGTTTACAAATGAACCTTAATTCACAGCCCAAGTGTTACCCTAATGATAATCCCATAGTAACAGAGTGTATCAATTTTGATGTAATTACGGGAAGCATCAAAATTTAAGTATTATTAGATACCTTTTTAGTATAATTTGGATGCACCGAGCGTTTGGTGAACGAATTTGGTAGACCGGACATGTTTAGAGATGAACAGAAAGGTAGTAAGCGCAATACAATAACAAAAACGGTGCAAGAACAAAATAATGCAGTTTTGTAATTTATAGTATACTAGCTGCCACCCGCGACTTCGTCCGCGTCCCTTTTGATCCAGTTGATTTTCCGGGAAAGTACCTAACCTATATGTTAATCCAGGTTACGGACAATATACAATCCAAGTTTCTTCCAAATCGGATAAGTAGTTTTTGCGTGAAAGAAGAACAAACATACGTCCATCCATACATACATCCTCACAAACTTTCGCGTTTATAACATTTGTACATATATATCACTGTTGGTGTGCAACTAGTTGTGCGAATGTAAACAGGCTAATTAAAAATAACTATTCCCTAACATACCTACTAGAAGAGTCGTTGCATCGCGTCCTGACATAACTGCACCACTTTAGGTACCTATCACGGGTTAATTAAGCTGGTGTCTAGAGATACGATCTTATAACGGGTGTCAGTATTGCGTAGCTTAATATCATGATGGCGCTTAGGTATTAATTGCTTTGTCTTGGTTCGTTGCGTTTGTTGGAGAAAGATTGAATTAAATTTTGCGTTCATAAGTGACGGACTGTTTAACAAATTGCTGCAATTTCTTTAAGCCAACTTCCGAAAAGAGAGTACTTATATGTTGGTACATCGATTACTGTTGATATGGATGATACAATTTCAATAGTGTTTTCATTGCTGTGTAGATAATGATCCTTAAAAGTATTCACTATGGTTTCATCGTTTGCAAGGAATTTTAGCTTTTATACAACGCATTATTTGCTTAAAATGTTTGATCCTAATTTTAGAACCTTTAGGGTGCGACTTTTCAAAATTCCTTTCTTAGTGCACCCCTACACTATATGAGGATCTACACTCCAAATTTCAAATCTCTACGACTTATAGTTCAGGCTGTGCGTTGATTGTCAGTCAGCTTTAAAAGAGTTTTATATATTTAGAATATAAAAAATACCCTTAGTAAAACAATGGGAGCTAATATAAGACAATCAATACTCCAGTTGGCACACTAAAGTGGTCTCCAGTTTAAAAGTTTAGTGTTCCGCTCCAATTTTGTACACCGGAACACTAAATTTTTCTTTTCTTGTGATAAAAGTTTGATCAGGACAGGAAACATGAAACAAAACATGCGAACTCAATTAGGCAGTCATCATGATATTAGCACTTTCGCTTCCCACATTTGCAGACATAAATTGTATTTTAATGTGTTCACTTTCCTTTGAAAAACAGATTTGAGGTAATTTGCTACTGAAACCTTGTAATTTGTGTGGTTTCTGTATCGTCTAGGTGAGATTATAGCTGGCATTGAGATTGAAGCATATCAGCCCCCCAATCACGTAACTTTGTTGCAATCAATTTTTATTATATAACGGTAACGCGTGTCTTTAAAACAAATCCCTATCATTGTCATTTGCACGACAGCGAAAAGAGACAGCAACAGATTTAGCAGCCTTTTTTGCTAGCGCAGCTTCAGAATACTAATACGAATATACAACGTAGTTAAAAATTATGAAGATTTTGTTGCATTAAACCTTACTTAAAAAAAGATAAGGAGATAACCTTGGGTTAAAAGCATCAACTAAATCAACAGACAGTTTAAATGATCACTTAGACAAACTTGCGACCCTAGTTAAAAAGGTACAAGTGAGTACCTACTTCGTAATCTAAGCGTTACTAAGAAAATAAATAAAGTGGTATGCAGCGCTGCAGGTGTCCACATTATCGTGATAGTTTCAGTAATCGATGTCCCTTTTAGTATTCTTGCTAGGAATGATAGCTAAATACATTTTAAAACAATATCCCGTCGACTATGAAGACAAAAGTGGTTGAAAAGGCCGTAAAATAACTCAGTTCGGTACTTAACGCAAATATGGAACTATAAGATTATTTGCAGTATAAAACGGAGTTCATAAAAGTTTCTTGTGTTTTATTATAAACTTGGAAAATAAACTCACAAAGCGCTAAGTAAATAAAAAAGATCACTCTTGAAAAATAAAAAGGTAAAAAGGTGGTAACATCGGAGTACCCTGAAGGCAGATTTCAAGTATTGGACCTTTTTTCTCCATAGTTATTACAGAAATGTAAATAATGGCACGCAATGCAACATTGTTGATATTTTAAACGGAGAAGCCAATGAATTTAAAGTGGCTCTATTTAAAGAACTTGGTAAAAATGTTGCTGATAAGTCATTATAATTATCTCGATGCAAAAAGTAATCATCCCAACGTTCACCACATTGGCCAATTGTTTGGCAAAATTTTACGGTCTCTATTTACTAATTTACTGATTTTTTTTTATACAAAGTAGTAGGTACCTATTACAAATTGTTGAAATATTTCACAAGTTATTTTATTAAACAGTTTATTTTTGTACTGACTAGGTGTACTAGGTATATTATAAACGTCCGTTTTCGAGTTGGTGAACGTAGCAAGTAGGTTATACCAATTAGCTTTGCAAAGTGGTTAATTGAAGTCGATAGTAAGTACATTCTCGCATTTATTGTAATAAAACAAAAAGGTCTAAGTGCTCTTGGTACTAAATGTACCAACTAATTCACAAGCTTCAGAATACCTACATTATCCTAACTACTTGTTATCCCACGATTGGAATGTATAGATGAATACAATACATTGGTCGGCTAAATTTTTTATTCAATTAAGGGGCTTACTTTAAACACCGCTTAACCCTTAATTACTCGCGCGGGGTCGAATTGAGCCTAGAGGTTACAATTCAACATTCATATGGGGGTTTGTCCCACACTTTTAGCCAAGGCCTTAAATAAACAAGACCAAATCAGTAAGTATTGCGCCAGTTAAGTACCTAGATATAAGAATTTCTATACAAAATTCTGCATCAACAGTAGGTAAACAAGTGTGATTATGATTATAGTGAGGATTTCTTCCAAGATCAAATTAGTCACGGTCTACTTATGATCTACTCTCAGTCTTATCTTAGGTACGTTAAGTAGCTGCATTTATCTGATTAAATTCAATTCGAAATACAGTTTGCGACAAAGCAAAATGTAAATAAAAATAAACAATAGAAATTGAGCGTGGAGTGTGGAAAAATCTAGATGCTTGAATTTAGCTAGGTTGGGCCAGACCAAATACCAAAATACATAAGTAATTACGAGGAATTTCGCGCACTCCGGCCACTAAGTTCTTTTTCTAGTACGTAGGTAAGTTCCTACTATTGAATGTTTCGTTTGTATACAAAGGTTTATAGAATTTCTATCCTTGAAAATCACCAATAAATATACAGTATAGGCCCCCACTATACGTAGTAAAACAACATCCTATTTGCACCCTTTGGGTGGGTGTGGAGCCCTAGATGAGTAGACTATGAGTAATAGGAATAAATAACCGGCCCTGTCTCGCTTCTCGACATGTTTTCATTTTGTTTTTATTTTATGAGCCAGTTTATCATAGGCGATATAGCACTGGTGAATTAAATCGTCGGCATCATAGATTCTATAAACTCAGAAAAACTGTTCAGATGGTTCCAAGAGGAGAGTGTCCGTCTACCGCAGCACGAGATTGCAGTCAAACAAACGTTTTCATATTGTGTATAAATCTAAAGTCTCTAAATGCACGTATATTTATAGATATCATGTATTTTTTACTGCTTGATATACATTGAGAACGAAGAAACGTTTAAAAATTTGTGACAGATGGTTTCAATTAAAGTTGGTCTAATTTGTCGGCTGTAATGGGATAATAATAGATTTAATATCGCAAAAAATATTATGAAGACAGACCTACCTACATCGTTTCTTAAGTCACAATACTGTGACAATTAATACAAATCACCTTTTAACCGTGAGATATTAGTACCACACAAAAACTGGCATTTTCCCACCATTAAAACGGTTAAATAATGTTCTAAATGCTATTTTATTCGTTGTTTTAACAGTATCTTGATGTTATTTTGTATTTATTCCAGTTTACATTTTCAGTGTAGATGTAGAGCGCGCAGTGTAACAATTCGTCACTCGTAGCCAAGACATTTTATAGCCTCGAGCTTTTGTTAGACAAATAAGCTTAGGTACTTAATTCTCCGCAAATCACCTATAAGTATTCATCATCATCATCATCATCATCAACCTATATCAGTCCACTGCTGGACGTAGGTCTCTCCCAAGACGCGCCACTGAGCCCGGTCTTCGGCTCTTCTCATCCATTGTTTGCCAGCTACATGTCTCAGATCGTCGCCCCATCTTGCCGGAGGGCGTCTATAAGTATTAAATCTACTAAATAACTACTTAATTCACCTAGGTGAATTAGCCCTGGTTAATTAAGTTGACGGCACCGATAATTTCTCGCGAAGGAAGTTTAATTTTTAGTAGATCTGGATAGGATAGAGAAGAACTTTTCTAACTAACTGTCTCTTTTTTTCCAGATGAAAACGATGGAATACGCAAGCCATATCCTTCTAGCACTGGTGGTGCTGAACCTTGCACACCACGGGTACAGTGCACCCACGCCAAGGAGGTCAAGAGCCACAGCCATACCAGAGGATATCGAAACCTCCAGGTCAAAAGCAGCCACCTTAATAGAAGACGCTGAAACCTCCAGAGCTGCAGCTTTACCAGAAGGCCAAACCAAGCGCCGAACTTCTAGAAAATCAAGAGCTTCCGCTATACCAGAGGGTACCGAAATCTCCACGTCACTAGCCAGTGCCTTATCAGAGGAAGCTGAAACCTCGAGAAAGTTCAAAGTTGATATACCAGAAGATATAATCAGTAAGTTAACTTCTAGAAGATCAAGAGCTTCTGCCATACCAGAGGATACCAAAACCCCCAGGTCTATTGCCTTACTAGAAGAAGCTGAAAATTCCCGAAAGTCCAGAGCCGATGATTTACCAGAGGAAGCTGAAACCTTGAGCAACTTGAACTCTAAAAGATCAAGAGCTATAAGAGAGGATACCGAAATGTCTATTCGACACAGCAAGCTCCAAGACAAGTTCAAGGAGTTCACAACCACACAAGCCCCACCAACCAATAGAAAAAACAAAGCTCTAGATCTATTTGGATTCTACCCCTCATTTCTATCCTCTGGCTTTGATTTCCCAGAGGACGATGACAATGTAAACTTCACCGTCAACGACGATAACTTCGAAGATGAAGATCTTTCCAGGACTATTCCTTCGAGACGCCGACAAAATAACAAGAAAAAGAACGGGAACGGAGAGTCGTTCCAGAACGATAACCTGAACTCCCTACAGTATGATAACTCCCCAATTTTCTACATAAGACTGCCTCCAACTCCGTACATGTTTGTGCCAGGATTAGGGTATGTTTCTCAACCTCCTAACCTCGGCCCACCCATGTCGCCTATGATGCCTCAAGGGGTTCCACCTCAAGTTGATCCCTTCATTAATTTGCCATTGGACTTCGTTTCGAACGGCAAACCTACCGGCGTCTACCAATGGAATGGTGCTCCTGCCTATTCCCAGGTTCCGCAAATGCCTGTAGACCCTTACGGCTTCGGACCCCAACCAATGATGCCACCACGACCGAGCTACAATATGCCCACTTACTCCCAGCCGAAACCGAAGCCTAAGCCGACCCAATCGAACTCGAAGGTGACAAACCTGAAGGGCCAGTACATGTTCAATGGGAAACCGGGAGATAGCGTGTACGTTTTGAGGGACACGTACAACTCTATCTACTCCGATGCACTGCAGAACTTCTATCCTTAAACATATGTGACGTAGAGTAGGAATTGAATGGCTCGTATCGAGCCACAGTCGTGGACAAATCTTGCCCGTATGCAAGGAAATAGGATGAACAAAGTCATGAATGCATCACTCCGTCCAAGCCAGAAAGCCTTTCCGTAGATATTGAATGTTTAACTGCGAAGGGCTTTGAGGTAGGTACAACAAAATATGGATTGTAGAATTTGTCGAATTAACCCATATTCATCTTTTTACCTGTGTATACCTAAATACTCCCATTTTTTTAAAAAACTAATTTTAGAATATAATGTATTAGGTAGCTGTTCTAAATTGTTTTTTCTAGGGAGTGTAAATAAATTATAATAATTTCTAATTAGCTTATCATTGTTTAATCCTAATAAAACACTGAAGAGCCCGAGTGGGAGTTTGTAATTTTGATACTTGACCGAATCATTTTGGTACTTAGTAGAGAAATCGAACTTCTTGCATTTACCACAGTGACATTATTATTATTATTATAATTGTTTAAAACTCCCGATCAAGATTAGTTTAGAAAGTGTGTTTGTGAACTCTACATACCATCATCATTCATACATAGAGCCTATTTTATGGACTAACTTTATAACTATGTATTCAGCTACTTCTGTAACGTTTGTGCCTAAAATTTTAAGATTATTATTATTAGAAAACTTTATTTGTGAGTCATAAATAGGTAAATTAATAAACAGGTTTTATAATCACTTTAAAAATAAACTATAATGTTTAGTCTACTATTATGGGAGTAACCTACTTTTAAATAGTTTGTTTTTAGTATTTATTAAAAATCTAATTTATTTTTTTATTTTGTCTTATTAAGTACCTAGGTAGTTAAATCATAATTGTAGGTACAAATAATAATACTCCGTCCTTAGGCCCTTAAAAGTTTATATTTTGATTTTTACTACCATCTTCGGATTGAGCAGATAGGTAGATAGCAGAAAATTAAATGAAAATATCTTACGAATAAGAATGCAGGTAATTTATTAATAAATAATTATAATTGTGTACATACTATAGTACTCGCTAGTAAGTAGGATGTTAGATATTCAAGAATATTACAGCGTTAGGTATAGGTCTCGACACGGATTAATAGCGCTCAGCGAACGTGGAGTCGAAGTGAGAAGGTGCTTTCCGCAGCCAAACAGAAAGAATTCTACTTCTGCGCATGCAAGATCAGCTCTATTAAACCGTGCTGGTACCTCTACGTAAATACCTAATCAATATTTTGTAAAAATGCCGGCCGGGCTTCTAGCAAGAACGAAAGAATTGATAATAAAATAAAGTACATGCTTTCTTTATAGGTAGAATTGGTACCTACTTAGATAGGTACCTAAGTTATATTGTATAAAATTACCTGCTTTTAAAAAAATAAATATTACTTTATAAAATAAGTTGTTTTTTTATGCCACTTACATAATGTTTAGGTAGTTATAATGAATATTTACATATTGTTTTTTTTACTCCTTTCGGACCCTTTACAACCTTTATAACTTTACAACCCCTTGACCGATTTACTTCATTTAATAAACCAGTAAAACTCTAAAACACTTTCCGTAGACCTATTAAATTCTGTGAAGATTGTTCGGTGTTGTGAACAAGAAAACATTCGGAGACAGTGAAGTATTTTTCTCTGGAGATGAATGTGATGTTCTAATTCTAAGAAAAGGCGTCCATGAAGGCGTGGTTTACTTGTATATAGGCTACCTATATATTGTGAAAAAACTCGTCGTCGTAAGTAATAGCTACCTACCATACTGTAACGTAACATAAATAATGTACCTAGTACTTTTCTTGAAAATAATATACGTAACAGAAAATATACATAAATAAAAACAAAACGTTTTGTTATTTCATTCAAAGACCTTAGAGATAGGTACCTACGTATAAAGTTATAATAGCGCGTGCAGACTACGCCCATGCCGCTGCTGCCGCGATTAATTCCGGACTTATTGCCACAGCAACATCGCAGGCAACGTGTGTTTACACTATGCCCATGCCCACACACTTCTTTGACGTTCAACCTCTGACGATGGCGGACGTCGAAATCATTGCGTCCACTTTATTAAAAAAGAGATGTCGTCGGAGGCAGAGATGGTAGATGATACAAATGCATCGAAATCGAACAATGCGGGTACCTACTTGCCACTATTTAAACCTAGAAATAAGTAGGTAGGTAAATATTGGTACTTCTTTTATGTCAGGTGCAACCGTGTTCCTACCTACGTACGTAGCCTAGGTATATAAATCACTTCTAAATAACCCTGTAAAGTTTTATAAATACAAGTGTAACGCGGGCTTAATATTCACGAGTCGTGCTCGGAACGCGGCCTTTATACGCGCGCATGCGCGCTACACCAATGCCCTCCGCCGGGGAACTTTTCGGCATGTCAGTTGAGTCAAGTCATGTCCCGTCAAAAATTCAGTTGAAGGTTAATTTTTTAGAACTAGAAGAGTTTTTGTTACCCTAGTTGTTAAATACACGCGAGAGCAATGATTCCGGGTCACTTAAAGAATGTTAAAAATCTCGGAAACTAAAAATGATAGGTTAATGCAATAAATTGTATTTAATAGACAATGTAATACTCCTTAAATGAAGGTATTAAAACTTCTTAGTTATTGTAAAGTTATATCTTAAAAAAATCAAATTTGAAAAAGTGCCACTTTCGAAGATGGAACTACGAAATTACAGCATTTGGTTTTGCTTTTGTTTGTAATCTGTCATTTATGTGGGTATATAAACCATGTTGATAGTGCTCTATATTCATTATTCAAGCTGAAATTATGTCGCTTACGCCTGAAGAATGCACCAGAATACTTACAATGCTGGAAACCGGCCGGAGTCAGCGCGATACAGCCAGGACTGTCGGTGTGTCGCTGTCAACAGTACAAAGAGTTCTCCGACGTTACGAAGAAACTGGTTCTAACCTACGCAGACCAGGAACGGGCAGAACCAGGTGTACCACAGCACGAGAAGACCGATACTTGGTGAACACCATGCTTCGAAATCGCTTTCTCACAGGAACTGAACTCACAAATCAGTTTCGACGCCTCGGAGGAAGTAACCCAAGTGCATGGACAGTAAGACGTCGGCTTGCTGAATCTAACTTAAAACCCCTTAGACCTGCAAACGGCCCTAAACTGGAGCGTGGGCATCGTATTTCAAGACTAAGATATGCCCAGAGCCACGTAAATTGGAGTATTGAAGATTGGTCAAAAGTTATGTTCTCCGACGAATCAAAATTTATGCTCTATAAGCACGATGGAAGACACAGAGTGTATCGAAGACCAGGGGAAAGATTCAAGCAAGCATGCATCGAAGAAAAAGTAGCCTACGGTGGTGGGTCTGTACTTGTGTGGGCCGGAATTTCTTCTGAAAGTCGCACAGAGCTGGTGATCATAGAAAACGGCTCTTTAACTAGCGTAAGATATGTGGAAGAAATCCTCAATGATCATGTTGGTCCATTTATGGTCAATTTAGGTGAGGATGCTATATTTATGCATGACAATGCCCGACCTCATACAGGTAGGATTGTGAATGACTACCTTCAAGAGATGAACATTACTCGTATGGAGTGGCCAGCGCGCAGCCCGGATATCAACCCGATCGAGCATGCTTGGGACGAGCTAGGCAGATGCGTAAAACAACGAAACCCTCCCCAATCACGCTTCGTGAGCTCAAAATTGCTCTCGCAGAGGAATGGGAGAATATTCCCCAAAATCGTATAAGGAACTTGGTGTACAGCATGCCAAACCGCGTAAACGCAGTAATGGAAGCACGAGGAGGCAATACGAAGTATTAAAATTCAAGTCAAATCGTAATAAAGTTCAAAAATTTCATGTTTCCTATTTTTGTTTTAAGGAGAGATCAGCAGTTTTTTTCTTTATGTAATTTTGTGTTAATAAAATGTATGGTGACTCATATTTTTTTACTTTCATTTAAGGAGTATTACATTGTCTATTAAATACAATTTATTGCATTAACCTATCATTTTTAGTTTCCGAGATTTTTAACATTCTTTAAGTGACCCGGAATCATTGCTCTCGAGTGTAGTTGAATAAAATGATGTAACAAGCATTACACAAGTAGGTATCTAAATAGATTCTACCAATATGTAGGTGTTTTTTCAATATTGTGAACCCAATTAGGTAGGTAGGTACTTACCTAGGTATATACCTATATGTTTTTTTTTCTTCCTAACTGTGGTATTAGGAGTCAGGACGGCGTTCGTAAGGTTCTATATTCTTATCTAGGTAGATACAATCATACCTATTTATCTCCGCGCAGGAAGGTGCGGGCAGATAGCTAGTATTGTATAAAAAACAAGGATCAAACTAAGAACGGTAACTAGCGCCTACAAGAATACGTAAGCAATACAATTTGCTAGGTTGGTATACCTACGTTGTTATGGGTTGTTTTATGTCAGGTGCAAATCACGTAAATAGGTAGGTAGGTAGGTAGGCAGGTACCTATCTAGCCTAGATAGGGATTATTCCCATCGAGCCCACTGGCCAGCCCACCGGTGGACCAGATAGATAGATGTAAAACTTAATAATAGGTACCTACCTACAAGTAGTTAAGTAAGACAAGTGTTGGAACTAGGAAAGCTAACTAGCGCCTACAGAATTACAAGATCCAGTAGATTTCTGATCTAAATATTTGTACAGCTTTTAAATCTCGTAACTTTCTGAATACCTACTCCAATCCGTCATGACGCTACCGGGTTCTCCCACGCGCGCTCAATGACGACTGAGCGAGAGGGCTCAGGGCAGGCGTACACGCACTGCAGTGCGGATACATTGCGGATCCTTTGAAGTGAAGTTTGTCCGAATACCGCAGCAAGGCGGCATGTTCGAGTTCACACAATGCTCGTGCCCACTTCCCTGCTCATTACTGCCCAAGTCCCTGCCCACTTCGGCCTAGTCTGCACGCGGCATACGTAAGGTCTTTGTTCCTAGCAGTCAATGTCAAATGTTTCTTTCTGATGTCAATGTCAGAGTCATGAAACAAAATAGTGTTCACAACTTAGATTTTGCCCCATAAATTTAGGGTATTTTTTGGAGGTCTAGCGTACATATTTATTTATAGAACATAATTTTGTCAGTATCTGAAACAAGCAGAATATGACTGTGTGTAATTTATTGTTACAAAACGTTTATATAAGATAGGCTTCTCTGACGGTAATATTACTAAGTAATAAGTACTACCTACCTACTTATTAATATTATCGTATTTCAAACAAAAAATAAGAACAACGATTTTTTTGGGTCTTCTATCGAGGTTTCTTGTCGTATTGTATTTGTAATAATTTTGTGGCAGCCCCGGTGGGTGGTTCGTCGTTTTTAGGGATGTGAGATTAATGGAAAAGAATCGATTAAATCGATTTTTCTTTATTCAAAAGTAATCGATTTGTCGAAAATCGATTTTAATAAAAATAAATAGTTTTTTGCGAAAAAAACGATTTTTTGTTTTATTTAAAAGTACATGCCTTTCATATTCCAATAATAAACCTAAGAGATTCATATTAACAATTTATCAGATTAAATATCAAATAAAATTATACGAATAAAAAAAATAAAAATCAAAGGCAATGTTCCTTTAAAATTTCAAAGTAAGGAATTAGGAAACCAAATACACAAATAAGTCCAGTCCTATTTTGCAAGAGTTTTTCATCCATCACTTATAAACGAGCTGTTTCTCAAAATGGATTTAAACATGTTATTTATATACTCGATTTATCGATTTATTAAAGATCGATTAATATTAAAATAAAAATCAACAATAAAAATCCGATTAAAAGAAAATAATAATCGATTTTAATAAAAATCGATTATTTTTTAACGTCCATCCCTAGTCGTTGTTGGTCGTGTTATTTCTTTTCTTGGTAAAATAAAAAATATGGTCCAAATTAAAGCGTAGGTAGGTAATTCGTGCCTCCGAGACCTACATCTCACAAAGAAAGTTAACTAAAACGTCCAGAACTACGTCTACGTCCTCTGTTTGGTTGCTCTGAAAAAATACGTAAAAACAACAGTGTTAATTAGTGACGACGTGCTCTAATCAAAAAATCTAAAATGTGCATAGATTAGTGAGACTTTGCCACTTCAGTATTGACCTGTTGAGTGCAGCGATGTTTCGAAGTCGGAGCTGGTTTGGGGCTGCCTGGGGGCGCCCCAAGAACCCTCATTCTTTGGAAAGATTGAAATATTTACATAACATTCTCTGCAAGAATACTACCGTTTCTGAAAGCAACCGCGGTACCTTGGTTGAGTCTCTGAGGTGTATAGCAGAGATACTTATATGGGGGGATCAAAACGACAGTTCCGTGTTTGAGTAAGTACCTACTGATCCTACGTCCTACTTGTAAGTATGGATGGATGGATGTTTGTTACTCTTTCACGTAAAAACTACTTATCTGATTTGGATGAAACTTGGAATATATTATTGTCCGTGACCTGGATTAACACATAGGCTACTTTTTATCCGCGATCCAACGGGACGCGAACGAAGTCGCGGGCGGCACCTAGTATTTTACTGAAAGTGTATGTAAACAAGTAAATGCATGCTAGTACTTTCAAAAAACTGATACTTGCCTCTCATCAGCTTCCCTAGTACCTATTATGCATCTAAACACTCCGTTGTAAACCGTGTTGCTGCCACAGCCATGTGCTTCACATTACTGTTCTTAATTATCTGTATACTGTGTAACTGTTTGTTTAGCCTAATAAATAGTCATCGTAACTAGTCATCTTCAGCAATTAGGATTAACAACATTACAACAGCGAAGGCAACACAGCGATCTAATAGAGACCTATAAAATCTTAAGGGTCACTACAATGTACCAGAATTAGCAAGCATCTACAACTTAAACGAGAACACAAACCTAAGAGGACACTCTCTCAAACTGGTTAGCCTACCAGGTACAAGCAACCCTAAAAGACATACTTGCCAAACCTGCCGAATAGGCCGAATAAGATGCCAGAGACTATAATTAGTGCTCCAACAGTGAACACATTTAAAAACAGACTAGATAAACCAAGTACACAGATAATATTAAGTAATATACACATATCAGCTTTATGCTGCCTGTGTATAAAATAATAATAATATAGATACAGAAGGCGGTGATCCTCGAGACGGCGCGCATTGTCCGGAGGTTCCTCCACCTGTAGCTCTGACCACCGGTAGCTTGGGCCCTGCCCCGCTGCTGTCGGTGTTCTAGTTTTTAAGTTTTTTTATAGTATATGTTTATTTTTAATATATATATTGTAAAAAAACTTAAAACTAAGATATTAAATAAATATGTGAATAATAATAATATTAATAATAATAAATAATTTTATTATTATTAAAAGCCTTTGATGTCCCACTGCTGGGCAAAGGCCCCACCCCCTTTTCTCGCTGTGCGATCCAACGCTGTGATATAATAATAATAAAATAAAATAAACAATCATGTTAAGTGAACATATAGATGCGATGCTTGTCCTTATTGACTGCAACTCTACTAGACTGGTCTAGACTATACAGAACACAGTTAAAAAAAACTAGACTAATACTTCTTGAGCTCTCAATGATCTTGTACTAGAAGATAATCATACTAATAACATAGTACTTGCCCTGAATTACACAATCAGAATGTTGAGCACTGTAGTATATAGTTCTTCCGAAAGTATTGACCGAGCAAATATTAGGTTGGCTATGAAAAATACAATGACTGATCAACGGCACAGGCCAACAGACAGGCTAACTAAATATAAGTTGATGCTAAGCCAAAGAAAAAAAAAAAACTAACAGTAGCAGTTTTTTTTCCAGTCAACTTTGAGAACCATAGCTTTATGCATAATCATAGTAACTTAAAAGGAAGTGACTGATTTCCATGAAATATCTGGGGTAGGCATTCAAAATTTATGACTCAAAGCAAATAGGTATCTACTTTGTTGACGGTTTGAGATAGGTTTTTCCTAAAAAGTATAATGTTTCTTTCTTGGTATGATTGATTTCTTTAGGAGTTGTATGTTGTCTATAGCTTTACTTATTACACTGATAAAAATACCCTTTGTATGATATTAAAAAAAAACTATATTAATTATGAAATAGGTTAAACTAGAAAAAAAATAAAAAAATTACATCTACACACTGCAGAAATCTTAATGTTAGTATAGGAGAGGATCTATTTTTTTAATTATAAATATTATATTTTCTAGTTTCTTCCTAGAGAAGAATATGCTGTCATACTTCCTTCGAATCATGAGACAAAAGTGTGGTGGATCATCATATGTGTGCGTTCAACTACTCCAAACGCTCAACATACTGTTTGAGAATATTAGGAATGAAACATCATTGTGTGAGTATTATGAGATTTACAGATAAATGCTGACATTTAGAGCTTTATGCCCACGCCTCGATTTTCTCGCTCGTGGAGATGGCCCCTAAGGGCCTGCATCACCGTAATGTGGCGCCGCCAACGTTTGACGTCTCGCGACCCGCGTTTGCTCGTCCTGTCTGGCCATACTGAACTTTTTATGAACAGGCTCACATCACAATTGAAGAGTAGTGTTATTTGACAACTTAATGACCGATGCGGTTGACAACATGACATAATGATGACAGAATGACTATGTTGTCTTAAAAGTGCATATTAATTACAGATTATTTGCTAAGCAACAACCACGTAAACTCAATAATCGTCCACAAGTTTGATTTCTCCGATGAAGAAGTGATGGCCTACTACATTTCCTTTCTAAAGACTCTGAGCCTTAAACTGAATAATCACACCATTCATTTCTTTTATAACGAGGTAAGTGACTTGACAATGTAATTCACTGGGACATGGTCAAACTTAATCATTAGGAATTATGAAAAGGTAGAAAACTATACTGAGTAGGTAGTCATTAATTGAGTTTTTTTTTATATTTTACAATTCGCTTTAGATATACCAAGTTGTATTAAAAGTGTGATTGGTAAATTGAATATTAATTGATTGTCATTTAGTTTTCTTGACCACTGAATCACATTGAATTACTTTTATTATCTACCGTGTCAAGGACTTCGTAATTTAATTTATGTATCTATTGATCATATCCAGGGTTTAATATCTAATCTAATTGTTTTTACTGGTAGTAAAAGTATACCACCATGACTAAATTAAATATTTTATCTTATCATCGATATGACGAAGATCAAGCTACATTTAATAAGCTCTGTACCCAAGGCAGATGAGTGGGGTGTACCTACTATTGATGTATTTTTACCTCGCAAATGTTAAATTTTTAAAAACCTATAATATTAGATTTTTTTTATGTATAATATGATTTTTACCAAATTAGAGGTTCGCTTGCTCAGTATGACGAAAAGGTAATAATAATTATGGTAGTACGAGCGAATAGATGACTAAACCAAGGCACATAATAGAATAAGTAGGTAGTTACTTAAATAGTGACGATGTTATTCTACGTCGTTTGAGACCACTGACCTGTGAAAATAATGGGTCGTCAGAATTTTATCCGTTGAAGGCGCCTACAGGAAGGCAATTTGATGTTCACGAAATCTTTCTTACAAAAGCTTGTAAAAATATCTCAATTTAAACTCAAAAAGATACGTACTGATGTGACTGCAAACTCCAGCTCATTCAAAAAACTTTGTTTTCCCAGAATGGGTCATACAAAAAAGCTATAAGAGTCAGAGCTGTCAGTTTCTTTCCTATTCTTTAGAAACTGATCATCGTCGTCCAGTTTTTAGGACTTCTTAAAGTATTACTTGCGCTTTTAACAAGTAAAATTCAGTACCTACTGTGTTTATTTTTTTTCAGCACACCAAAGATTTTCCCCTGTACACTGAAGCAATAAAGTTCTTCAATCATTCGGAATCGATGGTACGAATCGCAGTGCGTACACTCACGCTCAACGTGTATCGGGTTCAAGACGCGAGTATGTTGCGGTTTATACGAGACAGGTAAGTGTAAAGTAGCTTATAAACAAGTCAAGTGTACAGGTAAACCATCTAGTTATCCCCTGCATATTTAACCATACGTTTCCACTAAAAAACATTCACAATAAAACATGCACAACTCTGCCAAGATATCGATTTGCGTTTCCACCGCCAAACCTTGTGCATGTTATGCACTGCTGGGCAAACATCTCTCCCAAAAATTTACACTGGTCCCGGTCGTTCGCGTTGTTCCACCACTCTCTCATGTGAACGTCGAGATCGTCCTAAATTACTATTGAATAAAAAAAACCTTTTATCGAATGTTTTATTGTATTTTTTACAAATGCTGTTCCTAATAATAAGTCAACAAATAATTCTACTCTATATAATTTGTATCCTTCCCTATTGATTTTCTAAATGAATAAAAATCAAGTTTGTATTTAAGGACAAACTGGTCGATAAACTTATCAATAAAACATGTTTGGATCGAAACATCCAGACATAAAAAGGCAGGACATTGACTCGTGTCGTGTGATCCACACAATGAATCGCTCTGGCCTTGTACTAGAATACTGTTACATTGCTTTTGTACTTGGTCTCAATCCATACTATAATATTTTATAATCATCATTATAGAAGCCTGTAGAAGTCCACTATTAGCCATAGGCCTCCCTCATCTTCTAAATAAATAAAACTCTTTTGAAGCTGACTAACAATCAACGCACAGCTTAAACTATAAGTCCTAGAGATACGAAATTTGGAGAGTAGTATCCTGTATAGTGTAGAGGTGCACTAAGAAAGGAATTTTGAAAAGTCGCATCCGAAGACCCTTTAAAATTGGTACCATAAATTCCTCAAGTAGGTAAATTGACTCGACACGTGATTCAGAATTTTCAAAACTGTTTGTATGTTGCTAGCGAGCAAAGTCGCGGGCGACGGCTAATTTTCTATAAATACCGATATTCAATTCAATTCAAAGTCTTTATTTCAGCCTTCATACACACGTTAAGTAGGTATTACAGCCATATTAGAAGTAACACATTTATTTATATTAGGTTGAACGGCGCACAAAAATAAGACACACAGAAACAGTAGAAACAGTCAGGTGTGCACAGTGTGCGCCGTATCCCAGTGCCTCATAAACACTGAGTCCACATCCAGTCGGTTTGCTATTAGCTTTAGGTAGTGTTGACGCTGCCCCGCACCCGGCGCATCAGGGATGCTGCTCTACTACGGATGATCGCATAAAAGTCATCTACGTGTGCTTCCGCAAACATACCAGACGCGCTACAAAAGCGGGGCAGCGATATGCTCCAACCATTGCCACTTTCTTTGTGGGATGGGATGGAACTGAACCATTTACGCCATCGGTCTTAGTTCCAAAACGATTTACTAATATTCAAATTGTTTTATAGGTTTTAATTGTTTTCAGAACGGCAGCGCCATACTTCAGTAATTTAGTCTGGTTCATCGGCAAACACATATTGGAATTGGACGCTTGTGTTAGAAATGATGCAGAGTAAGTACTATGCCTTGCTATATATATAATTTTGTACTATAAACAATGATATAAGCAAGTTTCATAAAACAATATTGTGGTGTCCCACCTTATGTTATGTTCCGCTGAAGACTTGCGTCCACCATTCTGTGAGGTAAAGGTGTGAAGTTTCATGTGCCTGTAATTACACAGATGAACTCATATCCTTCAAACTGGATCATAGCAATGCGAGCATCACTGCTTAGCGGGAGAAATAAGCTCTGTGTACTTATAGTATGATTTTATAATAAGTTCATGACTCGAGCAATCAACGATGCCAAATTCTTCATTGAGAAACTGTCTAAAAATCTATTGATTGTTATTTAGTTAACAATTTTTTTGGTGTAGGCATTACTAACATTAACATTTATTTCTATAAGCTTTGAACAATACTGTTAATCGTATAAAGTAAGGCTGCCTTGTTCCAGCCACCAATCACAACAGAAGCTCGATGACTTGGTCGCCGAACATTTGGACCATCTCCACTACATTAATGACATTCTATGCCTCAACATTCCCGACCTAAACGACGTATTGACGGAACATTTACTGCACAAACTGTTTGTACCTCTGTACATTTACTCTTTGACGCCGGGATCCGTCAGGCGAATATCGACCTCATCGCCTTACAACAGAGATCACATTCAAAGCATAGAGACGATTACCAGAAATTTGGAAGCTATTCTCTCGGGGAAAAACACAGAAGCGTCGCCGTCGAGAATGAGCTTCCAGAGGCAAAGGTTAGAATCGGAAGATGAGTTGAAGCCTTCAGTATCTTGTGTAGTATCATTATTTCTACTATCACAAGTGTTTTTAATAATAACGCACGGTCCAATAGTCCACGCCTTAGCTTGGATAATTCTCCAGTCGGATTCGTCGGTTTTTGAAGACGGCGCGACTAAAATACTAGAGATGTACATTAGCAACGCAAAATCCAGCGTTAAATTAGAGTTTTCGAAGCCTCAATTGAGCCTTGAAAAGGCTCTGGAGAATTCGTCTCAAGAGCGTGATTATACGACGCCGGAGTACGCCGGCGCTAAAGCGTTTGGATACGACACTGATCACTCGAGCTGTGATCTCGATCCTGAGTTAGTGTCGACCTCGCTTCCGTCCACTTCACATATAAGCGAGACGTCTAGTATCGCCCACGACTCAACCGAAGATCTAGTCACACAAGTCCATTCACCTAGAAGCGTTACTCAGAAGAACGTCCCCGATTCACCTTTGCCCGATTCGGGAATAGAAACGAGTACGTCCAAATCGGAATTCAATAACATTACAGATGAGGAAAAGCAGAAAATGCTTACTGGTGTATGTGTGCGTGAAAGAGCAACACCCGTAGAGAATGCGATAGAAAGAGAGTACAGAGAAGTTGAAAAGCGGCCGTTCTTGAAAACGATCCTAGACTCGCTCGATTGTAGCGAAAATGATTACAAGACATTATTCGCACTTTGTTTGTTGTTCGCGCTCATAAATAATAAAGGTTAGTTTACTATTTCTAATTAGCCTAAATACTTGAATAGATAATTTACAATTTGTTATGCTCTTGAGTAGAAACTATGTCTAATTACCTCGGTAGTCTATCAATTATTTCGTAATTACTTGGCACCATTATAATGTGAATTATTTGTTTACATATTTGAATGCAAAATAAGATTTCAATTTGCTAGAACTAATATTCGATCAGAGGTCAAGTCAAGCAAGTCCTATTTGTATGATCAATATTAGAAATAAGTTGCGATAATAATAACACACTATAGTTTATAGTCAAGTACCGTCAGCATCAAAAGATGATTATAATGGTTTTACGAATGAAATATCCGATTTATTTAATCGCTTCGAGAATTCTTTAATTATTATCAACTTTATGATGCGACTGTACATTACTCATTTATTTTGGTAAAATGCTCGATCAGTATTTGTATTTATGTCTTAACTAATCGCTGTCTGTCTTTCTTTTGCTCGCTCTGGCTGTTAGTGGGTAAGAATTCATAACATTTTTCATATTCATTGTTTTGGAGTTTTTGCACCTTGGACTAGAGTTCATTCCTTCATGTCTGTAATGTAATAAGTCTAATAGTATTCTATGATATTTATTTACGAATTAATGAAAAATAATGCTATTACTGGTTGGCAAAATATTTACTAACCAGTAAAATTTTCATACAAACAGGTTTATAAATTCAATGTTTGAAAACTAAATGTTCAATCATTGAATTTTTGAATGCCCTAATGAGTGTCGGGCCTTATTTCTCGTGGTCTTATAATTTTTCTGTCAATACTTTTCGTGGAAAAAGAACGTAATGAGTACAGCAAATTTTAATAAGTATTCTTAAAATTAATAGGAGTAAATACAGAACTACTCGACACACTGCTATGTCCGGAGTCAGAAATATCCTGTTCTGCCAATGAAAGTTCTGAAGCCGCCGTATCGACGCCGACCAAACACCCTACGCAGAGTTTCAACGCGCTGCTGATTTCAAAACTTATGGCCATTGCCAATTCCAGTTGCAAGCCAAGTGAGTAAAGTAGCCACAGAAAAAAAGAGCTAGATTTTCTCCACAGGTACTTAAATAAAATAATAAATAAAAATATGTTTATTTTCAATACACGGTTTACAAAGCAAGCTTAAAAATGACACTGCTAAAATAAGTACTGTAAGGGGTCGTGTTCATTAAAACCTACTTGGTAACAGGTATTCGACCTAAGAATCGAATAGCGTGACGTTTGTATATTTAGTTTTATGGAATATGAAAAAAATATCGTAAAAAAGATGGAAAATAAAATTCTGAACCTTGGAAGTGATAGATGTGATTTTAATCACGTACACAACTATTAAAGTACTTATTTAGTTAGTAGGTATTTTGTAACTAAACCTTTGTACAGTCTATGCATTGACTCCTCGCTCTAAGTAAAACTTGTACGTAGACGCGAGGGATCTCTGCTTCGGCCGTTTACTATTTGTCTATTTGGCTCTCTGGTAAAACGGTTTTATTTATATTTCAGCGTCCAAAGTTCGCTTAGTAACGCTAGAACTAAGCGTAACTCTCGTCCGAGTAGCAATGCAAGGCGCGTTAGGTTGCGTCAGTGCGCGTCACGTGGCCGCCGCAGATACACTGCGCGCTCGCGCCGCGGCTTTAGCACGGAACTTCTACAAGTGTGACGACATCTTTCTGGACATGTTTGAGGATGAGTGAGTGACGTCATACTTTCTAGATGTTTCTAAGGCAGTGGCAATGCTAGGATCATTTAGACGCGTCACGCTGTAGCCGAGTTATTTAGAACGCGCCGCGGCTTTTGCACGGAACTTCTACAAGTGTGACGACATCTTTCTAGACATGTTCGAGGATGAGTAAGTGACGTCATACTTTCTGGATAGCAATCTAGTTCAGCAGTGGGGAAGAAGCGGTTGCCAAACCAGTGGAAATGCATTGAGAGCGCACCGCGGCTTTAGCATGAAACTTCTACAAGTATGACGACATCTTTCTGGACATGTTTGGGGATGAGTGAGTGACGTCATACTTTCTAGATGATTAAAGCAGTCAAAATGCTGGGAGCATTAGGACGCGTCACGCTGCCGCTGATTCTCATTTAGAACGCGCCGCGGCTTTAGCACGGAACTTCAAATGTGACGTCATCTTCCTGGACATGTTTGAGGATGAGTAAGTGACGTCATACTTTTTAGATGTTTTTGAAGAAGTAGATACCTGTGTGACATCACGACGCTGCCACCTTCTAGTCATAGTAAGTCAAACACCTATACGTCGCGAGTGACGTGTTGTAATACCCATGAGCTGTGCTTTATGGATATGGGACATCACCATGCTGAAGTCCTTCACAGATTTTCATTAAGAACGTTATTGTGCCTTTTACGTCTACCTTTTTAGGATCAATATCGCTGGTTCATCGTATAAGGTCCGAACTACACTTCGCATATCAGTTAACCTACCCTTACGCGCGGGCCAGACAGAGGAGACGTAAGACGAGGAAGCGTCGCGGTTTGAATTTTCAAAAGTATTTGCGTATGGGATTTCACTAATATCAAAGTCTTTTATACCGGAGAAAGCTTAGTGTTTTCTTTTTTTTCAAGTTTGTAGAATAAAATTAGTCCTTGCTACTAAGTTAGCTCTGGACCTCAATTTTGAAGGGATCTTGAATTTCGAAGGTACCTGCGACACATTTCGTATGAAAGGGACGCGCAAGAGACATGTCTGCGCCCCGTCTGCGTATTACGTCTTTTCTGTCTGGCCCGCGCCTTAGGTTCCCAATTAGAAAAATATTTTTTATTTATCTTCATCGTATTTCCAACTTTATGCTCTTCTATGATTGCTATTCGTTTGGCAGATACTGTGAGATGAGCAAGCGGCCATTGAACGTGGAATGGCTTTGTATGGACGCGGCAATACTTCTTCCACCTACTAGAACTCCTATGTCGGGAATCGCATTCGCTAAAAGGCTGCCCGGAGGAGAGGTAAATAATTAAAAATACTTGAAACACTTCTTACTCTTATTACTATAAGTTTCCAACAAGATGTCTACACAAAACATACACAACTCTGTGAATGTATCGAATTGCGTTTCCATCGTCACCCCTTGTGCATGTTTGACATTTGAGAATCTTGTGCGCGTTGCTTGTAAGGATTGTTTGTATGGATTGTGTTGTTCAAATCTCGCAACAAACCGTTAGATCTTTACATGCAATTCACGCAGTCTTGGTAGAAACACTAGCACCGACTTTACCTAAGGTTCTTTGGTGGAAACGTTAGCCCAACAAAAGATTTTTTTTGTAAGGATTGCGTTATGAATGTTTGTTTGTGGAAACCCGCAGTTAGATCAGCCAAAGAAAAAATAAGGTTTATGTTTTTTTTTTAAATTAATTTGTTCTATGTATATAACACTTTTGACTATTTCATTTGTTATACCAGTAGTTCAAAAATTTACAGATGGAGCGAGCGCGTCGCGCTATACGAACATTTTTCCTAATCCGAGATTTATACCTCAAACTCACTGGGAAAGCTGAGACGCAACTTCCACTGACTAACGCTGCGCCATTCGTACAAGTTGGGGACGTTTTGGACCTTAGTAAGTTGAATAAAAATTTATTTTAGCTTACAGAGAACATAAGCTGCGATTTGTGCGGACTGCCGACCGTTTTGTACCTTAGTGAATGTAAATAAGGCTTATTTTAGCATAAAGTTTATATCACTGCACATTTTATGATAGTCCCAGATAATTTTCGGATCTTACTTAACTCAAATTAGACTTATTGTTGCTTGAACTTCGAAGCATATATTTTCCGCCAAATACAGCGACTGTATTGAGTTGGTATAACGCAAATTTTCTATTATCTCTAACATTGAAATTCCTTCTCAGATGATTCGGATCTCATATCGTGCGATATAATACAGAAGGATGGTACATGGCAGCACAGATTCCTAGCTGTGGACAATATTCAGATAATTTTAGTAGAACCTGATAAGCAGAGGTTAGGTTGGGGCGTGGCTAAGCTTGTTGGCAGCTTGCAAGATCTTGAGGTGAGAAATCAACAAATAACAATCAGACTCTTCAATATCTTTATAAAAAAAAACATTGAACAAATCTATTATGATAATCAGTGTTGCTCTCGAGCAATATTACACTGAGCTATAACGTCTGTACTGTAACACACATAATACACACGTTCGATAAACACAGGCAGGTAGTGTTGGTGTATTGTTTTATAGTTTATTTTAGTTTTCGTTAGTACTTACGCAATATTATTGCTTCCTGTTTATGCTGAAAACTTTGATGTGTGTTTCAGTGACAAATAAACGTATTATCTATCTATCTATGATGTAAAGTGTTTACCTCTGATTTTAATTTCATTTATTTCGGTAAAAGTAAGCTTTATTGCCTAGTACCGAGCCTGAGTTTAACTAGTAGGTATAACGTTTTTTTATGAATAAAAAACTCTCGACTCGCCTTCAAAGATTCTTATCGTGACACAGAAAGACTCGATCGTCGATATTTGAGAATTATACTCAGATTAGCCACTTGAGTAAGTCATAATATTCTTCATCATGTAATTTTTATCCAGGACTATCTGTGTATTACTGTGTTTAATTTACTTGTTTTTATTACTCTTTTTATGAATGTAATGACAATAATGACCTTGCATACATTGTATGAAATAATTTTAGCTCCTAACCGCTCGATTGTTTCGTCATTCTGTACTTGACATTATAACGCGTTATAAAGGCTATTGTTGCATTCGATTTGATGCACACAAATTGGGCACAGGCCTACACAGGTCAAGCCATAAATTATTTGATATTAATCCGTTGGCTCGGACGCGTGGTACAAAATCGGTGAACAATAGGTCGTCTGAATTGGAAACACCTCCATAACAAGTGAAGTCGGCGACTAGTTGTCTAATGCAGGAGGAAGAAAATCCTTGGCCATGAAACAAAGCGTTTATTAGTAATTTAATTTAGTAGGTAGGCACAGCTAGTCGGTATGACCGCCGGAAAAAGAGAGCGAAGCTAGACCACGCGGCGTCATTTATACCAAGGAACAGCGCCCTACAGTGGCAACTGTCTTAATTAATTAGCTAACTAGTCTATGTAGTACTCGAAGTGAAAGATTAATTAGGTATCGACTTACCTACTTATTTAGTTCAGCCGTTGAAGCACAGATGGCGCTGTGTTTAACACAGCCGTTGAACCACAGATGGCGCTGTGTTCAACACTAGTTAAGGTTTAGGCGCTTTGGTCCGGTAGGTACTGTAAGCCTAAATTGTATCTTAAATAAATAAATTAAAATGCTTTAACTATGCTGTATTCCTCAGATACAAGGTGACAAAGAGGACCCCCGATGTCTTCACCTAACTATCCACAAGCCGAGAGTAGGCGCGAGTGGTGCTTTACCCCGCACCGTACTTCTCAGAGCAAAGTTCAAGTTCGATGATCATATCAGGAGTATGGCTGCTAAACAACGACTTACTAAGGTACTGTTGACTTAGAAGTTGCCTATAGTTTTCCTTTCATGAGACTTATGGGTACTGTTGACTTAGAAGTTGGCTATAGTTTTCTTTTCATGATACTAATGGGTACTTTTGACTTAGAAGTTGGCTATAGTTTTCCTTTCATGAGTTTTATGGGTATTGTTGACTTAGAAGTTGGCTATAGTTTTCCTTTCATGAGACTAATGGGTACTATTGACTTAGAAGTTGGCTATAGTTTTCCTTTTATGAGACTAATGGGTACTATTGACTTAGAAGTTGGCTATAATTTTCCTTTCATGAGACTAATGGGTACTATTGACTTAGGAGTTGCCTATAGTTTTCGTTTCGTAAGACTGATGGTACAGGTTTTCGGAAAAAATCACTCATTTACGAAGGGTACTTTAAGAAAAACGCGATGTTCTGCGCGGTCACTATTTGGATGGGTGACCATTTACATCTGAGCTATTATTCCGTGCCTCGGAGGGCACGTTAGTTTTCAGAATATTATATTACCTACTAAATTTTATGGGTGGTAACAAACTATTAACTCCAAATTTCAACTCTCTAGCTTCTATGGTTCAGTTCTAGTGGAGGCAACAGACACACGGACAGACAGACACCAGAATGTTACGTTCTTCCAAAACTGGAGCAGAACACGAAAAAGATGTTGGTAAAAATGGTTTATTTTAGGATTTGTTTTTTAATTCGCACAATTCAGCGAGTTCTTCGGCGTCGCTTAATGTCGGTATAAACTGCTATAATACGTCCCTTCTGCAGCAAACTACTATAGCTATAATATGTTCTTTTATTATATTATAGTCTAGCGGTTATACAGCCATCGTGTGCTACTTGGGAGTTGTAATTTCTCGAATTCAGTTATCCATCATTTTCCATCGATGAAGTAAAAAAAATATTTGTATATTCATATCCCCCTTATTAATTCATTTATTTCAGATAAATTTTATAGCACGTACGTACGTACACACACGTAAAATTATTAAAATTTTAAAATTATAATAAAGGAATCAAATTGAATATTACACTACACACTCAAATTATAAAGAAATATAAAAATACAACCGAATTGAGAACCTCCTCCTTTTTTAAGGTTGGTTAAAAAATAATTAATAAATTAAAACATTCAACATACCTACTGAAAGCATTAAAAAAGTAAACGAATACATCAGGGTCTTAAATTCTGTATATACAAGGTGTAACATAATTACCCTATAAGCCCGAAGGTGGCGTAATCAGACCGACCACCTGAGGGCTGGGACATATGCAAAAGTTCAATGAATCGTAATTGAATTTTTCATACAAAAGTACAACTTGTATTATTTTAGAAATTTGCGACAACCCTAAGTGTTGGTTTACCATTTGCGTAAACCCGTACACACGCATGCACACATAGGTACCCTTCTACCGCGTCGCACGCACACGCTAGTTGTTTGTAGGTACATTTTAAGTAAAAGTTACGAGCTCATGAATGAATGAAAAACTTCGAAATCTCAAAAGTCGTAGAACAAACACTATTCGCCATGACCTGTAGTATACCCCGCATTCGGACTTATAGGGTTATTATGTTACACCGTGTATAAAAGAAAGTCGTGTTAGTTAGTATACACTTATAACTCAAGAACGGCTGAACCGATTTGGCTGAAAATTGGTAGGGAGGTAGGTAAGAACCAGGAAACGGACATAGGATACTTTTTATCCCGTTTCCGGGGAAAAAATGAACTTCCAAAAAAAAAAAATTAGTCAGTAAAAACATCAGTCCAGCCGTTCATATATTAGAAATGGTATAGCAAAACACAACTGACATGAAATAACAAAACACAACTGACAGCTAAATGTAATGTTTGAAAATTTGACACTTGGAAATTGATGTTGATGTGTTTTTTTCGGGTTTCTATTGGCTTATCGTGCCGATATCTATATATATATAAAAGATAATCGTGGTTTTTGGGGTTTGCAGGGGTTTTTAGGGGTTTGTAGGGTTTTAGGGGTCTTTAGGGGTCTTAAGGGGTTTTTAGGGGTTTGTAGGATTGCTTCTAAGATGGAACAAAGTTCGCCGGGACATTGGTCATTACTACGTGCCTCTTGACACAGCAAATAAATTGAAACAAATAAAATGAAAAGTTCCCCTGTATATTTGTCAATATTACATTTCTTCTTTTAAAACTAAATAATGCACCTATTACTAAAACTAGGTATGTACGTAATAGATAAAACCGAACAGGTACAAATTTTAACACGTTTTCATCATAATTTACACAAAATTAAGTCTTAAAGTTAAAAATATTCTCCCAATAACTTGTCATGGCTTATTTTAAGATTTCGTTTTAAATTCACACAATTCAGCAAGTTCTTCGGCGTCACTTAAATCGTCTATTTTACCAAAGACATTGTTCTTAAAGTACAGCTCAATCTCTTGTAGAGTTCTGCCTTTAGTCTCCGGCAAAAACACCCATAAATAACCCAAACACATGAATCCTAATCCTGCATTCATTAGAAATACTCCATGATAGCCAATAGTCGCAAATAAAGGAAGTGCTAACTGTATTGAAAGAAAAAGCAGAACTGTTCCAATAATACCGAACCCAGCTATACAATATGACTTAATTTCTGGCGGGTATATCTCCCCAAACAGCGATTCCAGTATGGGGTACGGACCAGCATTTATAATAATGATGAACATCCCGAGTAAAATACAGTTCAGCCACGGCAATTTGTAATAGTATAGAGTAATACTTAATGCTATAAGAATAAGATTGGCTACTATGCCACTGTAGAACAACAATGTCCTCATTTTCATATTGTCGATTAAGAAACATGATAGAAACGATCCAAAAACTAAACATCCATCAGCGACTAAAGTAAACAGTAATAGGTTCGAACTGCCAGTTATATTCTCAATCATTGTGATCACAAAAGTGCAAATTAATACTCTACATGATGCAACTCTGAAAATATGCAAGCAGGTGCTCAAAATGGCAATCTTCCACAGGAATTTCTGCCTTAGAACTGCGGTAATCTTTTTTAGAATACGCGTTGGAGATGGAGACGAGCCTACGGAATTAGACTGCTTTTGCGTTTCTAATTTGATTAGTAACTGTAGCTCTGCCTTCGCGGTTTTTCCACTACCGTGAAGAGCTGTAAACGAAATTGCACATTCCTCGAATCTTCCCTTAGACGCCAACCACGTCGGACTTTTTACCCAAAATAATGGAATCAAAGCAGATATTCCAGCGGGAATAACACCCAATAAAGCCACGGTCCTCCAGTGCAACAAAATCCCCAGTATGTGAGATATCGCTACGCCTGAAGCGGCGCCGCCTGTTACAATCATATTCAAGTAGAAACCTCTAACGTTTGGTGCAGTATATTCCCCTGTAGATAAAACACATAGTGAAATTACTCCTCCAAAACACATGCCTAAAATTGTTCTTGCTATCATGAAGACCAGCATTCTTTGCGCAAGATACAAGGCTAGCCAGCAGAATATCACTGGTATTGTGAGGATGGTAATGGCTCGCTTTCGTCCATATTTCTCAGTGACCGCGGCGGCTAAAGCCAGGCCGAATATTGTGGTTATATTGCTGGCTGATGCTGAAACAAATTAAAAATAAGGCTTACGACTGTATACCGGCTGAAGTGTACGCTCTTATGTATGGTAATTTCAAGTTTGAAGTTTTAATAACTTGTTTTGCACAGCGCAAGTTTCTGCGAGTTAAAAAATTCAGCATCAAAACTTCTTCTTTATGTAGGCAAAATAACTCACCAACCCATGACATCTCATCGTCTCGTAACGGCACATCACTTTTAGTAGACTGCTGTGCTGCGATCATGCCTGATATCTGTCCTACTATGTACCCATCTGATATCCCACACATAAACAGGCCGCCTATAATCAAAACCTAAAACAAAGTAATACATTACTTATGTGTATGCAACCGCGTCATGTGACGGTTACGGTGACGGTTCGTGGCAATCGTCTTGCAAACGATTTTAAATTCTACTGAAAATATGGCCGGTCATTTTAGCTTGATAATTCTCTGAGCTCTATGGACTACCATTGTTCTCTGTAGGATGACCTCCTTTCGTATTGCCCAAAGAAATTTCTCAGGTCATAAGATGTTTCAGAGAAACTCCGAGTATGCAAATCACTTTGTTTACAGAACTTACTCGTTGCACTAATGTGGTTTTTCGAAAGAGTCACAATTATTTATCCGTTTTTAACATGTTTCACATTTCTATCAAGATCCTGGACAAAGGATTCAGAGGCACGTCTAAACACTACGCACATATTATTCACTTTTTGCCTTGAAGCACTCTATGAGTAGATATTTGACAAGTGGCAATCCCATCGCTGCCGCTAAAACACTTTCACTGACTTTCTCACGTACCCAACCAATAGATAACCAAGAGCCCTTGCCTGAAGCCCGAAATACATAAAACGTACATCACTGTAATTTTGTTTATCTAAATATCTAAAAGCCAGTTTATTACCTACCTTTTGTGTGTTTCGTTTATCAGTACACATTTTTTAACGTCAATTGTTCACGGCATCAGCTTAAATTTTAAATGCTTCGGGTTCACTGAATTGGATTAATAAAAAGAAATATATTTTTAGGGTTCCAAAAGGCAAAGTAAAAATGGAACGTTTTTATTCATAATTTTTACGTAAATAAGTAATCTATTACGGCAGTGTAACTTAATAACTTCTAAAAGGGTGATTTAAATTTCTTCAAGGTCGGCAACGCGCATGTGATACCTCCGGTGTTGCAAACATACATATGCTACGGTAACCTATTCCCATCAGGCGAGCCGTACGCTTGCTTGCCTACTTAGTAGTATAAAAAAAAATTATATATGCACTTTTTTATATGAACTGAACTAATAATTAGTCGTTTGAAAGAATTAATTAATTATTTCTTGAACATAATTGTTGAGTATCAACGTTTTAAATATTCATGTTTTAAAAATTGAAATGAAAACCGAGACTGAGATATATAAATAAAAGTTGAGGTAATAGATAAGGAAAAAAATAAAGTTGCAAACACTTCGGAACCACAGTTTTGCTAGACAAGCTATTAATAAGTATTCAACTCAATTGTTTTACAGTGCTATAACATTTTTTGCCTGTCATTGTTTGCTGAAGAAACTCCCACGTTTTTTTGCAACATAGATAAAGGCATTATTTTTTAGGGTCCCATGCTATAAGCTTTTTATTCCTAATTTATGGTATACTATAACAGAATACTTGTTGCAAGTTATTTAATCGTTAAAACTACTTAAGTAAACAAAAATAACTATAGAAATACAAGGAATTTCAGTAGCAACACCATTTTGTTTAAAAATAAAGGTGTTTTCAAGAATTCCTTCAAACATATAAAAGACCTACAGAACTCTGTAACGTTACACGTGGCTCGATACACACTTGACTGGTACATTAAGTGTTCATTCAAGATCTAATTATTTTGGTGCGAATAAGGTTAAGTACATCTGTGTTACTATGAGCACACAATTAAGTATATATACATTCATATTGCTATAATATTAAATAAAATTAACACTCAGAAAAATGAGTTAGCCCTGACCCGACACTAGTTGCCCTAATACGCACGTCTTTCTCATCTTATCTAGATGATATGTACAGCGTCAGAAACCACTTAACCCATGCCCCGACGAACGGGATACTTAGATGGAGTGGTCTTACCCAGCACCGTTACCATTCTCTCAATCCACGGGAAAGACAGGGTCAATGCGTGCGGAGCTGACAAGCCAAGGGTTCCCTCGCGATGTTTTCCTTCACTAGGTGCCCTATGTCATAGGCATACGTGTCCTGAGATGTTTTAATTGAATTATGTAGCTGCGTTTGCGTTGCCCGTGATCTATAACTGGCAATCAAAAAGTGTGATAAGGGATTATCAGATGCACAATCCGTAGTGCTATACTTCGCTCTATTGTGACCAGCGGGCCTAAGATGCGCACCGCGAGATATTTGTCATGTCGTTTTGTCAAAATGTAAGCATTTTGTACCCGTTTAAGAATTATTGCATTATCTGTGGTACCTAATGGTGTCGACAAAACGCGCCATAATGTACACTTTTGACACTTCTTAGTCGTCGTACCTCTCTGAGGACGAGATAATAGTCATGCAGAAATGTCAAAAGTTAAAAATTCAAAGGCGCGGTTTCTCGACAACATTACCACATATAATAAAATAGTTCCTAAACTGGTACAAAATGCTTACATTTTGACAGAACGACATGACAAATATCTCGCTGTGCGCATCTTAGGCCCGCAGGGGTAGACGTGAATAAAATGAATAATATATACTAATGTATATACAAATAATTTTTAGATTCCAAATAATTCCTGAGATTAAATAAATTTTGTATATTAATATTAACAAAATGCATCTTTAAACGGAAGGAACAATAATTATATCCGCTAAAAGGCTCGTAGCAGGCTAAAAAGTTTCTGTGATAACAAAATAAATAGACGTACATTTTTTGTAAAGAAAAAACATTTTTGTTATCATCGAATGTCAATGTCAATGGCGAATAAATTAATAATTTAATTTAACCAGACTTTTTTGTTTTATAATATTAAGTAGGTGTGCGCAAGTACAAACGCGATTGACGTAAAGCATTATCTTTTTAACTTTTAATATAAGCAGATAGAGATCGCGTTTTTCTTGTATTGTGTATTTTTAATGTACATAATATTCAACTCTTTTATTATATGTACATCTTTTGAAAACCTTTTTCTTATACCTTTACACAACAATTTACGTACAATTTTACTTGGTATATTTTGTGTGATCCTTCTCAGAAATGAATTGAGGCCCGTATGCTGATACAGAAATCGATAGTGAATCTCAAGCATAGATTTGTGTAGAGGGCTTCCTACAAAAATCAGTTAATAAGCATACGAACGAAAAATGTTGGAGCACTAGCTTGATGCTATTTTAACTTAGTGAGGCAAAAAAACCTTGCTAAGGTATAATATAGAACTCTTTTTTGAAGCTGACTGACTACCAACGCACAGCCTAAACTATAAGTCCTAGAGGTATCAAATTTAGAGGGCAGTATCTGAAAAGTCGCACCCTAAAGGGTCCAAAATTAGGGTCAAAGATTTTAATCAAATAATACGTTTGCTGCTACCACGAACGTCACACACAACACGATCGTTGGCCGTTCACACGAGCGTATTGTTCCTTTACTATTATCTTATTGTACTTATATTTCTTGCAGGGCCGCACGAAATCTCGTCAGAAGAAAATGCAGCAAATCGGACGACTTCTTGAAGTTTCTGGTATGGCAGCGCCAGCGCCGGCGCCGCGGCACAGGCCCCTGTTCGCTCGTCCCGGCCTTTCCTCGGTCAGACGGGCCTCTGGTATGTACTTACTGATAAATTGTCAACCTTATTTCAGCTTGATTTGTTCTCTTTTTAATTAGCTCTTATATTAGTAAATATATGTTTATACTAGCTTCCGCCCGCGACTTTGTTCGCGTCCCGTTGGATCCCGTTTTTTTTTGGGATAAAAAGTAGCCTATGTGTTAATCCAGATCACGGACAATATATATTCCAAGTTTCATCCAAATATGATCGCTTGTAAAAATTTCATCTTTGTACACGTAGCTTAAGAATGAAAATATTGTTTTCTTAATTTGATTATTTACGGCCAGGTTGTGTACCCACCAACAGAAAAAGGTTTTATACAAGCTGTCAGTTGTTCCATGTCAGTTGTTTTGCTATACCATTTGTAACAAATGAACGGCTGGACTAATGTTTTTAATAATAAATTTTGGATGTTCATTTTTTCCCCGGGAACTGGATAAAAAGTATCCTATGTGTTAATCCAGGTCACGGACAATATATATTCAAAGTTTCATTCAAATCGGATCAGTAGTTTTTGCGTGAAAGAGTAACAAACATACATCCATCCATCCATTCATTCATCCTTACAAACTTTCGCGTTTATAATATTAGTAGGATGTATAAAATGAATAGTCTCATACATTACGCAATATACAATACACATTCCAACATGACCTCTATCTGCGCGAATCGCTACCAGTAGGTTCCAAATTGGATCCGGTTTCATGTCATTTTGTACTGAAAAATTACACTACTCCTGTCAAAATCCATGGATCCGGATTATAACTGTATTCGAGAGTAACCCACGATCGTAGAATGTGCACGCAATTAACAATTAGACATGCCCAGACTCGCAGAATCAACTATTATTTATTAGGGATATCACGTTTTTTTTTCTAAGAAATTAATTAATAGTAAAGTTAAGTATGTCGTCTTCTGTTAAATTCTCTGAACCAACCTTAATTGATTCGTTAATAATTACCCCACTACGCAGAGCAAGATGAAGGTTATGACAGCGATTTTGACAGTGACATAAGCTTGTCGACGTCATTGTCTGTTTGCTATGACAGAAAATAAAAAAAACGGAAAAATAGTCAAATTGAGCTAGTATTATTGTTTGGTATCAAATTAAAAGGGTTGAATTACGTTCTGGGAATGTAAATGTTTCTTAAATAAAAATAAATAATAACTTTATTGAGGACAGGTACAACTTAAGCCCTTCTCCCATTACGATACGCACAGGCGATTCAAGTATCCTGCAAATCTCGGAGACTAGTCGCCGCCAAGTATCTCACATACATTTGAATGCAGGATACCAGTAGCGTAGTGTGCGAGCCTGCATTGAGATTGAGATACTTGGCGGCGACTAGTCTTCGAGACATGCGGGATACTTGAATCGCCTGTGCGTATCGTAATGGGAGAAGGGCTATACAGTTACGTAAGGACAGGCAAAAGTCCTGCAAACGGCACTCTTATCGCTTAACACGATTTCTTCCAGACGACCTTTACTTAACTATTTAAGAATCTCTTAACTTTTACTCGTTTCCAGGTGAATCTGACGAGACCGACCGCCGCATCAGAAGACCAAGCAGCCATATGCTAAAGGACGGCATTGTTGTGTACAGGGAACGAACTACGAGCCGGGAGAGGTTAGAATTCACTCATAGGTATTTGATGGACAATCTTATCGGTGGTGGTACTATTTAAACTCCGATTATAAAGAAGAATGTTATAAGTTGAAATTTTGTCTGAAGAACAATCGATTGATTTCAATTGAACTCGTGCAATATTGATCGACGCATCGATTGATCGATTGGTCTGACTGGCTAAGTTAAGTTTGCAATTGAATAAAAAAATCACACTTATATTATTACTAGTAGTTCGCCCCGAACTGAGATCTCGTGATGGTCGGAGGTTAATAAAACCCAAACAATTTTTATTGAGAATGGTTGTGATAAACTTTGCAAATCGCTTCGAAATCGACGTCTAGCTATGTATAATTATATAGAATATAGATATAGATTAGTAGTGAAATGCTCTCCAATTCAAAACAAAATAGTTGTAGAATGTCCATTGCTGCTTCAGCAGCTCACAATGTTGACCTACCCTCGTTTTACCCAGCAGTGTATCTCGAAGCAGCAGTACTCACGGGTCTAGAGAAGGCTCGCCCCGCGCTAGGCCTGAAGACATTCCTTTAGAAGATATCAAGAGAAACGCGGCCACTGTCGCTGCAGCTGCTGTGGTTCAACCGGTAAGTTAGATAAATAAATAAATAAATATTCACGGACATTTTACACAACGCCTTCTAGTCCCAAACTAAGCAAAGCTTGTACTATGGGAACTAGATGGCTGATAGAAGATAGATAAATAAATAGCTAGATAGATAATACGGTTATTTACTTACTTATACGTTATGGTGTCTACACACCAAAGCCGCCGGCCAGGACCAACCCGGCCCAGGCGGGTTGCTGCCGGTGCCGGGCCGGGCCGGCGGCTTTGGTGTGTAGACACCTTTAAGTTACTAACGCCTGTTTACTGTAATCTACGAGCGTCCGTTAGTAGCAATTTATGGGGAGCCAGCATAAATCCTACTAATGTTATAAATGTGAAAGTTGAGATGTTTGTTTTTCAATCGCGCTGCAGTAACTGCTCTGACTTGGACGAAATTTAGAATAAGTTTAGTTATATAATAATATTAATAAAATCATCTTTTTAATATATTATTTTTGCACTCGCCCTAACACTCTTAGTTCCATAGAGAAATTTATATTTATTTATTTATTAAAGCCTTAAATTAATGTAACATAAAAGATATCTATACTTACAAGCTAGCAGGTACATCTAAAGGGTTACTCTATACATATTATTATGTACAAAATAGATCTTAATAATTTTAGGGTTATGGGTACAAAACATGAATTATTTTATATCAACAGCCCCAACCAAGCACATCTCAAGTCCAGCGAGTCAAAAGCAAAGAATCTGAAGAAACATCCTTCATATCGGACGAATCGCGGCCTAAGAGGAAAGGACAAGTTGAGACCATATGATATTAGGTATACTGAATTTATTTAAACTACTTTCATTATACCGAATACCGAATACCGAACGTCGAAATTAGACGAAGAACTAAAGTCGAGGATGTGGGTAGGAGGATAAACCAGTTAGCGTCAAACTACATCAGAAGGCAAGACGTCGCGTCGTGTGGCTAGGGAGAGAAAACTAATATTTTTTTTGAAAAGCAAGTTATTTTAAGCGCTTTTTCGTTATAATATGCTTTTTCTTAAAAGCTATTTTAGTTATAACTAAAGCAAAACGGTATAAAAGTTACAAACGAAAACAGCTTATGAAGAAAAAAATAACGAAAAATCTCTTTTGCTCATGCTTTTTAAAAGAATATTTATTTTCATGTCACTACGGACACGACAACGACGTCTTGTCGTCAGGTGTGCGCCAACGCTTAGAGTGGAGATGGGGTAGTGACCGAGTGGTGACCTCGCGAGGGTCATAGGTCACGAGGCAAACCACCAGCCAGGTAAGCAAGCAAGCTCGTATGAGTTAGTGGCCAACTCTGGTGACGGAGTTTTTAGGCCGCCTTAAGGCGTATGTACAAGGCAGACCACCCTCTCGCTCGCACATTTCAACATTTTTGAAGATTTAATATAACTAAATGTAATTATGTGAAATTGCAGACCTTCAGGGTCGAGAGAATAACAATGCAAAGGTTCAGTAAAAATATCACATTGATCCAAACAAATTTTCCGACCAAAAAACTTATACCAATGCGATAAAATAAAGTGCAATTTTTTTGCACTAGCGCCCTAGCTTCCTCCGTGACTTCGGGATTAAAGAGCCCACTCGAGAATAAAGACAGTGCTTTGTCCCCTAGGTTAATAATCAACTATTGAATCGACTTTGTCATGGAAACGAATCCTATTGGTGGATGTCAAACCAAACACACCCTTAGCAACGTAGCCTAGTTTTGCTCTGGGGGAAAAGCACCCTAAGCCATCTAGGCCGCAGTGATATATTAGATTAAAAAAATAAATATAAAATAATACACATGGGATAGTAATCGTTTTAAAAATCGATAGTTTGAAATATTACAACAGGCAATGTCACCTATCGATTATTAGTGCATAGCAAGTATAAAATTGACCCCGATTTTGTGGGTTCATTTTCCTATCCTAATATGACAGCACTCAAATTGTTGCCGTCTTTTTCTCATAAAATGAAACGACAAAGATGTCAAATTTGATTAGTTTAAAAAACTGCATTAACAAGATCGACACTATTGTTAATAAAATCAGCCCTAAGTTAAAATAAAATTCATATCATTTTATTTTAAAAAAAGTAAACGAATTAACTAATTTTCTATCTGTTGTAAAATCTATCTGAAATGGAACTTTTATTAAAAGATGAAAATGGAACTATTATTCTCTTAATAAGAATGAGAATATGATTTTTTTTCTTTGTCACGCTATCTTCATTGGTTATCTAGTGCAAAAAATATGAAGTACTGGACGATTTAATAGTGCCAAGTACTATTTCCAATGAAAGTTATGGTACGAGCTTAAATGTGCTTTAAGTGATTCGTGATAAAGTTTGTATTGGGACGCTCGTTATATTATGTAGGGTACTTCGAAATTTGTCCAAAAGCTGAACTGTTTTACATAATATTTAGAGATCTGGGATATTAGTAGCAATTCTGTTGTTAAAAGGATAATGCGAAGGTACTTTGAAAAACAAAATGTCGCCAAAACATGTTTGCTTCTATAAAAAACTCGTGTGTTTTTTAAATATACTAAAATAATGGCGTCAAAACGGTTATTTTAGGTTAGGCACGAGGCCCCATACTCTCTTCGGCATTGTCCTTATCCTAAACAAACCTAATTTGGCAACACTAAAACGTTGCCCTCTCTCATAACCTGAAACGACAGAGACGGCTTTTATCACATCCAAATTAGGTTAGTTTAGAAAAATGTAACAACAGAATAGACACTATTGTAAGGAAAAAAAGCAGGCTTTGTGTGTTAGTGGGAAGTTTTCTTGAAAATATGACACGAAATAAATTAACCAATCAGGTGAGATATCTGACTATTTTTTTTGTGGCATCTAACAACTAGTAATTTTAGTAAGGTCGTGTTTTATGTGATTTTTTTGACGATAAGGTATTATTTAGTTACCAAAAATTTTTATTAACTCCCTTTATATTATTCCAAATTAAAACTCGCACCTCGTATACATTTATGCTCATTCTAAAATAAGACATACGACAAAACTAATATTACGGACCTTACGACCGATTATTACTCAAACGCTACTTATAATTATTATAATTAAGTTCATGCTTAAATTATTGCTGTCAAACAGAGGCAGAGCAATTTTAAGTGTTGTTTAAATTTGAGTGACGTTTCAGTATTCGGCCCTTATTCTTGTAAATGTTTGACAAATCCAATGTCATTAAACGCTACTTAAGTAGATACTTAGCAGATTTATGAGTGCTTAAATGAGTGCTAACCTAACCTAATTTGTCAGCACCAAAATTGTTGCCATCCATTTCTCAAACTGAAACGACAGAGACAGGCTATCATTTTAGTCCTGTCAAATTATTTTAGTTTAGAAAAATGGACCACTGTATTATTAAGCGGGGAATTCACTAGACGGACATGCTCGCGAACTTGCTCGCGGACATGCCCGATCTCGCTACTATAGGTCTGTGCAATGTTCGCTAGTGTAGGACCGTCGCAGACAGTCCGGCAGACAGTCCGTGTGCTGGTCTGCGTGATCTCATTTTGTCCGCGCGGACACATGTCCGTACGGACATCAGTTTGAATTTTCTAGACGGACATGCTCGCGGACAGTCTGTACGGACATGTCTGTCGCCACAATACGAGTACACTACACAGACTCATCATACGGACCTGCTCGCGGACACATGTACGTACGTGAATGTTCACCGCGGACAGTCTGCTCTCAGACCTGATGTTGCGTTCTATGCCCATGCCGCTACTGGCATTATTGCCACAGCAACATCGCCTTTATTCTCACTTGGAAGCTACGGCATGAATTAGGGCCGGGAGATGGGACAGAGGCATGTTCGTTTTCACAGTATGCTTGTGCCCACTTCCCTGCCGGCTGCGGCATAGTGTGAACGCAACATCAGGTCTGAGAGCAGGCGGTCCGAGGTGAACATTCACGTACGAACCCGTACGAACACGTACGTGCCCGCGAGCATGTCCGTATGATGAGTCTGTGTAGTGTATTGTGGCGTAGACATGTCCGTACAGACTGTCCGCCGAGCATGTCCGTCTAGTGAATTCCCCGCTTTACAGTTTTCGATTGCAGCACCCCTCAGGTACGACTACCTACATCTGTTTTTGTTCAAACACGTCATCTTATCCAATGACATTTGTCGGATATTTCCAAAAATACGGTCCCATTGAACGAGTCGTTAGGTTCTTATTATTATATAATTTAGTATTTGTTTTATAAAAAAAGTGACCTATTTTTTTTTACTTTAAATAAAATGGATCTCTTGTTACGTCCATGTAGGTAGGTATTTAGGTATATAGTATTGTGTACGTACACTACGGGTTATTTTTATATATTTAGATAGTATTATATGAATTACGTTACGTATTGATTGGCTGTTAGCACAAAATGGTTGTATATAATTCGAAAAAGGTTTACTATTTATATCCTTCTATTTTCATATTTCTTTTAACATACCATCCCACCTAGCGATTTAATATGTGCACCACATTTAATTGTGATATTAAAATATTATATCAAAACTTATGATCGTGATGATTGTGTCAAAAAATTTGCAAAATAATAAACCTATTCCTGTAATCCGTTCGGTCAAAAACCATTTTTTATGTTGTGATTTATATAAGTGTTGCAATAATTATTGATGTAAATAATGTATTATTATGTTCGTAAATGGAAACTATTGTAGTGTTGAAACTAAATAATATAATATGTTACAAATATAACACAGTTTTACTTATATTCCCATTAATAGAAAAAAAAATACTCCTGCTCATGTGACTCAGAAATAGTAATTAATTTAGTCATTAGTCATTAATTCAACACCTCATCTTTATTACGTCACGTTTTTGGTGAAATTCAAATACTAGGTACTATATACTAAAGCTCCGTTTTCACAAGGGGACATTTGTTCTGCGACTCTGTCGCTCGACACGAAATACACATGTCCTGCGCGATGTCGCCCGACGTCGCTTGGGACATTTACGAGTCGCGCAGCTTGCTAGTCGATGCACTGCGAGCGTCGACACGCGCGACCTTCGTGTCCCTCGACAGTCGCCGGAGACAACTACGTGAATGTTGGGCGATTTGTGCCCGCGACATGTCCCCTAGTGAAAACGGGGTTTAAATGTATGCAAGTAGGTCTTTTATTGAATGAGTTGAGTCAATACTTAGCAAGTCAGGTTGAGAGTAGAGTCAGGACGGGGCATACCTACGTATGTGTAGGATATAACTATATTGAAATCAAACATTGTTCTCAACTATCTTCATTCTAATTTATTTGATTAATCATCTGCTCTATACACATGATATGCACCAATGCCTATAAATTAAACAAACGATGTCATGAACAACACGGATAATGACATTAAACTATTTACAATAACACAATATTACATACCATTGCTCTTTATAATATTAGTCTATATTTTTTTATCGTAATTTGAGCTACATACACGATACATCCTCATGTTATTACTTGATGTCAACATATAATCACAGCAATCATTTTGTTGCGTCGAGTAGAGTTTAACATTCAGTTATGAAGAATAGAATAGTCTGAATAGATAGATTCTGTTTTATTTTACTGCAGAATTGCACAACTTTCTTTCATTATTCTTTTATTATAAAGTGTGATTTCTTCTCTGTTACAATTTATTTGTATGTAACTACATCAACGATTAAAGAGCAGAAGATAGAAATAGAAGAATTACGCTAAAATGATCTGAAGTACACTTAAAACTATAAGCTATGAACAATCAAGTAAAAATAATAGTTTATCTTAAACTTAGAATCTTGTGACGTATTTTATACATGAAATTATTGACGTGAATAAAACCATTCACAAAAAGCTATAAATGATAAGAACGAGCACACAAAAATTTATCAATCCATCACTACCTGATAAGATCTCATTATATTTTCAATCTGATAAGTTTCATATTATATTAATATTATGTAAGTTTTATTTAATACATTGTTTGTAGTATAAGAGGGGTGGGCATTGAGTATCGGGAAACAGAACTTCTTGTCCGATGCTCAGGGTTCCCCATAGTGTTTATGAATGGCTACACATTCTGCGTAATGTGTTGTCTTTAGTTCATAAGCGCTCAGTTCTTCACTTTACTTTAAATTAATTTAAATTAATATGTTGCAAGGATATTAAATGAAAATATTGTATTACTTTTTATATAAATAATCCTACTAATATTATAAACGCGAAAGTTTGTAAGTATGGATGGATGGATGTTTGTTACTCTTTCACGTAAAAACTACTGATCCGATTTGGATAAAACTTGGAATATATATTGTCCGTGACCTGGATAGGCCTCTTTTTATCCCGAAAAATTAACGGGAAAAGGTTCTATGCTCATGTTGCCTAAATCAGAACTAGATGGCGCTGCTAAGTTTGGTCGCGCTATCGAAGTTTTTTGAGTTTTGTGTGGGTCTCCGTATGGGGTAGCGTTAAACGTATAACGCAACCTTGTTGGAAGTCGCATTAGAAGTATAACTTCAAAATACTCTTTGACAAAAGCTTATAACATTCTGTAAAATATCCTTCTGTTTGCTTCTGATAAACGGTAAAATTGAGTAGGTAGTCCGTCTTGACTGCCTGTGCAATCCGTGCATGTAGTTTTTTTACAGAATTGTGATTTGCAGTTGGACTAAATATTTCATTTAAATTTAGATTACACTTATCAAATATAACTTTTTGTGAATAGTAATAAAAAAAAATATGTAACTATTACAATATTATGTACAGTAATATAACATACTGATTGGTAACAGTGTTTTGATATCACCCACTTAATATATAAAATGCATTAATTTACTCAATTCTGTGTCTCGATTTGAATAATATCAAAACCTAGAAACCTGTCAAAGAACACATTTAGGCCTTGAACGCATTGCCTATGAAATAAACCTATATACACGACTATGTGGTAGCACTTAATAGAAAACACGAATAAGCATGGTCTAGGCAAGCTTAAATGGAAGCACGTTGAAGAAATAACCATAAATAATAAGATCTAACTATTTACCAACCAATAGTAACCATGGGTTTATTTTATAGCTTCAGTGCTTTTATATTTTATCAGTAAACCTCAAATATATATATGACAAAATATGATTAAAAATAAATGTGAGGAATATTTATCAAAAAACACGCAGTTGCAGTTAGAGCGTTGATACGAGAAGTGTTGATCGTTGAATATCATTTAAATTGAAAATGTCATGTACCTAAACTTTCAGACTAAGTACATTATATATTTTATAAAATAATACGTCTATAAACTCAAGCGGACAAGATTTCCTTCGCAAAATAGAGTTGTTGTTAGATTGTTCAGAAGAGTATAGTTTACAAAGTATATAATTATAAATTGAAATCTGTCCGCTTGTTGACAAAAATAAAATGAACCCTGTACCGGTTTAATGTGCGCTTAAATCGTATCGGTAGTTTTAAAGAAATAAGAGTTTAGTGTGTGATGAGATGAACAAAATAATGTTAAGAATGATAATGTGTTATCTGACCACGACTTACTATTTCTTTAAAGTACACAACACGATGTCACACAAGCCAGTAAGTCTAAACGAAGCTCATATTTTTCTTAACATCTATTTCCGTCTTCTATAATAACGGAGATAAAAGAAATATTAATAAGGATTGACGATAAAACAAAGAGGAACTTGAAAAAGTATCTTTGTCAAACCAACATAGTTTTATGTATAGGAACTCTGCATTCAAGAAAATTCTAGCGTTACAAGCTTTTTATTAATAGTTTTTTTGCTACTGAAATGTATATTAGAGAGATATTAATGTTGTGTAACAGTTAGCAAGTAGATAAATCAAAGCTAATTCTTAGTTTTAAATAAAAGTACGTAATTGACCATTCTTATAGTTAAACAATTCAAAATAACTACATATCAATTTGATTACAACGGTATAATTGACAAAAACTAATCAAAACTTGTATAGTAAGTACTTTATATTTTCTGTTTCGTCTTTATAAACATAATTTGAAATGACATTGCTATGACACTTACCGTCATTTACTATCTAGCTTAGAAATCTGCTGAAATACATCATATTATTATTATTCACTACTAAAGGTGCAAATATTTCTAAAATATATCATATATTTAAAATTACTATACTGTGCAATATACAATGCACGCGTAACATATATTATATCCATATATTACCATAGTTACTTACACATAAAAACATTACTGTTAAACAGTATCTCTCGCTATACATCAACCTTTATGTAATTAGCTCACTATTAAAATAATAATATTATACCTTTATATTTTACTTTGGTGTAGCACTATTATGTGTAGTTCACTCGCCAAGTTTCTATACATAAGAGTCACGTAATTAATAGATAAAGATAACTTTTTACATGAATTCTGTATAAAAGCTATTGAGCTTATTAGGTCCAATCAGAAAATCAGGATAACTTCCTATGCTATATCTTGGCGCTTGAACTACTATTTAAGTTGGACATCTAGTTTGAAATAAAAACACACATACGCCATAACACTTTAAACATCATTTAACAATCATTATTGTCAGTTATATATCTATTTTTTATGATTTATATATTTATATAAATTCGCATCTAACCATAGGCAGTTTTAACACAATCGTTATAATTTAATTTTACTATTAATTTATAAACTGCATTGAGATGTGGTTCCCACTAACATATATTTCGTAAATTGCCAAACTATTTGGATCAAATCAAAGAGAACAAGAAATATGAAAATCAACCTAAATAACAAGATTCAATTAAAAGATCCACACCTCAATGAGCAGAATAGCTTACACATTGGTATGAAAAATGGAACTAGCACATTCAGTATTAAATAGCTACAGAATTAGAATTAGTTTACGAGTTAGTTAAAGATACTTGTCCTACGGTAAAAATAGTAATAGCGTCAAACCTAACAGACAAAAGTCAACGCATTAATTCACTACGTTGTAGTTTGGTCTAGCTGCTTAACACTCGTTGCTCGTTGCTCACAGAATAATAATAATAATATGCAGTCGAAAATCTGACATAAATTTTTAAATAAGGCATGTAATATTACAGGTACATGGAATAAGATGTTGACATTATTATTATGGTTGACCTGAGTTTATACGTATGTTTGACCATGAACTGTTTTATTCACTTCCATTTTGTTCTGCAAAAACCATTATCGTCAGTGTGTACCTTATAGATACAGGACAGCTTCACTTGAAATGGGTTTATTACGTAACATGTCAAACCTTATCTTCAGCAATTCCTTAGAATGGTCCTTTAACTAGCAAAATATACTTAAAAATAGTTACGAATATTTAGGAATTTGCGAGAATATCCAAACGTGCAAATAATCCTTGTAGCTTACCGTATAAATCACTTAAAACGAACGCTCTGCCACTATCACATAACCGTAACATCGCATAGTCATTGTCATTTTGCGATCTATATTGCTTGTTAGGATCGGAGTTGTGCGGGACTGAGAACAAGTTCCCCGTCTGGGCCACTTGCGAAGGACACGTTCCTCGGCGGCGGCCTCCGCTGGCTCGGCCCGTGTAGGACGCTTTGCGGTGCACTCTGCAAGGGTCTTTGAATGCCTTGCGTGGGACCTGGCACTGGTTGGGACGGGCTGGGTATCGCTCCCGGCGGGAGTGGACTCTGCGGTGACGGGCTCTGCGGTGCCATAGTGTTTTGTGCGCTCGGGCAAGGTGCGACCTGAAACGAGACCGCAGAATTAAAAGTCTTGAACTTTAGAGTGAAGCAAAAGAAGCCGCAAAGCCAAAATATGTAATATTTTCAGTCAAAAATAACCAATTCTTATACTTTAATTAAATTTTATACGCTATGTGGTATCATAGCGTATTAGATTCCAATGGCGCCCAACGTGGGGATCAAACCAGTTACCTGTATAGTTTGCGCAGGCGGTTATAGAGTGAGATGTGCTAGTTTTAGTTTGGTATAGATAGGTGGAGTGGATCCATTTGTGATAAAATCCAAGTAGCATCAGTGGCGCCCAACGTGGGGCACAAATAACGTACCTGTATAGTCTGTGTGGGCGGTTGTAGAGTGAGATGTGTTGCGGTTCGGTACCGACGCAGTCGCTCGTCTTCCTCGCCGCTGGACAAGCTCGACACGTCGCAAGAGGATGCGTCGAGGCGGCGCGCGGGCGAGCATTGTGCAGGGCCGCGGGAGGTACCGCCAGCAAGTGGCATCTCTTCGCCTTCCACGCAACCGGACAGTCTGGAATACCATCTAATGAGTTGATTATGAGCTTATGTTATTGGGCTTTAGCTAGACACCTGAGGGAACAGCATGAATTTTCCACATGGGTGGCGTATATCAAAGACAGGTTCGATAAATCTTATAAAAATATTATTACGGGGAATCTGAGTATCTACGGGGCGGTTTTAGTTACAATTACCTTCTGTTCTCCTTGTAGTTGGTCCGCCGACGGCAGCAAGGCTTGGCAAATATACAAAAGGTAATACGCAGTAGACAAAGCCCCAGACCTGCGAAGATGAGCGACGGACCCACAAGCCGCAACGCTGGCGTCTTGAAACCCTAGAATGCCAAATGATAGTATTAAACACAGCTTGTTCTACCGTTTCTTGTTATTTGTTTGAGGTTTAATGAACTCAAACGGATTGGCCTTTGTTTTTAAGATACTGCAGCCAAAAAACCCTGCCAACTAGATTGCTCGGAAATAATATCTATCGATGCTAGGAAGGTAAAAGCAATTTTTACCTTGTCTCCAGTCCCCACGAAGTAGACCACGAGCCCCACAGCCAGGATGGCGAGTCCTGCATATAGCAGCCGTGCCACGCCCCACGGCTCTCCATTGATCCTCTCTGCCTCTCCGTCTGAATCTGATGATGAGCCGTATGACGCGTCCCGGACCTGAAATCCACGTCACATACAATTAAATAATAATCTTTAGTCAGCTCCTTATTGTCTCTTTGGATGGCACTAATTGGTCTTTATTGTATATCACCGTTTTCATCACTGCGTGCTTTTGGCCTCGGCATTGATCAATTACTTTTGATTTAGAATATTATAGTGATTAATAGTGGGCATGTTTTTATTTAAAACATGTTTATTATGGACTTAGAGAAAGCTGTTGTCTATTCATGATAAGTGTGGATTTTAAACTCTACGGAAGTGTTTGTGTCTAAAAGAAGTTGGTTGAGCTAAGTACTTGAAAAACGACAGAACAAAGGTGAGTGCGATGATTTGATAGGTACTGTGAACTTCTAATAATCTAAGTGTTCGTATTTGTTTGGTGGGAACTAGAAATGTGTCGCTTGCAATACCTGCCTAGTTAAATCATTGAGAAAGTAGGTATGTTTAAGGTTTTATTTCTATCAGTGTTTTAGATGATCAACTAGATGTAGCGCTTCATCAGTAGATTGTAGGTACGACCAACTTACAATCTAAAGACTCACCTTCGTTACATTAGATAATTTCCATACCCAGGTAGGTAACTTACAACTAAAAAGCGTCATGCCATGCCGTGCAACACAATATTGACACGATAAGCTTACTAAAATGGTAAATGATTTACAATCTTAACTAAACAGTTGAAAGTCAGATTATATATTCCTTTTAAAAGAATGTATCTTCATCCAGGATTTAGATCTAAGTTTTGTATCTCACGTGTGCACAAAACATAACTCATAGAAATCAAACTTTCAGAACAGCTGCCTTACCGCGAAACCCAAATGGACATCAAAACTAATGGGCATTTACACGTCGGTAGTCCATTAACCGGGTTTGCGATAAGACTGCTGCTAGAGCTAGAGTCAGTCATGCCACTAACCAAATAGATTCTACAATCGCTTGAGAATATAAAGTTCAACAATGGGAATCGTCACGTGGCTTTGTTTAGAAATGCCATCGACTATAGTATTCGCTAGTGATTGTAGAATGTAAACTTGGCTATGAGGCAAGGACTCTATCCTACCCTGTTGTTCCTGTGCCATTTCCCTCCTCGCCTGGCGCCGGGATGGTCGCCAGGCACAGAGCAGCGCCGCGCCGCGCCGCCAGCGCCCGCGCCGCCGCCGCCCACTGACAGCGCCGCCGCTTCCTGCCACGCTGCGCGTCCGGCCGCGCACTGTACATTGCATTTTATGTTACCCTGTGGTCGTTCTGCGATAAGGGCATATTACCCTATTATCACAGCAGTGAGGGTACGAGTATTTTTCCATTACCCCTTACCCGTGATACACGCTTTTACTACTTGATGTACTTAATAATGCACGTGAAAACTGGCAATGCAGTAAAATTATTGATACTAAAATTGACTACAACGATCAGTACATGCTCAGCCCTTGAACGACTGAGGGCTTGAATCCGGGATGGGAACTACGCTCTTTGTTCAAATGCCAGACTCACTTTTCTAGATGTTTATATGTGTAAAGTATCCTGGAATCATAAAATAGTTGAAGGAATCATAAAATAGTTTTTTGGGGTAGATATAGCTTCCATATCTACCCCAAAAAGACATCAACGCGCTTTTGTAGTTCCCTACGTACCAACAGAAAAAAGTTATTTTAAGACTGCTATAATCTACGTAGTAAAATTAATAAAATAAAATCTGAATAAGATTCTAAAAGCACAAAAAATGATTTTTTTTGGAACATAGCTTCCATATCTACCCCAAAAAGACATCAACGCGCTTTTGTAGTTCCCTACGTACAAACAGAAAAAAGTTATTTTAAGACTGCTATAATCTACGTAGTAAAATTAATAAAATAAAATCTGAATAAGATTCTAAAAGCACTAAGTACTTATACCTACCTAATTATAAGGTGTACAGTACAAATGCCAAATCTACAGTAGGTATTACATATACCTACTTAAAATCATGCTAAACATTACTAGGACCTACACTACCTACCTATTAATTTGGTAAGCCTCCTTATTCTAAGCAGCATTCTGAACGCATAAATCCAATTGATATCAAAACATTCTTCGTACAAAACATCAGCACAACAGCAAAACCCCCACGATTTATGTGCCATAAATAACCAATAAACATTATTGTCTCTGCAATAGATCACGGACCCTGTCGATACAAGTCACGAGTTCTATAAACAGAAAACGGGAACACATTAGGCAGTGGATTGAGAGCGGTTTACACCATATTATTGGTCCATTGGCCCTCGAATAGGGTGGTGAAATGTACCACAAAATGGTTTCAAAGAAGCCGGACTTACGATAAAAAGTTATTGTTGCAACAACGGTTTGTAGAGATAGCTCTACCTACTGTAGTTAATGTTTTGTGTTTTAAAACTCTTGTCTACTTTAGCAACTTGTTATCATCTGGAGTTTTTATAAGGCCTTGTAAACGGCGGTGCTGCAAAATACGAGTATTGTTCTCATGGAAATGTGTGCCTAAATCACAGTTTGTAATACACCAAGTCGTAGAAAATATTAATAAAAAATATAAACTATTAGGTAATGGAATGCAGAAAATTATTGAAAGGAATATTTTTTAATTTAGTACTGATTTGGACCAGTTGAGCTATAAATAGTTTGCAACGGTTTGTAGATAGCTCAACTGTTTCACGTGTATTTTGTAAATATTGTAAATACTGTATTAGTTGTAATTTTCTTTGTGAATAAAATATGTTATTCAGCGGCAAACCAAAACGTTTCACCAAAACAAAATTGACTTCCCTAGTTGGGCCAATGCGACCACATCCAAAGTCCGACCGAGAGATGTCCAAAAATGCCGAAATAACTCAGGCAACCCTATTGTCGTTCATGTTCAATGGGTAACCCTGCAGTAAAAAGCCTGTAAAATATCCATAAACAAGCTTACAAAATGTCGAAAACTAACTCGTGATTATTAGCATTATCACTCTGGTATTGAAATTCAAATACATCTTGAAACCTTGACCTTTTTGTGTGTACATTCTGTGTACTCGTAGCACAATGTGAGGCATTCATTTTGTGTGTATTGGCAAAGCATACCAGCACTGCTATTGCAAAACCGAAACCACCCGAAACTGAATCTTTTCGTGATTGCTTTTGTGTTCTGAAGTTTTTATTTTTTTACATTTTCCCAGCTTTGTAGCCAGTACTATCAAACCCTAAATATATAGTAGGGATAGTTCAGTAACGAGATTTATCACGTTAAAAACGTTCTACATTTTTCTAACATGGTAAAAATTATAACCATTGATGTCCACTATCACTTGTCTTGTATCTCAGATTATATAATACTAGTCTTGTATTTACCGGTGACAGCAATTTAGCCGCCTAAACGCAGACTCTGACGAGAGATAGAAAAAAGCCTGTGCCTGAAATCTAAGCAAAGTTTCTTTTTCAATTAAGACATCCAACACAGTTGACTGATGTTGACGAAGTCACTCTAGGAAATTACAAGTGTTTGAATCAAAGCGCCTGTCTAATTAGTTTAATCACTAAATAATTACAGCAAAACATTATTCGCAAGCACACCGATGTTATTGAACCAATATCTTATCGTAAACTGCTATGAAGCTAATAATCGATTTGAGTATCATTACCTACCGATTGACGACAGGCGCGAGGTTCGTATATTCGCGATTAGTCGTTGGATATCGCTTTCTAACCTTCGACTAAAGAGGCTTCTTTCTTAGGCCCGTATGCTGATTTACCTACTGTTCAAGCAGTGATCCGGACTCAAGAGTTGATTTTGAAATCTATACTTGAGTAACGACTACTGAAATCTATACTTGAGTAACGACTTCTGTATCGGCATACGGGCCGATATTTTGAAAGCAGAAGCTCGAATTATTTATAATTAAAAATGTTCTATCATCATCATATAAATAAAACTCTTTTGAAGCTGACTTAGAGTCAACGTACAGCCTAAACTATAAGTCCTAGAGATATGAAATTTGGAGGGTAGTATCCTTTTATAGTGTAGGGGTGCACTAAGAAAGGAATTTTGAAAAGTCACACTCTAAAGGGTCTAGAACGCGAGCAACGCGGCGGGCGACGGCTAGTCATTATATATTATTATTTGACATGTACCGTGAACAAATAAAATATGGATCTTGAAATCTAAGAAATAAAGGAATTTGAATTATTCTGCAAGGTGCTATTTTTATGACCATTCGAAGCATTAGGTAAAACAGAGCGTGCTATCACCATTCCTTGCCGTGAAGCATGCCAGTCTTACCAACGTCCATGCCATGAAAGCATGGTGTTATGTACACATAAGTTATGGACCTGATAACAAGTTCCATGTTAGCAGGTTGGCGTGGAAACCCCCATGTACCTATAGGTTTTACTAATGATCTCAGCTATGGAATAAACCTGTAAAAGCCCATTCATAGTTTATTATAATGTTTCCAAAAAACATCGATTTTGAATCTAACGCCCGTATGCCGATACATAAATCGTTACTCAAGCATAGATTTGACCACAGATTTTTAATCAAACATCTATGCTTCTGTCCGAATCAGTCTTTTATCAGTAAATAGCCATTATAGCCATAGCAATTTATTTGATCATTAAAGTCGGGCCTTACCATATTATGTACGAACCTGCATTAATATCTATATTTTACGTAAACTATTTACGTGCTTAAGTCTACAAACTGTATCACCCACAGCCTTATTACTAGTAATTTACATGCTAATTTGAGCTCCTTTGCGCAAATTATAACATGATTTATGGAAGCTAAAGAAGCGAGTGACGCGTCGCGTCAGGCGCGCCCTCACGCCATGCTATCATGCGACTGTCGGGGTGAACATTTCATATTATAATTCTGATGCTAAAGTCTGGTGACGCTAAACACTACATGGCAGAACTACATACTAAATAGATGAACTATCTGTACTGTACTTCGTCAACGATTGGACCATTAGGGAAGTTGTAAGTGTCTCGAAAGTTACTGAGGAAAGATGATAGGTACCATAACTAGGTACATATTTAACCATTTTATTTTATGTTAGACTGGTTAGACTCTCAGCCTATACTAATAGCACAGATATAATACTATACACTATAGTGTGCAGAACAATGAGTACAAATTAAATGTGCAACTTATTATCAGAGATCATAAAAGATTATGCTCTATCAGAATCAAAATAGGTACCTAAGTCTGACAAGCATTGTACGAAGAAAAGCCGTTATCATGATAGATTGAAGTCCGAAGCTTGCGAGGAAGGCTTCGATGAAAGTCTCTTGACAGTTGGCATAAACAACTGAGAATACTGTTATATTACAGTCGTCACTTTCTCAGTTTATTAAAGTTAGTTTGACAGCACACGTTACTTATTTACGTTTACGCAGACCTGTTGCAAGTTGCGTTATCAGAGGATTAGTTGGCAGCTTATCTGTGTTCCATGCAGAGTTTTTTAAACCCGTTTGTGTTGAGTTTTTATGTCTTTATTTACCTTCCAAGTTTAACTGTCGGTTAAGAGTGAATCGGTTGGTGATCACGCGATACGAAAGTTGCAGTTTGTATTGTTTCTGGAGTACCTTGAAGAGGGCCTTGAGCTTACAGAGGAAAGAGGGTAAGTATGAGGAGAACAGTTTGTCTCAGTGAAGATGAAAAATACAAGGTGTACCACTCAAGAAATTTTCGGAGTGTTATAGTTATTACAACTCTACGAAGATTCTGTCTACGCTGATCATCATGCACACACACATACATACACTATTCAGGAACCTATTTTTCCAAGTCATTATTTTGCTAAGAATATTACTTATTTACGTCCAGTGTTACTAAAACTGTTCTCTGATACAAATATTTTCTCATTTTATACTTCTATATAATTTTAAACTTCCCAAACCAATATATTCCTTTATGTTGTTAAGCAAATCTCGACACCTTTTACGTGTACTATCAAGCTCGACAAATACTTCATCAGTTCTTAGCACTGGCGATAAGGGCCATCAGCCATTCCCTTAAAACCAACTCAAAACCCAAGGGCTACTGTTTAACTATAATGGAGTGAGTGTTGTACACAGTCAAAACTAGATGGCGCTACTAAAAATGACCGAATCGAAAACGCACGGCTCTGTACCACCTAATTGTAACAACTTTTGAAAGCTGAGAATTATGCACATACCAACGCACATTTGTATTGTGTTTACTGATCCACCTACCTAGCCTCCTTCACTGGTTGTGCTAGCTACCTATTTTGAGGGCTTCTATTGTATCTACAATTCTAAAGCCCCGTTTTCACTAGGGGACATTTGTTCTGCGACTCTGTCGCTCGACACGAAATTCACGTGTCCCGCGCGATGTCGCCCGACGTCGCTTGGGACATTTACGAGTCGCGCAGCTTGCTAGTCGATGCTCTGCGAGCGTCGACACGCGCGACCTTCATGTCCCTCGACAGTCGCCGGAGACAACTACGTGAATGTCGGGCGATTTGTTCCCGCGACATGTCCCCTAGTGAAAACGGGGCTTTAACCAAAAAATTCTAAACTAATATACGAGACGGGGAAAGTATGCATTAATTTAAGGCCAGTTATTTGGGTCACAGGGGTTAGTTACTGGTTGAGTAAGGGATGGATCCCACATATCCGCATGCATCGTGCGTCACCTGTCAAAATCATACACATCTTAAATGCGGTTACTACTGCTTATTCATCGCCCAGTCATTTGCATAATGTGCTCGATGGAAAGAACCCGTCCTATCGGAGACCTACGTGCAGCTGTAACCGTTACAGGTTGGTGATGATAGAAATAGAAATTATTTATTTTACGCAAAAACACATACAAAGGTACAATGAAATAAACATTAAATTATAAAGAAAGATGCGTAAAAGGGGTACTCGCTCAGCAAATGCTAAAGGTGGCTGATGGTTTCGACAGAATAACAGCGCCTAACTACCTTTGGGTGGTGAGGCATACGCTGAGTCGAAACCCTTTTGCTGCTGTAGCACACAAACACCTGCCAGCTTACCTAGCTACCTACCTATACTCAATCCACTCATCTCATTTTTTTCTGTGTAATTTTTGTTTCTTCGTACACTACGAAGAAACAAAAATTACTGTTAGTTTAGTTCTGTAGGTGTATTTTGTGTGTTACTTTATAAGCAAATAAATGCCTGTCTATTTCTATGTCTATGTCTATGTGGCTCCTTTAGCGCTGGTTTTCAGGAGTGCCTAGAGTGAAGTGGCTGACCACACGTTTTAAAAGCAGTGCTGATGCATGCCTGCATGTTGAGTGTACCATTAACCTCATGGGCCTATAAAACCTGTTATTTGTACATAGTTCATATTTTGACACAGAGCATATTATAAACTGTTCATGGCTGGATGTAATAATACAGTAGTGAGTGCACGGAATGCCGCTACGAGAATTTACCTTTTAAAAATATTATAATATGTGGTTTATAAAAATACTAGCTTCTGTTCTTACCCGGAGAATAATACTACTTAAAAATTGCAGGTCGCGAGTTTCACTGATTAATACTAGGTTTCATCGATGTTGGTCTAGTTATTACGACGAGTATGAGCTAAAGTTTTTTTTTATTTGAGTACTTAGCACAAAAATTTCACAAAAAAAGACTGGGAATTTCACGTATTATAATGAAAAAGCTCCAAAACGAAAGTACTTGTTAATAATGAAAGGTTAATGGCCGTCATAAATAATTTTTAGCATTCCGTACAGAATGCACGCTTAGAAATTATTGTCGCAATAAAATAAATAAATTGGGTACCTACCTTTCATATTATTGTTTATTGCAAGTATTTTAACAAATAATTCAATGTTTAAAGTAGACGCGACGCGCATAATAACATAAAGTATATTTTTATAGTGTAATATCGTTATTTGTATTTCTTTTCCTGCGCATTATGTAGATCTGCTTTCAGTGTATTTTTTTTTAAATCATCTACAAAGCTCTATGAATTTCATAGACCCTCTACGAGTTTCGTAGACCCTCTACGAGTTTCGTAGAGCCTCTACGAATTATATAGCCGCATAATTTGGAGGTAGATATTCCACGTTCTACTTCATACTGGTTCATAGCAAAATGAGCCCCTCAAACGCAGGAAATAGGTACGCCGTGAGCGGGCTTGTCGGCAACTGAGGTTATACCTTTGATTTATTAGAAAGAGTAAACTCTAGAGAGAGCGAGCAATTTGTCGTAATTCTACGTTTTCTGAATGCATAAAAAGTATCGAAAAGATTGTTTTTATTTTGAAAATTGATAATTTCACATAGTTTTTTTATAAAATGTTGCATACATTAAAAAACTGTAAAAATATACTTCAAACTGGCTGTTTATTCGGTTAAAGTTTTACTATGTGAATCTAACTGATATAGGAAACACTTCTTATGTGAAAATATACATATTATTATCAACTTATAGTTAGAGGGTTGGGTTCTATAGTAGGTACCAAATAACACCGCAATACAGGTCATTCACCCACCTTCACCACGATGTCGCAAAATTCAATTTATGAATGGCTAATTCTGTCGCTTTCCATACAAACCTGGCGCTAAGACAGTAATCGCTCGAATCTCGTACTTAGTACTGTTTGTTTACCATACATAAATTGAATTTTGAGACATCGTGGTGAAGGTGGGTGAATGACCTGTATTGCGGTGTTGTTTGGCACCTACTATAGCATATTCTAGTAATATTAGTACAGTTTACTGAAAGGTTAGCCTTCACTGGCATTTGCCGGTCCACTGGCGTTGTGTGCCACCAAAGCACATCACACTGCACAAGTGTAAGTGTTACCGAATAGCAATATTCTTGTTTCAATTGTTTTTTTATGCTTATGTCTATTGCCACAAATTATATGGATAAAACATTGAAAATTTATACTGAAATGCAATATTTTTGTTAGTATAAATAGTGTTTAAATAAATACTAATATGAATAATGTAGAAAACAAAATATGACCGCCAAGGAACTCGCTGCTGTTTTCTCTTTATTCCTGAACACTACAATCTAGGTATTTTTAAGGCAAGATCGAATATGTGCCTTCATTTCTAGATTAGTCTCTATCAAAATACATTGGCAAAATAGTGGCAAAATACATTCATCTCTTTTTTGAATTTTTTTTTGCATATAAGTTTTTTATTATAAGATTCTAGGTAAGTACTATTGTTTTTACCTTCTTTGAGGACATGATTCAAAACCTCCAAGACATAAGTATTACATTTTGACCCAATTTGATTTCAACATTGTTCTGAACAAAAATCACTTCAAGCACAATTTTTATGAAACCTATTCGCACACTACTATTCAGTCCAATTCATTATTCACAACTAAAAACTTGAATCCATTGAACGAATTCTGGAGTTTCAAGAATTGTACCAAATATGTGTCTCATTAAAATGTTTTCTTGTTGCCCCCAGTCGCATGCCTAGTTAGTGTTTCTGTATTTATAGCACACAAATCATTCTAGAACCAACTTGTTTGACATACCACACAAAAGTTGTCTGGTTTTTTGTGGCAATAAAATATATTTATGTTATATTTATTTAAATGCATACTGTTATGTCCAGAGACCTTCCCATTCGACAAAACCTCAAGGCATAAGTACTTGTATAAAGTTCTTTTGCAAATATGAGAAATTTTATGTTTTCTTTTCAGGTTGAAATAATCGTATTCAAATAAATACCTACCTAATATTAAGTGCTGTTTTGTTTCTAATTTGCCGAGAGTTTCGTTTGATTTGAGTGCCGTGGTTGTGTCCAACTAAGCCTTTCAAACCACATTCCACATTCACCGCGAAGCCGCGAATGCGTGCGGCTTGAAAATATTAGCGTTCTGTAATATTTTTACTCTGTGGATAGTCCGAATGAAGGAATGAACGAACCGGCTTTTGCGAAGAATGAAACATGGCGGTGATGCTATTGTTTTAGACGTGTTCATGGAGAAATTCTAAATTATAACCGAAGAAAACCTGGAAATTCAGAAAAGAAAAGTATTTGAAGCAAACCTAACGCTTACCCGGGTGTAGCTACAGCTGGCCAAGTCAACAGAGGATCAGAAAAGGTACGTGGATTTGAATTTTTGGTTCGCTTCTACGACACAGCGAAATCATTCACCGAAATAACTCTCGGCAATTATTCATCTCTATTACTTTACACCCATGTTGCATGGTGTGCGATCAAGGGATGCGAAGTTGCAACAAGTGCTATTCCTAAAAAGTTATTTTTAAACTTAAAGAACAAGTGCTATTCCTAAAAAGTTATTTTTAAACTTCATAGTTTTTAAATCATACCAATTCACTTAGTACGTAGTTACGTGCCACTGCTTAACAATCCATTGCCTCACTGAGCACATCTGAGGACGTGCCCTGTGATGTTATACAATGCCTCTGAGACATAAAGCTTCTCAATAAGCTATTTGTAAGAGGTAAACGCAAATAACTTAGTTTTATTTCTCCGTGCATTCTATTCCATTTAGGTACGTACTCCAGACAAAATGCTACATTTCCGAGTATAAAATTATAATCTAACTCGTGTAAGCGTTCTTCCTTGCAAGTTCATTCCCCCTTACAGGTTTATAAGATGTCATTAAAAAGCAATTTCCAAGAACTCCAGCCTTCATACACGCCGCGATGTCATAAAATGTAACGATTACCTACCAGCCTTCATCATAAATGGCTATCTACCTACGGTAGAGGTGTATTAGTCTGTCTGTAGAACATTAAAATCGTATCTACAGAGGGGTGGTATTTTCGCTGTACTCTTTCGTTTTGGGTGTATTTTTTATGTTTTCACTACTGTATACTATACATGTATAAATATAAATATAAATATCCTTGGACACTACACACAACGCTCTCTAGTCCCAAACTAAGCAGAGCTTGTACTATGGGATCTAGATTGCTGATATAATACTTGTATACATTTTTTTAAATACATACCTACTTGTAACAACCAGATACAGAACAAACATCTACGTTTGCTACACACAAATGTTTGCTCTTGGTGGGGATCGAACCCACGACACACAGCACGGAAGGCAGAGCTACTACCAACTGATCCATGATGCCTGTCATATATCAAATGGTAGCAGAAAAGAATATGCTACACTGTGCCATTATTCTAACAAAAAAATTGAACAAATCTCTATTTTGGTTAAAAGGCATTTCAACTGTAACCGCCTGCTTTATACAGCTTATTTTTCGTTTTCGAGAGTTCGAGTCTACCTCGAGAGTTTTTCCAGGTTGTGTATCAGTTTGAAACTGAGTCACGGAATAGTTAGTAGTATTGAGTGTGACTATTTCTATGGAAATACAAAATAGAAAAAGTGAGACTATCGTTTTTTCCAAATTATATCCCATTATTTCTATTGCGGCAAAAAAAACGCACTTGTGCTATTTGAGAATCTGTTTCAACTGTAATATTTATGACGGCCTAATAAATTACTAATAAATAAATAGTTTCTATGTGCATGCCGTCATAAGAGGTGATGCAGTGTTTTTTTTTGCCGCTGCCGCCAGCAATGGAAACAGTGGGAAAATCTGTTCCAGAATTACTATCAATAGAAATAAGTAATGGAAATAGTGGGATACACCCGAAAAATTTGCTTGATTAAGTAGGTATTTTCACTAAAAAAGCTTTCACACAGTGGTCTGTATGCTGCGATATTTTTTGGTAAATTGGAATTAAACAATACATAAATTATAAAGAACTGGAATCACGACAACCTCGTGACTAAGTAGAAGGCGTTGACCCTTGATTGGTCTGCCATGATTTTTGGTAAGGTCAAACAGTAAAGGTCAAAGACATTATTGTTGGACGCGTTTTTTTAACTTTCCTAATGTGAAATTGGTCAATTCGCAAGTAAAATTTATTTTCTAGATGGATCAGGCCAAAAAGTAGGTAGGCACAATATTTATATGGTATTTGAAACGAATATTCACTTTGTTTGAACACTTTCTTTTATTTATAAAAATTTGTTAACTAAATACACTCTCTATATATTTCTTTTTGGACTCTTTACTGGAGTTTGGAGGTAAGGTTACCTCCAAACTCCAGCCAATGTTACCAACATTACCTTTTTTTAAATGCTTAGTAATCTAAAATAAAATAAAAATAAATAAATACTTAAATAACTTTATAAAACACATGTCACATCCATTTCATTATGTTGAAAGATAAGAACATTTTTTTTATTGATACAAGTTGAAACTATCGAGTAGGAACATAATATTACAAGGTGTTCAGTGTCTCAATAAATCGCCACGATCAGTAGCGTACGTACGTATGTAAAGGCACAGATCATTAATACTATACTAGTAATAAAGGTATGCTTTTCTATGTCAATAGTCAATATCATGTACCTACTACGGGGCGGAGTGGCTTTGATCTGATGCTAGATCGACGTATCGGGGTCCCTGAAGGGATGTTGCATAGAACTTGATCATTTGGGAAATCATCTGTGTACGTGTACGTGTTTAATAATGCTTTGATTGCCGGATGCGATTAGCATACTATTATTATTAGTATCTAGTTATGGATATTAGTTTGTTACGTGTGGTTTTGCTAGCTAATCCAATAACCTTATAGATGCTGACAGCCTATAAACTTCTCGCTCGCACATTTCAACATTTCTCAAGATATCAAATCACTGAAGTTATTTATAACAAATCGCAAACAACAGTGCTGCGTGCAATAACATTATCAGTCGGGGTAAATCGTGCTATTTGAGCTTTTAGTGACGTTCATAAAAACCCTTATGTATATTGGGTCATTTATCATCTCACGAGGTGTGCGTCAATCTGGCCTCAAGAGCGTCATAGTGCCTGTTGAGCCCCATTAGCATTTAGCATAACAATGTTTTGTATTTTCAATAAAGAGAGTGGAAAAAGACGACACAAAAAACTTAACGCAGAATTTTCCACAATTTTTCGTGTTGCACTTAGTTACAGATAAAATATGAGACGAATAAAAACAAACGGACATGATATAACGCACGGACATGGCGGAAATGGTTACTGTAACACTTTTACAATAGCACGCGCTCTGCCCATTTTACAATAGATAAAGAAACCCTCAATCAATAACTCAAAAATCGTGCAAGATTCAACGCAAATAACAAAATGATTAGTTAACAAAAACGAATATTTTGGCGTTGTTAGGCCAATTTTATGGACGAAATGACCTTTCTAGGTCACACACTACAATCATGCCGACTTTCTTTGAAAGTTTATACTTAGGACTCTGAAAGGTTAGAAAATCTAATTTGACTAACTTAACCTACGCTACTTTTATCCGTAAAAAAACTTACAAAGGTTTTTTAGGATAGGCAATTCAAGACTTTTTTACATTGACTTGTAAAGTAAGCAAGATCAAATTGTTTTTATTATTGGATTTTTTCTAGATTATCCAATTTGACAATATTAAAATATAGCTGTCTTGGTCGTTTCAGTAATGAGAAAGGGACGACAACAGTTAAGTGACAACAGTGTTGTCAGATTAAGACAGTTTAGAAAAATGGAACAACATTACAAAATTGCTGCGTAGCGAAGTATCAAAATAGGTGTGTGTAAGTTAGAACCTTGGTTAGAACATCTAGATAGCATAGATGTTATAATACGATCTATTTATCTATCTATCTATCTAATAGAGATTCGTATCATTTGCAATGCCATTCAATTTGACGTGTCAATATTAAACGGCATGTCATGAATTCGTCAGCGCCACGTCAGCCGTTCGCTATCGATATCTGCATAGCGGGACCTTGACACGCTGTTACTACCTCAGGCTACGGTCCTACTTAGGCGAATAATACGCGGCTGAATGTTTACTTCGCATATATTTCTAATAGAGCGCCCATTCAATGTATACTGTTACACACTTTGCGGCGTTTCGCTTGCCAAATCATTCAGACAGCGGCTGATTTGCCGAAGACACCATGGTGACGGGAAACACGCGCTAGCTACCTAATTCACTACACCGACGTTACGCCAACAAACTAACTTTAATTTGCAGCTCTCCTGAGCCAGCTAGATGTTAGTGAGCCGCAAACTGTTCGATTAGTGGGACTGCAACTTAAAGGCCGTAACAAAAAGACCACTTTGTAACCACAACAAGACATAAAACGTGAAGCTTGCTGTTGATTTCAAATAAAAAAATATGGGTTATTGGGTCAAAAAAGTTCTGGGTAATTACAAGGCGGTGTTCTTGGTGAATATAGGCAACGGGGACAACTTCCCAACATGTGGGACGTATGCCATGTTTAAACATACCTAGTTGTTAATTTAAAAATAGGCTGGTATACTATACAATAGAAATATTTTAGACTAAATCTTTTAGTGTAGGTACTTCTTTTTTACCAATAAACTGATTATCTGATTAGTCAACTCTATTTCTTTGAGTAATTTCTCTTAACGCGAAAGAACTTGCAGCTAAACTGTAATCAGAAAATTATGTCACCATTTTCGAAATCAAAAACACAGAACACTTATAGTTCAATATGAAAACAGAAGCATTAAAAATTATTTTTAATCACATGAATTATTCATACAACATATACGTATAATTTGTATACGTCTATGTTGTTTGATTATGTATAGTATAGATTTATTGTCTCACTAGCTTCCGACCGCGACTTCGTTCGCGTCCCGTTGAATCCCTGTGATTTTCCGGGATAAAAAGTAGCCTATGTGTTAATCCAGGTCACGGACAATATATATTCCAAGTTTGATCTAAATCGGATCAGTAATTTTTGCTTGAAAGAGTAACAAACATACTCAAAAACTTTCGCGTTTATAATATTAGTTCGCGTCCTATTGGATCAATCAGTGAATGAATGTTCTGTACAGAATGATATTAAAAATATAATATGGAAGCACAAGTAACTGCCAAGTCATAACCAGGTACTATAATTACCAACCTATCATGTGAGACAAATCACCCAGTTTTATTTAATTGCATACTTTAGGCCATCACCCACACATAAATGGATGGTTAAAATCAACGGTGTTGGCAGCTATTAGGAGCTATTCGTTTTCTATACATCTATACAAATATTATAAAGAGGAAAGGTTTGATTTTTTGTTTGTTTGTTTGTTTGTATGAATTGAATAGGCTCCGAAACTACTGGACCGATTAAAAAAATTCTTTTACCATTAGAATCCTACATTATCCCTGATGAACATAGGCTATATTTTATCCCGGAATTCCCACGGGAACGGGAATTACGCGGGTGAAACCGCGAGGCGCTGCTAGTTATGAATAAATGTGTAATAGAAAAAGTAACGAATACAAATAAATATTACTTCGTATCTCCAGATTGTATGGTTTTAACAATTTTAAAGGGAAAATAATGACCCTTTTTCGGTTGTTTTATTTTCATATACTAATCTCAATTTGACAGCACTAAAAATGTTGCCATCCCCTTCTTAGGAGCTAAACGACAAATGTCTAAATACGCTACTTGGATTAAATTATGGCTATCTCTTACTAATGGGTAAGGTAAAAATGAGACAAGATTATTTGTAGTGGTGTTTAAATTTTTAGTAACGTTTTCTATAATAGTGCCGTCAATTATTTTAGTTCACAAAAATGCACCAACAGAATTGGGCCCAATATTGTTGTCTGCTAAAGGCATGCCACTTAGATACATGTGTATAATATTGGTTCACTAAACGTTTATTTAAAAAATATATAGGTACCTAGCTTTTTTTGCTTAGATACTCGTAGTAACCATAGAGTTTGTTCTCGAAAAAACCTACCAAAGTGAAACATTTGCCGTATCACTACCGTCGACACCCTACTTCACCATTGTATTCACCTGAACCCCCATTGAATTTTAAACCTTAGATCCAAGAGAATAACGTTCATTGGGGTGTATTATAAGGCTTCGCAGGGTTAGCGGGCGGTAATAGCTTCCGTACTATATCTGAATGGGTGCTGACAGGGAGTTACTAACTGCTATGTAAACTGTTTTTTTTTGCTTACTCAGTCATTGTCAAGTAAACAGAGGCAGAGGCCAAGGAAAGTAGGTTATCTCATGACTTGTTAGATTTCTGTCTCGTTTTATTGTGAACTGTGAAGATATTTCACAGTATTTAACACAAATTAAAAACGTAACTTTTCGTGTTCTTACACTATTTCTTTTCTTCGCACACCTACGCTGAATACAAGCACTTGCATAGGTATTAACCAACGTTCTTTTGTTACTGATAACATTTAGAATAGTCTATATATAAAAAAAAAAATATTCTTGGACATTACACACAACACCCTCTAGTCCCAAACTAAGCAGAGCTGTACTATGGGAACTAGATTGCTGATATAATACTTATATACTTTTTATTTTGTAAATACATACTTATAATACATAGTAACACCCAGACACAGAACAAACATTTATATTTGCCACACAAATGTTTGTTCTTGGTGGGGATCGAACCCACGACCCACAGCACGGAAGGCAGAGCTACTACCGACTGAGCCATGACGCCTGTCGATCAGTAACAAAAGAACGTTGGTTAGCAAGCTGTTACTTCTATGAAATCACATTCAATGTTTATTAAAAATCCATGGCTAACAAATGATTTAGTCATAAATAAAAAAATGAAATGAAATGATGAAATACATCGTAAACTAAATCCTTTTTGACTAAAACATATAATATATATACAGGGCATGACCTCAGTGGACGTGCTCAGTGAGGCAATGCATCGTTATATGCAGTGGTTACCAATTAACATCAAATGGGCCGTCCGCGTCGTCTTGTCCCAACATTAGTTGCAAAAAAAATTACCTACCTACTTCTAAGCATCAGTAAATCGTTCTTACTGAACAAAAGCAATTAAAATACAGACTTTAAATATAAAATTAAGGTACAGCAACTTTAACAATTTAGTGGGTAAATAAAATATGCAAAACGAAAATCAAGTTACACAGTTAGCGTCAAAGTTAATAGTCCCTCTACAATTCAAAACCAGTAACCACTGCGACAGATACGGACAGAAACACTGTTATTCAATTATGTGCTTTGTCCGAGTGAAATAAAGTGGTGGTTTCATAAAATAAAGCGTAAATGTTTAGTCAAATTATTGTAATCACAAGTTTGTATGCTGCAAGTTTTATTCGAGGCGTGTATTTCGACAATTTTTAATTCGGAAATAATTGTAAAAATGTGCTCGGACCTTGCACCTTCTTTTTATCGTTATGTAAACAAGTCTATACGTTCTTTATCAAAATCAACAAAACTATCAAAGCGTTTAGGCTACTAGCCATAGAAACGCTCATATTACCTACACCTAAAAGACATTTGGTACCCTTCTGGACAGTAGGTCAAAAGACAAGTGCTATAAAGAAAGACTCTTTTAAAAATCGATTAAAATCAATAGTGTTGTGTTCGTAGTATGTGATCCTAAAAGTTCACAAATATGATACAAGTGCTTATAACATAATTCATAAGGAATTATGTTAAAATCACTTGTATCATATTTACATATTACCTACTTTCACATTTTTATATTACACAGCACATAATCTCTTGTGAACTTGTTCTTTTTTTATTTTTCACTACCTACCTAGTTTTTATTACTATTAGTAACTACTTATTATATTTAGGAAAACCTGTAATTGGCTAGATATCTAGTTTTAATTTAGCTTACACTAGTTTAATAAGGTGTAGCTGTTGGTTATCTAATAAAAATAAAATAAAATAATAATTAGTTTCTAAACTGATTCTGTTGACACAATATTTACAGCTCTTTTACAGCTTACTTATGATTAACTCGTTTCTAATTCCTCACAAATATGTTCCGTTGTCATACTCTCACTAATTACGCCCGTTCCGTGTCATGTAATATGCATATCGTCCTTATTTTCTGCTCCACAATGTCAGTTATGTTCATACTAGGAGGTAAGCTTTATACAGAATATTGTTACGTTCACACTATGCCGCAGTCGGCAGGGACTAGAGCAGGGAAGTGGGCACGAGCATAGCGTGAACACGATCATGCCTCTGTCCCGGCTCCCGGCACAAGTTCATGTCCTTGCTCCCTAATTAATGTTGCTGTGGCAATAAGTCCACGGCAATAATGCCGGCAGCGGTATGGGCATAGTGTGAACGCGGTATGGAAAAGATTACGACTCGTATGCTGAAACAATGCTCAAGAGTTGAAACTCAAACATAATTTTTTCTATACAGATTTAGATGTCCTAAAATCGATTTTTGAGTCACGTTCGGGTTTTTTTGAGCATACAAACCTAAAACTATCCATGTCTCTTTTATGTGAAAGAAGAGATGATATTATACGATTTGTTTTTTATACGGAAAATAGTATATTTCATTACAAGTGCGGAACGGCTGTCATTGCAAAGAGTTCCGATAAATGTCTACCCGAGCCGAGGCGCAGCCGAAGGCAAGGGTTGACAGTCGGAACAAGTTGCAATGACGGTTCCGCACGTGTACGAACGACTATTTTTAATACAGTTGCGAAAAAATGAAGCAATTTAATAAAAAGAAAATTTCTGAAAAATGGCGCCAACCGTAGAATATAAGCAGAGATTTTTTTTTCTTCACCCATTCTGGTAGGCAAAGGGAACTATGCCCATACAGCCAAGTCTTCAATAGATTTTTATTATTGATATGAAATGAAAATGAAATTTAATGAGATGAAATGAAATGAAACCTAACCTAACTCATTCAATCAAATCATTAAATCTGATATTGAAACAAATTAGTAGCTTCTTTTTAGAAATATACGCATTTGCATGAATCATAAAAAGTTCTATGAATTTTTTTAGTATAACTTCATGGTTGGTTTTTCTTTTTAATAGACATTATTTTGACAGTTGGGAAAGAGAACGCACTAGTTCGGGAAAGGTAAAAAAAAAGCACGAGTGTGTAATAGCCCACATCCCGAACGCTATACGTCCCTGCAATACGCCTTTTTTTGAGCAACTGTATTAAAAAATATATTCTAGGATATTCGTACTAGTTCATACCTGTCTTTGTTTATACGGACACTTCGTTTTAGCTGGATGAGTTTCAGAATTTGTGGCTTTCTTAACTTTTCCGGTGCTGGTTTCGAAATTGGTGGGATAGAGTTTCTTGTAGTTATAGCATTTTTATTTCTGGTTTCAGTCGAAGCGGTTCTGTGGTTTATTTTCATAAATTATTTAATTACACTGATTTATCGATAAAAATAATTTGATTTTCATTTTTTTATAAATAGGGAACCTTTGCTGTTGTTTTGTATATTTGAAATGAATTCATTTGCAGTCAAAAAACAATCTCCAAGAAATTAAAATTCCTGTTGGTTAATTTGTGCAACTTATAAAACTTTGCCTGCTCAGCTTTTAATTAGTTTGACTAAGATTGAACTGATAGCCAAAAAAATACAAGGCCACTGCCAAGACAGACTTTAGCCAACGAAAGTCCCACCTCTCCAATAAAAATATTGTGCTTACCTAGATTGTTTTTAGTAAAGTATTGAAAATGGGACAAAAGTATTTAAAGATGAAATTACTACTAATACTTATTACTTCCAAAAAAGACACCTAACGAAAGAAAGCAAACCACTAGATTTAAAGATGGTTTTCATAATTTTTGGCGTCAGAAAACGACGCCTCATCGAGAAACGCTTTTTTATCTTAAAAAGTTATAAGTACTTTTGCTCTACTAAACAAATGGTCGACCACTCTATTTTCCATAAACTAAAGCATTAGGTTCCTACCGAGCTGCCATTATTTTAAAATTTCGATAAATGTAATGGTGTTACAAACTGTAAAATACAAGTACATATGCCTGATTTATTTCGCTACAGCTTTTACACGAGCACCACTGACAGTAAACGACATACATATTGAATACTCGTAATGAGTTCGATATACTGAGAATTGGTCAGTGTGCATTGACTGAAATAGCAGCAATTTGTGATGATTGGTCTTTTAGATCTTTGGTTCGTGCTTTTAGCGCCCGTCACAGAATAAATAATAGTAGGTACTACGCTAGAATCAAAACAATAGCTTGAATATTTGGTGCGGAAAAGTGCAGCTAGAGCAAGTCACATGGGTGAATTTAATTAAGTTTTTGCTCCCGAGTCGAAATCGCGACATTTTTGTCAGTTTTATCTAAAGAATTTACCTACGTTATTTTACGAAGTTTGATATTTATCCCGAGGTTTTAGTTCCGATCGAACTAGTGAAGTTCGATCAAAAGAGCCACAATCGTCAATGTTTGCCAAGAGTGCAATAACTAAGCGTAGAAACAGCTTTTCTAAGTTGTAACTAGGTACACAGGTTTTTTAACAAATTCGCGTATAAACAGCTTTTTGTAAAGTTTTATTTGAAATTCAATTAGCCAAGTAAATTAAAATTTCAGTGCATGTGACGTATTTGGTCAACAATTTTGTTCCAACAAGCGCCAAAACGGGTCCAAGTAAATTGAACTTTGTAAACAACGCTTGTGTTAATTTGGTAAACTTTTGCTTTATTACATTGCATTTTATTTGAATTACGAATTTAAACTCGCACACTGTCACATAAATAATTATCCAGGAGTCAGCCCCGCGGTTTTTACGTACAGCTCAGTCTGCCCACAATGTTTTTATATTTTGTGTAACAATTCTCAAATCATGCATAATTTTTTTCAAGAACGGAGTTTTTCAAATGTAATATACGCTGACACCTCTATCTATCCTGACTGACATCACTGATCTAACTTCAAACCCACTTCAAAATTAAATGTTGTAAAACTACAAAGCATAATTGGTACTCGTACATACCCATGAAGTAGGCGGATATCTCGGGAACGGGGCAATCTGCTTCGTGGCGATATTGCTCGGCAGGTCGTGCTTGATCCCTCTTTTGAGGCGTGCTTTTCTTCTGTCCCGCGATTTCGATCTCAGCATAAGAGCTGCCTGCATACTTGCCAGGTTTGTGGTGGCCGTGAGCGAGCCCTTAGATAACTACACTACGAAGCGCGCGCTTCCACGCCAAGTTCTCAGCTGGTTTTATACGTAGTTTTTATCACTTATTTTTACGCGATTAACTAGCCCTAGCGCACTAAAAATTTTACTTTTTAATTATTTTCTGAGAATTTTAATTTACTAAGATTTTATTTACACACCGAACGTCAACGTTATGAAAGTTTCATCACAGAATAGATTACTGTCTATAAATCTCACTTTGACGCTTTAGTATAGAGTAAGAGGCACAAAAAAGGCGTGAAGTTACGCTAATATTATTGCTATACGAATAAGATTTTTTATTTTAGTGGTCGTTATCTTATATTACGATATGTTTAAAGTGAACGAGAATACTGGAAGCAAGCGCAATTTGGCGTTTATATCAAATAATTGAGTATTAAGGTATTTTTAATGTTGTTTTTTGTTAATTGAACTTTTCACTCATGTCTCATTCCGCACATCAAGTCGCAGTCTCTGGTTCTTGAACACCTGCCATCGGACGCTGCGCCTTCCCAGGTGTCGTACGTTCATGGCCGGCCCACTTGGATCACTTCACTCGATAACACTACTCCGGCACGCATGATATTGCTTACTCAAAGGCAAGGCACACTTTCAAAGCAAACAATTAGAATGGCGGACAAATTAAGAGTAACGTCAAAAAAGGTGACGTATACGTTGCATTGTCTCATGTCATACACATACATGCTTACATCGACTAGCGTTACAGAATACGTACCAAAGACCTACAGCTACACACGAACAATAAAGACTTAGATCTATTCATGCTTAAACTAAGTACATAGACACACCGAGTTACAACACCACAGGCAGGGTATACCTCGACGAGTTCGCATGGCGAGTGTGGCTCGGAGAGAGGTCGCGGGGTGAGGGCCGGGGGCGGAGGCACGGGTGCGTAGAGGAGAGACTCCCAGTGCTGGCAGGAGTATGCGCGGACGCCGCTAGGCGCCGGGTGCAGCGGGTCCGGACTCGGCGGCGCGGGCTGGCGGCCGTGCTGGCGCGCCTGTTAACAACACACAACATTATACTTACACAATTATAACTATGTTCTATCTATGAATACATAATATCTTAGACTTTACACCTTTGTCGTGGTGAAATTACACCCAAGAAACATTTGCAGATCATACGAACATTTGCTTCTATCTGCAGGAATCTAACCCGTAAAGCTCATGACCACAATTCGATGTTTGAAACTGTACTCATTTGTTCCAGTACCAGCAGATTGTGCGATAGCGTAACGTGGGAAGTCACTATCATTTCCCGCAGAAGTTCACTACACCGGAAACAGGTCTTCCCATAAATTATTTCTAGCAAGAACCATTTTAGGTCATCTCTATCCAAATCCATCGAACTTTCGCAGTCATAACAACTTCGGTAGACCATAGGGTGATCAAACGCTTCAACATACAATTCGTCGGCACCATTCGGGAAGCAATTCTTTAGCTGTTTTTGGCCATACGGGCTACCAATTAATTGCCAACTCAACTTGTCAATTCTTTGTGCTATGAAATATATAAATAAATAAATAAATATCCACGGACACTTAACACAATGCTTTCTAGTCCCAAACTAAGCAAAGCTTGTACGATGGGAACTAGATGGCTGATAGAATACATACATACATTTTGTTTTTGTAAATACATCCTTATAATACATAGAAACACCCAGACACAGAACAAACATCTAATGTTTGCCACACAAATGTTTGTTCTCGGTGGGGATCGAACCCACAGCACGGAAGGCAGAGCTACTACCGACTGAGCCATGACGCCTGACAAAGGTCTTCTGTTATATTATAGAGGTAAGTTACCTTACGGCCCGCGAGCGACGCGCCGCCTGCCGCCGCGTACATACACCGCCGCCGCGCTCCGCTTGCTAGCGCGGCATCGCTCCCGCTGACCGCCCGGCCTTACGCGCGCGCGCCGACCCACTCCGCCGCATCCGTGCCTCTAATGACGAACACCTATAATCAAACCCGCACTGAACTGACACGTAACTACGATTATTCCTAGGCACACAAACATAAACCAATCAGTTTTATAGGGCTTCCTAGACCTGGACATATTGACAAACAAATAAAAATTGTTTATAGAACGTGGCTTGTGATAATAGAGATGCATCTTTTGACGAACACTTAAAACTGACACCTCCAACTTTTACGCAACTGTGCATATTTTATCCAGAGCTCATGAAAGAATCTGTGGATTTGTCTCTTTTGACGAACACCATAACTAAACTCGAAGTGGAAATCATAATAAACTACGGGTTTTTCTAGAGCTGCATGAACTTATGTCAGCTTCTTTTTCCTGCCTTTATCCCACTAGGTGGAGTTGGCACAACATGTTCTTTTCTTCCATTCTCCTCTATCATTCGTCATCTCAGTGTTCACTCTTCTCCTATGCATATCATCTTTTACACAATCCATCCATCTTTTCTTAGGCCTACCTCTTCCTCTATATCCATCCACATTCATACTTACCACTCTCCTCGTTACATGACTCTCTTCTCTCCGCATGACAAGCCCATACCACGCTTACCTGTTGCTCCTCATTTTCTCCGTCACTGGTGCTACTTTCAGACTTCCTCTAATGTACTCATTCCTAATTTTATCCATCCTTGTCACTCCGCACATCCATCTCAACATTCTCATCTCTGTCGCATGCAGTCTCTTTTCATCCGTTACCTTGGTAGCCCAGCACTCAGATCCATACAGTACTACAGGTCTTATGATCGTCTTATATATTTTCCCCTTAAGCTTAAGGGGCATACGCGGATCACATGTTGTTCCAGTGACCTGTCGCTATTTCATCCATCCCACATTCATTCTGTTCCTAACGTCACGGTCTATTTCGCCGTCGTTCTGGAATAATGAACCGAGGTACCGGAAATCGGAGCAGACTGGCAGGGGTACACCATCTAAGGCTATTGTAGAGAAATTGGAAGGACCACAAAAGTCACAGAACAGGTGCTCTGTTTTTGTCCTACTGATCTTCAAACCAACATTTTCCAATCTCTCGCGCCATTTTGCCAGTCTGCTCTGGACCTCAAGTGCATCTTCTCCAACAAGAACAATGTCGTTGGCGACCAGCATGCACCAGGGTGCTTCTTCCTGTATGTGTGATGTCAAAGCATCCATTACCAGGAGAAACAGATAAGGGCTTAATGCCGACCCCTGTTGCAGGACTACAGCCACATTGAACTTGTCGGTTACTCCAGCTTCGGACCGAACGTGCGTGCTAGCTCGGCTATACATAGCTCATAGCATGAACTTATGTAAGCGTTTTTCAGTATAGGTTTCTCTACTGTGAAACGCTTCCAACAGCTTGAAATGCTCACACGCAACTATAAACATTCATGATGTCAATAAAGGCAATGATGGAAGAGTGTTCAACACTCCTCAAGCAATATGTAATAAGTCAAACTCTTTTAATGGGTTTTAGAGCTTTTTTTGTCTTATAAAAACACACTCTGTTGACTATTCACGGTACAAGACAGTTTTAAAAAATTATATAATAATATCTTTACAGTGAACACCTGTTTATAATAAGTATCAAATATCGGCGCATGAAGATTTCGAGTAAGGTAGGAACTAAAAGATAGTTTGGTGGCATAGTTTTCTGTACGAGAATTGTTGAGACCAAGTGTACTAAGTACCTACATTCGTTTACAAAATTATTTTAAGAACTGGATACAAAACAAATTGCATTCACTAAAAATAACCAGTGTCTAGACAATTATTCATCATTTTATTGTACAAACAAACAAAATTCTTCAAAATTTAATATCGATTTAAACTTATTGAATAAGTACGGCGTGATTTAAATAAATTAATGGCTTTAAATCCTATTACATATTCATTGATTTAGATCAACTTTGATAATTGTTTCAAATATAAATTGACTGAAATTCCGAGCTAGGTGCTAGTTGATCTGCGTGTAATTGGATCTAGTTCACAGAAATCAGTTTCCATTTAAATACTTATTTCGTATTCGTTTAAAAAAACTATTCACAAAAGCATTTCTTACTCTCTTTCCGAGCATCAGAATTAAGATGGATGTAAAAGTTAAATTTTACACAAAAAAAAAACTCTTGTTGTGTTGTTTTTGGCCCCGATAAATACGGCAGATTAGGTATGATGAAGATAGAACGCGTACGCAGGTTGCACCTAGAAGGAAAGTCGCAAAATCTAAGCTATAAAAAATTGTTCTATATCTGTTTACCATATTTGAATATAATAACAAGCTAAAACAGCCAGCATTTTAAATCGACGTTTTCCATGAACAGAAAAGAAAATTATCGCTAGTACAACAACGATAAATTTTCAGTAACATACGATAAAGCCCACTTAAAGTTAAATGGGTACTTAAGCCTAATAAGCTTACGTAACTCAAATATTGAGATCAACGATATAACTTTAATGGAATAAGCTATCGAACTAACTCCTGGCAATCTAAATTAATGCTGCTACCTATCCACAAGTCCCTGGGGAAGTGTAAAACTGTCGTACACACAGTGTAACTAATCATACAAACTATAGTTGGACTAGTCTATATGTCTTGTGGTACATGGGTTTAAAGATGTCATTTACTTAGCTGGTATTTAAAATGTACGGGTTTGATTCCCGCGCATGGCTGGCAAATCATATCGTAGTTTTTGATACTCGTCACATAATGTATGTACCTATATAGAGTCATGAGTTACTCTATTTTTAATGAACTGTTTGTTAGTGTTTTAAAATTTTAAGCTATAAATTATTCACTGTGGTTTTTGAAGTCATCTGCGTGACTTTATCTATGACTCGCTTTGAAAGTAAATGAATTTTGAATCGTTATTAAGGTATTTACCTAATTGTATATAAAGTGAGAAAATTATTTCCAAAACATCCCTGTTGTCGGGTAATAATCGATTTTTCATCGTAATAAGCACTATTAACTTAAATAATCTTCAACAGCAAAATTTCAAACTAAAACGTAAGCTAAAACTGAGTTTAATCTAATACTTTTATCAAAATTACGGTTTAATCCAACTGACAATAACGCGCAGTAACAATAGCAGTCCCATAACTTTGGTACCGAAACTGATTCAGAATTATATTACGACTACCTTGGGCGAAATTTTCAATAGTACTGTTGTGTTGGAAATAGGACTTTATCATCATGCTTAATTGTACCTACTGCCTAAAGTGTATTATTTCAATTTAGTACCCATTAGTTAGCTAATATACTTTTTTGTACATTTATGTACCAAAAAGTTACTCCACTCCTCCTGACTCCAATCAATGAAACAGTGGTCTAAATCATTCTTTAATCTTGAACTTAAGCCGTAATTTTTATCAAAACTTTGTAAATATTCAAGTTAATTATGATTTTATTGTTGACTAAACCATGAACGGCATGTTCATGGTTTAGTATGAAATTGTTTAGGTATATGCTAGAGTTTGCTAACTTTTACTCTAAGATAGAAGTCAAAGAACGAGATCGACCGATAAGCGATACCGTGCCGGCACAAAGTAAAGAAAAAATAGAATACTTTGATTAATAACCATTCTTTTACTTTTATAATAAGGTAAGCAAAAATATCACTTTATGTGCTGCGACAAGAAAATTACTCTGTTAAAGATATTAAAAAGTTAGTATTTTATATAGCCTTTAGGACGAAAAAGACGGCAGCCTTTTATAAAAATAAATATAGTGTAAAATAAAAAAAACACAAAAAATTATTCGTAGCAATGGCGTAGCAACACCGTAGCACAAGCTACGGATTTTCGTAGATTTTCGTAAAAAATATTGTAACTAGACTAAGGTAAGGATAGGCTACCGGTGAATGCGTGACGAAGTAGGCTTCGTATGATGATGTCATTTGACAGTACCAACGCCCTTTAATAGACGTCCAATTTGTTGACAACATTATGCTAAAGAACAGATCTTATAATACTTTACCGCTAAAGTAAGACCACTGCCAAGACAGTATTGAGTACGTTTCATAGTATATTCCGTAGTGTTTTTGATTGCCTGACTCATCATTGTTTTTTTTTTAATATACTTGCACCTAAATACATTTGAGACAAAAAACTTTTTTATGAAAACACACTGCGTGTTCACAGAAGGTAACTTTATCTGGTCTATTAATGTTACAAAAAAGTTATTGTATAAATTCAATGAAAACCAATCAAAAATTACTTTACAAGCGCTCAATGCATTACTAAAACTCAATAGCCCCGTTCAAACAAACTTTCGACCCTAATCTCACAAAGGCGTTTCATAAAATGTTTATGTTAGGACCAGCAGATACATTTAACACGATTTCGAGTCTTGAACATCAGTAACAAGGTTGAATATCGTCTGTTTTATCAATTGGAAATGTGCAATAAGCTTAGATTTGGCTCGGTCTACGGTATTGTGTCTAGTATTAATATGGGATTGCTTTTCAGTACGATGCCTGGTCTTCGGCCGTGTATTGAATTCAAAATAGGTTGGGATCAGGACTCTGTTTATTTTTCTTTGTACCTCTACATAATCACACTACGGTATTTTTATGATATGGTTATAGCAACGTAAATATAAATAAAACATATGACCCACATTGTATTGTAACTGCTAGTGCTGTGTGCCTATCAGATAATTTCTTGAGAAAGTAAATAAATAAACTCAAACTTAAATTCGTATTTAAGACAGTATTAGGTACTCAAGCATTTTTATAGGATATTTCTCAAATAAATCTCTATTTCTAAACATTTCTAAAATAAAATAAATAGAACAGGAAAAACTGTCAAGTTTAATGATTTTGACTTGAGCACTATTTTTGAATATAGGTGAGATACGTATGGAATTTGTTATACTAATAAAAAAAATAGCTTTAAACTAAAAGTTTTAATGTAATTCCACCACAAAGGTTTTAACAGTGTTGTCAGAGTGCCTGGAGTTCTGCGAGAAGATAGTGTGAGAGTTGATCTCTATCTGTTGGTCCGTCCTTGTATGTAATGTAATGTTATTCTTTTATCTATTACTATTTTTTGGACACATTTTATTTTTGTAAGGTGCATTGGGGTAATTGCGAAAATATAGGACTGTCACGGCGATGCCAATCAAGATGGCGTCTAGACCAATGTTGCCAACAGGAAAATATCGCATTATGTTACTAGATTTTATGGATTTTCGGAATATACCCATTTTCGCAATTAGCCCAATGCACCTTATTTTTGTTTGTTCTATATAATTCTTAGCTTATTAATATAATTATTTATTTTCCTAGATTTAAGTTTTACTCAAGTTTATTCACAATACCTATTATTAATGTTATTCTTATTCCAGAAATTGACTTAATTTGCCTCTGAGTCTTATTGTATTTTTATATCACTATTTATTACTATTTTTTCACTATTAATTGTTTTAATTAATATTATAAGTTTAATTAATTTAATTGGCCGAGGCCGTTCTTATTATGTAAATAAATAAAATAAATAAAATTACGTAGAATGGGAGTAGTGTTCTCAACCTTATATAAATGAAAGCTCAATAAAACACAATAATTAGTTAGGAATAAAATTACTCTAGTGAGTTTATAACTACGTATATACGTACTAACTACTATACCTATGTACTTTTACAGCTACCTAACTCTAAAATTTGAACTGTGCTACTCAAATTGTGTTCATATACTGTCTAGAAGTACATTCGACTACCTCTTTACACATACCTCGAAGCGTGTTCAACATCAACTAAAAGATATAAATAAATATTTACCTTACTTGGAGATACAATGCAATAGGCTATTTCAATTTTCATTTTACTTAGATGCGCTTGAATATTCTACTAGCTAAAGCCCGGATCGGGGCATGCATTTTCAAATTGTGAGTACATTGCTCCATTTCGTTGTTACTATTCAATTCAGTAAAATAACAGTGTACTCATAAAGCAATGTACTCGCTACTCTGTAAAAAAATACTTCCCTAAGCGCTATAGTCGGTTGCTCCAAGGATTTTGACGCTAGTGAGAACATCACAAATGTAGACAATCAATTTTGAGTCGCGTGTCTTTGTGATAAAGTCGAAATTAAAATGCTTTGAGCATCAACGTCAATGGTAATGTGGTTTTAATAATCCTGCTTCATACATACAAATGTATAGATGTGTGGATAGAAACATTCTAGTTATACAATATACATGGTGATAGTCTTTTGTAAAAAAAAAAGTGTAACGTCATTTCCGGCCAGGTTGTTTTTAAGTGCCAGTTGTTCTTCTGGATTGTTTGTTGTCAATAACTGAAAAAACAGTGCTGTATTATCAAATTTAATTTCAAATGAGGGCATACATAGCACCTAATATTTAAAGAAAAATGGCGTTTTCGTAACATTTATAATGTTCATTGTAACATTTATAATGTTGTTTTTAAAGAGCTAATTTTATCAACCTCTCCAACCCTCTACACAGTTTTACATACTTTGACTGTTTATAACCAAACAGTAGGTGTTTAAAAACAATACAAATGTAAAACAACTGCCTGTATCTAAAGCCTGTGATTGTAGTAAACGATGTTACTGTTTATTCATTCGATTTATCAAAATATAATCGATAACAGTGATATTCATAAGGTTCTGGACTAAGACTTTTAAATGTAATATTCTGAGGTTCTAGGTTACAAAACTACAAACAAGAGTCACGGAATAACTTTTTTTTTTTAATTCACCCACACTTAATAGAACGACTTCTAGTCCCAAACTAAGCAAAGCTTGTACGATGGAAACTAGATGGCTGATAGAATACATACATCCTTTTTTTTTTCTTTTGTAAATACATACTTATAATACATAGAAACACCCAGACGCAGAACAAACATCTATGTTTACAACACACAAATGTTTGTTCTCGGTGGAGATCGAACCCACGACCCACAGCACGGAAGGCAGAGCTACTACCGACTGAGCCATGACGCCTGTCATAGATAGAGTATGTAAACAAAAACCACCATAACACATACTATATCGAATGAAAACAGTTAAAAGTTTTAAAAACTTAGTCTATGTTGGATTTAACTAATTATATGTGCAATATTAATGCGACAATTGCTTGTATGACCAAGTTGATATTCTAAAAGCGCTAGAGAATAAAAAACAAACCAAAATGCATAGAATGACATTTCTTTAAAAGATTGGACCCCGTCATTTTTGACATTTTAGATTCTCTAGTGATCTATGATCCATGGAACTACTATCCTAATTCCTTGCTATGATCTATGTATTCTTCAATAAGTCTTCGATGAATGAACTGTTTTTTTTTTTTCATAAAAGAGGTTCTTGTGTGCCAGTAATATTTCTTTACCAAATAAGCTCTTATTGTCTGACATTATCAGAAAATTCCACGATATGCTTGGACATAGATAGAGAGCCTAATATTTTATGTTAGCGGCAATTTATTATACTATCTTAATACATATAAAGGGTTTACTGCTTAAGGAAATGGTCTGTCCTATTTTGTTTATTTGTTTTTGTCGTATAAATGTGTACGAATACCACCAGTACAATACAAACGATATGATATAATTAAACTTTTTAGGCCTGTTACCCGATAATTAGATCGTACAACAGATCTAGCAAACAGATCTAGATACCTGAGTTGGTGTTCATAATTGCTAAGTAGAGCAGGCATAAGTTTACCCCAGTTTAACAGGGAACTAGTATACAGAACTTAGGTAATGCGTTAGTAATATTACTTATATTAGACCTACACCTCAGAAACAGTTTTTTAAAGCATTGTAAAAAACTTAAGTTAATTAATAATCAATAATACTGGTCAGTTGGAAGGCCGTAACTGCTAAGTGGTTGTTATGAGTTGAGTATCTACTTAAAACATGAGACAATGCAACTTTAGCCGTAATTTTTCAATGGACACTGCTGCAAATTTATTACGAGCACAAAATCGACCACGGAGTGACGTCACCTTTAATGAAGAAAGAAACGAGTACGAATTTATGTGGTCGAGCGACAAACTGACCCAGGTTCGGGACGGCCGTCGCCAAACCCATAATCCCTTAATTAGCCCACCACATACACTAATCGGACACTGGATAAAAAAAAATTGTCACTTGAGCACTGGGCGAAAACTTTTTCTCCGATCAGCAATATTCGAAATGTGAACTTTTGAGTATAAGTTTTGAAGAGTATCGCGGGTCGCGTGCTGGTGTGCGGGTCGTGCAAGGGGCGCGCGCGGGCGCTGTGTGCGCGATGTTCGCGCCGCGCCGCCTCAGCCTCGACTGCCGGCATGGAAATTCGATTTTTCTGACGTTTCCTCCGCGCCTTCCACGATCGAACTGCACGCCACATGAATAGTTACCCACCGCTGATTTTGCACGTCCATACCACCGCAATAACTCCACTCGCTTTATGTCAACTTTAGGTAACGTCGACGTCGGAGGCGTACGTACGAGGCCTGAACACGCAAATTTCGATCTTTTCGCGATACACACTTTCGCTGTGACCTTGATATTTTTCGTAAAGCCTCATTATTGCGGCTCAACGAGTTTAAAAAGGTAGAGCAAAGAACATAATATCAGTAAACCAGTTGGGGTAAACTTTATTGTAGCAAAAAGAGTTCAATATTTACATTTAAAGTAGAAGAGCTTACCTCATCCACAGGCTGATACAAAAACTATGTTCGGGCAGCCGAGTATTTCCATTTAAACTTTTTAATTCACTTGTTTTATTCAAGTTGCGGAAGGTTGAACATAATTCGAATATTTAAAAGTTCAAGTGCCTTATGAGCGTGTTGCTCACGCGTCAAGAATGTTAATTTTAGGCGTTCCCATGCTTTTTCCTTTGTAAAACGCTGGTCGAGTGCGGTTAATGAGTCGAGTCCTTCCCTTCGGACCTCGTGACTGAGCAGACGTGTGACACCTTTATTTTCTGATTTTTATATAAAACTAGACTCAATTAAATCGTTCCAAATATTAGGACTGCATAACTGCAAGAGGTTCATTAGCTACGTTGTCCGGTTCCTGCCAAGCGCACGCCTGTGTGTGTAAGTCAAACTCCACTTCACACATTGATAACTCACACAGCAACCAACTGAACAGAGACAAAATACCTCCTATTAATTCCTGGCGCCCTGGTAGTTTCTACGGTAGGGGCAACTCGGATCGGAGGAAATAGTGCAGGAGCCTAGACACAGTTTGTTTACCTCATTCCACAAGTAGACGACAATTGAAACAATATGATGCCTGCAAGATCACCCCAAAAGTCAGGTTCCTATCCAAACCTTACCAAAGATGATACACCGATATCACAAAGGTTCAAGCGAAAACTTCCTGATCACTCTGATGAGTTCAAGCATTTCGAACAAAAGATGCAACAGATGTTCTCCACATGGACATCTGAACAGGATAAAAAAATGCAGAGAATTGAAGACCGTCTGATTGACATACAATCCCACTACAGTGATATTGAGAAGACATTGGAATTCATGTCATCCACGCAGGCAGAGACGATAGCGAGAGTGGAAACTCTGGAAAAAAAGAGTAAGGACAATGAGGTTGTCATCGCCAACCTAAGAGACGAGATCGAAAATTTGCATAGAAATGCCAAAATCAACTTCTTGGAGCTGAGAAATGTGCCTACTAAGCTAAAAGAACCCAAAGAGGATCTTGCTGAACTCATGGTTCGCTTGGGCAAAACAATAAATTTAGACCTGTGTGTAAATGACATTAAGAACATCTACAGAATTCCAGGAACTAATAGAGTGGACTCAAGCAAGCCCATAATAGTCGAAATGAAAACTGTGGAACTAAAGCAGAACATCATTAAAGCAACGAAGAGTTACAATTTCAGATACAGGGACAGCAAGCTTAATGCCACTAACCTGGGCTTTAATAATAATAGACCCGTTTTCGTTGCTGAACATCTCACCCCCCATGCAAATAGGCTTTACTTCCTCGGCAGAGAACTGGTAAAATCTAAGCTGTACAAATACTGCTGGCCTTCCCTAGGCCGGATCTTCGTAAAGAAGACTGATGAATCACCGGCAATTCTTGTGAAATCCGAGAAACAGGTATTGGCGCTAAAAACCGAATGACTCTTATCGCATTCTCTAAGTGTAACAGTTTTTCACTCTTGGTTTTACATCCATAGGTTGTTCTTATTTAGTTTTAAGCTCACTAAGATTCTTTTAGATATTAAGTATAATGTAGCTCGTCTAAATCTAAAATACTTTTCCAACAAAGCTAATTTTAAAATTTTTAAAATCAACATGAAAAATACATGGTACCATCAAACTCTGCAAAAAAGACACTATTATCTCATGGCATACGACACAACCATAGTATTTAATGGTTATCACCTTTTCAGACTCCCACCTATCCCACAACCATTATGGATATTATAAGTCAACTAAGCTCAGATATTGACCAAATTAGTGTTTCAGAAAGTGAAAAAGTTGCACCCGACGATTGCTCTGCCAAACTAAAGACATTTTACAAACCTTTACGAATTATGACACAAAATATTCGCAGCATTTTCAAAAACTTTGACTCGTTTATGATTCTCTTGGCTAAAATTCATATAAATATGGATGTCATTATACTAACAGAATGCTGGTTAGCCCCCCATAAGCCCATTCCAGTTTTGGATGGTTTTGAAACTTTCCGATCGACAAAGCTACACAACCAAAATGACGGCATCGTAGTGTATACACGACAGGGTTTGAAATGCCAAATAGAGGAACTAAATATGGAAGATGCTAGCTGTGTCACTGTAAACATCGACAGTGAAACAGTTGTCCTGGGTGTATACAGATCACCTTCATTTAGGAACACTGACAGGTTTATTTCAGCTTTAGCTAATGTGTTACCCAATTATGATGGTTTCAAGAATGTTGTTCTTTTGGGAGACATCAACATCGATATCAAACCCCAAAACAACGACAGATCAAGCGATATGTATCTTAATCTTCTAGCTGAACATGGTTTATTGCCTGCTCATACCCTACCAACACGTCTTCAAAACTGTCTTGATCACGTAATTCTTAAAAAATCTAACTATGCCCAGACTTTTGTAATAGAAACCGATGTAACAGATCACTACCCTATTGTTCTAAATATCTCTAATGTTAATATTATTGAAAAACCATTAAAAAGTAGAAAAGTGATTAACTATACAGCAGCAGTTAACCATCTCCAAAATGATGGACTCGATGAAGTAATGAAAATCACTGATCCTGAAGAGGCAACCAATTTCATCGTAAACAAAATTTCAACTGCAATAGTTCTTCACTCAGCAACAGTTATAATAAGTAACAAAAACCGCACACTAAAACCTTGGATGACCCCCGCCTTATTAAGATGTGTCAGGCATAGAAACAGACTTCATAAAAAATGCAAAGCTGACCCTGAGAACTGCATACTTGAAACCTCATACAAACGATATCGCAATTTTTGTACATCCCTTATTAGAAAAGCTAAAATGGCATATGAGAGATCACAACTAGAAGAATGTTCCCATAATCCAAAGAAAACATGGGATACAATTAGGTCTATTACTAATACTAAAAAGATTAAAAGTCAACCGTTTGAACTGCTACAAAAAACTAACGATAGCGAGGGTGAAATAAATAACGTAAACAAATTCTTTGTAGAGATAGGCCGAAGTCTTGCTGATAAAATTGATACTAATCTAGATGTTACTTTACTGGAGAGTTCTATCCCAATTCAAACTCACCACCGATCGTTTGTACTTCTTCAAACAGACTGCAATGAAGTATATGCAACCATATGCAACCTAAAAAATGTATCTGCAACAACTAGTGACGAAATCTCATCCAAATTTCTAAAACTTGTTAAACATTTGATAACTCCTGCTCTTACCCATACCTTCAATCTATGCTTTGAACTTGGTGTCTTTCCTACGGTACTAAAAAAATCAATTATCCATCCGATATACAAAAAAGGAAATAGAGACAGTGTCAACAACTATAGACCAATTTCAATACTGCCAGCCATTTCCAAGGTCCTTGAAAAACTCATTAATAACCGGTTAATAAATTACCTAGAAAGTGAACATTTATTGGCGCCACGACAATATGGGTTCAGATCCGGTAAATCGACAGAGGATGCAGTGTACTCCTTAACAAAACTGGTTACTAAAAAATTAGATGAAAAAACAAAGTGTATCGGAATCTTCTTGGACTTGGCAAAGGCTTTTGACACTGTCTCTATTCCCATTCTTCTTGACAAAATGTTTAACATTGGAATAAGAGAAAATTCGTTAAAACTGTTCTCAAGCTACCTTGAGGGAAGATACCAAAGTACTAAAATAGGAGAGTTTGTTTCTGAGGAACTTTTACTAAAATGTGGCGTCCCTCAAGGAAGTATTCTCGGCCCAACTTTGTTTTTAATTTATATGAACGAGCTCTGCCTACATAACCCTTATCAAGGGGAAGTTTTTAGTTTTGCTGACGATACCGCCCTAGTGTACTGGGGAGATAGCTGGAACCAGGTTCGCGAGTATGCTGAAAAAGGCCTGCAAAGAGTTATAATGTGGCTGCGTAAAAACCAACTTTCGTTAAACATAGACAAAACTAAATATTTAAAATTCTCTATAAAAAAATCCCCAAATGCAAATGATATGACCATCCGTGCCCACACTTGTAACGATCATACTTCCATTACCTGTCCATGCATGATTCTTGAGACTGTCCAAACGATCAAGTATTTGGGTGTTACACTAGATAGCACTTTAAATTGGGGCCCACAAATTGATTTATTATCAGCTAGAACGAGGCGTCTTATCTTTACTTTTAAGCACTTAAGGTACGTAGCAACACCCAAACTGATGAAAACAGTATATTTTGCGCTAGCACAATCAGTAATAAGTTACTGTATTTTGATATGGGGATGTGCATGTAAAACCAAAATAATCAAGCTTGAACGAGCCCAGAGATCTTTGCTAAAAGTGATGAATTTCAAACCCTATCGTTATCCCACACATCTCCTACATAAAGAATGTGAAGTACTATCGATTCGTCAACTTTTCTTGCATAGACTAATTAGCAAACAGCATACATCTTCACCTTTTGACGCCAATATACAAAACTCAAAAAGAAAAAAATCCAATCCCTTTAAAACTAAAAAAATTAATACTTCATTTGCTAGGAGACATCCTTTTTATTTAGGCCCCTTTATCTATAACAAATTAAATCGAATTCTGGATATCTACAACCTAAATCACCACAATTTAACAAAAACCATTCGTAAATGGCTATTACTGCAAACTTATGATACAACAGAATCTTTTATTTTATCTTTAAAATAGCCCACAGCCCAGTTTATCTCAATAGTAATAAAATTATATAATGGTCTTCAACTAATTAACCCAACTACCTAACTAATCATAAATTATCAAATTAAAACTAACCCTTTTATTTACCTCGAAATGAGATAGCAACAGATTTAGCAGTCATTTTAGTTAGCCCAGCTTTAGAAGACCAATATCAATATACCTACCCCAAAGACTTTACCACATGTATTACCAATTATTATTTAGTTTACCTTCATCATACAAAAATGGCAACATGCTCCCTGACTATAAATAACTATAACCACTCACACTACCATCTACCACTCTTTACTTGTTACGACATAGCAAACACGAAACGCGACGCACACGCACTGAACTATTCATGCACCGAGCGCACCACATCTAATACATTTTAATACAGACACGGATACCAACCTTGCAACTCACACATACAAAATCTGTAGTAGATTATGTGTATTTTTACCTACCCTCATTTTTTTATTTCAGAGTAGAAGTACCTATTATTACGTGTAGCATTGTACTGTGTTATTTATTATATATTGAGCCTGATGGTTTCCGATAGCTATGATTGATTGTTTTAATGTGTTATGGTGTTTGTGTTTATGTAAGAGTGTTTACCTCTATTTTGCTGGCCGTTAATCTGACCGGTTACAATCTGACCAGTTACTGAGTAGAATACCTACCTACCTATTAAAATGTACCAACATTGTAATCATTTTCTCGAAGGGTTTTTGTCAACTATGTAAGTACCTACACACCTACTTATCTTTTTAGTACCTAAGTGTACCTACTGACTCCTTTCAAATTGGAATAATATGAACTGTTACCTATTTCTGATGTAAATTGTTGGAAAAACCTAAACACGTACTAGTATAGTATTATATGATTTGTGACACTACTAACCTACCAATACCCAATTACCTACCTAACCACTGACGATAGCAACACAAATGTGATCATGTTTAAACTACAAACTCGAAGGAAGGTATCGGAACCCACAACACAGGTTTTATTAACCTAATGTGGTTTTTTGATACGACCTCATCTATGTTACCCTCTAACATGAACCGGAAAGTGTACCTATCCCACTGGGTGGTACATTTTCCTAAAAAATTTAGTGGCGTCCTTACTTCTTTGTCTACGTAGGTATAGGTATCATTGCATGCTATTTTATTTTTGTTAATATGATTAAACTCCGTAACTACCTACCCTACCTAATATAAGAATTACCACTTAACTACCTACTACCTACATTGTAACAGACGTTTGGTTCTTAAATAAATTTCATTTCAAATTTCATAAAAAAAAATGAATAGTCGTGTCGGTCATTAGGCCAATACCACGGAAACATGAGTAATTTGCCCCACGAAAGCCTATTTCGCGAACATGAAATATTTTATTATAATTATAATGTTGCAGTAATAAAGCCATGAGCTAGTTTCTGCACGTAACTGCATTGCAATAGCTGGTTCTATTATCAGGTACTGTAATTTTTTATGCTTCATCAGCGCTGGTTTTTTCTGATCAGCCTGAATGTAAGGACTTGCCTGAAGTTTTAATAAACTTTACATCTGCATATAAGCACAGCATATTGATATATCTCTGATGAAAGTATTTTTCATGATGACATACATGTCTTCTATTGGGAACTAGCCGTCTCCCCCGTCGTTGCTCGCGTTAGTGTGACTTTTCAAAATTCCTTTCTTAGTGCACCCCTACACTATATATGGATACTACCCTCCAAAAATGTCATACCTCTAGGACTTATAGTTTAGGCTGTGCGTTGATTCTATGTTAGCTTCAAAAGACAGTTGAGCCATATAAATCATCATTGTAAATTCAAATGCTGTTATTTTATCATGGAGAAAACACTACAGTACACGTAGAATAAAATTCAGGCATTCATTATTTAATTTTAGGCACATAGTTTACATAACTGAGTTATGTTACCTATTTTGTGTTTTGACCTTTGTCTTTTCCGTTAAAATATTGACCAAGTAAAGGCTTTCTACCAGTATAATAGTTTAGAAAGCTATACCCTTGTCCAAATTACATTTGAAACTACATCCGACGACGCTGGCCAAGAAACGAAAATAATGACACATGTAGCGTAAAACTGGCGTGTTTAAAGAGAGGTCGATGCCAAATCTGCGTGATAACTAGTGTTAACAGTTTAACGTGTGTGTTGGCGCGATGTAGCGCCCATTTTGTGGTCTAAGAGACTGTGGGTGAGTGTCTTACAAGACGATACGCGTAGCATGGAGGTGTTATACAATTTTTATGGGTCTAAGTGTTGATTTTATTCTTATTTGATCGAAGTATTCTATCGAAGTCAAAGTCAACTATCTTTTATTCAGTAAAATCAACAAACGACAGCCGACTTAACGAAACTTGACTTGACTTAATTCAAATGATTCACTTGGCACTGGCGAAATTGTCTGTCGAAATGACGGATGGGGGCCATAAATAAAGAAGAAAAAATTGCAAGGATTATTTAGAGAGACTAAATTAGTACATATCATCATTATTATAGGAGTTCTTTGCGACTAGAGCTTAGAAGAACGGGTAAGAAACTACAGTCGGGTTCGTACCTACCATAAAGCAATCTGACTTTTTGATAAACTGGCCATAAAATAATCATATTTTTCTTCAGCGTGCACGAGGCAGTGACAAGAAATTCTAAGATAATCTACCGAAGAATACTTTATATAATTTATTCAACAGCAAAATTACGCTCGTGGTTGAGTCGTTGAGTGAAGGCAGTACAGAGTAATTAAACTCTAAATACAAGTACGAATTTATCTAAGTACGCAGGCCAAAAACAAATTATATAATCGAGTATCAAAACCGATAACCTCACTCATTTGTTTTGTGTAAAATCGTGATCATATTTGTCTTAATTATCAGATGCATATCGGAAAGGAAATTCTCTTAAGGTTGAACAAGTCGCACACCTTTCTATACAAACGTGGAACGGTAACTACTCCACTGTTTTACGCTGACCAACCAAAACTAAGGATTATATCAATTTATCTCGTCATAATCTATGTCTGTATAAACCCCAAACCGTAAAAAGTATTCATTTAAAAATTACAAGCCTTCTAAACTTTCAATACAAAAGTTTAGAAGCTTGTATTTTTTAAATGAATAATTAATACAACCTTTTAATATTTTTTTTTAATATTGCAAATAATATGTTAGCAATTTTTTGAAATATCATAAGACCCACAAAGGCTCCTATTTTGTTACTTTTATGACATCGCAACAAAATCACAATTATACTTTAGCTAGATTTAATAAAGAGAATTGCCCTTCTAAAATCCAGCCACTTAAACGCTCGTGCATTGGCAACACTCCAAATGGCTATCGTGTGCAACAAACCATTACAATAACATTTTTTTACACAATGTCTCAGCCCACGAAAGCAAACCAAAGTAAAATTTTACTGGCAAAAGTTTGTACCTGAATAAAAAACTTTTACATGAACTCGCAAATAAAATTTCGTTACGCGTCAGGCATTTTAACAAGCTACTGCCGCACTCAGAGATATCACTTAAATGATAATGAACATTTAGTCATATAACATCTCTTACAACTCAGTGAACGGAGACACCACCAACTTTAAATCGTACCTAGGTGTTTTGAGTGACGTCTTTGAGTGTAGCAGTTTGTATGATATTCAATTAGTTTTTTGCATGAAGCAGACTTCTATTTATTTTTATTGAAATCTTATTGAAGTTTGTAACAACCCCCCCCTATATAAAACAATTTACACTACCTACACTACTAACTAAACTTAAATCTCTAACTTATTCAACTAATTTGGCCTTGTGATCGTATAGTGGTTGTGATTAGGACGCACTACTATTATGACCCGATAGTAACTCAGATACTTTACGGAATTATGTTGAGATCTCTTCTTAGTTAACCTATGAATCTACCTAATATGAAAGTAACGTTTTCCTATCTACACTAAACCTTATTATCTATCTAATCGTTGCTAATATGAGTAGACCGTAGGTAGAAGTTTAGTTAATCGCGAGGGTTATTCCTACTATTGTAGCTTAATAAATAAAATATAATAGGTTAATTAAAAGGTACATATTATGTAGATCCTAGATATTTAGAAGCAACAGAAGTTATCTTAAGCAGGTACGACTCATTATCAATGAGATTCTTTCATGAATTTTATATAGAATGGAAGACCTAAACCTCAATTGTTTTATCAAGTACTAGCTTTAGGAAGAAATATATGTTCGGAATTATAAAGTATTTGACTTTGCTGGAATACACGTAAATAGAAAAGCTATATTTCCTACAGGAGAAATCTACTTATAAAAATTAATATTAAATATATAAAATGATTCTAAAGTCTCAAAATATAAATTTATTATAGCTTTGTTACTAGAAAGATATTAAATTGTGTACTATGAAGCTAATGTATTTACAATAGAATGTATTTACATCAGAGTTAGGTGCCCCTCCTCCGCACCAAACTAGTGATTTTCGACACCAAACTACGAATACATATTAATCACATGTATTCGTAATAAACCCCCTCTTCACAGTACACTATACTTTAGCGGATGTATGATTAGGAATAGGGGAATAAGTAAAATCAATTTTTACTATTTCTCTAAACTGAATCCAACATCAGTGCTACTATGGATTACAAAGATCATGGAACTAAATTCTCTTTAAATAACTTTAGTTACTCAAAGCCAAAACAGTCCCATGCAATTAAATACTGCAGTTAAAGGCAGTCTGTTAGAGAACCACTTCTAACAACTGAATCTAAATTTAAGTAACCTTCCTAGTTCATGGTTCACTCAAACCAGTCTTTCTAGATAGCCAAATCAAAACCACAAAATCAAGAAGTAGGTACGGTCATAAACATAGCTATATAAAGATACTCTAGCTTGAATCAGCCTAGAATACTTCGACATCAAATGTGTCTAGCTAGATAGACCTAACATACATCATAATAATTACTAGGTATCAGACTAGACAGAATAGATCTATATAACTCTCTGATGGTAGTTATCATCCCTTTTCCATAAGATCAGAATAACTACGAGACACACGCTCTAGAGTAAGATCAATTTTATCAAGTACGGACCTTAATAGAGAACAACTTTTCTTTTTAGCTATTCCTTCAAGTATTTAGTTTGAGGGAAACACTCAGACAGGTCCACAAGAACTAAAGTTGACGCTAAATGTCACTATTAAAATAGATAGTCAATGCAAGACATCATGACTATTAGGAATAATCGTTCCATTTGAACATACTAAATACTGTACTGAATTTGAATGATAAAAGAGAGAGCTACTCAGCTGTCTCAATGGCACAATAAATATTGCCACTAAAATAATTAAGTGACTTTACAATGATTTTATTCAAAGTTGAACAAAAGTCATTTGATAAAATTAATCTGATTTGAGAGACTAGTTTTCTTAGTTGTAGTGTAAGTATCTGTTCAAATCCGACTTAATATCCGAAAGCAAAATTTAATAAAATTCTAGCAAAGTAAATCAAGAACGCAGCGCCATCTATGCTTCTCTGGCTGAACTAGGCAAATAAGTAAAATGATATCTAATAATCTTCACTTCGAGTGCTACAATGATATTTGACCATCCAATTAATTAGTTTAAATAGTTGCCACCGTAAAGCGCTATTCCTATCTAATAAAAAAAACACATCATGTTTGGAGGCTCGCTTCCTTTCCTGACGATCATACTGATTCAATGTATTTACTTATTTACTAATTTTTAGGCTAATAATAAATATATGCTTTGATTTAAAACTAGATGTGAATTTACCAACAAACGTAGTAAGTAATTATCTATCTTCAGCTTATTTTATAAAATAAAAGTAACCGTATCTAACTAGGTATTGATTTTATTTATTCGTGTATTTAAACAAAGAAGAATAAACAATCAATATAACTCGCTGATAGTAGTTATATCATTTAAATAGTACCTACATAAATATGTAAGAACAGGCGAATATAAATAGTACTCATTTAACTATAACTCATTTTATAAGTTAGTCCAATGCAATATAAAATAAATTGATACGTACAAAATAACCGTCTCTTATTTTTGAGTTTATTCAAGCGGTTTCATTTGTATCATAATTTCACGATTAGAACTGTAAATATAAACAACTTTGTGTTAAGTTCCACATACCCAACGTGTGATGCAATGTAGATACGCACAAAAATACAATAACCGACCGTCTCTAACTAGTTTTACCTACTTATTTATTCCTATCTACCCCTTTAGCTTATGTGTGTGCCTAGCCCTATCCATATAAATACATAATGTGAAATATATATAGATAAACAAGGATATCTGTTACCATGAGACCTAAGGTACCAGACGGAATTTTTGGATAGGATATTACTGCCAGCCAAGCAGACTCACAAGACTGATCTTTCGACGGTTAAAGGGATTCTTGACCGCAGTAATTGGAAGGTGATATTAGGTTTATGTACATTGGATTCAACGTACATAGGGGGTTTGGGATATTCTCACTGCCAACCAAGCAGGCTCACTTGGCTGAATCTAATGATTGGAGAAAGGTGTCTTGTCCAACAGTGAGAAGGATAATGAAAGTTTACTTACCAAGGTATCCTGTAATGCACTGTTTACTTTACTCCGGAACAAAAATAACTGCCGAATGGACGATTTGTACCGGCTTATATTCCAGCTTCACGCTCTCGACCGACACTTTGGGTCTAAGCGCGTACGTTGCCGGCGACGAACCGCAAAGAGTAAAGAGTGAGATGGCAATATTCCCCCACCGTGTTGCTCCAAGGTTTTAGCAACAGACAGGGATGCTCAATATCGCCATCTCCCTCGCACTCGTAGTATCTAAAAATAGACTTACATAACTAGATCAAAATTGTATTATTGTTATTATTTTTTTAGTCTTAAGAGTTTTTATGGTTTTATTTTCTAGTTTTGTTGTTCAGAATTTATATTAACTTACACTCTTTATTGTAATTGATAAACTGTAATTAACTTATAAGTAAAACGAAAGTACGACAAATTGAATTTTAAGAGTAATAATCTTGTGATAATCTCGGAAATAAAGACCTAGGTATCTTCCTAACGAAATTAAAGAAATTGCTAGCATAAACGTTTTTAAAGCAAAACAAAAATTGTATATTTACGAAAACGTGCTATAAAATAAATTAGGTTAAAACATAATACTAAACTAATACTACTAGAATACCTATAACTAAACTAATGAAATTACAATTATCTATACCTACCTATTACCTACCGAGTTAGATAAGTACATAATATTTTATATATAATATACAATCCATGCTAGCACTCGGTACTACCTATTTCTCTACGTCAGATGACTAACTCCGCATACTGTATGTACCTACCTATTCCAAGTTCCATTCCAAGCAATTTAGTAATTTTGGCGTGATTAATCACAAACATTCAAATATACAAACAACTAATCTTTCGTATACTGTGATATTAGCAGGATATACAATACGTAGTAACGTAAAGTAATACAATAAGCAGGTACTGAATTTTTTTCCCGTTTGCATCTACCGTTTGTCAGAATGTACAAGAACCACAGAAAGATACCTGCTTTGACCTTCCTACCTGCCTATTGACGAAATATTCGATTCTAGTTCCATATAAACGAAATCATTTCTTTGTCTTACATTATAACTAGATACCTTGCCTACCTTCTTACCCTCGAATTGCCTATCCCATCTTGTTTGGGTCACTGACTAGTTAAGGAAACCTATTTTACTGATCTAAGTTCAAATAACTAGCTACTTAAAATTATCATAGATTTTTGTGTAAAACCTACCTACCTTTTGTATGTTATCCACGTTACTTACTTAGGTTAGTCTTTTTCCTTTATTATTTTTATTTACTTACTAAAATTATAATTTAAGCTCATTATAAGTGGACTGTAAAGTTCTTTTATGTGTAATAATAAAGTTCTTTAAACCGAGATGCCGTAAATTGTATACAAATCTATAGAAAAACTCCTTGCCCATCATTTGTGTGTACTTCTAAATAGAATAAAACATTATTAAATAATTGACAGCAAAAGAGGATTGAGCTAATAACAAAATAGACCAAACAAATAGGAAGTAACTAAATAACAATAATAATAGCCTTACGTGGTACTGGTCAGACCTTGAGCCACGCTAGGCTCACCCGTCGGTGGGGCGACGCAAGCCGGGCATATAAATATTTGCAAGCCCAGCGCGCCGTCATTGCGTCGTCGGCCGCCGCGGAGCGCAGTATCAAGAAAGAAATAGTCAGGAAGAACTTATAAATCAAGAAAGAAATAGTCAGGAAGAATTTAGAAGTAGTCTGAGGGGCAGAATAGTCATCCGACTGAAAAGGAATGGCCATCCATTCCGCGCCTACATCACAGTCGACCCATCGATGGACCACCCTCACCAAAGCAACTCCCCCGAGGTCAAGGACGGTACCTCGGCCATCCTTCCTTCTGCAGCCGACGCGACGTGATGCTGATCTTTGAAGTTGATTGAAGCCTTCGCAGCCCTGTTTTTTGACTAAAACTGTTTTTATCAAAACAATTCGACAACCTATGTATGTTTCTTGGCTCAAACTGTTTTTATCAAAACAATTCGACAACCTATGTATGTTTCTTGGCTCAAACTGTTTTTATCAAAACAATTCGACAATCTATGTATGTTTCTTGGCTCAAACTGTTTTTATCAAAACAATTCGACAACCTATGTATGTTTCTTGGCTCAAACTGTTTTTATCAAAACAATTCGACAACCTATGTATGTTTCTTGGCTCAAACTGTTTTTATCAAAACAATTCGACAACCTATGTATGTTTCTTGGCTCAAACTGTTTTTATCAAAACAATTCGACAACCTATGTATGTTTCTTGGCTCAAACTGTTTTTATCAAAACAATTCGACAACCTATGTATGTTTCTTGGCTAAAACTGTTTTTATCAAAACAATCGTCTCATCGAGGGGCCATCTACATCAAAGCAACTTTCCCGAGGTCAAGAACAGTTCCGCAGCCATCCTACACGACGTGATGCTGATCTTTGAAGTTGATTGAAGCCTCCGCAGCCTACGTGACGTGGCGCTGGCCTTAAAATTGATTGAAGCCTTCGCAGCCCACTTCTTGTTTCCTGACTAATATGCGTCAACCTATCAATGTTTCTTTGGCTGATAACGTCGCGATTAAGTTTTCTTTCTTGAATCTGTTGTTTCATTTTATCCTGGTATCCCGGTAAGGTTAAGGTATTTTTTTGGTAAAGTCTTGGTATTTCTTGGTAAGGTATTGATCTTCTGGTAATCTTCAAATATTCAAATAAATACATAGATGGCTTACGAGATCGAAATGATCTCGATAAATTGTCTGCCGCCAGCAGATTTGTATGACGCAATATGAGTATCTCTTTGTTAACTACTCGATGGCGCCGCTACCAGTTAAACAAATATCTGCCTACCATTTCATTCCTAATTAATTGTGAAATGACGTGTGGAACACGTACAGTACATACACGCTTGGCCGATTCGACCGCAGTACGCGTGCGTAGAGCTTACACTGGTGGAATCGTGCTCTTGCGTCGATATATTTATGTTAGTGCTATCTCGCTCTTACACATAGGTTTGTCACTTACTTGCATTCTCGGTGCAGTGGCTATGTGAAACGTTTCATTGGCTATTGTAACTATTTTGCTTGTTTAAGTTTAGCTAGTAGGAAAATTATAATAATAGTAGGGAATACTTGTGAGTAAAATGGAGTTTAGAGAGTTAAGTATCAATTCAGTTAGGTACTTAGTAGATGATTACTACAAAATAGATAGGTAGCCAAATAGATAGGTTGCATAAACCAATACTACATAATTAGGTAGCTCCCAAATATGATATTAAATAGGTAACTAGTTAGATAGTTTAGTAAACTAATCCAATATTACATAGGTAAACTCTCAAATATATTATTATTCAAGTAGGTAGACTGGGTCTGGCCAGAATTGTGATATGACGTGTGAAACACGTACAGTACACACACACTTGCCCGATTCAACCGCAGTACGCGTGCGTAGAGCTCATACTAGCAGAATCGTGCTCTTGCGTCGATATATTTATGTTAGTGCTATCTCACTCTTGCACATAGGTTTGTCACTTACTTGCATTTTCGATGCAGTGAGCTATGTGAAACGTTTCATTGGCTATTGTAACTATTTTGCTTGTTTAAACTTAGCTAGTAGGAAAATTGTAATATCAGTAGGGAATTTTTGTGAATAAAATGGAGTTTAGAAAGTTAGGTATCAATTCAAGTAGGTAGACTGGGTCTGGCCAGACTGCTGAATATGGCGAGCTGTGACGTACCCTTGATAACTACTAAATGACGCTATAATCAAATATCCAACTATAATTTAAATTCGAATTAATTGTGAACTAACGAGACATGATGTGGACCGTTACAATCGACCCCAAAGTTTTGCGAGGTGAAAGTAATAAATGTTACTGAACCGGAGTAAAATTTTCTCTCAAAATAGTTTATTCACAATTAATTCAAACCCCTAAAATTAATAAATTATTATGAACGCTGAAACTATTAAATCTATAAAGATTATCAACCATTTCTCCTCTGATCAAAATCATGGCATGAATTTATTTGGTGATTTGTAATTTCAGACAAATTATTTAGTGATAATTAGCATAGCTCTGTATGCAACCTGCTGTTGTATATAAACATTATAGATAAATAAATGAAAGTGTATTTTAAACCAATGTGTAAAATTGTCACCATTCTGATTCCAATCTTTCAGTTATAAATGAAAGCTCTTACGAGGTTATACACTCTTTCGCAGGGACCATCTTAATTGTGGAAAGGAACTTGGTTGTGAGGCAAGTCAACTCTAGTAGTATAGTGTTACTTTCCTTCAGTCCGTTTTGACTACCGCAATTGGTCCTGGGAACGCAAACACCACCCTTCACAATCAAGATTAATCTTTTACAGTCGTCTAAGTATAAACGTGCCCCATGACAGCGACATTCAGTTCGAAATCGACCTCAAAATAGTGACACGTTCACAGATTGGTGAGTGTGTAGTGTGTTCAGTTTTGGCCTAATAGGTAGAGAGTGAATTTATATGAAATCAGTTTACACTGATGAACGTCATCTGACCTAACCTAGCACCAAGTCTCCTTCATATAAATTGATTGCAAATAGTGTAATGTATGTCTTGATTACAAGCCAACAAATGTCTTATTCCAAGATTCCAGTAAGTCTGCGAGCCCCTCAACCAATTATTCCATTCATCCGTATATTCATTCTACTCCTTCTTACTTCCATTTCAATCTTTCATCATTTTTAAACTTTCATAACATCAGACTTCACTTTCACATGGTACCTGCATTATAATATTTCGCACCGATTCATTATACTCGCAAACTTAATAGACCGTGTAGAATTAAGACAGTAAAATAATTCGTACCATATTATATTTATTTAGTTTCTATTTATTATTAGCAATAATTTACTTGATTTTTATTTGACTAACCCCAAACTTTTCCTTCCCAAAAATAAATTTGAGCAAAAGAGAAATAATTGTGATTACAATTAGTGAATTTACTTAACCTAACATAAAATTAAACTTAAAATAAAGTAACGCAGAATGAAAACTAAATAAAGTGACGCTTAAAGCCAAGTAAACACATAATGTAAGATGCTAGTTACGCTCAAAGTCTAAATTTTACGCCAAATGCAAAGAATGCCTAATGAATACGTCAAATGTTTACGCAAAGCTATGCTAATTTGACATTATAAATTTCACCAACCCGCCAAAATCTGTAAGACTAGTAATTTATTTCAGTCTATTCATTTATTAACTTATATTATTACTTGAATAAAAAATAATAACTCATTTTTCTAATTTTATGTTTATTTAGAATAGCAAAAACAAAATTTAAAATAGATACATGTGAATGTAATTAATACCTGTTTTCTAAATTGACAAACTAAAATTTAACCAATTGTATGTCCAATCTAACAATTTTTTTTTTTTTAAGTACAAGCTCATCATTCATCAGTTTTTTTTTTTTTAAACAGATCAAATTTTACAAGAAACCGTAATAAAAAAAAATTTTTTTTTTTTTGAAAAGCCGCCACACTCCCCTCCATCTATGGGTAACAACTTCAACTCAGGGTATAATTACTAAATTACTCATATTATTTTAATTATCTTTAAATTTTTACGTTACACCACTGAAACGAAATCTATACGCATAGATGGGCTTTTCCCAAACCTCCATTTTTTTTTTTTTTTTTTTTTTTTTATTACAAAACAAAATTTCTTTCATTAAATGTTATAAAACTTAATTAACAACATTATACTCAAAAGGTAATTTCAAACAATGATTAAATTATTCACTTATTCCAGTTTCAGATTATCTTACTCATAATATTTTGACAAATGGATTGTGTTAAATTTTCCACGTATTTTTGTACTGCGTGGATACATTAAAATATATACATTTCTATAAGGATTACTAGCTACAACAAATGGCCCTTCGTATAATGATTCAAATTTTTTTGTTATCTTTTGCTTCGCATCTGATTTATTTACTTTCTTTATCTTAACCAAATCTCCTATTTCGTATTGAATGAGTCTATATTTTTGATTAAACTTTTCTCTCCGATTTTTCCCTGCTTTATTCAGATTTTCTTTAGCAGCCTCTCTAACTACTTCGACTTCTTTATCATTCCTTCTGTCACTTAACAACTTATCAAAAGATAATTTAGTGGTTTTACCGTACATAATTTCACACGGTGTGAACTTCGTACTTTCATGAAAGGTATTGTTGTATAACTCTTCTAATTTAGGTAAAATTGAAACCCACCCTTTATGGTTATGTCGACAATAAGTTCTGAAAAGACGTCCTAATTCACGATTTACTCTCTCTACAGTGTTTGGTCGCGGATTCCTAACAGTAGTATAAATGACTTGGACGTCATTTCGTTGCATGAAATCCTTCCAGGCTTTGCTCGCGAATTGTGACCCATTATCGGACATTATGGCTTTAGGTTTTATAATATCAAAATACTTCTTTAATTTTCCTATGACTGCCCCAGCTGTAGCCTTTCGAAGCTCATAAAACTTAACAAATTTACTAAAAGAGTCTTGTAACACAAGTATATAGTTATTTCCAAAAGCTCCTGTAGGTAATGGTCCATATAAATCCACCATCACTATTTGACCTATTTCTTCAGTTACAATTGAGCAACACGGACCAACATAATTTTTATTTACATGTTTATTCATTTGACAATCATGACATGTCCTAATTATTTTCTTAACTTGCTGATTCAACCCCTTCCAATAAAATCTATCCCTTACATATTTTATTACTTTACATGTTCCTTGGTGTCCCATTTCCAAATGAATTTGTCTAATCACTTCTTCCCTAAGACATTCTGGTAAAAATATTACTCCCTCTCCTTTCCCCTCCATTTGTACATACAAAATCCCATTCTCTAGTCTACATCGATTTAATATCCCTTTACGTTTTGGATCAATAATTGGCGATTTCTTTAGTTTTTCTAATAAGTTCCCTATTTCTGCATCCTCCCCTTGCAATGTTGGTATTTTTTTTAGTTTTGTTAATAATTCTTTATTTGTTTTTAATTCCATATATAGAAGTTCTGGTAATCTTACTTTCTCTTCTTGACACGAATCACTTTTGGGGGGATACCTAGATAAAATATCCGCTACTATATTCTCTTTCCCTTTAACATGTTGTACGTCATATTGAAAGTTCTCCAAGTAGTTTACCCATCGAGTTACTCTAGCATTATATAGCTTCCAATTTTTTACAAATGTTAAAGCTTTGTGATCAGTTTTAATAATAACCTTTGATCCTCTTAGATAAGACTCAAACTTCTTCAAACAACTAACCACAGAAAAAAGTTCTTGTTCTGTTACTGTCCAATTTAACTCAGCTCCCTTCAATGCTTTGCTATGAAATCCAATAATATTCATTTCCCCTGTATCGTTAATTTGATAAAGTACCCCAGCTAGCCCTACTCCTGATGCGTCTGTTTGTAGATAATAAGATCTGTTAAAATCCGGATGATGTAATTGTATTGTAGCTATGAACAATGTTTTAATCTTATCAAATGAATTTTGTTCTTTCTCCCCCCAATTCCATTTCCTATCTTTTTTCAACAAATCGCACAATGACCTAGTATGTTCACTATAACCCGGTATAAATCTCCTATAAAAGTTGCACAAACCTAAGAATGCCCTTATTTGTTTTAATTTTCTGGGTACTGGAAAGTCTTGTATAGATCGTACCTTTTCAGGGTCTGTCTTCAGTCCCTCTGTTGACAAAATATAACCTAACATTTTTACTTCCTTGCATATGAATTCGCATTTTTTTAAATTACATGTCAAACCAGCCCCTTGTAACTTATCAAATATTATATTCAAATGATCTAAGTGTTGTTGAAAAGAACCAGTAGTTATTATTGCTAAATCATCTAGATAATTTACGCAGAATTCACGTACTTCATGTCCCAAAATTATGTCCATTGCTCTACTAAAACTTCCTACTGAAGTCTTTAATCCTTGTGGTAAAACGTTATAAACATAAGATTTGCCATTAAAAGTGAACCCTGTATATTTCCTACTCTCTTCGGTAATTGGTATTTGAAAGTATGCATTATTCATATCAATCACACTGATGTAAGATGCTCCGTGGAAAGAATTTAATACATCTATTTGCAAAGGTGGTTTTTCTGTTTCAGGTATCATAAATTTATTTATTTCTCTCGCATCAAGCAAAACTCGTATCGTTCCATCCTTTTTTAATGTGAATGTAAGTGGACTACAGTAAGGAGTAGAAGACCTACTTATGATTCCTTGTTCCTCCATTTCTCTTAATTTTCCTTCAATCTTTTCCCTATATGCGTATGGCACCGGATAAGTTCTCCGTACGATAGGTACATTTGAGGTCATTTTAATTTGATGTTGATAGCAATTTGCTTTCCCTAACTTTGAAGAAAATAAATTCCTATATTGGGTTAGCAGTTCAGTTAATTGTTGTCGCTCTCCTAGATCTAGCCGTTCTCCCGTCTTAATTCCTTGAAAATCCTCTTCATTTTGATTTTTCACCTTTTCTCCTGAATCTATTACTCTACTTTCAGCCTTTTGTTTTTCTAATTCTCGAAATTTAATTAAATATTTAGTTCCTTCCCATTCTATCACTAACCCACCTGTACATTGTTCAATGCTAATTGAAACCTCATGTAATTTTAACCAATTAAAACCTAATATAATATGATTCACTAGTCCTGGTACTACCAACAATGTTGTGTCTATCACTATGGGTCCCATTTTGAGTGGCAACAATACTGAATTACGAACTTCCATACTTTTATGCCCTACCGCTGTTCTTATATGAAGAGGTTTTATTGGCATTAATGGAATTTTATCTTTCCATTTTTTATTTAGTTCAAGCCAAAATGATTCTGAAATACAAGTTAGATCGCTTCCTGTGTCAATCAGGCCATCCACTACATAATCAAATATTTGTACATTTATTTCTGATTTAAAATCTCTCAAACTATTTATTTCTTCGTCTTCTTCGAATACCGATTCTACTACTGAAACTTTCATTTCATGTAAAGGATTTTGCTCTATTTTTAGTTTTAATGTTTCTATTATTTCTTGTAACACCTGCATTTCTTTAAATTTTGTGTTTTTATTTCCTAACTCTTTTTGTGCATCTGATGACATAATTTTAATAGGTACTTTTATTCCTGTATTGTTTTTGCCCAAAGCTTGTCCTGGTTCCCATCCCATTTTTATCATAATTTGTAAAGCATTGTTCCCTAAGATTGGAACTGATTCGGGAACTTGTTTTTCAGTTCTTCCTAGTTTAAATCTAATACTGGTTCTTCATTGTTGTCTTCAGCGTTGATAACTGTCACGGTTGCTCTTTTTCCTGTTTCGTAGTTCCCTGTAGGTTTATTCCACTGACGATAGTAGTTTTGCTGAAATTCTTTCCTTCTTTTATCCTGATCTTTATTCTGTCCCGTCGTATTTCGAGATGCAGTATAATTCGGTGTTTCCAGTTTGTTTACATTGTCCATGTTTCTCAGGAACTCAGCAGTTTCTATAATCGACTCTATTTTAGATATGTACCATCCTTGTTGCACATATTTTGGGTAATGTCTAATCAAATCTGATATTAATTGCTTATCTGGAATTTTAAAACTTAATAACTCTGCTTTCCCCGTTATCCTCAGGAAGTGGTTCTGCATACTCGTTGTTTTATCCCAAGTACCTTGTACGATTGATCTTCGAAGTTCATTTTGCTCTTTGTCCCCCCAGAATGTAGACAGAAAGTCAGTTTTAAAATCGCTTAGTTTCTCCCATCTGCTTTTGTAAATCCTAGCCCAATCTCTTGCATCTCCGACTAAACATTCTAGGATTAAATCTATTTCATTCCCTTCGCGAGTTGCTTTTTTCAGATATAATTCTAAATCTTCTAGAAACGTCACGGGGTTTAACTCTTTATCTCCATATTTTGGTTTTTCCAAATTTATATTTCTTACATTGTAAGTCACAGCTCTAGATGTTTCTACCGGAAGTTCTCTCTCATGTTCAGTTACTTCTGCATTATCTATTGGTTCTTGTACATGCAATATATTGGCTGATTCTATTGTCTCATTAGTAGTTTCTTTTTCTGTAGTGGATTTTGTCCTTTTTATTTCTTCTCGGATAACATTCATCTGAGTTGTTAGGTTTCCCAAAATTCTGCTAAATTTGCGATACATTGGGCCTGCGCTCATTTTTTTCCTCTTTACTAAAGGTTGTTCGACATCTATTATTACATTTTGACTAGGTCCGGCCTGTTCTAAATCATTATGTGTTACTGTCTCTTCAATAGATGGTTGCGTTTCCTTTCCACTACACGTTATATTTTCTGTGTGATTTTCCTGCTTGTCATCTTCTATTGGAACTCTACGTTTTCTACTTGGTCTAACCATATTTTCTTACTTCTTCTATTCGGACTGATATTCAAGATCAAAGTCTAAAACAGAAAATGATACCTAATTTAATTTTAAGTTTTGTTACAAGTAAGGTTAGATAACTTTTCTATCTGACGACCCCAGCATATTATATAAAATTATTTTTATTGATTTCGACCCCCCGCATGTACAACTAAAGACCGCATTATGTATTTTTACCTCAACGCACGCTAACTACAAACTCAATATAACAACTACATTACTAACAGTGAATTTAATAGCTATATTACTCCGATGTAATTCATGAACCTAACAAGAAGATGCTAGAAATCTCAACATAGATCCCCATCCTTTATTACGGCAGCAAATTGTGCGATTTCTCGCACTACTAAACTAATCTGAATCTACCACGAAACAAAAAACAAAAAGATTTTAATAGGAAAAGTTAAAAACCCGTAGTAATCTCTAAATTCTAAATCCTGGTAACGGCAACACCATATTGTAACAACCCCCCCCTATATAAAAACATTTAACTACCTAACCTACCAAACTAAACTTAAATCTCTAACTTATTCAACTAATTTGGCCTTGTGATCGTATAGTGGTTGTGATTAGGACGCACTACTATTATGACCCGATAGTAACTCAGATACTTTACGGAATTATGTTGAGATCTCTTCTTAGTTAACCTATGAATCTACCTAATATGAAAGTAACGTTTTCCTATCTACACTAAACCTTATTATCTATCTAATCGTTGCTAATATGAGTAGACCGTAGGTAGAAGTTTAGTTAATCGCGAGGGTTATTCCTACTATTGTAGCTTAATAAATAAAATATAATAGGTTAATTAAAAGGTACATATTATGTAGATCCTAGATATTTAGAAGCAACAGAAGTTATCTTAAGCAGGTACGACTCATTATCAATGAGATTCTTTCATGAATTTTATATAGAATGGAAGACCTAAACCTCAATTGTTTTATCAAGTACTAGCTTTAGGAAGAAATATATGTTCGGAATTATAAAGTATTTGACTTTGCTGGAATACACGTAAATAGAAAAGCTATATTTCCTACAGGAGAAATCTACTTATAAAAATTAATATTAAATATATAAAATGATTCTAAAGTCTCAAAATATAAATTTATTATAGCTTTGTTACTAGAAAGATATTAAATTGTGTACTATGAAGCTAATGTATTTACAATAGAATGTATTTACATCAGAGTTAGGTGCCCCTCCTCCGCACCAAACTAGTGATTTTCGACACCAAACTACGAATACATATTAATCACATGTATTCGTAATAAACCCCCTCTTCACAGTACACTATACTTTAGCGGATGTATGATTAGGAATAGGGGAATAAGTAAAATCAATTTTTACTATTTCTCTAAACTGAATCCAACATCAGTGCTACTATGGATTACAAAGATCATGGAACTAAATTCTCTTTAAATAACTTTAGTTACTCAAAGCCAAAACAGTCCCATGCAATTAAATACTGCAGTTAAAGGCAGTCTGTTAGAGAACCACTTCTAACAACTGAATCTAAATTTAAGTAACCTTCCTAGTTCATGGTTCACTCAAACCAGTCTTTCTAGATAGCCAAATCAAAACCACAAAATCAAGAAGTAGGTACGGTCATAAACATAGCTATATAAAGATACTCTAGCTTGAATCAGCCTAGAATACTTCGACATCAAATGTGTCTAGCTAGATAGACCTAACATACATCATAATAATTACTAGGTATCAGACTAGACAGAATAGATCTATATAACTCTCTGATGGTAGTTATCATCCCTTTTCCATAAGATCAGAATAACTACGAGACACACGCTCTAGAGTAAGATCAATTTTATCAAGTACGGACCTTAATAGAGAACAACTTTTCTTTTTAGCTATTCCTTCAAGTATTTAGTTTGAGGGAAACACTCAGACAGGTCCACAAGAACTAAAGTTGACGCTAAATGTCACTATTAAAATAGATAGTCAATGCAAGACATCATGACTATTAGGAATAATCGTTCCATTTGAACATACTAAATACTGTACTGAATTTGAATGATAAAAGAGAGAGCTACTCAGCTGTCTCAATGGCACAATAAATATTGCCACTAAAATAATTAAGTGACTTTACAATGATTTTATTCAAAGTTGAACAAAAGTCATTTGATAAAATTAATCTGATTTGAGAGACTAGTTTTCTTAGTTGTAGTGTAAGTATCTGTTCAAATCCGACTTAATATCCGAAAGCAAAATTTAATAAAATTCTAGCAAAGTAAATCAAGAACGCAGCGCCATCTATGCTTCTCTGGCTGAACTAGGCAAATAAGTAAAATGATATCTAATAATCTTCACTTCGAGTGCTACAATGATATTTGACCATCCAATTAATTAGTTTAAATAGTTGCCACCGTAAAGCGCTATTCCTATCTAATAAAAAAAACACATCATGTTTGGAGGCTCGCTTCCTTTCCTGACGATCATACTGATTCAATGTATTTACTTATTTACTAATTTTTAGGCTAATAATAAATATATGCTTTGATTTAAAACTAGATGTGAATTTACCAACAAACGTAGTAAGTAATTATCTATCTTCAGCTTATTTTATAAAATAAAAGTAACCGTATCTAACTAGGTATTGATTTTATTTATTCGTGTATTTAAACAAAGAAGAATAAACAATCAATATAACTCGCTGATAGTAGTTATATCATTTAAATAGTACCTACATAAATATGTAAGAACAGGCGAATATAAATAGTACTCATTTAACTATAACTCATTTTATAAGTTAGTCCAATGCAATATAAAATAAATTGATACGTACAAAATAACCGTCTCTTATTTTTGAGTTTATTCAAGCGGTTTCATTTGTATCATAATTTCACGATTAGAACTGTAAATATAAACAACTTTGTGTTAAGTTCCACATACCCAACGTGTGATGCAATGTAGATACGCACAAAAATACAATAACCGACCGTCTCTAACTAGTTTTACCTACTTATTTATTCCTATCTACCCCTTTAGCTTATGTGTGTGCCTAGCCCTATCCATATAAATACATAATGTGAAATATATATAGATAAACAAGGATATCTGTTACCATGAGACCTAAGGTACCAGACGGAATTTTTGGATAGGATATTACTGCCAGCCAAGCAGACTCACAAGACTGATCTTTCGACGGTTAAAGGGATTCTTGACCGCAGTAATTGGAAGGTGATATTAGGTTTATGTACATTGGATTCAACGTACATAGGGGGTTTGGGATATTCTCACTGCCAACCAAGCAGGCTCACTTGGCTGAATCTAATGATTGGAGAAAGGTGTCTTGTCCAACAGTGAGAAGGATAATGAAAGTTTACTTACCAAGGTATCCTGTAATGCACTGTTTACTTTACTCCGGAACAAAAATAACTGCCGAATGGACGATTTGTACCGGCTTATATTCCAGCTTCACGCTCTCGACCGACACTTTGGGTCTAAGCGCGTACGTTGCCGGCGACGAACCGCAAAGAGTAAAGAGTGAGATGGCAATATTCCCCCACCGTGTTGCTCCAAGGTTTTAGCAACAGACAGGGATGCTCAATATCGCCATCTCCCTCGCACTCGTAGTATCTAAAAATAGACTTACATAACTAGATCAAAATTGTATTATTGTTATTATTTTTTTAGTCTTAAGAGTTTTTATGGTTTTATTTTCTAGTTTTGTTGTTCAGAATTTATATTAACTTACACTCTTTATTGTAATTGATAAACTGTAATTAACTTATAAGTAAAACGAAAGTACGACAAATTGAATTTTAAGAGTAATAATCTTGTGATAATCTCGGAAATAAAGACCTAGGTATCTTCCTAACGAAATTAAAGAAATTGCTAGCATAAACGTTTTTAAAGCAAAACAAAAATTGTATATTTACGAAAACGTGCTATAAAATAAATTAGGTTAAAACATAATACTAAACTAATACTACTAGAATACCTATAACTAAACTAATGAAATTACAATTATCTATACCTACCTATTACCTACCGAGTTAGATAAGTACATAATATTTTATATATAATATACAATCCATGCTAGCACTCGGTACTACCTATTTCTCTACGTCAGATGACTAACTCCGCATACTGTATGTACCTACCTATTCCAAGTTCCATTCCAAGCAATTTAGTAATTTTGGCGTGATTAATCACAAACATTCAAATATACAAACAACTAATCTTTCGTATACTGTGATATTAGCAGGATATACAATACGTAGTAACGTAAAGTAATACAATAAGCAGGTACTGAATTTTTTTCCCGTTTGCATCTACCGTTTGTCAGAATGTACAAGAACCACAGAAAGATACCTGCTTTGACCTTCCTACCTGCCTATTGACGAAATATTCGATTCTAGTTCCATATAAACGAAATCATTTCTTTGTCTTACATTATAACTAGATACCTTGCCTACCTTCTTACCCTCGAATTGCCTATCCCATCTTGTTTGGGTCACTGACTAGTTAAGGAAACCTATTTTACTGATCTAAGTTCAAATAACTAGCTACTTAAAATTATCATAGATTTTTGTGTAAAACCTACCTACCTTTTGTATGTTATCCACGTTACTTACTTAGGTTAGTCTTTTTCCTTTATTATTTTTATTTACTTACTAAAATTATAATTTAAGCTCATTATAAGTGGACTGTAAAGTTCTTTTATGTGTAATAATAAAGTTCTTTAAACCGAGATGCCGTAAATTGTATACAAATCTATAGAAAAACTCCTTGCCCATCATTTGTGTGTACTTCTAAATAGAATAAAACATTATTAAATAATTGACAGCAAAAGAGGATTGAGCTAATAACAAAATAGACCAAACAAATAGGAAGTAACTAAATAACAATAATAATAGCCTTACGTGGTACTGGTCAGACCTTGAGCCACGCTAGGCTCACCCGTCGGTGGGGCGACGCAAGCCGGGCATATAAATATTTGCAAGCCCAGCGCGCCGTCATTGCGTCGTCGGCCGCCGCGGAGCGCAGTATCAAGAAAGAAATAGTCAGGAAGAACTTATAAATCAAGAAAGAAATAGTCAGGAAGAATTTAGAAGTAGTCTGAGGGGCAGAATAGTCATCCGACTGAAAAGGAATGGCCATCCATTCCGCGCCTACATCACAGTCGACCCATCGATGGACCACCCTCACCAAAGCAACTCCCCCGAGGTCAAGGACGGTACCTCGGCCATCCTTCCTTCTGCAGCCGACGCGACGTGATGCTGATCTTTGAAGTTGATTGAAGCCTTCGCAGCCCTGTTTTTTGACTAAAACTGTTTTTATCAAAACAATTCGACAACCTATGTATGTTTCTTGGCTCAAACTGTTTTTATCAAAACAATTCGACAACCTATGTATGTTTCTTGGCTCAAACTGTTTTTATCAAAACAATTCGACAATCTATGTATGTTTCTTGGCTCAAACTGTTTTTATCAAAACAATTCGACAACCTATGTATGTTTCTTGGCTCAAACTGTTTTTATCAAAACAATTCGACAACCTATGTATGTTTCTTGGCTCAAACTGTTTTTATCAAAACAATTCGACAACCTATGTATGTTTCTTGGCTCAAACTGTTTTTATCAAAACAATTCGACAACCTATGTATGTTTCTTGGCTCAAACTGTTTTTATCAAAACAATTCGACAACCTATGTATGTTTCTTGGCTAAAACTGTTTTTATCAAAACAATCGTCTCATCGAGGGGCCATCTACATCAAAGCAACTTTCCCGAGGTCAAGAACAGTTCCGCAGCCATCCTACACGACGTGATGCTGATCTTTGAAGTTGATTGAAGCCTCCGCAGCCTACGTGACGTGGCGCTGGCCTTAAAATTGATTGAAGCCTTCGCAGCCCACTTCTTGTTTCCTGACTAATATGCGTCAACCTATCAATGTTTCTTTGGCTGATAACGTCGCGATTAAGTTTTCTTTCTTGAATCTGTTGTTTCATTTTATCCTGGTATCCCGGTAAGGTTAAGGTATTTTTTTGGTAAAGTCTTGGTATTTCTTGGTAAGGTATTGATCTTCTGGTAATCTTCAAATATTCAAATAAATACATAGATGGCTTACGAGATCGAAATGATCTCGATAAATTGTCTGCCGCCAGCAGATTTGTATGACGCAATATGAGTATCTCTTTGTTAACTACTCGATGGCGCCGCTACCAGTTAAACAAATATCTGCCTACCATTTCATTCCTAATTAATTGTGAAATGACGTGTGGAACACGTACAGTACATACACGCTTGGCCGATTCGACCGCAGTACGCGTGCGTAGAGCTTACACTGGTGGAATCGTGCTCTTGCGTCGATATATTTATGTTAGTGCTATCTCGCTCTTACACATAGGTTTGTCACTTACTTGCATTCTCGGTGCAGTGGCTATGTGAAACGTTTCATTGGCTATTGTAACTATTTTGCTTGTTTAAGTTTAGCTAGTAGGAAAATTATAATAATAGTAGGGAATACTTGTGAGTAAAATGGAGTTTAGAGAGTTAAGTATCAATTCAGTTAGGTACTTAGTAGATGATTACTACAAAATAGATAGGTAGCCAAATAGATAGGTTGCATAAACCAATACTACATAATTAGGTAGCTCCCAAATATGATATTAAATAGGTAACTAGTTAGATAGTTTAGTAAACTAATCCAATATTACATAGGTAAACTCTCAAATATATTATTATTCAAGTAGGTAGACTGGGTCTGGCCAGAATTGTGATATGACGTGTGAAACACGTACAGTACACACACACTTGCCCGATTCAACCGCAGTACGCGTGCGTAGAGCTCATACTAGCAGAATCGTGCTCTTGCGTCGATATATTTATGTTAGTGCTATCTCACTCTTGCACATAGGTTTGTCACTTACTTGCATTTTCGATGCAGTGAGCTATGTGAAACGTTTCATTGGCTATTGTAACTATTTTGCTTGTTTAAACTTAGCTAGTAGGAAAATTGTAATATCAGTAGGGAATTTTTGTGAATAAAATGGAGTTTAGAAAGTTAGGTATCAATTCAAGTAGGTAGACTGGGTCTGGCCAGACTGCTGAATATGGCGAGCTGTGACGTACCCTTGATAACTACTAAATGACGCTATAATCAAATATCCAACTATAATTTAAATTCGAATTAATTGTGAACTAACGAGACATGATGTGGACCGTTACAAGTTTTACTACCTGGAAACAAAATACCAGTGGCTTTGACCGAGAAAATTAGCATAGGTGTTTTCTATTTCTGCTGACGAGTTCTTTCTAGTACGTTCTCAATTGCACCTAAATCGGATGGCCTTTAGGCATAAAGTAGATACAAAAAATCACTTCATACTTTGGTCCTGCTATATCGAAAAAAAATTGCAAACAAATAGTAAAATGATACATACATTATACTTAGGGCTTGTACACAAAACTGCGATGCGACGTCGCATCGTAAAAATGCGTAAGAATGCAAAGAAGAACTTGCGAATTGATTCGCAAGTCTTCTTTGTTTCTTTTTCCTGTATCTCCTAATCGCATCGCAGAAAGATGCGTCGTGCGTGCTCGCAGATTTTTACGATGCGACGTGGCATCGCAGTTTTGTGTACAAGCCCTTATTCGTACCTAATGTCATTAGACATGAGTTCGATATATCGAAACGTTACTTATATCGGATATGGGTTAGATCAGCTATATTTGCATTATAATGGCGTGCGTAAAAATATAATTATCATAAGGAGCTGGCAATATGGCTTACTTTCTATTGTAACTTTTTTAGACCCTGTTTTTGCGGCGCGTAAACAGGAGGCGCATATCGATATCTGAAAACCGATATCGATATGCAAACTGTATATCGGCTACATAACCGTTTGCGAGAAAAACCGAAAACGCCCATCTCTAAATGCCATATACATTCATTTGTCGGAAGTCGCTAAGAACTGGGATACAGATAATTTAGTCCGGTTCTTGACGCTCCTAACCTAATATAGTTTGGTATTTAACTGCCTAACTTAATACTTGTTAATTAAATATAATAAAAGTAAGTCAGCAGTTTAGGTAGGTACCCTCAGTACCTACTACCGTGCTGCTGACTTGCTCACTAGGCTAAGTACCTACATCTCGATTTAGTCAACGGATTGTTGCAAGGCATGTTTTTGTACTAATTTATAGTTTTCAATAAACATTATTTGATTTGATTTGATTTGTGTTTCTAGTTAAAATGTCCTATGGGTTGTGGCTATACCTTTTTTATATACAACTCAGTAGAAAATCAAGCATACCGCCCGCCTGATGAACCTATACCGCAGAACAGAGAATTGCAGCGTGTCAGACAAAATTAACTTGTTCATGCAAAAAATACCACAACACCGCAAATTCAACGACATTTTGTAATAATATTAGCTGTTTTCTTCAACGCTAACCAAAATTTTTTTGCAACATTAAAAAATGTACATGGAATTGTTTGCTATGAATTACGAATCCGGGAGCTTTGTTGAATACTTAAACAAACACAGATTCATTTGTTTTTCTTAGAAAAATACGCGTATGTTAGTTTTAATAAAACTAGTATAAAGATATAATACCAATACAGTATTCACAACATTCACAAAATACACATGAAACAGTTGAGCGATCCACAAACCGCTGCAAACGATTTATAGATTTTAGTTTTGTTAAATAAATAAAATAAAAAATAAAATAAATAAAATAAAATAGACGATTTATAAAGATAATTTTTTGTGTTATTCGAAACTAGCATTCGCCCGCAACTTCGTTCGAGTTCCGTTGGATCCTGTTGATTTTCCGGGATGAAATTAGCCTATGTGTTAATCCGGGCTACACATGAATGTGAGAGGAGTAGATTCAGAGTTCACGAATGATAAAGGAGTCAGTCGAAGAAGAAAACATGTTGTGCCGACCCCACTTAGTGTGTGATAAGGGCAGGGAAATGATGATGATGGTACATCGGATGGGGGACCTTTCTAATCTCTGTGCTCACCATTCAACCATTCGCCTGCGTTCACGTATAGAAAGTATAGCATACTATTCACAAAACAGTTTATACCCCACCATTTTGTGTGAGCCTAAATCCACCAGTAGGGCTAAGTGGTTACTAGATATCCAGAAACCTTTTAGCGAATCGACCATCAATACGGCACGGGTATATTATGTTAGTCGCGACCGGTTTGCAATAAGAGTAAATGCAATCACTTCTGTCTTTCGCTTTTTGCTATCGATGGTTTATTAATCGAGTTACACGTCTCTCAAACGGTGAAGTAAAAAATCTTAAGGAAACCTGCGGCTTAATCAGTTGCGCACGTATTTCCTGTGCATAAGGCCGACCAGGCTGCGAAGATGGTATAGGTACGCAGCAAGCCTTACTCCATTTAAAAACTTTCACTGACTCTGTAATAAATAATCTATAGTAGGTGCCAAATAACACCGCAATACAGGTCATTCACCCACCTTCACCACGATGGCTAATTTTGTCGCTTTCCATACAAACCTGTCGCTAAGACGGTAATCGCTCAAATCTCGTTAGTACTGTTTGTTTACCATACATAAAATGAATTTTGCGACATTGTGGTGAAGGTGGGTGAATGACCTGTATTGCGGTGTTATTTGGCACCTACTATAGATTCGATGCAAAGGTCTGATTATTATTATTAGACGACTGGTCATATTATATCAATCGATGTACTAGGAAAGTGTATAATCACTGCCGTTATTTTCTTGGTGGTGTTAGCTTTTGATGTCAAAATGTGTCTAAATTATATTTACAAACCGTAACTTATTGTGACAATTCCTATAGTAAGTATATGAATTTTCACGTACCTACATTTTCTTTTCTTTAAGTGATTGTATGTCAATTTGAGAGGACTAGAGAGGTTGATCTCTACGCGCGTGCTGTCACAGTATTATCGCTGTCGCTACTGCTTGTAGGTTATAGTCCGGCCGTAGTTTCAATTAAAGTGGATATTTGCAACCATTGATCTAATCCAATTACTTAGGTGTACATTCCCGAACCGTAAACAAACGTTACAGTTAAGCTGGTTAACCCACACCGTCAGTTACCTGTCGAGTTTGCTTGCCGCGGGGAGTTCTGGGTTTTATGTGTCTAGGCTTTGTCCGTGACTTCGTTTGCGTTCTGCATAAAGTCCATTTATTCCGCGTTAAGAATCTGTTCAAAATAGTAGCTATTTTAAAGTACCTTTTAGTTTAAAGATTTCATTTTAATCTATCTTGGCGTTACGACTATTGATACAAACATTCAAACAACAAGCTTTCAATTTTTTTGTATTATTATTGTATAAATACTAAGAATATAGAATAATTAACAAAAAGTAAATTCAGTATCACGCTAACTCAGCTGCAGGCGAAAGCTAGAGTTATACAAAACTTTTTGATCCAAAACGATGTTCGGAAAAATGAACATCTTTTATTTTATCTAATAGGTTTTGTACAGTAGAGTTTTTAGAAGTTACCAATAACATTATTTTTCAGTCAAAGTCCACTGTTGGGTATGCACCTCCTCTATAGTTGTCCATGAAGAACGATATGAGCCTTTGACTTCTCGCGATCATAAGATTATCGTCGCGCAGAGTCTGAGCGCAGATCAGACTGCAAACACACAAAAATAATGCTTCCTGCAACGGACGCGCACATCACAACGACACTACTAAAGCTAAGACGCGAAGACTTGAGGATGATGGTGGGTATAATCACGGGCCACTGTGATCTGAACTACCATCTCCTCAAGATCGGAGCGACAGACAGCGACCTTTGTCGTGGCTGTCTTCAGGAAAAAGAAACAGTAGAGCATGTCTTGCTACATTGCTCTGCCACAGCAGAAGCCAGATCCAAAACGGGACTGCAGGAGCTGATCGGGTCTCACTCCTCCTTGGCATCCACAACACCACCGGGGATGCTGGAACATTGCTGTCATCAACCCAAAGTCCTTCTCCGTTACTTCAAGGAGTTGGGCTGGTTGGGGTGAGGTCAGCAGGGGGACAATGCACAATACACCCCAACGCGGGACGTCAGTGCAGATCTTATTCCCCCACGACGAATTAGAATTAGAAGATTATCGTCGGTCGTAAAGGTCCAAAAAGTAATAAGTTAGTAGGTACTTCCTCTGGCTTTTTGACCTTTACGAATAAATAAGTATTTATTCTAGCAAACACAGTAATTTTAATTGCCTTTTATAATAAACTAGGTGTGCCCGCGACTTCGTCAGCGTGGAAAACTGTCTTTTGGGTAGCATTTTTAATTACTTCCATCTAGTATAGTATTATATAATCTGTGCTTCCATACAACTTTTCATCTCCCCCTTTCAACCCTCTTACAACCCTTTTTTCGCATTAAAAAGTAGCCTATGTCCTTTCTCAGGTTCTAGACTATCTGTATACCAAATTTTATTTAAATCGGTTCAGTAGTTGAAAGCGCGACAGACAGACAGAGTTACTTTCGCATTTTTAATATTAGTAAGGATTCCGTCGAGGGGTACCTACGGTAGACTCGATTGAAACCTTACCTGAATAGTAAAGAATAAAAAAATAACGATTTCGAGTCGACAACATAGGTATATCCGCAAAATTCAGATTGGCGAGGGGTTTAATAAAATTGGGTTAAATCAAATTCTAATTGTGCAAATGGCAGACATAAAATTTTATGGCAGTCGCCATATTGGCCACTCAGATGCTAATTTTCTATGAACGCATACTTGTCAGTCAGTGTCAGTGATGACACAGTGTTCTCTCTTTGGGAAAAGTTTAGTACTCAAAAAAAAAGTTTGGTAGTAACTTCTATACAACTTTCACCACCCCTTTTCAACCCCTTACAACCCTTTTTTTGCATTAAAAAGTAGTTTATGTCCTTTCTCAGGCTCTAGACTATTTGTGTACCAAATTTCATTCAAATCGGGTCTGTAGTTTTGGCGTGAAAGCGAGACAAACAGACAGACAGAGTTACTTTCGCATTTATAATATTAGTTATTAGTTAGGATTAAATAAATAGTAAGGATACACCGGCCTTTGTGGTTCCAGTTCAAATTGAAAACGAAGTAGATAAAAGCGAGTAAACTTTACAAAAGTTCGTGCCGAGTTGATGTGTGTTAGCCACCTAAATATTTAACACATATACCTAACACTAGTAAGTAGGTATACCTACCTTATTAGTGATAAATAATTTGAAAGTATCGCGTGAGGCCATAATCACATGTTCCCTACACCTATGTGTAAATCACATTAAAAAAATATGATTGTTTATAGAGGGTGGGAAAGTTTTGGGTTCAAGAACTAATATTTGAAGTAAGAAGTTGGTAAATAAGTCGTAGGTAACTACCAACTAGAGAATTGGATTGTGGATCCTCTTGAAACTACAAACATAGAGTGAAAAAAGTGTGACTGTACCAAAACAAACGTTTTAGTAGGTTAAAGAATTCTCAGGATTTACATTTTAAAAACGTTTGGTAGGTACTAAATGTTTTTGAGGATTTTATTTGTTCCTGACATCGAATGCATCATCTAATATCATTTATATCTAAGTAAATAAATATAAAATATAAATAAATATTTACGGACACATAACACAACACCTTCTTGTCCCAAACTAAGCAAAGCTTGTACGATGGAAACTAGATGGCTGATAGAATACATACATACATTTTTTTTTTGTAAATACATACTTATAATACATAGAAACACCCAGACACAGAACAAATTACTATGTTTACAACACACAAATGTTTGTTCTCGGTGGGGATCGAACCCACGACCCACAGCACGGAAGGCAGAGCTACTACCGACTGAGCCATGACGCCTGTCAATTGAGTAAGTAAGTATACCTAATTATATTTCTCTAATAGTGATGTACCTAAGTATATAAAATTCAATAAAAATAACCAAATGGAAATGTATGAAAAATTTATTGAAATGTATGTAAGTAAATGTATATGTCTATTTCTTATTTAGACGACTTAGCTACCGTGACACGAAAATAGAACCGATTCTTCGGCAGTATATAGCACATATTATAATACTATACTAGTACATATTATAGCGAACCTACATAAGTCCGACCCTAAAAGATATTATCAGAACAAGCACAAACTACAAAACAAGGTAGTGTCAAGTAATGTAAAAAAATACTTGGTATTTTCCCTGGTTCTACAGAAAATTGAGAGAAAACGATATTCTGAGAACAACAATCATACAACGCTAAGTAATTTGAAATAGATAGAAAATGGGTTTTTCTCGGGACTGAGCCGAGCAGTCTCGTAGGGGGGTCCTACTGTGAAGTTATAAAAAAAACAATTTACCGTTGTCGTCGCCTCGACTTACCGTCATTTCTATATGTAACCTATGTCAAGATTTTTTAAACGATCGTTACAATTTTGCTATAGTAACCATCCTGATAGTTGAATAAAGAAACTCGTCAGAAGGTAATGTTACACTACAAACCTAGAATTGAAGCCTTAAATTTTTTTTTAATCGTATTTTCAATACGGTTCTGGCTATATTTTCATTCAGTTCAATATTTTATGCCTACGGCTGTCTGTAGAAAAGTTTGTTGCAAAGCACACTGGTTACAACTCATAAATTATTATTATTATTCGTGTGGCGTTCAAACAATCGTTCACAATATTATTTAATGTTGCTGAACGATTGTGGTGCGGTGAGGTTCTAGGAACAGGTGCAGCAGCCAAGTGTTGTTGCTCGTTTAGCGCCACCCCGGGGATACGTGTAGGGTTATGGCGGCAATTCCTACGGACGTTAGCAACGATCATCCCCTTCTCAGCCTAGTCAGCCCACAGGAAAGACAAGGTCAATACGTGCGGCGCTGACTAAGCCAAGGGTTTCCTCACGATGTTTTCCTTCACCGTTAAGCTCGTGTTAATGCGCATATAAATTTTCCGAAACGAATCCATTGATGCACGGCCGGGATTCGAACCCACGACCTTCGGATTGAAAGTCGAGGTGCAATCCCACTCGGCCAACTCATAAATGAAACCAAAGCACAAAAGCCTGCGGTAGTCGGAGTTTCAGTTAGTGGTCGCTATCTAGTTTACGTAGCTTTGGTATACATACAAATGTTTATGTACCTACTGGTAGTTGGGAGACTCGACAAACTTAACTTTTACTTAAGCTGTGTTTAGGGAACGTTAACAATTACAATGTCGTTTAATATAAATGTAAATGATATTATTTCATTATAAAATACCCAATTATAATTATCTTCATACTTTACTTACTTAGTATTTTCAAGACACTTTTAATATTGAACTGATATTAGATGGGCTTACCTATTTTATAAAACTTTTATGTAGTCGTTTTATCCTTTTTATGTAATTGAATATATGCGCATTGACTTTTACATTAGTTATGAGATGCCTAATACTTATAAAACTTGAAAAAAAGAACTTAGATAACACGCAATACTTTAAAGAAAAAAAAATATTTGACAGAACAAAAACCAAAAATACATGTATTAGGTATTTACCTCGGTACTAAAGATTTAGTACAACAAAATAAAAAGTCCGGCTTAACTTATTGTATTATTATTAATAGTTTCTGAGTAGCCCCCCGGGCCCAGCGGTCATTCCACTCGACCGGGCGCAGTAACAAGCTTACCTTATTTCTCATCTTAATAGGACATTTATTTTTTATCCGCAACTTCCTGTCTGATCCTAATTTGAGAAAATTACTGGGATTTGTTTCTTTTGAGGGATCATTTCTCTTTGCAGATGTTTTTCCTTGTAATGAGTAAGTATCTACAAGTATTTTTTTCAATGAAATTACAAAGCCACAGCGGTTTCTTTGAGTTTTTGTAATATGGATTCATTTGTTTTGTGATTAATACTTTGGGCCCATATTCTTAGTTACCTCAGATAAGCCTCGCCTCCACTCGACTATACTACCAAAGCACGATTTCGCGGTCGAGTCGCGGCGAGGAACAACTTGAGGTAATAACTAAAAATATGGGCATGGGATTTTAGACATGACTCTATTTTATTATTCCTAGAAAAATACGTGTTTCCTCGTAACTGGTATCATACGATGATTAATTATATTTAGTTCGTAACTGGTTACGAAGCTCCGGTTTCGTAGACGGCCGAAGGGTAATTTTCAAGCTCATTATCCGGTCTCACACTTACTATTCCAATATCATATTGGAATAATATACTTTGATAAGCACACACAAATAAGCATAATCTGATTGTCCCATTTTCAAGGCTTTGCATCATCATCTCATTATCATCTTTGGGGTCTTATCACATCGAGCCCACTCATTTGCATAGTGGGCTCATTGGGATTTTTTTCCCATCTGGCCCACTAGTAGGCCGGCCGATGGGCTCGATGGGAATAACTCCGCTTTATGTAGAGTCAGCACAACATTGCATATGCAAAGTCTTTTGTTATTAAATAAAATGTCATTGTATACAAGGGGTTAATTAATTCACAGGGACAAAGGGTCTCTATGTGACTTCCCAAAAGGACCCGATACACTCCAACAGGTTGTTTTAATAACACCGTCAAACTCGTATCAGTAAAGACTTCGTGTAGTAGGTTTACTTAGGGTTATTTCGTGTATACGTCGTGATTGGACCAGAATAATTTAGTGCAATTTAGATGGTCCGAATAGTTTTAGTATACTACGTTTATTTATGAAAAAAGAAAAACAATTAAGTTCAAAAACTAAAACCCGACTACCTACTGGAAATCACGCTGTAAAAAGTATGAAACAAAAAATATTCTCATCTGAAATTGTTATGTACTATAGTGATATTTAGAGGGAGGGATTTAACGGGAGGGATTTAGAGGGAGGAGGCACCCTGGTGTATGCTGTTTGCCGACGACATTGTTCTCGTCGGAGAAGGAGCAGTCGAAGTACAGAGCAGACTGGGAAAATGGCAAGAGAAATTGGAGCGAGTGGGTCTGAAGATCAGCCGCACTAAAACAGAACACCAGTTCTGTGACTTTGGTGGCTCCTCCAATTTCGCACCAATTGCCTTAGATGGTGTAACCCTACCAGTCTGCTCCGACTTCAAGTACCTTAACTCGCTTCTCCAAAACGACGGAAACATTGACTGAGACGTTAAGAATATGATGAATGCGGGATGGATGAAGTGGCGACAGGTCTCAGGGACGATATTGAATAATGCCCCCGCGAATGCCCCTTAAACTTAAGGGGAAAATTTACAAGACGGTTATCAGACCTGTCGCGATGTATGGATCAGAGTGTTGGGCAACGAAGAAGACGGATGAAAGGAGAGTGCATGCTACTGAGATGCGAATGTTAAGATGGATGTGTGGGGTTACGAGTTTGTATAAAATAAGGAATGAATATATCAGGGGAAGTGTGAATGTGGCGCCCATTATTGAAAAGGTGAGGAGTGGTAGATTAGCATGGTATGGACACGTAATGAGGAGGGATGAACGTCATATTACGAAAAGAGTTATGAATATGAGTGTGGCTGGGTATGCAAGTAGAGGAAGGCCGAAGAAGAAGTGGTTGGATTGTGTGAAAGAGGATATGAATGTGAGAGGAGTAGATTGAGAATTGACGAATGATAGGAGTGAGTGGAAGAAGAAAACATGTGGTGCTGACCCCACCTAGCGTGGGATAAGGGCACGGGAATGATGAGTGATATTTAGAGGGTAACCGTGGTCGTATGCCACACTGCCTTACTGTTCAAATGTATTGTTTTGTTACGTCTTAATAATATCGTCAGTCCATTGGATGGGGTGCCGTCCTACACTTTATGCACAATAATTGACCGTAAAGTACCTACGAGATAAAAGTAAATCTAAAGTAAGATATACAGAACAGCCTTGAGGATTCAGATAAGGCAAACCTACCAAAAACAATAAATAACCGTAACTCATGAACAAACAATAGCGTCGGTAGTTGTTTATCATCCTTCTGAAGAATCAGCAACTTGTGGAAAATTATTGTCTCTCAAATTACGGATGGTCTAATGGTACTCCGCCTTCATCCTAAGATCACACGAGTTCAAATCCCGGTGACAATAGTTTTTTTTTCTTTTGGAATTTGATCAATGCCAGTTATTTCAAACAGTGAAGGAAAATATTGCGCGGAGAGCGGGCAGTATGTGCGTTTTTGGCGAAGATTCAGTCTACTTGTCGAGTTTATTTTATACAACAAAATCACCCCACCCGTGCCCCGGATTTAGTATAGAATGGGTCTCATTTAAATGCGTTACCTATAGGTTTACCGTCCGCTGGGCTATACACGGTGTAACATAAATCCGAAGGGGGGGTATTCTACAGGTCATGGCGAACAGTGTTTGTTCTACGACTTTTGAGATTTTGAAGTTATTCATTAATGAAATGAGCTTGTAACTTTTACTTAAAATGTACCTACACACAGCTAGCGTTTGCGTGCGACGCAGTAGGAGGGTACCTACGTGTGCATGCGTGTGTACGGGTTTACGCAAATAGTAAACAAACCTTAGACTTGTCGCAATTTTCTAAAATAATAAAAGTTGTACTTTTGTATGAAAATTTTAACTATGATTTATTCACCCTTTACACATGTCCAAGCACTCAGGTGGTCGGTCTGATTACGCCCCCTTCAGGCTTATAGGGTAATTATGTTACACCTTGTATAATCACTACATAGTATAAAGCAAAGTCGCTTCCCGCGTCTGTCCTAATGTCTGTATGTATGTATGCTTAGATCTTCAAAACTACACAACGGATTTTGATGCAGTTTTTTTTAATCAATAGAGTGATTCAAGAGGAAGGTTTATATGTATATGTGTTATCATCATTATCACTGCATTGCACCCGTGCAAGGCCGGGGCGGGTCGCCGTATTTACAAATTAATACAGTATTTACAATATTCACAATATTTACAAAATACACATGAAACAGTTGAGCTATCTGCAAATCGTTGCAAACTATTTATATTACACTTATTTAACTGTCAAACTACTGAAAAAAATATAACCGAATTGAGAACCTCCTCCTTTTTTGAAGTCGGTGAAAAAATCGTGAGGGTTTTCACTTATGTTTTCATGCTAACTTTTTCGCTCAAGGAAAAAATTAATTCGTAACCTCGTCACGTCAAGAATCACCAGTTGCGCTTCTGTCAGGCACCCCATCAATCACGTTGTATCTACTGAGAAATCTGAGAAGCGAGTGATCAGTCGGCCTGGCCCGTAAGTGAAAACCACTGCTCTTTGGCTCCTCAAGGTCAATTCACACCGAAATGACAGTGACTGACATTTGATATAAAGCAATTTTAACTTTATTTTTATAGCAGGAACACGCAATATCGCTTGCGCAAATGCAATATTTGTGTGATGTGCGCTACGATGTGTGTCACCGTACGCAGAAGACCAGCTTTGGTTGCCAGTCATCCAACATATGCTAAGCCAGAGTGCGTTTTTACGACGCACTAGTCTCCTTTTATACCTAGTTTACTTAGTACATAGTGTCGTAAATAAAAATTATTCTTATTCTATTTTTATGTGAATGTGTGAACCCTAGGTAGTCAGAGACACGTCCAAACATTTAAACATCTGCCTTACTGCCCTTTGCAGTTTTATTAAAAGTTTGATTCCATTTGGCAGGCGTCATGGCTCAGTCGGTAGTAGCTCTGCCTTCCGTGCTGTGGGTCGTGGGTTCGATCCCCATCGAGAACAAACATTTGTGTGTTGTAAACATAGATGTTTGTTCTGTGTCTGGGTGTTTCTATGTATTATAAGTATGTATTTACAAAAAAAACATGTATGTATGTATTCTATCAGCCATCTAGTTTCCATCGTACAAGCTTTGCTTAGTTTGGGACAAGACGTTGTGTTAAGTGTTCGTGAATATTTATTATTTATTTATTTATTTATTTGTGATTGGTTAAGTATAAAGTTTGAACCGTTGCTATTTTGTTGTGTGAATAGCATGAATGAATTAACGGCAAGCTTATACGTGATTTACGTTTTACATCTATTTGTACGTGTTATTCAAAACTGTCAAAACTAATATTAGGTAGGTACTTTTGTTGTTACAGTGACTTTTAGTGTGTTGTTTTATCGAACCTAGTAGTTAAATGCTTAGTTGATGACCTAAAAACTTTTGCACGCCAATCACTTTGGTAAAAATATGCGGCACTTATTTATACTTTTACATCTTTGTACTTATATTACCATATTTTTATGCAAATAAATGAATTGAATTGAATTGAATTGTCATAAATAACACCGATTGCCCATTAAAATCCAACCAAAAACAACCACAAAACAGTCACAGTAGAAATCAATGAACATCGGTAGGCTCTGTCGACAGCCAAAGTACCAGATAATTACGCAGCCGTCAATCAACTTTACATTTTAAAATATGTTCTACTGCGTTGGCATACGGATCAAAACTGTGCGAAAACACTACGGTGTGGGTAATAATTTTGTCGATAGTTCATTGTTGTGAACAGCAGCGCTGATGGATGATTTTCGTTGTTTACAGAACGGCTAATAGGGAGACCGGCAATCTGAGCTGGAAAATTCGGATTTAGGGTTGAGTGGCTTTAGAGGAATAGAATCATTGTTTAGCTCCAAAAATTGCTAAAATAAAGAACTCCACTGTCAATTCTTTTGGCTATTGTCGTGCAAAATAATTTTAATCATTTTTAACCATTAATCACGATAAAACAGCAACCGTTTTTGCTGAAGTTAGGAGTTATCTTTGGTTAAGGTTAAGGTTATCCTTTGGGTACCAATGCTGTTTATTTTGAACTAACGCAAAATTTATAATCCAAGGCGTATGTATAAGGCAGACAACCCTCTCGCTCGCACATTTCAACATTTTTGAAGATATAATATAACTAAATGTAATTATGTGAAATTGCAGACCTTCAGGGCCGAGAGAATAACAATGCAAAGGTTCAGTAAAAATATCACATTGATCCAAACAAGTTTTCCGACCAAGAAACTTGGTACAAGTTTCTTGTACCAAGTTTCTTGGCGATAAATTAAAGCAAATTTTTTGGTTAGAAAACTTGTTTGGATCAATGTGATATTTTTACTGAACCTTTGCATTGTTATTCTCTCGACCCTGAAGGTCTGCAATTTCACATAATTACATTTAGTTATATTATATCTAGTTCCCATCGTACAAGCTTTGCTTAGTTTGGGACTAGAAGGCGTTGTGTTAAGTGTCCGTGAATATTTATTTTATTTATTTATTTATCTTCAAAAATGTTGAAATGTGCGAGCGAGAGGGTTGTCTGCCTTATACATACGCCTTAATTAAAATTTTAATCCTGTAAATATATTGATGATGTTTGTTATTATCAAATAAATTTCATTTTATTTCAACTTTAAAACATGTTTGTCTATATTTTCATTCATTTGTGTTCCTGGACAGTATGTTAATTCGCCCAAGCTGGTGTTTCTTTTTTAGTTCTCTTTTTTTACTTTTTCATGTCATTTTTTTTTGGTAAAAACAGAATAATACCAATGACCAAAAAAGCTCTGATTTAGCGCCGGTCCTCTATTCTCTGTTTTGCCCCATGATGCTTTAAAATATGTATACACATATCTACTTTAATTAAAACTCCCTCACAGTGACCGTGAATGACCTACAAACCGAGTAATTTGAGGTTTGAGATTAAAGTTAGTTTAAATTTAAAAAATTAAATTCTTTCATAAAATTTATGATAAAAATTTAAAATACAGACCACGTACTTTTACATTTTGGTAGGAGGATAGGATGTGTTCCAGTATGCCTTCAAATACGGTATAACGGGTGTTAGGCAAACATTTTTACGGCTCAGAGTAGATGCAGAGCGATGCTCACAGGACACGTCCTCAGTGAACGTGCCCTGTGAGGCAATGTATTATTAACAATGAGGTTACCGCCTAACATAAGGAAGGGCCTGCTTGTTCCATCACTTATTGTCATAAACAAAGATATCATCGTAAGCACTTTAGCTAAACATGTTCTATTTTCTTTTGCATGAATTTTCTTTATTTTTCAAGAACCGAGGCTGTGTTTTTGTGTTTTTACTACTTTAGCAAGTACGATCCTTCTTGCAAAATAGAATGTTCGAAGCTTTTTTGACATTAGATATTTTTAAAATACATTTTGTGAAAGATTTTACAACAAAAGAGGTAGGTACGTGGCGTGTTAATTAAAGGTATTATTTAAACCGTGGTCTTTAAGTTTGTGGGACAAAGAAACGTAATCAGTAAAATAAATCTCCTTAAAGTTAGAGCAAATGTTTATAAAAGTCCACGGAAGACGAAACCAAACTTTCGAGTAGATAACTCACGACGCGAACTAACAAACTAACTTCAACAGCGTCCACTAGATGGCGCCGCCGGGCTGAGGTTTCATGCACGTTCAGTAAGTCTGTTTTTTTTTACTTTTTACAATAAAACATAATATTGCTATCAAAATTACTGTATTTTTATTGTAGATCTAAATTTGTTTGATTTAATTTTAATAACTGAAAATAAATAGCTAAAAGGTTATTATTATTAATAGGCCTTTACATCTATTCAAGATGATTTATACACCGTCAGGAGGCAACCTAAGCCTACACTTAACGACACACTGTAGTGCCTGGGACAATGTTTAGATGGAGTAGGCTTGCCCAGCACCTATACCATCCTCTCAGCCTAGTCAGCCATACCACAGGCACAGATTATATAATACTATTCCACAGGAAAGACAAGGTCAATACGTGCGGAGCTGACTAAGCCAAGAGTTTCCTCACGATGTTTCCCTTCACCGTTAAGCTCGTGTTAATGCGCATATAAATTTTCGTAACGAAAAATCCAAAGGTTATATAGTTATTATATTGAACAACTTGCTTCATGAGTTTGAAAATGCTAACACAGTAGCTTCTTTTTATAGTCTAGGGGTGCACCACTAAGAAAGGAATTCCCGAGATTCCACCCCTAAGCAGTGAAGCGGGTGGTTTGGAAATTCCCAGGAAAATAACTCTACGCAAACGGGCTACTTGCTATAATAGTCTAAATTACTATCGGAACCCGTAGTCTGAGTTTTGTTTTGTTGAGCGAAACGCATATCGAAATCGACTTGCGAGATATTTTGAATGAAAATCCGATAAGAACCTCTAGCGGGAGATTTGCAAACTATTTTTCACCATACAAAAACGAGTTTCTCGATTATCGCTTGTCGCAAATTAACATAAAAAAACTCACAGAATTGTATTCGAAAGAGATTCAACTGCAAAAGGTTGAAAGAAACGACACGGTGTGAAAAAAAAACATGCCTATTTCACTAGCTATCGAGCCAATTATATGCAAAATGAGTGGGCTCGATGGGAATGTTTTTCCCATAAAACTTGTAGATTTAGCATTATAAGTTGCACATTAAAACATGAACCACATTAGTGAAAGTAGCGGCTGTACGGTCATTACTTTAAAATGTAATTATTCGTGGCGGAAGTAGGTTATTTGCAAACTATAGCGTTCTTAAAGAGAATAAACTTAGATATGAAACTACAAACGAAGCATATTCTATAGTATTTTCGTAGGACGTTTGAAACAACGCAAACTATGTTTCTATTTCGTGAAACAAAACTATGTAGTAACTACAATGTCGCAACATTTCATTCGGACCTTTAAGCCCCGTTTTCACTAGGGGACATTTGTTCTGCGACTCTGTCGCTCGACACGAAATTCGCGTGTCCCGCGCGATGTCGCTTGAGACATTTACGAGTCGTGCAGCTTGCTAGTCGATGCTCTGCGAGCGTCGACACGCGCGACCTTCGTGTCCCTCGACAGTCGCCGGAGACAACTACGTGAATGTCGGGCGATTTGTGCCCGCGACATGTCTTCTAGTGAAAACGGGGCTTTAAAATTAATTTGTGATTGTGTAAACAAATGCCAAAGGTAACTCTGATACACTGACTGTAATGTATAAAAATCGTTCTTATTTTCGTTCATCTATTTATTTCCTTGAAAGTATAAAAATTAGTCCTATTATCGAATATTCTGTTCTCTAAATAAATCTAACCGTACCATGGTTAAAGGTGTCACATCCAAGATGGCTTCTTCTTATTCTTCTTCTTTTCTTTTTTCATGTTGCCATTCCATTACACTGACCTTGTGTAATGTGTATATTTAAAGACTACCTACTAACACGCTTGCTGTGCAACTCATAAGTCAAATAGCTGCCTTTTATTAAAATCTTTATTTTTGCTACTTTTGCACTTGTAGTTTCCTTTCTATGCAGTATTGTCAACACGTTCACGCCTTTAACTCGCATGCCAAGTTGATATGTAGACCGTAGATATGCAATGTTAACAGTTCACACGTCGGGCACAGTTTGCGGCATTTGTGGTTCTCCGAAAATAACCTGCATAATATACTTATATGTATACTTTGTTCAATGTAGGTAAAAAAATTAAATTAAAAAATAACATATATTTATTGTCAACAGAGTTTTTGATGGCATTATTATAAATAGTCTAAAGTACTAGTCAAAAATAAAAATCATGTAAATTGTAGTTATTTACTAAACTGCGTAAATTCTACGCGGGCTCTACGCACCGTCTACGCAGGGCCTACGCAGCGTCTACGCGGCCTCTACGCAGCGTCCGTGCCATCTACGACACCCATCTCCTACCTATTGCTCGATCCTACTTTCCTGGTACCTACTCACATTGTTATTCTTGTTATTCTGGTCACGTACGTTTTGTAAGGAGTAAAAAGTTGCAGGACAATGAAAACTTTAGGATTAGTAGTTTAATACATACAACGCTTTCTTAATTCAATGGCAATGAACAACCAGTATTATATGATTTGTGGTACGACTAAACGTGTATTTCGTTTATAGCTAGTGAAATAGGCATGTTTTTGTTCACACCGTGTCGTCTCTTTCAACCTTTTGCAGCTGAATCTCTTTCGAATACAATTCTGTGAGTATTGTTATGTTGATTTGCGACAAAAGAGAATCGAGAAACTCCCAGTTTTTGTATGGAGAGAAATAGTTTGCAAATATCCCGCTAGAGGCACTTAACGGATTTTCATTCAAAATATCTCGCAAGTCGATTTCGATATGCGTTTCGATCAACAAAACAAAACTCAGACTACGGGCTCAGATAGTAATTTAGACTATTATAGCAAGCAGCCCGTTTGCGTAGAGTTATTTTCTGGACCAAAGTGTCTGAATAAAGTTTGTTTAAAGAAACACCCTTTGTTTCTTCAGCGTAAGTATTTGACTTATATTATGTTTTAAAGCACCATGTGAACAAAACCATGGGTAAGCAAGCAAACTCGTATGAGTTAGTGGTCTACTTTGGTGACGGAGTTTTTCGGCCGCCTTAAGGCCTCCGTTGCGGCTTAACGACTGCTAGAGCCGGAACCGACAGTTTACGTGCCCTCCGAAGAACTATGGGGATAAACCATACATATCTTCTAAATATACAAAACTCTTTTGAAGCTGACTGAGAATCAACACACAGCCTAAACTATAAGTCCTAGAGGTATGAAATTTTGAGGGTAGTATCCTTATATAGTGTAGGGGTGTACTTAGAAAGGAATTTTGAAACGTCACACTCTAAAGGGTAGAACGCGAGCAACGCCGCGGGCGACGTCTAGTTTTACTATAACAGCATATACAAGTTCGGTACAATTCTGACACCGATCTAGTTACCTTTGATGCGTCTCTGATGTTACACCTTTGATACACTATCGCAGGAACTGAATCCGGTTTACTGTACGTTCTCCTAGTTATGGAGCTCTAGTGAAATTGTTAGCGAAATTGCAATCGTGATTCTTTGAACCTGTATTGTTGCGTAAGAAAAATGGTTACCTATGTAAAATATGTGAATCGTCTGAACATAAGCATCCATACTTTCGATTATAATAGAGTTGACGAATGATAGGAGTGAGTGGAAGAAAAAAACATATTTTATCATTGTGCCGACCCCACTCAGCATGGGATAAGGGAGCAAACATTAAATATTCAATTTGTGAAGGAGGTGAGAGTGTCGTCGTGTGAGAGGTACAGTTTCTAATTGGTTTGTAATATTAATTACTGATTAGTTCCGTCATTTTTGAGTAGCTCCATGAGCGGAGGGCCTTATATGCAACTCAAAAGTAACTAGTAGTTGCAGTTTCGTCATTTTTGCGTTTCACCGTGTGTTCTGGGCCTTAATGTTCAAATTGTTATTTCGAACGTTGTGATTTTTGTAGTTTGAATTTGGAACAAACCAGTTGACTTTTACACCTTTTCTTTGACTTTTACAAACTTTTTTACACCTAGATACTATCTATCCTCAAGTTAATCCTACTGAACGGTATAATAGAACAATTAATACGTTGCGTACGTGGGACAGATATGTTCCTACCTTTATTACTGCACTAGCGCAGCTGGTAGGAGATGACCACCGTTCATGGGACAAACATTTACAAAAAATTCAATTAGCTTTGAATAGTACAGTGAATTCCGTGACAGGTTTCTCGCCATCATTTCTAGTTTTTGGTAGGGAAACTGTTCCTTGTGGTTCACTTTACACTAATTGCTCGAACCTTGATGAAGTAATTTTTCTCCCTCGAGATATCTATGCTATTAATTTAGGATTATTATCTGCTATCTTTGATAACGTTCAAGTTGCATTATACACCGCTCACATGAAAAACGCTGCTCATTATAACACAAGACACAACTTCAAACAGTTCGGGAAGCGCGGAGGGCAATTCCGCACAAACCGACGATGACGGCCTGCGGGGCTGGTGCCGTCGCAGGTGGTACGGATGAAGCAAGGCCGGGTGAGGATGCCGCTCAGGGTCCCAATCCACGCTCGTCTCGTTCTCCAGAGGTATGTAGTTTTACTGGTTTGTTGATATTTCATCATTGTCAAGGTTCTAAAACTGGGCTGTAGGTACGAGTACATACCTACCTACCTACTACCTATTTACTTCCTAACAACTTATTCCTTTTACCTACATAATTTATGATTTAGTTGACTCAGTCAAGTTCACCACCTGACTGAGAGCTAGCTTCTCCTCGTAGCTAGGATACACATTATACTGATGAACATACAGCCATCTCTTCAGAAACTTGACTGAACGCTTTGGAAGGTTCCCCCTGCGCTTCCGCACAGAGCTGACGATGACGGCCTGCGACGGCACCCGCCACCTACTACTACAGTGCCCTTCACTACGCGGCGGCCAACGACTGAATGGTAGCGCACTGGGCTTACAAATATATATAAACTCGGGCGGAGCCGCAGCTCGTTCCTGACTGGCGGAAAATGCGGCGTCCCCGATTCGGTCGATTAGCGTGTGATCTGCGTTGCGACGTCGCAGCGCAGCAGCAGCGCCTGTGTGGCTTCTCTCTAAAAGTCCAGATTTCACTCGAAGCTATCCTGAGCCAGGTGGTTGGATCCACAGAACTTTTACTGGCTTGATCCGCTTAGCTCACTATCGCGGCCACACCCAAGCACGCCCAAGTCTAGGCCCGAGGTCGAGCTAGACTGCATTAACAGGTTACTGACGCCTATTCATTAGCGCGTACCGGTTTGTGTAGTTACTTTTGTGGTGACTTATAGTAACTTAGCAAACAACATTTTTTTTTTTTAAAACCTTCTCGTCACCGTCATATCTCTGAGCGGTGTGGTTCGGTCTGGGTTATTCCCATCGAACCCACCAACTGGCCCACTGGTGGACGACCGGTAAACAGGCATAACCTCTTAAAACCTGTTTTCCGCTTGAATTGTGATTACGTCATGACGTGAGGTTACGGCATGCGATGTCACTTTCACTACACTGACTATAGAGTGCTGTACGTATTCATAATCCCTCGGCATTTAGTGGCTCTATAAAGTACTCTGTCTTTGTCTCGCATGATAACGAAGAGATAGTAGACTTATGAACCATTTAGCTAGTGAAACACATGGTGACCCTTATGAATCATAGGCATTGCGTCTCATTTTTAACCTACTTCATAAAAAGAAAGAGTTTCGCAATTCAGTTGTATGTTTTTGAATGTTTGTTACCTCAGAACTCCGTTATTTACGTCCGTCATCCGTCATTTTAAGGATATACTTTCAGATTGGTCCCTATAAGGGTTTTCCAGTTTTTTAACTTTGTGCATAAGTTGGGTAGAGACTAGAGAATAGATGGGAATCGTCAAAACAACAATAATAAGCAGCCTGAATCAAAGAATATGAATCACTGGACTCCCATTCTATCAAAATTACACAAAAGGTTTATTTTTTTATGAAACGCACTTCAAATTTTGACATCCGTTTCATACATTGCTAGTTTTCTGAAAGTACGAATCTAGTGCGAGTTTTTCGCGCCTGAACCAGGCGACTGCTGCTGCTTCAGGCTGCCCGTGTATACCCACCCTCATTGTTTTGATAGCTCAATTAATTTGTGAATTTCCGGTTAGTTGACAGTCAATTGTTTTCGTTTGAAAAATCCACACGATGCTTCAGTGTTTTTCAATGGAGTTCAACTTTTTAAATAGATTTTAAATTCGATATTCAAACCCTCTATCGAAAGTTTCCGATATCAATCCTATGAGGCTTCCTGAATTAAATATAAGTAAATATAAATATTCATGGACATTTAACACAACGTCTTCTTAGTCCCAAACTAAGCATAGCTTGTACTGTGTGAAATAGATTGGTGATAGAATACTTAGGTATATACTTATTTTGTAATTACGTACTTGTAACACCCAGACGCAGAACAAACATCTATGTTTGCCATGCACAAATGTTTGTTCTCGGTGGTCGAACCAACGACCCACAACACAGAAGGCAGAGCTACTAACAACTGAGCTAGGACGCCTGTCAATTAATCAGAATAGACCCACAGATCGGCAACACAAAATAAACTAGGTAAATAAACTAGTATGTGATGATAGCCATTACCGAACCGATCGATGTAGCTATAACCAAATTAGTGGTTTGTTTTTCCGGTTTCCCGTCTTTGTTGTGGAAAGTATGTAGTTTACATGAATTTACATGGTCGCCGCAAAACATCGGGTTCTGTTTGTGACACACATGATGAGCAGCAAATTGGGTGCAAATAACCTCCCAAATGGTAAACTGTTTTTTAATTATTTATTCATTTTAACTTTGATAGCGATACATTTGTATTTAGATAGCATTACAATGTGTAGGTACAATCAGTAGTTTTATTCTTTCGAACTTTTTTATTCTTTTTGAACTTGTTATACTGTTTTATGTTCTAAAATCTTGCATGATGTAGCTTCTTACGTCTGCTTACATCTTTGTAGATATTATTATTTTAATGGTAACTACCAGCCTTGCAAAACTCTCGAATTAGACTTGTACTTTCCAAAAACAAACAATGTGTAAAATGAATGTCAAAATTTGAATTGCTTTTCATACAAAACGAGATTTTCAGTGTGTAATTTTTGTAGAATGAGAGTTCCGCTTCTTGAAACACAGTGATACATATTTTTTGGTAACTACGACATTGGAAGTCAACTTCTGCAAGTTCTCTGGTCGCTTGTTCACAAAAAGGTTTAAAATGTAGGTATTATAATCTTTTTTTTTTTTTTAAATAAATGAGGTATAGGTACGTTTTATTTAGATGAAACCATTAAAACGTATTGAAACCTTCGATTAAATATAAGGAATTTTCAAATGTAGGAATGTGACATCGTTAGATCAAATCGTAATGAATATAAAACCCCCACCCAATGAAAAAACCCTTGCGCCAACCAATTGAAAAACCAACTCATTTAAATTGACGGTTTGAACACAGTTTCTGAAGGCAAGCATAAACAGAAGGTCAATTGATTTATCACTGTTTTCGCTGTGAATATAATATTCTTTATAATGTTAAAACCGAAATAAAAATTAGCTCCTAAGAGTTATTTATATCTGACACATATTATTAAAACTTCTAAATTTAGGATTACTTACACTGGTCACCTTTTCAGATTACAAAGGTTAAAATACAAAGCCCTTACTAAAAAACCTCCTTTAAAGAAAACAATAAAACAACTGGCAACTTTCTAGAAATTATTTTTTTAATTTGAAACTTTCTATAATAACATTGTACCTACTGAAAGTGAAAATAACTTTGTAGTTTAAAAGATACCGTAGAATTACATTTTTAAAATAAAGGTACACATTTTTTGGTACATCTTATAACGAGGATGCTACTAAATTAATTTTAAAACAGATGCCATATATTTGGACAGTGCAAAATTTAGTACTAATTGCTAAATGACTAAAACTGGACGTGCCAGTAACTACCTTCTCCAAAAACGTTAGTGTTTACCGAATCGTGAGTACACTGTCTTCAAGGCAAGAGTGAATAAGTGTCTTCTAGACCGTCTTGCTCTATTGTCGGCCTCATCGTCGCTTACTATCAGGTGAGATTGAAGTCAAAAGATGGTCTATTCAAAACTTTAAAAAAACTGAAAATCTGAGAGGAAGCAGATCGAGCATAGAATTACAGTCGTAAACCGATATTTTTTTAGACAAATATTAGTTGTCCTACTGCCAATGCGTACACTGTGACTAAAGATGCTTCCATCGAAACCCGTGAATGCTAACCAATTAGTGCATCATGGAAGTGAGGTCGCACCTTCCATTTTCATAAGTGCTTTAATTTTCCTTTCTGTGAGTTTTATTTCACTCTCTTCCATTTATTTTTTCTCCATTTTATCCATTACTTTTCTTTTTGGTAACTTATGTATTTTACTAGCCGTCGCCCACGGCGTTGCTCGCATTCTAGGCCCTTTAGAGTGTGACTTTTCAAAATTCCTTTCTTAGTGCACCCCTACGCTATACCCTCCAAATTTACTACCTCTAGGACTTATGGTTTATGCTGTGCGTTGATTCTAAATCACCTTCAAAAGAGTTTTATATATTTATTATAAATTTAAATTTAAAATTTATTTTTTCGTTTATTATCTTGAAATGTACTCGTATTCAGTATAATCAATAAATCATCATTACCTTAACAGTATGTATAATCTACTCCAAGCTGAGCATAGGCCTTTCACTATCGATTTCAGAAAAAGCTAGTTTTGATCCCTCTTCATTGTCGACTTTCCGTAATGTTAACAATGTTGTCGGTCTTTCGGGAGAGAGGCCGTTCTCCACAGTTTGTGGTTACCATTCGAGAACCTTTCCCAGTGGTTGTCAGTTTGGTGAGCTAAGGCATGTCTTCTGCCACTTGAATTCAATGCTAAATGGGTCCGCAAACAGCAATTTGTTCCTGTGATATCTACCTACAAACATCTATATAGCTATCACCCGTACTCGTAGTATTTCATATGATGAGCGCTTCGTAAGCGCGCTGGAGTTGTAACTGTTCTTATAGGTATGTGTTCTTATTAATTTTTGACTATTTCAAAGTCGAATAGAAAATCACTTTTCCATATTGATTTATATTGAAAATACGCTTTGTCATTAAAATCATATGCAGTTTTGCCACACAATTTTAGATCTCAAAAAGTTAACGTGAAGTATAATTATGGATTTCTGTGGCACCTTTCAATAACTGGATATAATTTCTAAGCTCTATAAAATAAAGAAAGAACAAGAAAGTAAGCTCTATATAATAGTCCAAACCGTCATCTGGTCAAATTTCGAAACATCTCAAACACCAACAAGACAACGGGGCGCATATACTAGACACAACCCACCATAGAACTAAGCCTATTAATTGTATGTACAAGTAAACAATGACTTTGAATACAATAATTCAAAAGTCCGACTAAATCTCCAAACATCCTGTCTCATCTCCCAACCCTAGCGACACAAGCGCCCATCCGCAGAGCCCTAATGACCTGGATTTACGACTCGAGATAGCATTAACTCGCTCCAAGCTCCAACTTTACTGTTGTGTGCTTGTGTCTGTGGCGACATGAAGAGTGCAGTTTGCTGCTCTAAATAGGGTATTAGGAGTAAGAAAAAAAAATAGGGTTAAGACTCCTGTACCATAGATGCTGAAAGATTTAACTCCTACGGAGGACATAGGTACCCAATTTGTAAGTGTTTTGTTCCCGGTTTAGGCGTGATATTATGAAAGGTACTCATTCGTTTTTAATGTCCTAGATACCTGCACAGAAACTTTATAATTATAAATTATAGAGTATGTAATTGCTACTATCCTTAGGCAAATAAAATGCTCATTTTTCAATTTTTGGCGCGTTGTTCCTTCGCTTAACATTTTTCACACTCTTGTAATACCGCAGAAGCAGGCTGCACCTACTCTTTTTCAACTCATTTGTCAAATTGTCCTTGCAGTTAAATCGGGTTTTTACCTTTTCGCTAGCTTCAACTATGACCGACACGCATCCTTATTTTGATTATCTTTTCACAATAAAAGTTTTGCGGTAAACGCAATTTATCAGCGCTATGTTTTGAAACCATAACAATACGCGCATGGTAAATATTTCAACGACCACGAAACCGCCCAAATAATTAAAATTCGGTTCACCTTGGAAGCTCTGGGCTCGGAAACCACCTTCCAACTGTATAATAGTCATATTACCATAAACTGTGTAACTATGCGAAGTCCGTATGCATATGCACCTATACTCGAAGCATCTACTTATCGTGGAACTGGGCATTATCCATCTGTTCATAGTTTTTGTTATCTTAAAGTTTTCTAAATCGACTATGACATAATTGAACAAGATAAAACAAACCTAAGGAGTGATCATGAATTTATGTTACAAAACCGATTACCCTGGCAACTATAGAATGACAAGTTAAAATATTTGCGGGCTAGAGTGTATGTGAATGTGTGTAAAGTGGTTTCTCGAATGTGTCGAAATTTTGAAGAGAAAGCCTTCTCTTCAAAACGAACGACAGTCGACTTGACGAATGACTTGACTTGAGCTTTATTATTTCAAATATATCACACTTGATACAGGCAAAACTGTCTGTCGAAATGACAGACAGAGGCCATATATAGGTAGAAAAGAAGAAGAAGAACTATAGAATGACAACTTAAAAAATTTGCAGGCTAAAGAATATAAAACTGAAACTGATGACGTGTTGTGTCATTGTTTAGAACTGTCATTCGCCAAACGATTAGTTTTCTAGTGAATGTCAACTTGGCTTGAGGGGCAGGTTGAGGAGCAAATCTGCAAAAGCAGCAAAAGCAAAGCAGCATTATAACGCACAGTGTGGCATTACCCTAAGGCGTAAACAGATATTTAAGAAAATCTTTACAGCAAATATGCACTCTATCTCATCCGAATAAGGATGGTTTTTGGTTGAATCCTGCGTGATATAAGGTTAGCCCAAGGCTTCGTTTTCGCCATTCGGCCTGCCTCCTGGGTCAAGGACTTTTCCTCCGATAAAATATGACCGCGAGGCGGATTTGGAGACGCTTAATTTCGCGTTTTGTGAATCATTGTTATTTACGGAACCTCAGATTGCCAAATAGTTCTCGACAATAAACCATTAAGTTTTAGAATGTTTCTAAAAGCATCTCAAGTATTTTACTTAAAGTTTTTATAAACTTGGCGTTTAAATAATTTTTTAAGTAAGTAAGTATGAGCAGGTAGGTAAGTGCAAACTTTATTGTTTGACCCAGTTCCATCATTCTTTGATTCTAAAGTGAAGTTGAAAATAAATAAGCCTACAAATCATCAGCGGGCCTAAGATGCGCACCGCGAGATATTTGTCATGTCGTTCTGTCAAAATGTAAGCATTTTGTACCAGTTTAGGAACTATTGCATTATCTGTGGTACCTAATGATGTCGACAAAACGCGCCATAATTTACAATTTTGACACTTCTTAGACGTCGTACCTCTCTGAAAACGAGGTAATAGTCATGCAGAAATGTCAAAAGTTGAAAATTCAAAGGGGCGTTTCTCGACAACATTACCACAGATAATGCAATAGTTCATAAACTGGTACAAAATGCTTACATTTTGACAGAACGACATGACAAATATCTCGCGGTGCGCATCTTAGGCCCGCAGGCACCATAATATTCGGTCTTTTCACACATAACTGCGATTGTTTCTACTTTCCAACAGCTATTTACGAAAACGATACCAAAAAAATGTTGTCAAAATGTTAAAGTGATGTGAAAAAAATAACTTTGTACACCATTTATTCCACGCGTACGGTGCAGAGAAACATTCAATTTAAAACCGTGGAATTGAAATTCACTTCTTTTTTTTTAGGAGCCGCTGCACAACCTCACTATACTGAATGCGGCAAAATAAAGAGGTTGCAAGTTTTGAAGTATTCGCAAAGCTGCAGTAGTCACAGCTGCCGGGACCACAGGCCTGTGTCACTTCAAATTTTATTTTTGTAGTTGTATTTGTTCTACTTTACAGAATGATAATTCATTGTTATCGCAGCAGCTGACTTATATGTTAAATATCAAATTGACTTTCAAATTTAGTATCTTGCAAAAAGTCCGCCCAGACTACTGTTTTCAACTCCAACATAAATACAAAGTTCAGAAGTTTCGTGATCTATGCAAACAAGTGTGTTGCGATATCATGCTACGTATCTACTATCTACCTATGTCACAGAATCCTTGCGTAGGGTCAGCACTCTGTTGTTGAATTCTATTTATTACCATCCTGACTCGCGTCTGATTTATTTTCCTTCTCGACCTAGTTCTGGCTTAAAAAAACGCGCTTTCATTGCAGTAAAAAGAAAAAATGCAGGCAATGTAAACGCTAAAGTTTACCTCATGTTTGAGTTTACGTTTGAGAGGTTTTCGCTGTATGAAAGACCTTGTAAGGCCACATATTATGTGAATGCATTGAACGCCCGGGAAAATGTCGGTGAGGATTCCTTACGCTCCACTGGCAAATGTGTAAAATAATATCCATTATAACAACACTTTTTTAACACTCGATAATACCAACAAGCAACCAGAGTAGATAGATAGATAGATAGAAATTATTAAACACGACATATGAGGAAATTAACACAGTTTCTACTCTTACGTGAGTAGATACAACGTAAGAGTAGAATCTGTGATTAACATGCGATCTCTTCCAAGCAACCTTTGGATGCACTGGATTTTAAAAGTACCATCCGCTCTGCGTACTTGAAAATACTAGGACAATTTACCATGGCACCACAAATAAAACATTTAAAGGGGAAGCCCAAGGGGATTCTCCATACAAAACACCTCGAACCATTTTTAATTAGGCACACTTTTCCATGCTAACCTATACTGCCAACTTTACTGCTATCCAAATCTAAACTAAAATAGTAAATTGTTTACACTTTTAAAAGCGAAAGTGTGTCTTCGAATCCAGAAAGCAAGGAAGAATTCTGAAGTAGAATCTTGAGTGTAGCGAAGGATTACGAAGACAATAAAATTGACATTGAATTTAATTATAGGTAGTCTTATCTATTAAGAATGCATGATTCAACTTAAACATATTGCAGTGACCTTGCAGGGTGCATGTACTTACCCTAGCTATATTACACCTAAGCAATAATATGTACATGCGTAAGCAATAAATAATATGAATATGAATAAAGATATCGCTAATATTTAAATTGTTACGTTAGTTATCATTCTCAAATGTCAGTTTTTTGATCAGTCATTTACTCTCTTATATTCGAATACTCAAACGCCACTATAACCCCACTCAATTTAAGTTCCGCTTAAATTATTGTCATCTCTTACAAATGAGTAATGTCAAACAGAGGCAGAACAATTTTAAGTGGTGCTCAAATTTGAATGACGTTTCAGTATTCCAGCCCTAGTTATACTAACATAGCTAGATATTAATTTTAGATAAATTTGGCTGTTCATTTAAAACTGCCTTAAATTCCAGGTGATTATAAACGGAAGACTTGTAAAGTTCAAAATAACTTCGATCAATCTCGCCAGTTCGTCGTAAATACAAATTGTACAAAACAAGAGCGTTTTCCTTTTCCGGTTAATTAATTTTTCAATATAAAAGAAAAAGATAAAATAGGTTTATATAGTGTACCATATTTGTTGATGAATAATATCCTAGGTACTAACGAGTAGATAATTTTGTCTGCATTCAGTATGATTTACTCGTAGGTACCTAGGATATTCTGAATGCAATACTTTGTGGAAAAAGACCCCAGGATAGACAATAGTTTTGAGCTCGTCGCTCTAACTAAGCAGACGCTTATTGAGCGAGGGCTCTTGCTCTGTATTTTTTTTTTATTTTGTCCATCGTAAGTACCTAGATTGTACAAAACAAAAGCGCTTTCCGCTTCCGGTAAATTTATTTTTCACTTATCATTATGGGCAGAAAATAGGCAAAAAATCCAATTTTTATTCCATCCCGCTGTGTAATGAGATTTGAACACCGTTGAGTAGCTTAGTTAGTGTGCATCACATAATGATCTAATCTATTAGATCTGCCTCTCTAATGGAACTGCCTCTCTAATAGACCTGCCTCTATCAAACGAAATGTAAAAAATGATATGTCGCGTGACAAATTTTATACGATTTGGACTATTACCACTTCTGTAGCGATGACTTATTCGCCAACTCGCGAACGTCAAACTTGCGAATAGGCGCGAGTTGGCACCTTCCGATTTTACCTATTTTTTTTGTTCGCCAACTCGCGCCTACGATATTTTAAGTACAGTCATATACATTGTAAAACGTCAAGTTACAAGGTTTGTAGTGTAGTGATGTCCAAAACTTAAATAAGAAACGAATGCCGATTCCGAAAGTAACTGGCATAGAAGTTGAATTGGTATCTAACATACGCATTCAAAACGTGACGTCACAAAATTCAACTTCCATGCCACTACACTTTAACACAGCAATGTTGTTGCACACAAAACCGCTTATCGAAGGTTTTAATCTAGATCGAAAGATATTTGAACTGAATTTACGAGCTCAATAAAGTACTTAATGACACTTTTTCTCCTACAACAAAATATATCAAGTGTACCTCCACTAAACAGCTTTCAATCGGCATGTAGTAAGCTAGCTAGCACTGAACTAAGCTAAAAAATTTGAATAGCAATTTTTCCCACTTTTTGTGACAGTTTTTATCCAAAAATGATATGAATGGCTGTACTAAACAGCTTACCGGGTATCACTGGATTACGAGCGCGCGTGGTAAGGACACTCCGCATCGTTTATTCATTGTACTGTCACAACAAAGCCAAAATATTGTGTTTGTTTTGTACACTCGGGGAGAGAAGCCTATCTACGCGGTGTGTAGCACTTTTGTAGTACTTTCGTAGCGGTGCCGTAGCGTCGCAGCTGTTTTATCATGAAAATACTACCAAAATTATTTTATCTCAGAGCCCCGAGTCTGTGCATTTGTTTTGACTTTCGATTCGAGTATAGCACACGCAAACGCATTTGCAAAGCGATAAATTTAATATGAAATCCGGATAAGCGCCTTCAGCGGGAGATTTGGGAATTGCATAATTCCCACATTTCCGGCAAAATTTATTGCTTTGCGAATGCGTTTGCGTGTGCTATACTCAAGTCAAAAGACAAAAAAATTGCACAGACTCGGGGCTCTGGATAATTTTGTGAAGTCTATCATGTTAAAGCTCTCATAAGCTACAACGTTTCTTCCAGTTTCTTTTTTTATGCCCAAAACAATGGCCAAGCTGAGGCCCGAATGATACCAAGTTACACAGTAAAGTTAAACAAAATCACAAGCGCCACCACGGTAATAAAAGATTTCTAAAACCACACGCTTCTGCCTGAACTATGTGGCTAAGTTAGGTAATCCTAATTTATCAAGACACCTACCTGTAAAACAGCTAAAAAGCAGAGTGTGTGCCATTTTTGGCTAGCAATGAAAAAATGCAGCTTCTGTCTTTGACTGTACTTCATACAATACCGTTAGCGTATTTGTAAACTCAGTAACCGTTCTATGTCGACCGTTTTTATATTATTCGATCTTTTTTAAATAGTTGTTACGTATTTAGCGTCATTTTGCTAATATATTTTGTAGTTCGACAGGCGTCACAACTCAGTTGGTAATAGCTCTGCCTTCCGTGCTGTGGGTCTTGGGTTTGATCCCCACCAAGAACAAACATTTGTGCGTGACAAACATGGATGTTTGTTCTATATCCGGGTGTTAGATAATAATAATAATAATATAATATAAGCTTTATTCATACCTAACACAACAATATTTAACTAATGAAACTGTATTCTTATGTTTTACCTATTTACTAAAACTTAATTTGACTATCTTAAATGTTTTTTTTTTTTTGTACCAGGCAATCTTCTGTTATTCTTTATTTATTTATTTCTAATATTTTTTCTATTCTTTGTTGTCCTGTGCAGGACCGCTTCTATCGGTAAAAGCCTCCTCCACCTCTTTCCACCTCTTTCTATAGCCGCTCTGTTTCACGTTTTGCCTGCTATGCTGACTAAATCATCGCTCCGCATCTTTTATATGGTCTTACTGGTTTTCGTTTCTTGTCCATTGGGTACCAGTTTGTCACCATTTTTGACCATCTTTCATCCGTCACGCAGGGTGTTAAATACTATGTATTAATATAAAAGTATGTATTTACAAAAATAAGTTTATAAGTATTTGATCAGCAAGTAGTTCGCATTGTACATGCTTTGCTAAGTTTGAAACCAAACGCTGTGTGAAATGTCCATGAATATTTATTTACTGTACCAAATATGTGACTTTTTTCGTTAAACTACTTAAAAAGGATTATTGTTTAGGCTTTTAGGACAAACTTACAAACATCAAAATAACGGTATCCGTTTCTTCAAAACCAACTTTAAAACCAACAAATTCAACGTCAGTTTTCATGAAGGTTTTAAGTAAGGGCCACCACGTCTACTGCGGGAGCAAACAGTATGTGTTAACTAATTTATTAATTGCATGTTGAGTTTGTAGACTGTCTGAAAATTATTGTTACTACAGGTTTTTTATTGAAATTATTTGTTATTGATTTTTTGAGGTGATCAGTGCCTTGATCACGAAAAAATGTGACAATCGCAAACGTATCGTAACGCTAGCGTATCCGAGATACACTGCGCGGTGACACTACAACGGTTGGCAGTCGAGCTGGCATTGACACGCAATATAATTTGAATACGCTAATGCGGCGACTGTCAGATTTGTTCGTGATAGAGGTACTGCTCTTCGCGAGAAAATAACAAATGCCAATTCTGTAATTTTTTTT